>CP045897.1:13747931-13955369 GCA_013387185.1 Caligus rogercresseyi | reverse complement strand
TAAGTTATATAATGGTAATACTTTTTCTATGGGCCCTATATTTAAAACTTATATAAAGATAACAATATATAAAATATTAAATGGATAAAATAACGAAAATACCTAAATATGACCTTGAAGCTACAAAATCTTACATCTTCAAATCTAACACTAATCTTCCCCACAGAGGATTAAGAAAAAGATGTAATTACAAGGAATTGACTTCTAAAGACACAACCTGTAAGTCGCCGAGGTCTCCCTAAAATATAAACTCTTCTTTTTTTTAACAAGACTCCACCGGCAAAGAAAATCGTCATCTCTAATCCCAATTTTTCAATTAAATATGTTAGGACTCTTCTCAAACAATGATCGCTCTTGAACCAACACAGGGGCTCTAATAGCAGATCAACAAAATTACTGGAGAAATAGCTTGGGAAAGTGAGCGTAATTTATGTGAACATTACTACATAAATGACTTCAATACTAACTTTCACACTAACTTATTATCGACGATAACTAGAGCCGCCCAAGTAATGCAAACATTAAGGACTTTTTTTACCGGAATTAGATTATTTAATCTCCAAGGATGAAATATTTTATTTTATAAATAATTATATAAAAATACAGAAGGTCTTCCGTTTGAATTCTATCAAACTTTTGTTGTCCAACTCTCTTAGATTCTTGAACAAGTCTTTGCTTACATCTTTACAATAGAATTCGTCCCAGAATTCATGAGTTGTGGCCTATTGCCATTGGTTCAAAAAAGAGGCAAAAGTAGAAAATATCGACTCTTCATTCAAAACACTCACTGGTATTTTAAACCACAGGATCTTGAAATTCTTCCAGTAATTATATCCCCCAATCAGAAAGGTTTTATATGCCTCTTCACATATAGAAGATGCCCATATATGATATAAGATATATATATATCTATATATAGTATAATATATATATATATATAGATATATATAGGGGCATCTTCTATATGTTGAAGAGGCAATAAAACCTTTCTGATTGGGGGGATATAATTACTGGAAGAATTTTCAAGATCCTGTGGTTTAAAATACCAGTGAGTGTTTTGAATGAAGAGTCCATTCAAAGATCTTCTTGGGCGGATCACAAGCCAGGTTTGCAATCACTGAGGAGTGAGACAAGGAGATGTGATATCTTCATCTTTCTTCATACTGTGCATCAACGACCTACATGGAAAAAGAGTGAAAAATAGAGCCATTAAAGGATTAAAAAAAGGAATTTGAAATGTATAATGTACTCAGATGATCTTACTATTTTTTTTTGTCCGGATCCGAAGGAGAATTTTGAATTCCATAGAGGAGTCTATTGGCCTGGTTGAAAGATTCAAGCATATATGTATGTGGGTGTTCCATCATTGTCAAAAAATATAAATCCTCACCAACTGTAGGACAGTCTTTCGCAAGCCTTCGATGGAGTAAAATTTGCCCAAAGTGTGGTCATTTGGGAGTGGAAGTATCAAGCTCGGAAGTTGATCTACATAATGTTGGAGTACTTTTTTCATTATTGCTTCTACAAATAACATAAATAGTATTATAATAGTAGCTTTCTAGATGAATTTTCTTAATACAAAGGGGTGTAATATCTCGACATTGTAGTTGTAATTACAAGAGTTAATGCAAACTTTGCTTTGCAAGCTTTTGTAAAGACTGTTTTGTAAAAGCTTTTTTTTTGGCTCATAAAGATACCAGTGTGTAATCCGTTATATTTCAGCACGAAGTAGCTGGTCTAAAATAAATATAATTTAATTAAAATAAAACAAAACAATAAAAAACACAAACTAATTAATAGGCGTAAATATATACATGAATATATAAAATATAAATAAAAAACCACATCGATTTTTTGGGAAATCATTGCTATGAGATCGGAGTAATCTATAGCGCCACTCCCTCGGCGAGAGCTATTGCTGCATCCCTGGCAGCTCTCCACGTCCTGGCCTGTCGCAACTGTGGACTTTATTCCAGGCAGTTCTTGCAGCACATACCAGGGTATCTGCCTGCCAGAGGAGGGGTTGGGGACGATTCCGGCTGCGTCGGATCTGGTCTCCTTTCCATTTTTTGTCTCGAAGAGTATGAGGCCAAGTGGGTTCTCCCTCCTTCTTCGCCGTCCCTACTCCAAAATGTCCTCCACGCCTCCATGGCTACCGACCGCACGGCCATGGTGTTGATGGATGGAAGCCCTGCCGACTTCAGGAGGTCCCGGACGGGTATGTGCTCTCCTGAGCCTGCCAGTGAGAGTCCTGGCAACATCATTCAGAGCTACCTGGGCAGCTGCAAGGGTCCTGTGGGCTACTGTCTCCAAACCGTACGGGTGTGACCACTGAGACAGCATAGCCGACCTTCCCAAGAACAATGCCCTTGGCAAGTTGGTGGAGGTAAGGACCCCTTGGGATGTGCTTCGCCAACCTTACAACCATGTTGGCCCTGACCCTGGCTGCCCTCGCCATGATGTCAACATTTAAGTTGAGTGAAAGGGTGGAGTCAAACTTTGCCCCTAGCAACTCCAATTCACTGGAGGGGGAGACTGTGGAGGGGCCGACCTTTACCTCAACCCTCTTCCTTCTCTCTTTACTGTCCCTACCACCCGCCAGGATCAAATCAAATGATTTATGATTACATTAAATAATGTTGTGAATATATGGAAATTATACTTTAACGATGAATTATACTTAGTTAGTGATAGATAAAAATAATGGTTTCAATTTTCAAGTCATTTAATACTTAACATTTTTTTTAATTGGTCATTTATTTAAAAATCATACATAATAAAATATATACAATAATAAAAAAAGAGCAAGAGGGGTTGTGATAATAAATCATAAATAAACATAGTAGTTTAAAATTAACCCTCTGAAGCAAGACCCATCACATCATTAAAACATCAAAATCTAAATTATATATAGGTAGTTGAAGTGAGTAACACGAAATACAGAATAAATACAGAATTGTAAATAGTATATAATACCATCTTTTATTGCACGGCTCCCTCGATGATGTCATTTGAAGTCCTCTTATATCTTTTAACAATGAGTCTACAACGAGAATAAAAATGACAGGACCACTGAGGAAAAACTTTGACGATATCCGCGGCGAAGTCCCATAACGTCACTTGCTTAGAATGTGGAATCTTGAGGGCTAAGGCTCCATATCTTGCAGCCGAAGAAACAAATATCTTTTTAAACGACTCATTACGAATGAGTGTATTGGAGGTTAAGCACTCTGCGATGTGAGCTTTAGAGCTAGTAAGTGCAAAGCTCAGAGCCTTGGATTCAGGAGATGCAGTCGTTGCCTTTAGAGGATAACCAAATAGGATATAAGCCGATAAAACTTTGCCTCATTTTCAGAGCTTATTAAATGACTTATATTATGGGTGACGAAAGTACGAAGATACGACAGGGCAGGGCAATCAGCGAAAGCGTGCATGATCGAATTATAGATTTTTCCGCAGTCCTTACAAGGAAAGTTGAAAAAGATGCAACCGTTAGAGATTTGAAATTGTGCGGTGAATTTTTGTTATCCTTCACGTTGGTTGATTCCATGACTATTTTTTCCCATCTTTGTGGATGATTTAGCTCTTGAATAAAAGCCTGGCAGATTTTCTTAGCGTCCTCGTCAGGTCCGGGCCTTGAGCTTAATTAATATGCCATGGAGTAGGGGATATATGAAGCCTAGCTGCTCTAAGAAGTGGGAAGTAAAACTTTCCCGCTCTTAGACCACAGTCTACATCTTTTTTGAAATCGTGGATGGTGAAAGTTTCTGTCCTAAAGGCTTCCAATTCCATGCTCTGGGGAGTTGTATGCTGCCCAAAAAAGGTATTTTCTTGGAGTTATGGGGAAGAATGTCTACAGTAGAGGAAAAATCGTAAGTTGGCGTAAGACTCCATAATAATCTTTGACATCATTGGAAGGCAAGGGTATCCATCATTAAAATGGAGTAGATATGGCTATTAGAAACTGTTGACCTCCACTCCTGCTCTGGGTTGCACCAAAGATCGATGAAAATTTTCTTGTACATTTTTGGTAATACTTTGGAAAGTTGCACCAAGCCTCCTCCGAGTTGTTTTTTAGATCTCTTCAGGGATGGAAGATAACTTTTGTGGAATAGTTCTGGAGCCAAGAGTCCTCTTCCTCTATCACCCAAAGGGCAATCTTGGGTAAAGCGTTTGCAAAGTAGACACCTAAGGGAACTAATTTAACATAGTAAAAATCAATTCTTATTTGAAGATTGTATTTTCTCCACTCCATTAGACTTGTTCTAATAAAGTTGGCCAAACTATTTTTATTTGACTCCGAGTCTCCACTACATTTCCACTAAATACCGAGTATGTTTAGACTGTTCCTCACTGGGAAACCCAAAATATGTGCATTATCTTCGGGCACCACTGTCCCAAGGGGAGGATAGCAGTTTTTTTGCAGTTGATTACCAGTCCAGAGTGTTTCTTAAATCTTTTAAAAACGGATATTAGAATGTCCACTCTATTACACAGCTGAAGCTCCGAGTTTCCTTCCCCATAAAGTGTGACATCATCTACGTAAATGTCCAGAAGATGCTTGAATTCCCGAAATTAATTCCAAAGCCCAAATATTTGTAATTCAATCTCTGAGCAAATTCTTCAATTGCCGCCACGAACAGAAGTGGGGCTAAGGGGCATCCCTGTCTACAACCGCGCTTAAGATGAGTTGGCGGACTATCGTGACCCTCCAAAGTAATGGTCGAAGTTCCATTTAGTAAAAGAGCTCAGACTGGGTTGAAGAAACGGGTAGGGAGTAATAGCTTGATTGCACGAAGAATACAACGATGATAAAGAGTATAAAAGCCTTTCTAAAGTCAATGGCTATAATTGCGCAAATCTTTTATTCAGTCCACCAAATTTTTGCACGCGTCCTTCTTAATACGTTTCAGGCGTTGGACATGACTGTTTTCTTTTAAAACTTTACTTCTCATGTCCTCCTCGCAAACTTCGGACAATCTTAAAGTATTTATTACATCAGAAGTGTAGCTCCTTAAAAAGATAGAACCATTATCTAAAACGTCGTCCACATCCCTTTGGAACTTTTCAC
The DNA here is from genome assembly GCA_013387185.1 of Caligus rogercresseyi. Classification (NCBI taxonomy): domain Eukaryota; kingdom Metazoa; phylum Arthropoda; class Copepoda; order Siphonostomatoida; family Caligidae; genus Caligus; species Caligus rogercresseyi. The sequence goes on along the minus strand of CP045897.1, from coordinate 13,950,298 downwards.
GAGGAGATTTTGAGTCGAAGGCAAATTTTTTAGTGGTTAAAATAATAATATTGTTAAAATGTCTCATAGCTTTTGATGCTGAAAAGTTAGGCTTAGAATCACGAATTAATATATTTCTCATGCGGCTCTGAAATTCATCGTCGTTTAAAATCCACTTTTGCAATCTAAATGACTGAACATGAGAATGGTTACGGAAATTTATATCTACAAGCTTATGGTCCGAACTCGGTTCCGGTCTATAATGGGCTTTCACAACTTATCTGTATAAATAAGGGGAAGCAAGAGCGAGGTCCAATCTTGAAGTCAGTACTCCTCTCCTCCAGGACACAGTTTCCTCCGGAGATTTTATCCTCAAGATGTCAATCAGATTGAATTGACAGATTAGTTTGTTAAGGATATCCTTGTTTGGATAATGCCCACCGTCTTTGTCAACATCTACATTAATATCACCAATTAAAAGAAGAGGTGAATTATCATTTCTGCAATTGTTGATGATGGATTGAAAGAAGGAAGACGCTTTGTTATTTGGTCCATATGCATTTATCAAAGCAAATGGGAAACCGGAACAGGTGACAATGATTTTATGCCGAATTTGAATTTGAGAATTCCTTTACACAAATCGAATCATCTAAACTTTTTGATACAAGTGTAAGAACGCCTCTTTTAAAATTAGTTCCAGTAAAATAACTTTTCTGGGTATGAGGTAGGCATTTAAAACATGAGAGGTTACATGAGGTTGAATGCCAGGCCTTTATGTCCTGTAGACAAATTATATCAGGCTTTATACATAGAATACGATTCATGAGGGCATGACGAGCGTTACGTCCCATGCCTCCTCTACAATTTAAGGATACAATTTTTTTCAGACCTATGGACGGCCCTGAAGTGTTTTTTTGAACGACTTAAAAAAGAAGTCCAAGACCTTTAGCTGATCCGTATTTTGAAGAGGGGCTTTAATAAACTTTGGAAAATAAACTAAGCGATGCAGCCATTAATACGCTTATGGAGTTTTGGCTATGTTCTTTTCCTTTCAGGGGAACCATGAGAGACAGATCTCTCCCTATTACTAGTGGATTGGGATCTTGTTCGCGATGTCAGAACTTTGCTAGCGTCTAAATGCTACTTACAAAGTCTCTCCGGTAGTTTCGAATTTGTAGCGAGCTCTATCTCCAACGGTTGGCGAACTGAAACTTCCAGTCTTGTGATTTCCTCATTTGGCCCCTCTGAAGCTAACAAGTTCCACAATGAAATATCATGTCTTAAGCAAGAACATGAAAAATGTCTTGAAAAGATTATATATATATATATACATATATATATATAGGTTTTTAATCTTCATTTTTGTACAAATAACATACGCTTAAAGTTTTATAACCATTCATTTTTAACAGGGTATTTTGAATGAAACATTTCAAATTAGGGATTTGTTAAGGAGCAATATGTAATTATTCCATAATGGATAACAAATATTATCTTCTTGCATACAAAAATAAATCAGTTTATTTATCAGTAAATTATCAAAATGACTATCATTTTAATATTAATTTTGTTTGACACTTAATATGTTATTTAGATCTTAATATTGAATACTTCACATTTTCAATATTAAGACTTCGAACAAAAAAGCATTGGAAATTAAAAGAATTGTGGTCATTGTCAGCGGCCACATTGGTTTTAACAGTCACTTATCAAGATAGGAAATTACAAAATTCTATATGTCGTCGCTGCAGGGAAGAGGAGGAACCGCCGTATCATCTAATTTTTGACTGTTCCCGAACCATAAAGGAGATGTACAGTTGCTGAGGAGTCAAATGATAGGAAAACGCCAATGGAAGGTCAATGCTTAAAAATAAATAATTACCGACTGATACTTAGGACTTAAACAAATAAAAAAATACTGAAATGATAAATTGTTGATAAAAGCAAAATATTTTATGAGTAGGCCAACATGTCTTAAAAGTATTAAAATAGTTGGATAATTACTTATATTGTATATACGGAAACAAAGTTGGCTTTGAATTAGATATCCTTTATCTTATGCATCCACATCTTGAAACGTAAATAACATTTACTATCGAATAAAATATACATATAAAAATATCTTTCATAAATATATACGATACACCACCCCCAATACTATTTCTATACATTCACCATCGTAAAATAAATGATATGAAAGACTTCTTTCTTTTCGATATATGCACAATGCTCAAATTTATTTGTTGAAGCAAGTTTCCAATACAAATATTTCTGTCAAAATAAATTTGAATATTGCTTAGAATTGGAATTTTTTTTTTAGCACTGTTTAAATATGGTAACACTAAATAGATGGTATTCTTTATAAGCATTGATTTTATTTATATTTAATCCTAGGTTAGTGATGTGAAATTGATCTCTTTAGAATACACATAGATCTGTTGAGTTCACGAGTCCCAAGGAAATCAAAACACAATTTACAAAATCAATAGCACATTTTTACTGCATTTATGTTGTCCTTAAAATTAGGCAAAATATTTTGATGTTTTTACTAGTGATATTTCATCTTGGTTCACGCAAAATATTTACTGAGTGACAAATTATCAACGATCTGATGCATAGTCTATTTTTTACAATTTTTTTGATAGGTTACTTCAAATTAGGCATATGTGTTTAACTGGTGGTTATAATTTTAGTAGTTCCTCAACATATAATTTCATTTAAGAACAGGAGGAATTTATTAATCATCCTTGTGTTGTTATCAGTATGGCAAAAGAAATAACTTTGCAAACTTGTACTCTTAGTGATAGTAGACTGATTACTGATGAGACTCGACACAAGGTAATTCATGATGTTTGTGAACCCGTTCGTAATATGAGACGGTGGTGAACATGTTATGCCAATAAATAACCACTGATTTTGAAAATAAATAAAGTTCCTTAAAATATCATTTAATAACTGAACTTTTATTTTTATTCTTATTATTTATTACATGCACATTCAAATAATATATAATTTAAATAAACTTGCATTTTAAACCGGCTAAATTTGAATGAAATTAGGATAAATGGATGATCATGATAAATTGATATTACGTATTCACAAAAAAAGTATCCTTATCTCTTGCCGTATTAAAAATATATTAGTTTGATTATTACTATATTATCGCCAACGGTCAAACAAACATCTACAAAAGAGCCACTCCTAATTTTGCGATCAACTCTTGAATTAATCAGAATGAAAAATAATTCCATTTGCAATTGCAAAAATGGAATTATCTCTCTCCAGCTGTAAAAGCCTACTGGCGGAGCACTTAGCCTCGGGGGATCTCATCAGGGAACTATATCTGGGAGGATCTTGATATCTGGGACAGTTCGGTATTAGGCCCTCAGCATCAAGATTCCATGGACGTCGGGAGAGCGGTGGAAGCTTGCTGAAGAGGTGGTGAAGTTCTACTCATCCTACTATGTGAATGCAGTGGAGGACCTCAAAATGGTTTTACGTTTTTACAGAAAATTATTATATTTATTGTTTTGACTATTTTATTTGTCCATTAAGTTTTTTTTTTGTGAGATGTTTTACCGTTGTTTATTTATTTTTGTTATTAATGTGAGATGATATTTATTTTGTTTAATAACTTTAAACTTAAATGCTTATTAATATACGTACTCATATTCAATTACACAAAATATCAATAAAGTAAAAAAAAATGGGGATGATTATATTGAATTTTTGCTTTAAACTACAAGTGATTTAAAATTGAATTGATTAGAGGTTTTTAAGTAACAACGGGTTATTTATATGGGATTTAATGGTATTATACGTATTAATTTAAAAATTATTTTGGACTCTTGAATGGCCTTCTATGTTGAAAACTTTTATATTGTTCTTAAAGTATTATTTTATAATGATATCCTTAGAAAAATAATAACATTTTAATTGCCTTCATTAATGCTGGAATATATATCTTTCAATATTAGCCATTACTACTTTTAGCATATTATTTTAAAATTGCATTACATGAAAAATATATTTAGTTCGAATTCTCCAAGATGCTTTGTCTTCGTTGTTATGAGATCAATTCTATTTTTTAAATATTTATTTATACAAGTTTTGTACAAAATTTTGATATAAAATTGCAATATTCTGGATATTTTGCAAATAATTCGTTGACGCCATATTGGTACCCTAGTAGTAAAACTGCGTTTTAGATTTAAAAAAATCAATTTTGAATTTTCACATTTTATAAGTGCCAAACGGCACTTCTACAAGAACAATGACAAAATTGTATAAGAATGATTATTATTATTATAACAGTGTTTTTATATCAATATTATTCTTATGGACTATTATATAAAAATACTACATGAATTTGTGATTATATTAAGGAAGACCAAATCCAAAACTCCAAAATACGTTTTAATTTTCAACTAATGTAACCTTGACTGTTTTCTTACAATTATTTGAATTTTGTTGCCTTTTATAAAAAATGTTTAACATCGACAGTACAGATTGAAAAAAGACCTTTTTGAATATTTACATTTATCGATTTTTTTTAGAAAAATCTTTCTATTGGATTATTCAGTTTTCAGCTATATTAGAGCATATCTATTTAGTTAATTATAATATAAGAATGTATGAAAGACACAAAAAATGAAGAGGAATTAATTGGTTGTAAATATTTTAGTACAAAAAACGGACCCAAGAACTTGTCAAGCAAGGTATTATTTATTGTTGGTATACCTTCGCCCAAAAATAACCCCCCTTTGTATATAAAATAGGAGGCACATGTCAAAGGATCCTCACTTTGAACACGCTTCTTCAACAATCAAGATGTTTTTCAAATTTGCCGTTCTTTGCGTTGCTATCTCAGCAGTCTCTGGAGCTCCCTCAGCTCCTTCTGCCTATGGCGCTCCATCTCTATCAACATATGGCACCCCTGAGCCTGCTCCACCAGCATATGGAGTCCCTGAGCCTGCCCCACCTACATATGGTGCCCCTGAGCCTGCCCCACCCGCATACGGAGCCCCTGCCCTGCATCAGAGCCCATTCCTCCCTATGCCTTCAATTACGCCGCCCTGGATTCTGAGAGCCAAACCGACTTCAGTGCCGAGGAAGAGTCCAAAGATGGATCCGTTATTGGTCAATACAAGGTTCTCCGTGCCGATGGAATCATCATGACCGTGACTTACTCCGTAGAGGGAGACTCTGGATTTGTGGCCGACATTGCCACCGAGAAGGCTCCTGAGTCTGGAGCCGGCTCTGGCTATGGTGCTCCCGTTGAGCCTGCTTACGGTGCACCTCCCGCACCTGCATATGGAGCCCCAGCCGAGCCTGCTCCTCTCCCTACCTATCTCCATCCTATGCTTAAACACCAATGAGATGATTTTGTATTAATAATGTGTTACGGAAATGTTTGAAAAATAAATGATAAATTATAATTAATTTATTGAGTTTGTTTCATTTCTATCACATTGGTAGTCCTATAGAACATCATTGAAGACATTATACATCATTAAACTGTTTTTTTTTAGTCATAAACTTTGTATTGATTTTACATTGGGTATCAAGTTTATTTACAACAATTTTTTTAGAACTAATATAAATTGACAAATTGAACAATCAAATGGACTTAACTTACTTATTTTTACATTTGTATTTCGAATACTCATAAATGCATTGATAAAAATGCAATAAAAGTAACATAGTCGTAATGATTAAACATGAAACATGTAAATATAAAAAAAGATTTAAGAATATTAAAAAGAGAAGTTAATATTAAAAATAAATAAGAGAAGAAAGCGTCCAGAGAACCAGATAAGTTATGAAGCTCCATTTGTAAACAAACAGCTCTTCTCTCGAAACCTGCTCTATTGATGAAGAAATTGGGATGCCGTCCAGGATACCCAAGCTTTCTCTCGCCATGCAATCAAAAATATTAATTTTTGGGGATTCTTTCGACTTTTATACGGGGTTTGAAATCGTATGATATGATTGTTCAAAGTGACTCTATCAACCCGAAAAAATGTTTTGGGACAACGGAGGCATCATGGGGAGTCCCTAAGACTTTGTAAGCATTAACAAGGAACGGCAAGTTCGAAGAGCATTTTGATGGTTAATTAGACGATCTGAAGGTGATGATTCGTGTAGATTTTGCTATAATAATCATGTATAAACGTGAATATTTCTTGAAAGACTGGTTTGGAAATCGTCTATATCTTATTTCTTGTATACTATATACTTATCGGTTCCTTTCTTAAAAATGCATATGAATATCCAATAAGATTTTGAAATATGGGAAAAGGCAAACGCATAATTATCAAACTCCATTTTGTATTTTATTGACTTTTTTATTTGAATAAATCATGGAAGCTGTTTAATCCATATTATAATAAAACCTTGAATGAAGTATCTCGATAATTAATATACATACATGTATATATATATATATATATATATATATATATATATATATATATTATTTAAAAAAATTATTATATTAAAATATTGAAAGAGATAAAAAAAAATATTATTAGCATTTTTTAAGTGTTGATAGTTTTATTGTTAATAAATTTATAATTAAATTTACGATTAATAAATGTTAAAAAACTCTAAATATTAAATATTTCCTGAGTTGTCGTGCGTAGATCGTTTTAGGACGTTCCTCTTAGCAGGGTTTGAGAATATGATGAATAACCATAATATTTCCGCCTCTATCAATATGTTTATTTTTTTTTGCAGGAATACTGATTGCTACTTATTTTAGTTGTGATAAATATTTTATTATGTTTGTATTATAAATTTGCTCGTATTACGGGCTTGCGACACAAAAAATTCTCTGTTAATTTGAAATATTCATAAGGATATTTCAAAGATGCTTACTTACTTTGAATTTCATATTATTTGTATATGCACATAAAATTGAAAGAACAATAATATAACTTCCGATATATTTATGCTTAATAATATTTTCTTGTGATAAACTTTGATTAATTAGATAGATCAGCGATTATCTATTGACATTACGTGTTCACCACCGTCTCACATTACAGAAGGGTTCATGAAACCCCTTGTGTCGAGTCTCACCATTAATCAGTCTTCTATCACTAAGAGTACAAGTTGCAAAAGTTATGTAAAAAAATGAACAAAAGATAGATTAAATATTACAAAAATTGATAGTTTGTCACTCATTAAATGATTTTGCGTGACCCAAGATGTAATATCTTGAGTCACTAGTAAAAACATCCAAATATTTTGCCCGACATATGTTTAATTAATTTTAAGGATAAATGGAGTAAATAATGGGCTATTGATTTTGATAGTTTGTTTTGGTTCTCTTTGGACTAGTGAACTCAACATATCTATGTGTATTCTAAAGGCATCAATTTCACATCACTAACGTAGGATCAATAAAATTCATGCTTATAAATAATGCCATTGATTGTGGTCATATTTAAACACTGCTAGGCCTATCAAAAATTCCAATTCCAATTATAAGCAATATTTCAAATTCATTTTGAAAGAAATATTTGTATTGGAAACTTGTTTCAACAAATAAAAATGAGCATTGTGCATATATCGAAAAGAAGAACCAAAACTCTTTCATAGCATTAATTTTAAAATGACGAATGTATTGAGCAGTATTTTGGCTGGTTATCGTATATATTTATGAAATATATCTTTTTATTTTTATATTTTATTCGATAGTGAATGGTTTTTCATTTTTGAAGGTGTGGATGCATAAGATACAGGAAAGCTTATTCAAAGCCAACTTTTGTTTTAGTAAATACATTATAAGTAACTACCCAACTATTTAAATATATACTTTTAAAACATGGTGTCCTACTCATAAGATATTTTGCTTTTATCAACAATATATCACTTCCACTGTTTTTTTATTTGTTTAAGTCCTAGGTTAGCCCCACCCCACCAGGCCCCAATCCGGTATCAGTCGGAAAAATATACTTAGGAGCTAAGACCTTTATATCTTAATAAGTTAAATTTACAGAAAATATCTTATATTTCCAAACAATGGCCTTCCAATGACGTCTTCCTAGCATTGGATTCCTTGGCGAGCTGGTACATCTCCTTTATGGTGTGGGCACAGTAAAAAAATAGATGGTACGGCGGTTCCTCCTCCTCCTTGCAGAGACAGCATGTAGAACTTTGTAATTTTCCTAACTTGATAATCATAATAATTTAACTATATGGAACAAAGTAGAATCAGTCATTTAATATGAAACTGTTATATATCAAATAAAAGTTTAAAAGGTCTGCTTCATTTGACAATTGTGCATAAAATATAAATTATGATCAAAATGACAAGTTGATACCGTTTTGGCACTTAAAATTATTTCACCAGTTTTTTAGGGTGAAGGTTTTTAATTTATTTTGTTACTTTTGGAGAATAGGCCTTGAGCTTAGAATAAACTTCCAGGCAACTTCTACAACAAGAATAATGCCTCACTTAAATTGCTCTCGGCAAAACGATTTATGTCCAGGAGAAGATGTATTTTGATTTATGTTGCCTTAAAAATGTATTAATGTAAAAAAGCAATTAGCTGTTTTGTGCAAAGTATTGTGCAAATTTGGTGGATTTGATGAAGTGTCGAATATTTTAAGAATATATAAACTATACATGTAAAATAACAACTAATATTTATTGTGTCTTTAGTTTTGGATGTTATAATTTCGTTTACATTGATTTACAACTGTGTAATTTTATTGTAAAATAAATATACCACGTGGGTTCTGTATCCTTGATTACATCGTAGAATGTAGGCACTCATATTAATATATATCCACTTGAACTAAATCATGACTCAGGAAGACATTTATATCCCAATAATAATTATTTTTTATCATAGTTAAGAAAATATACATACATAAAATTAATTAAATAAATAAATATATATATATATATATACATATATCAATCGATGATAATACATTATAAAAACTATATAAATAAGCATTTTAGCTTGAAATTGAAGCATCGATGCTGAACACAAATAAAAAATTGTTAAAGAATCAAAGTAAGAGCAAAAACAGTTCAAGAAGTTTCTTAAAATATTTTATAAATCTTCAGTGGATTCTTTGATTCCAAAATAGTACTTGATAACACTTCCTGCAGAGGTCCATGAAGTATCACAAGCAGAGGAATTCCAATAATAAAAATGTGAATAGCTTTTTTACATGTTTCATATAGGTACTTGATCTTGAATATATTTAATGAGATTATGCAACATCTGGCGAAGAAATTAAACGAGTGTATAATTTAGATATCTACAACCATATACAATAGAAAATTTATTTATATACTTCTTAAATATACAAATTCAAGCTCAATTTCTGACTATAATAGTGAGCAAACAATTGCTTTTTAATATTAACTATAATATAAAAAATATACTAATCAACAAAACAATCGATCGTTTTACAGAATCAATTGAGGAATATCACATAATTAAGAATTATTTATGGTGCACCTAAATGAAAAAAAACTAAGCAGAAGCATCAAAAATATATTTTGCAATTAAGATCCAAAAGTCTAAATTTCAAAATATATTTTGAATGCATTTTTGTTCAAGTTAAAAAAAACCTTGAAAACACAATATTGCATTCCCAAAAAACACAAAGAAGTACTCAATTATTTAATTCTATAACAAGTAAATGATGATGGTAATAAAAGTTGCTGCATCTTCAATTAAAAGGGACGTGACCAACGCATCTGCAAATCAACAAATTCAAAAGAAATATGTAAGTCGTAAGAAAAAAAAATATATCCATAATATAAGAACAACAACTTGTCAAACAAGGTACGTATATTTATTGCTTATATATATTCCCTTCTTTCTCGCCCTAAATATACTTTGCTTTGTATAAAAGACAGGAGGCACATGCCTTAGAATCATCACTTCCAGATCGCTTCTTCAACAATAAAGATGTTTTTCAAATTTGCCGTACTTTGCGTTGCCGTCTCAGCAGTCTCTGGAGCTCCCTCAGCTCCTGCTGCCTATGGTGCTCCACCTCTATCAGCATATGGGACCCCTGAACCTGCCCCACCAGCATATGAAGTCCCTGAGCCTGCCCCACCTGTATACGGAGCCCTGCGCCTGCCTCAGAGGCCATTCCTCCCTATGCTTTCAACTACGCTGCCCTTGATTCCGAGAGCCAAACCGACTTCAGTGCCGAGGAAGAGTCCAAGGATGGATCCGTTATTGGTCAATACAAGGTTCTTCGTGCCGATGGAATCATTATGACCGTGACTTACTCCGTGGAGGGAGACTCTGGATTCGTGGCCGACATCGCCACCGAGAAGGCCCCTGAGTCTGGAGCCGGCTCTGGCTATGGTGCTCCCGTTGAGCCTGCTTACGGTGCACCTCCCGCACCTGCATATGGAGCCCCAGCCGAGCCTGCTCCTCTCCCCGCCTATCTCCCATCCTATGCTTAAACACCAATGAGATGATTTTGTATTAATAATGTGTAACGGAAATGTTTGAAAAATAAATGATAAATTTTAATTAATTTATTGAGCTTGTTTCATTTTTGTCACATTGGTAGTCGTATAGAACATAATTGAAGACATTATACCTCAATAAACTTTGTTTTCAATCATACAGTTTGTATTCATTTTTTATTGTGTATTAAGTTTATTTACAATAACTTATATACAACTAATATAAATTAACAAATTGAACAGTCAAATGGATTTAACTTTTATTTTAACATTTGTATTTCGAATACTAATAAAAACATTCATAAAAATGCAATAAAAGTAATGTAGTAATAAGGACTAAACATGAAACATGTAAATATAAAAAAGACTTAAGATGTTTCTAACAGTCGAGATAATAATGAAAATAAATAAGAGAAGAAAGCGTCCAGAGAACAATATAAGATATGAAGCTCAATTTGTGAACAAACAGCTCTTCCCTCGAAACCCGCTCTATTGATGAAAAATTGGGATGCCGTCAAGGATACCCAAGCTTCCTTTCACCAAGCAATCAATATTATTTAATTTTTGGGGATTCTTCGACTTTTATACGGGGTTCGAAATCGTATGATCTAATAAAATATTTTTTTTAAAGTGACTCTACCACCCCAAAAAATGTATTGGAACAACGGAGGCATCATGGGGAGCCCCAAAGACTTCGTAAACAGCGTGGCAGAACGGTATGTTTAATTTTTTTCCGATGGTTAATTAAACGATCCGAATGTGATGATTCAGGAAGATAATGTGGTTATGGTTATAATAATCATGTATAGGCGTGAATATTTAAAAAGCGATGGGTTTGAAAATTGACTATATCTTATTTTTTGCATATAAAATTAGTTCCTCTCTGATAAAAATACATATAGAGATCCAATAAGATTTTGGAATATTGGACAAGACAAACGCCGAATTATCAGACTGCATTTTGTATTTTATTCATTTTTTATTTGAATAAATCATGGAAGGTGTTCTATTCATATTATGATAAAACCTAGAAAGAAGTATCACTGTAATAAATATATTTATCGTACATTCTTAAAACTGTTATTTAAAAAAATGTCTTCGTATATTTAAATTTTTTATAGAAATATTACAAAATATTATTAAAACTTTTAGAAATTCAAAGCTTTATTTTTTTAAAAGGTAAATTAAAGATTTATAAATAATATGATTCGAACTTTAAAATGTTTCTTGAGTTGTCGTTAGTAGATCGTTTTAGGATCTATTGACATATCTTGTACGTTTCTCTTAGCGGCGTTTGAGAAAATACTTACAAATATGATGAATAGCCACAATACTTCTGAATCTATCAATATGGTAAAAATATACATTTTTGCTGAAATACTGATTGTTACTTATTTTAGTTGTGATAATTTTTTATTGTATTTGTATAATAAATTTGCTCCTATTACGGGCTTACAATAAAAATCCTCAGCAGATTCGGGATATAAGAATGTTTATGAGATCTGGTGATAGAAAGTAGATATATTACAATAATAAATACGGGTAAGACATCCCAAACGCTTTTAATTAGATGCAGTTTCCCATTTTTAGGTAAATAAAAGTTAAAGTAACTACTCAATTTTTTAACAATGAATTAAATAATGTTTTAATGAAATTTATCCTCAAATCAGTAGCACTCTCCATCAAACATCGAAGAATGTAATTTTGCGGAGGACTTTGTTTTTAATTCACTTAAAGTAATGTTATTATTTTAGAAAGTAAATCTTACAGCCTTAAAGTTTGTTTGGGTTTATTTGTTTATCAGAGTTTTTAATTAAAATTTTAGTGTCTGAGTTTTATAAAAATATTTTTTTGGCTATAAATTTATATGCATAAACACCAAATTCAATAAAAAAATTAAAGAAAAAATAAAGTCCTTGAATTGAAATAGAGGTGGGATTGTATAAACTCTATACTAAATTGAAAGAGATATTGTGTTACTTTTTTTGATGGGCAAATGTATTTATTGTTAGAAATAAGTTTTTAATTCGAATGTTTATGTATACAGTTATTTGATATATTGTTTATTATCGAAGTCATAATTTGGGTGGGACTAAAAAGTTTTTCAATATATAAGAAAAACATATATTTTATGTTTAAAAAAAAATCCAAATACATATTTCTATTGGAGCCATTTTAAAGACGTAAAGTGTATTATTTTATACTTAGACATAATGAGTGTATCAATCCTAGAACTTGAAAATTAATATCAGGAAGCATGTTTGTTTATCTAATAAAGGCTTTTCTGCTAAAGAAATAGCAGTGTTTCAGACAAAAATGTTTTTAGGTTTCAAGAAAGTGAACTCAGATTTCATAGTCTCCTTGTAATTACAAAATATTTTTTATGGGCCAAAATGAGATAAACACAAACTCATTATTAAAACATGTTCCCTCTAAATATTTCAATAACAATTCAATAATAATAAAAATCACATTAGCAATGATCAAAAAACAAAAAAGTAATTTGACGTAGTCGTAAGAATTAAATTTGAATCTCGTAAATATAAAAAAGGATGAGTTGAGTTATTAAAAAATTGAAAATAATAATAAATCAGAAGTTGAGAGTAACCAGAATATAAACGTAATATTATCTATATGTCTAGCTTAACTTTTTGGTTCCCTCTTACGTCCAGTGCATGTTAAATTATACCTTTATAAATAATGGCTATTAATTAATTTAATTTATATTTTGCTTAATTAGAGATAGAAATCATGCAACACAATAAAAATATTAATAACAATAGTATATAATTATCTCTCATGTAATGAAACATATGTATAAAAAATGATAATTTTAAAATAAGTGAAAATAACTGATATTTGTATGAATGTAACATTAACACGAACAAAAAGTTTGTAGCAACAAACAAAATGTTGTTAAAATGAATAATTATTATCTTTTTTATAACGATTTAAAAATATCAAAAATGAAAGGTAAAGTAAATTCAAAATTAGCTTTTGTCTAATAATTATAATAATTTAAACAATTAAAAAAAATAAAAAGTACAATTATGATGAATAACAAATAACACTTATGGAAAAACAACTATTAATTATTAACTCACTCTCACTATACTGCCAAAGTGACAAAATATTTATTCATGTGTTGCTCGAGTTTCCTATTAAAGTGCAAATACCATAGTTATTAAAAATAAATATGTACTTTAAGAGTTGTTCATTTTATATGTAAGTTTTTTAATCAGGGCGAGCATTTCTTTCGAATAAGACAATTGAGTATTTTCATAATCGAACCATATTTTTTATTGTATAGAAGAAGTAATATTAATTTTAAAATGTTAAAGAAACAAAATTATCGTTTCCAGTAAAATTTATTTATTTTTAATAAAGTAACTCATTGTTTATCTATATTTGTGGAAATTAGTGTGTTGTAAGAATATTTTGTTGTGTAGTAGTGAAAATATTATGTGTTCCTTTAGATTAGAGATTTGATTTTAAACTATAAATCAAGGTAAATGCTAGTTACTATAATTTGATATAGTTGCAACATTTGTTATTGATCATTCACACTAATTTAAGGGATACATCAAGACACATGGTTGGATACGATTTATTCTTTGTAGGAAGAACGAAACAGTAATGGAAAGGATTGAGGATTGATTTAGTTCTTGTGGTAAACATAGATCTATATTCACATGTGGGAGGACTGATTGCCAAAATGGAGTATTTTGGGAGTGCTGAATGTGAAGCTTGAATAAATTTGTAGTTTATAACTATTTTTCTTTCATTTTTAATATTTTATTCATTTTTAAATATCAAATTAAAATATTGAGTTGTAGTTTTACATTATATCTTAAAATCAAATGCCTAGAAAACATTATTAAACCTGCTAATATATAAAGTTGCATTTTTGGTCATGCAGATTTGTACTAAATGTATATTCAAATAGAATGACTCTGTGGTAAGTTAATATGTTTGATAGTGGGGAATTCTTTAATGTCATTATTATAAATAGATGTTCTTAAACATCTCTATGAGTACCTAAAATAAATTTGTATGATTATTATTATATCTCTAAAAAGAGCCACTACTAATTTAGAGATCAACACAACACTTAATTAACATGAAGATAATTCCTTTAGCAATGGCAACAATGTTGATGATAATATTAACTTTTGCATACTATACATATTAAGGAGTTTTTAAATAAATCTTTTTAAGGGGGGTTCAGCAACAATGGAATATTTAATGGGCTATATTAACATTACATTCCTTTAATATTATTTTTTAATTCTGGAATATATGTCCTTACATGATGGAAACTTTTAATATGTCTTAAAGTATTATCTTTGAAAAGGTAAATCCAGAATTTTTTTTTGTAATGACTCAAACGAACTGATAATCACCGTGTAATAAAGTTTTTGTCCTTGAGTTAAAACTGTTATTCCTATTTGCCTATGTCCAGAAAACATGAAAAAATACTTTTAATCATTTTAAATTTGCTTTTGTGTCCAGGATAAGGATATTTGTGAAATTTACAATTTTCATCATTTCTAATGGTTCAGGCCCAGTTATCTTCGTGCAAAGTAAGAATAACCACAAATGTCAGTAGTATTTATTTTTCTAATATGTCAATGCATTTCAAATCAGTTTTTATAATTTCAATATCTTTCGTACTATTCGAAAAATAGGCTTCATATTTCAAAAAATTGATCATTTTTTAGTGTTCTATTTAAGCAGCTATATTTTTTTTTGTTTCGAGTCTATTGACTATAATCAATATGTAATATATTTTTGGTATATGTCAATGCATTTCAGAACAGTTTTTATCATTTCGATATCTGGCTTGAGATCTAAGGCATTGTACCTTGCTGCAGCTGATAGAAGAATTGCCTTCAATTCCCAGGGATGAAGAGGTTCATTCGTTTGTAATCCTTTTCGCGATGAGGGATTTTTTTTATATTAGTGTTCTGATGATTTATATAAGTATATTACCCTTTTTGTGTATTAAATACATTACTTGACAATATTTACGCTTTGCCATGTTTGGTATCAATAGGACTCCAATCTGTGTAACTCCATTTTTGGATAAAAATAAGGAACATCTTCATACGCATTCTTTATTCACATATACATTACGTTTTGGAACATAAAAGTATAGAAAACAAACAAAAATGTTGGTTAATGAATACAAAAATAAAAACTTAAATTAGCTGCATCTCTTAGAAAGTTTACTTTACATTCAAATATTGTATTATATAAATGTTTTAGTTTAGTAACTAAAATATCAAAAAAAAATCTATTTTTGTAGGTCAGTTATAAGAACCAACTTTTAACACAACTGTACCCATGATATTTTAATATTTAGTCTTCACATGAATCTGAGATTGAAGATATACTTCTCTCTATTTTACTCATCATTCCCTTCGTGCGACGAGTCGGGTACCATAATTCATCTCCAGATAATATATGCACAACAATTTTAACCACCTAACTCCTGCTATTCTGAAAAAGTCGTTCTTTTTTTCTAGATTTGTTAGAATCGGAAAATAGACAAAATATTCATAAAAGTAAACAGAAGTCAAAAAATGTTTAAACTATCCACGAAAGTGAACTCGAGATAAATTCTATTTTTAAAATTCAAAGATATTTAATTTTCGTAGTATTATAAAACTTAATAAATAACCCAATAAATGGTGTAAATTAGAATAAACTCATTTTCGCAATGGTGATTTGAGGTATTCATATACCTTTTAATAATATATGAATGGCTATATTCCATGATTCCGTCAAGTTTGAAAATGAAATAAAATAATGCTTTGAGTTTTTTTGCGTTCTATCATTTCAATAATATTATAGGATCTTTAACAGTTATTTATTTCTCGACCAAGATGAACCCTTTAGTTTATGCAGGAAAAGAAGATTGAAACAGGGTTTAAACCAGTCATTCAAGAAATATTTACGCCCATACAAGATTATTGGAAAGAGGAACTCAATTGAATCATATTTATTTTTTATGGTATATATCAGTATAGATGTATTTTTTGTTCTAATGTTTAAAGCTGCAGTAATTAAATGAGTTTGCTGTTGTGACAGTTGATGTTTTAGTACAAATGCAAGGTGTATCCCGAAAACTTAAACTCGATTTCAAAAAAGATTTCAGGATCGAACAAATCGCAATAATTGTCTTGTACGATGATTTGATTTTATATTTTGTTCTCGTACGCACTGAACATTTCTACTGTACTCACCATAAAGCAGTGCTTTTTAAAACGTGATTGGTTGAAAAAAGGAGAGGGAATTATAAGTAGTTGGTGTAATGCGAAAAGTATTACTTTACTACTAACAGTTGAGGGGTGTACATCAATTCAGACAGAAGAATATCATTCTTTAAATCCGTGGTTCCCAACAATGGTCCAGTGGACCCCTTTGGGTCCACGAAGGCTTGGCCGGGAGTCCACGTGTAATGATCATTTTTTTCTCTATTTCTTCATTTTTTGGAAATTCTTTTCTAAAAACGTCGTCATTTTTTCTCTTTTCTAAAAAAACGTCCTCACTTTTCTAAAAAAACGTCCTTACTTTTTTTGGAAATTCTTTTTTAAAAAAAGTCATCACTTTTTCTGGAGATTCTTTTCTAAAAAAACGTCGTCACTGAACGCTAACGGAACGTTGAATGCAAAAACATTGAACGGAACGCTATTTTTTTAAACGCTGAACGCAAAAAAAAGCTGAACGCTCACAAGCCTGGATATAAGTCAAAATTAAAATATAATTGTACTTCGCAGATGTCTCGCATTGAAATTGAAATTAGCCTTTTTGACAAAATTGAGGCGGGGTCCACGGAAAGTGCCCGAAGACCGTTAGGGGTCCACGAGCCGAATCCAGTTGGGAACCACTGCTTTAATACTGATAACATTTTCTTTATGGGCCTCGATCTATTTCATTTACGAAGCCTTTAAATTGACGCCTCTTCTTTTAATATAGGTTGAATAAAGTAACTGATCAATCTCATGAAAAAATCAATAATGTCTATATTGCTTACTGATGTTCGTCGCTCATTGGATTACAAATCTGACGATTGGGAAAAGAAAGAGAACTGTGATAACAAATGAAAAATCCTGTTTATATAAACACTGCTGCTGCCTATAAAGGATCGTGGACAGACGTAGCCTGGAGGGGGTTGTGATCTTTACTATAAGTATAGAGAGAAAACGCTGATGGCTTTTATTAATTTTTCATTACTCCTTCTCTTAACAATTTTTCATTTTATATATCCGTTACAACTCGATTGAACTATAGTGTATCAACAAAAACGCTACTGTTCAATATTGTATTAAAGTCTCGAAATTGGAAATACGTCAGTATTTAAATGGGTACATACTGAATTATTTGCATCTTTTTCTATGTGTAGATCGAGTGGCTGAAAAAGTGTATAGTGTTATTAAAATATTATCCCACATTTTATCAATATTTATTTACATAATTTTTTGGTTAATTTAAAATGTTGTGTATTTCAGATATATTCACTTCTACGAGGGAGCCTTTTGTTGATGATCTTTTGTAAAATCAAAGATACAAAGAGACCAACAATCTAAAACACATTTTTAAAATTAGGAATTCGTGTCTAATTATTTGGAAATATTTATGCACAAGAATTTGTTAGAATTGTAAATAGTATAATAATACATTTTTATTGCACGGATCCCTCGATGATGTCAATTTGAAGTCCTCTTATATCTTTTTAACAATGAGTCTACAAAGGGAATTTTGAAAGGACACTGAGGAAAAACTTTGACGATATCTGACGAAGTCCCAAAAGTCACTGCTTAAAATTGTGGTCTTCTGAGGGCTAAGGCTCCATATGGCATTAAAGAATTAATATAAGAAATACAGGGCACAATACGACACGATTATAAGATAGAGAAAACTGGATAAAAGCTTTGTGAAAATAAGTATTAAGTCAGAGCTTGAGGAGGAGGTTTTTCTTTTTTTTTTGTTTTAACCCCATAAGGATAAGCCGATAAAAACTTTGCCTCATTTTCAGAGCTTAGATTCTTACTTATTTTGGTGACGAAAGGAAGCATACGACAGGGTAGGCAATCAGCGAAAGCGTGCATGATCGAATTATATTTTTTCCGCCTCCTCGTAAGGGAAGTTGAAAAAGATGCAAATAGAGGCATGATGCCTAACATTATCTCTTCCAAGCTTTAAGGGAGGGATTCTTTGCAGTGATGAAGATTTATATAAGTTATTACTTTTTTTGTGATATTTAAATAAATAAATTAACAATATATAGTATTAAATGGATAAAAATAACGAAAATCCAATCTGCCTTGTACAAATCTTACTCTTCAAATCTAACACTAATCTCCTGAGGATATAAAACTGCTGCCGGTACAAAGGATTGACTTCTAAAGACGAATGTAGGGGGGTCTGATACTTTCTTATTTTTCAGACTCCACCGCTTAACTAATAATTTTTCATTTAAATATGTTAGGACTCTTCTTCAACTATCCGTTAACAACACGGAACTCAATAGTGTATCAACAAAATTACTGGAAATAGCTTGGAAAGTCCGTAATTGGAAATACTACATAAATGATTCATACAACTTTTGCATAACTTATTATCGAGTAACTGAGCCGCCCAAGTAATGTAAAATTTATAACTTTTTTATCAAATAATTATTTAATCTTTAACATAAATGTTTGTCTTTTATAAATAATATAAAAAAATACAGAAGTCCAGCCCTCCGTTTGCCTTTTGTAAAATCAAACTTTTGTTACCAACTCTCCTAAAACAAGGCTTCATGAGTGGAGTCTTTAGTAGTCATTCGTCCCAGATTCAGGAGGGGCCTATTGGAGGTAGGGAGGGTAGATATCGATTTTTAAGAACGACTCCTGATATTTTAATACGGATCCATGAAAATTCTTCCAAAGATTCCAATCAGAAAGTTTTATATGTCCTATTTCACTATTTGGATGTCCTGATCCTTCAGACTCTTGGGAGGATGGAAGAAGTTTTAATAATAATCTCTCTCTCTGTTTTCTCTATCTGTGTTCTACTGTCATCAACGACCTATATAAGGAGGAATTAAATATTCCATTTACGTCATCATAATACCCAAATTAATGATGATAAGGCATCTAAAAGATCGACTCAATTTCCAAAATGAATCTTAATTTCTCAGCTTAAACAAAAAACACATCTCTGAATTTTTGATATTTTGTAGAAAAAAGTCTCTTCTATCATCTCAGGTCTCAGTTTTTTTGTCCCAAACAAAGAGGAAATCAGAGAACCGATTGGCTATAAAAAATTGCCTCAAGCAAAAAAAAACAAAGTTTAATTTCATTACCATAGAGCTTTCAAATGCTCAAAAATGGGCAATTAAGTATAAAGATATAACACGCTAAGTATTTCAATTTATTAAGTTTTATCAAAAACTCCAAAAGGAACTCGAAAATTTTCCAATACAAAATAAGGCAGGGATTTTGGCCGGGAAACCCAAATTTAAGTGGCATGTAACTTTGCTCAGACACAAATTTCGAACTGAAATTTTAAAACATTATGAAAAAGACTTCAATCATTCTATGGTGTAAATTGTCATTTGAATCCATGAACCCAAAATTTCCATTGAAGTAATTTGTTTTGGAATGACCCCATATATATATTGGGTTTTTCTTTAGTCTTCATTTTATGTACAAATAAAATACGCTTAAAGATTAATAACCATTCATTTTTTAACAGGGTATTTTGAATGAACATTTCAAATTAGGGATTTGTATTAAGGAGCAATATGTAATTATTCCATAATGGATTATAAATATTTATCTTCTTGCATACTTAAAATAATTAGTTTATTTATCAGTAAATTATCATAATGACTATCATTTACCAAGTCATTACCAAATGTGGTGGCCAATACTGTTGCACTTAATTAACATGAAAAATTCCTTTTTGCATTTAACAAATTATTGATGGCTAGATATATTTTTGCATACTTCAAACTGCATGGGTTCATTAAATATGCCGTTTTTGAGTTACTTTGATATATTTGTTATCCTTCATTTTCGAAAGGTTTTATTTTGTACTAATAACACTTTTTGCAAACAAGAAAAGTTGTTTTCCAACTCCATTTTTTGCTTGTACTATTCATAAGTCGATAAACTATTACATTAATTGTAGTATGATTTTATATTATTAATACATTTTGTAATATAAAATAGATATGCATAACATTAAGTTAAAGTAATGAGTAATCCTATTTGTTCAAACTTATAAAGGCTTTCTAAGAAGAATATAAATTAGACGCTTTTTTGGATGAGTGGGCCATGAACGTTTAAAATTCAACGTTGAAAAAAAAATATTTCTTTCCTAAACCAAATACCATTTTTTTAACGGGACTTTGGACAGCTCTTTAAACGTTGAATAGTAAAAAAAATATGAGAATGCTATTTAGCCTAGATTTGTATTTAAAAAAAGTATATTTCCACATATATAATCCATATGCCAAACTTGATCGAATCCAAAATTACCTATAATTTTTTTGTCCAATTGTCCCAAAAAATGTTCAGTTTCCATAAATATAATTTTAAAATGGTTTGAATTTTTTTGCAATAGATACAATAAAGTCTTCAGATATTTGTAAGATATTGAATTTATTGACATCTAATAGTATTTTTTATTTTGTGATAACATTTTAAATGATAAAAGATACGTCATTAAAATTAAAAATTGAAAAAAAGTTTTCTACCTATTTGTGCGAATGGTAATAATGTAAAAAGGGAACAGTCGACAATCCAATGGACAAAAATAGATGTTATACATGTATAAATTTACTTTGTAAATACAAAAAAAAAATATTTTTAAATAACAAATAAGTATGGACTGTCATTTTTGGCAATGTATTTTAAAAATTAATTTGATAACGAATCCTGTTTCCAGTCATGAATAAAACAGCTTTAAACAATTATATTTTGTGCATCTTTACTGTAGATAATCTAAACACATAAGAGAAAAAAATATTCATCGCTCAAGGAGCTCTTAAAAATGAACAAACCAATGAAAAATATCATTATTTTGACTATTTTGGGGTTTCATCATGTCAGCAAAAAATAATAACATAACAGACACCATAACTGGTCCAGCGGGGAATTTATTTTTTATATTGCTTCGCTCAAAAAAAGAACCCTCCAATTTTTTTAAATATAATATAGCAGGCACATGTCAAAGGATCATCAAATTAAGACCGTATATTCAACAATCAAGATGTTTTTCAAGCTTGCTGTATTTTGTGTTGCTGTCTCAGCGGTCTCTGGAGCTTCCTCAGCTCCTACTGCTTATGGTGCACCACCTCCAACAGCATATGGAGTCCCTGAGCCTGCCCCACCTGCATATGGTGCCCCTGCCCCACCCGCATACGGAGCCCCTGCCCCTGGATCAGAGCCCATTCCTCCCTATGCCTTCAATTACTCCGTCCTGGATTCTAAGAGCCAAACCGACTTCAGTGCCGAGGAAGAGTCCAAAGATGGATCCGTTATTGGTCAATACAAGGTTCTCCGTGCCGATGGAATCATCATGACCGTGACTTACTCCGTGGAGGGAGACTCTGGATTCGTGGCCGACATTGCCACCGAGAAGGCTCCTGAGTCTGCAGCCGGCTCTGGTTATGGTGCCCCCGTTGAGTCTGCTTACGGTGCACCTCCCGCACCTGCATATGGAGCCCCAGCCGAGCCTGCTCCTCTCCCTGCCTATCTCCCATCCTATGCTTAAGCACCAATGAGATGATTTTGTATTAATAATGTGCTACGGAAATGTTTGAAAAATATATCCTTAATTCTTCGTCACATTTTAAAACACTAGATATCTTTGTTTTATGATAGTATGTTTTATGATATCAAAATTATTCATTAAAAAAATATATTTACGATATTTCATAACTTATACAATACTTGAATACCTCCTTTTTACAAGATACGAGTACAATACGGGAGGGAGTGCGATAGCCGTATGTGTTAAGGCGTGTTCAACTCTCAATTTTGGGGACGCAGGTTCGAATCCCAAAAGCTGATGGTCATTTTGGTCTACGTCATTATAAAATCCTAGGTTCGATATAATAATTTAAAGCTAAAATGCTTACTATATACAGTCGGATGTAATTCTATCGAATCATAAACGGGGGAAAAATACTGGCCGAGGATCCCTCATTGCGTCAATATAGTAATATCATTTCCTAAGGAAATGCATAATTGAAAGATGTTGTAGAATTCACAAGATATCACAATAGAAAGTTGAAATGACGGTCATTGACTAGGGTGTGAACTCATCATCAGAAGGCTAGCTTTCCTCACATAAGATGTATCCATACTCTAGTAAACACCACATTACTGTAATACTACATTTATACAGATACCCTATGCATCATTACATTAGATTAACCTTTAGGACAATCGGTGTTGGACCGTGTCCAGTAATTTTATCGCACGCAAATTGCTTGTGGACCTTTTTATTGCCGTTTTTTTTGTCGTGGGTATTTACCTCGCTTGCTCTTTTATAGTAAGTCAATTTCCTCATTCTTCTATTTCTCGTGGGTATTTTTGTCAAAAAGCTTTTTGTAGATAAACATTTACCTCGTTCTTCCAATTCTCGTGGATATTTTATCGCAACGCTGAACATTTTGCGCACTTTTCATTTTTTTACTTTGTAGACCTAATCGCGCGGGCTCAGTCGGGGGTGCCATGGGGTTTAAATCTACCGTTGACACTTTTTAAGGAGGAAAGACACGCGGCCTAAGAGTTTTGCACATCTTAGCCTCGAGTGTTCCACCGGGAATCCTATGGGATAGAATCGACCGCCGAATCTTATTGAGGTGGAAACCACCCGGCCTAAGACTTTCGTAGACTCTAACACTCGAGGCTAAGGTGTATAAAACTCTTAGACCGCATGTCTATTCTCCTTTAAAAAAATGTCAGCGGTAGATTTAAACCCCATGGGACCCCGGCATAAGGAAAATGCTTTTTTTTCACAAAGAAAATATTTGTTAAAATTAAAGACATGTTAACTTCATTGTACATATGTTCATATTTTCCCATCAGTAATTATAAATAGTACGGAAGCCTTTTTAATTTTTTAGTGCAGGCAAAAACCCACCAAAAACACATAACTTCGTTTCAAAAAATTACTTTTTATTGTTAAATGCATGAACATGTTTTTGTTTTTCATTTTTGTACAACGTATTATAAGTGGCCTATGTTGTTATGAATCTCAAAATCATGAATTGGTTATGGAACAATTGTAGATTATGTATTAATAAAGTAAAGACATAATAGTAATTGCTTCTAATGAGCAACACAGAAGCAGTCACTATTTTTTTTACATAAATACTGCTATATGGTGTGTGGACAAATCTGCCGCTTCACAAACAAGTACACACATATTTATTATATTTATTAATAGAATAAAGACCAAATATATTTATCAAACTATAAAGCAGCTCTCTATTCAATGTAGCCACCGTCTGCTGACAAAAACCGAGAAGAAGCATTTTTGATCTGTGCTGCTTTTGTCTCACTGAATTCATCCTTGATGCAGGTTATGAGAGACAGTTTGGTGTAATGGGAAAAGCAGTTGCTCATGTTCTCCATGTAGGACCGGACAAAGTAATGCAACGGGTTCAAATCCATTATCCATTGATGAGGGTGGCCAAGGGGATTAGGATACGATTGTAAAAGCATTGATTTTAGTTATTCTGGTGTCCGCTTAGCCTTGTGAGCCGGAGCTGAGTCCACTTGTCACATTCATGGCCTTGCACTGACAACAAACTTGATACACGGCTACACAGTGTCCTCCAGGACCTGCAGGTCTATCTCGAACCCTGTTTCGAAGATGTGGGGCTGTCTGATATTATCCTCACTTGGCACACGATCCCAAGCCCATGACAGTGTTTGGAAACTCGGTCTTTATGACCCCCGGGAATGTCTCTGTTGTTTACGGCAATTGACAGAATGCCAGAGATGTCAGCATGGCTTAATTTATGTGTTCACAAAGTATGATCTGAACATGTAGCATCACACCTACGATCTCTCTCATATACATAATGAAAATTATTAATGCAAAAAAGGCTGATGGACTAATTATCGTCTTTAAAATGCGGCAAATTTTGTCCACACACCATATAATATCCAAAATACCTAATAAGTTAATATATTTATTTCTGTTTATAATATAAATACATAAACTTAGAAAATAACACAAGCAAACAATGTGATTTCTGTGTTACTACTTTCCAGATTTCTTTTAATTATTTAAATGGAATAAGGAGCCATCATTTGTTTTTTTCGGCTTATATGGTTTAATATAATTGCATGTGACAGGATATAATTAAGCATTATAGCATTAAAATTAAATCGAACTTAGGATCTTATCAATAAGGTAGACCAAAAATGACCATCCCCTCTCGGGATTCGAACCTGCGCCACCAAATTGTTTTGTTTCCTTAATTCCTTTTTTGAAAATATAAATACACATATAATTTCAAAAAGAAGAGATGTTTGTTAAAAAAATAAGATAAAAACCAACTCGGTTCTATACTCAATACATCTTCTACAATAAATCTTCAATCCTGATTATTACCCATGAAAGTCGATTTGTATAATTTATAAGAATAATCCCTTTATTTATAGTTGTAACGACACCGATACCAATGATTATTTATCAATGGTCGTCATTCTGATTCTTACATGGAATCAAACCTCCTCTTCTAATCCCTAATTGATCTGTATATACTTGTTCTTTTCTACGATGGGATTGAAATTTATCCCCATAAGATGATTTAACTTTTGTTGTTAATCTAGCAAAAAATTTATTCCGTTTTGTAAAACAATGTCTTATATTTGTTCCTGTCATATTAAAAAACATTGAATAAACAATAAATTCGTGTAAATATAAAAAACCTTAAGAACTATTTCAATGGTTGACAAGACCTTTCATCGTCAAGGAGGTCGTGGTAGGCTGCCAATGCCGCTTGGTAGGCAATTAATGTGGACAGCTGTCCTCTGGCAAGGACACTTGAAGACGATGCGCGCCCACATTGATTCAAGAAATACTTAAGCACGTAGAACTGCGTTACGTTTAACTATCAGACCAATACATTAAAAAATAACTCAAATCCTTACGCTGGTTGTATCTATTATATAGATTCCATTTTTTCCCTCCATAATATATTGGAAAATTAACTAATAATGCCATCCAAGATGTATATCATTTGTAAACTATCTGACATTCAATTTCCCTACTTCTAGTTATATGTATGTTTGTAATTATAAAGTGGTAATTAAGCAAATATAGTATAAGATGAAAGTTTCAAAGCCCACGAGGTATAAAGGCTTTGTTTAAAATAATTATGACACATTTTAAACACTGATGAAACACATAAATTTGAAATGCAGTTTCAACTTTACATATGACAGCAATTTTTAGAAAAAAAATAATTGGATATGAAAAGTGATATTAAACTTTTTGTAAGATTTTTCAGTATATGCGTCTTTAATTATCGCGGGGTAATTATGCATTGATAATGGACATTTTAGTATATGTAAAATCATAACATTAAGTGTTTACCAAAATTAGTTCATACAATAAAACATACATACTAACTCAAAATTATATGACTTGGATTTATTGCTGGATTTCCCTTTTTTTTCCCATGACTACTACTATGGTCTTCTCTGTTGCTTCGGAAGTATTTACATAATCAAATGACAGTTTCATAGTCGAGCAGTGTTTTTTCTCTCTTTTAAAGCCCCTTTATCATATAGCTTGGTGGTCTGAATTTCACTCAACAGAACTTTGAGAACTTTGAGGTGTAACTCTCAGCAAAGCTTATACTGCTATCAGGCTTATATATATATATATATATATATATATATATATATATATATATATATATATATATATATATATATATATCTATATTATACAACTTTTACAATAAACATGTGTAGTTTTCTTTAAAGAGCCATTTCATAATACTAATACTTTTTTGTAGTCTAGCAAATATCTTATAGAGTATTTCTATAACTACAAAAAAATCATCAGGCGAAAAATAGCACTGAAAAGTGTTATCTTTATATTTTAAAGAGATACATTTCTTACAAATTAATGCCTCTTAGGACTGTAAGTGAGCTGTTACATAACTTTACTCATAGATAGTTATAACGGTATTTTTACAGCATCTTCAACTTATATTTTCCCCCCTTTTTGTGTAAATACTTTAAAACAATTTGATCATGATGAACTAGATTTTAAAGTGATCCATTACCATAAAGTAAAGAGATAAGCCTTATTATTATTTTTTTTTGCCTTAGTATTAAAAAAATGTGTTGAAAATACAATATATGAGCTAAACCTTCTCATGAACAGAATGAAAACAAGCGAAAAGTTAAATATAGGAAGTAGCAATGTTTTTTATGCAGTTAAATATATTTATTTATGCAGATGGAAACTAAAAGATAATAATACAACTACCACTTTTTCAACCGTCATAAAGATATAGCTCGAGCGATTCCGTTTGGCCCACCCATCTCTTTTTACATCGGCTTATCCATCTTAAAAATCAAGATGTTCGCCGAGCATATCATAAAAATGTTGAGCAAAAACCGCCTTCGGAAATTGTAAAACGAAGACTCCATAAGCTCGATGAAAGCAGGAATGTGTCCTCGTTATGTCCTCAAATCATAATGAAGAATCCCTTCTCAGATTCAAGACAGAAATGGCTCCCGATACAGGCTGGCAACTTCATCTCTCTTCATGAGTAAATCGAAGATCCATTCAAAGATCACTATGCCACTGGTGTGGGAAAGAGAAGGAGACTCGTTCCACTTTTTCTATTTCTGCCCAATCATTATCCCTGTTGTTAAGTCAGTAGAGGAAAAAATACAAAGGGCTACGGTGAACACCTTGAACCCCCAGACTGGCTAATATCAACGTCCCCCCAATTATGAGAACGCTTTTCAAATAGAGTCCATAATTTCCAAGGTTCAAGGAATTCTGTACGCCTCGCGGGTCAGGGGAACCCTCTCCCTATAGACTGGACAAGTTGGTGGAAAGATACATCTCCCTCCTAGACCGAATCAATTATTAATAAACATTTATATATTTTATGAAAAAATTGAATCCAAGTTTTATTTAAAAAAAGCATTTTTCGTGTTTTAAACTTTATATATTGACCATTTGTTCCCTACCCCTTTTCTATTTACAAAAATGTTGTATGAATAAAATATAACTTATAACTATTAAAAAAAAAGATATAGCTCGAGCGCGTAAAATACATGCTCATAAAGGCGGGGTGAGGTGTGTGCGATATTAACAGGTTAATGTAGAATCACCCATTCCTTGCAATTTTAATTGACAAACGTATTTTTTGTATAAAAAGACTGTATTGTTGATGATCCATAAACGTAATAATTATCAAACAATACTCTAAATGCTTTTCAAACTTGCTGTTCTTTGCGTGGCTTTCCAGCAGTCTCTGGGGCTCCCTCAGCTCCTGCTGCCTATGATGCACCACCTCCACCTGCATATGGCGCTCCTGAGCCAGCCCCACCCGCATATGGAGCCCCTGTCCCTGCCTCAGAGCACATTCCTCCTTACGCATTCAACTACGCTGCCCTTGATTCTGAGAGTCAGACAGACTTCAGCGCCGAAGAAGATTCCAAGGATGGATCCGTTATTGGTCAATACAAGGTTCTTCGTGCTGATGGGATCATATGACCGTGACGTACTCCGTGGAGGGAGACTCTGGATTCATGGCCGATATCGCCACGAGAAGGCCCCTGAATCTGGTGCCAACTCTTGGTATGGTGCCCCGTTGAGCCTGCTTACGATGCCCTCCTGCGCCCGCATATGGAGCCCCAGCTGAGCCTGCTCCTCTCCTTGCCTATCTTCCATCCTATGCCTAGACTCTAATGAGATCCCTTTTATTTAAAATGTATGACAGAAATGTTTGAAAATAAATAATAGTATTAAAAACGTTTTATTGAACTTAATTTTTGTCCCGGGCAATGTTTCAAATTAAATAATGATAATATAAGGCTAAGGATCTATCTAAAAATCTAATATTTTTATAATGACAATTTTTTTCATAAAAAAGAATTTTATTAATTACACAGGTCAACAAAAATCAACTAAAAAATGTAGGTCGGACTAATTTAATTAATTCTTATAGAGTTTTATCCACTGTTTCCGAATATAGTATTCATTTTTCAAAGTTAGAGATAAAATTCAGAGCAAAATGGATTTCAAGTTTTTCAGCACTTTTTCGATCATTATTGACATACAAGGACTGAAGTATAGAAAAAATAGCAATGATTTGATAGAGCTTACATCAGAGTACTTATTTCAATTTTTACTTCGTCTCTGGCACATTTAGAATTTAAATATATGTCATTTTGCACGAAAAATGAAGGGTTTTACTTAGAGACTAACTAACTAACTAACAGGTTTTACATGATTAAAGTTCATATGAATATGAAGAAAAATATCAAGCTTTAATTTGATATGCTTGGTGTTCCATAAAATGCCTTATTTTAATAAAAATTAGCAAATGAATATTTTTTAAATCCCCTCAATTTTGCCCTTTTTTTTTAGAGAGATTCATGTGTCACCCAGTGAATAGAAAGGGAAAAAAACTGACGTCACACGTAGGTAAACAATAAAGAGGAATTTTTTCCCCTTTCATTGGAATTTTAGTGTTTTTCCCCCGGAAATCTTCCGAGGATCCATTCCTAATGACAGGCCTGCCGGCTTTGCCTTCGTACACAACATTTGTGACATAATTAACCGTGACACAGCCTCGGATCAAGCATGGAGCAAGGAGTGGAACCTTAGGAGACATGACTCCCCCAGAGCATAGGTTCTCAGCCTATTCTCTTTGCATCAAAGAGGATGACGTGTCGGAGACAGACAGGCCCTCAAGGACCCTCCTAAATGCTGGTCCTACTCAAAGGCACTGGTAAATATATAAGTAAATAAAGCTACACCGAGCAGACAGATATTATAAGATGCTAAGGCGTGCGTGCTAAGGCGTGTTCAACTCTCAATGTTGGGGGCGCAGGTTCGAATACTCTCGAGAGGGATGGTTATTTTTGGTTTACCTCATTTATAAGATCCTAGGATCGATAAACTAATTTAAATGCTATAATGCTTATTTATATCTAGTCGGATGGAATTCGGTCGAACCATACAGGCAAAAAGCATATGTTTTGATCAATCATATTTTGGATTATGGAATGCATAACTAAAATTAAGAATAATTTAATTAATTTGTATTATGTTCTTACATTTTGTACTTTTTTAGCATCATAACATAAATAAGACTTATTTTTGTAGCAACTTATTTTTAAGAGACAATCGACATATTAAAATAATTGAATAAAACAACAGAAAGCTGATAGTAGCAAACTCTTCCACAAGCTAAAATTTAATCTTTTTTGGTAAAGGTTGCTTTAAACTGAATTTTGTAACATACATCATTTGAAAATATGAATGTGAAGAAAATTATTCTATTTACTATAAAAAGGAATCTTTAGGATGATAAATAACATAATTTCCCCTTCCAAAGTTTTAATTGAGTAAGAAAATAATATAAACTATAATAATAATAAGAATATAAATATGAACAATGGAGCTATAAGATCTAAGGCTAATACATACATACATTGTTTCAGATTTTGGATATTCAGACTGCTAGTCTTTTATAAGGGAGTACGATAGCCATGAACGTTAATGCGTGTTCAACTCTCAATGTTGGGGGCGCAGGTTCGAATCCCGAGAGGGGATGGGAATTTTGGTCTACCTCATTGATAAGATCCTTGGTTCGATTGACTAATTTTAATGCTACTAGTCCTATTGTCACACCCATAGCCTCTTTTAGCCAATTTTTGCACCATGGGATTCCTCTCTGTCTGACCCGTATTGGTTACTATTGCATCTTATGTTATACTTTATTTATTTATTTCATTTCTTCAATACACATATACAAGACACGTTAAAAATATTAATTGGTTTCAATCAACTGTATTTCTTTGTGCAAACTTTAAAATGTTCGTCGTCCCCTGATGTTGTTGGTAAGGTGTCAATTCAGAGAAGTTTATAGGAGAGGATTTACAATAACAAAAAGGGAGGAATTTGATGCATAATTGATAATAATAACGAGTATGTGAGGTAGATATTAAGCAAAAGAGATACTGTAGTTAATAAAATTTAAAGATGGATGAGAATGGAAGAAATATCAAACACGAAATAATCAAAATAAATTCCAAATTATGATCGTGGTTAACGGATATCATTCACCGCATTCACGATCCTATTGCGTGGTATCCTTGTGCAGGGGCAATGTTAATCTTCTTTGTATCGTTTCTATTATATGTTATTTATTTACTAAATTCCTCTGTACTTCATAGCATACTCTAAGTTATGTGTGATCAATTTTGATACATTTTTATGGAAATATATGTTCAAAATGAAATTGAATATTGGAGGGTGATTTTATTTTATATGGAAAGTATTCTTAGTCCAACATCCAAGATTCAAAAACCTTTATAACTATAATGGAACTATAGAGAAAAAGTATGTATTAAATAAAGTGCACGTTTGAACAAACATCTCTTATTATAAAGGAAGTATTCAATTGATTTGTATCATTTCTTCATGACAAATATCCTATTAAAAACACCTCTGCATTTACTTATTTGAGCAATTGTTTATTTCCTTAAGAAGATGAAAAATTGAGCGAAAAATACAATTATTTATTAATTACACTTTTAAAGCCCTAATGCCCATTTTGGCAATATAAAAAATTATTATTATTTTTGAATTTACTTTTCAATACATTTTTTACAAGTATTTATAGCTAAAAGTTTTTTAGATTATTGTTACTAAGAAATCGAGAAAGATTATTTGGTGATCCATTACGATACAAAATAAATTAAAATAAGTTTATTTATATTTCCCTTGATTTCCGTTATTATACCTCACTCACTTATTACGTTCCAACTCTTGTCAAAATAAAGATTTAAAAAAATGTTAACTATGATATCAATTTGCAGAATGCATTTAAATAACATAATTGGAGCTATAATTGTAGATATTTTTATTGTTTTAACACAATTTATTATTATGTATTTAGATCTAGATATAAATTTGTACATTCATGTACGTGATATTTAAAAAAAGACATCACCAGCGAGAAAAAAATATAGATAGTATATTCAAGTAGTGATAATGATAATATACACAAGTTGATTATAAAGCGGTAACAAATATAAAATAGCCAAATGAAAAATCTATTTGTAGCAAATTATAAGATTACAAATGATTTTTTTGATCAAAATATCATTTCTTCAAATTCAAATTTAGTTTGCACAGAAGGAAGCTATAAAGTCCATTCATACGTTATCTTGAAATATCAAAATGTGTATTTTAAAAGTATATACATATAGCTAAAGACAAGAACCTATTGTAAACAGTAAAACCAGTTATTTTCATATCAGTATTTTTTCTTATAAATACAAAGAGTTCCATTAAAGTAGTCATCAGTTGCAGTTCTAGCTTCACTCAGATAACACAAACACATCCAAGATGTACGGAAAATTCGTTGTTCTTTTTGCAGTCGTTGCCCTCGCCTACGGCGACAAGCCCCCAGCGGGCTATGGTGCACCTGCTCCAGCCCCTCCTCCCCCACCTCCATCATATGGTGCCTCCCCCCCCTCCTCCTCCACCAACCCCCTATGCCGCCCAATACGCCGTCCTTGATGCTGAGTCCGGAAACGACTTCTCCGCCGAGGAAGAGGGTGATGAGCAGGGCAAGGTTGTCGGTCAATACAAGGTTCTTCGCGCCGATGGAATCATCATGACTGTCACTTACACCGTTGAGGGAGACTCTGGATTCGTTGCTGACATCGTCACTGAGGCTGCCCCACCTGCACCTGCCTCCTATGGTGCCCCTCCTCCACCCCCTCCCCCAGCTCCTCTTCCCTACTACGTTTAAACAAATGCATTCTGCTTATGACCTAATGAATAAAGCGCCAATAATATATTGAAATATAGGATCAAGAATTTAGGTACATCTAATGACTTTATTTATTTCGCAAATATCTACAAAAAGACTTTTCTCGTGTATCCTAAGAAGTCCAGCATAATGATCACAAAAAGTAAACAAGATATGTAGATAAAAAATCTCCAAAAGTACATATGATTCTCATAAATATTTTTGTAAGGGGTGAGCTTGGGCAGAGTCACAAAATTGATATAATTGAACTTTCTACTTACCAACACTGCAACAAATGGCGACACTTGATTGTCGCTAGTATTTATTGATCCGTACAAGCGGACGTTACCTTATGGTAGCCGAAGGGCATTAAATTTTATTATTTATTATGGTTTTTTATAAGTTTGATGAATCTTGGGTATTTTGGATGTCATTCTCACTATATCTGTTCTGTGTTCATTAAAATTGTATGGTTTCTTTCCAGATAATTTGCAATCTGAGTTTATACAAGTATATATTTTTTTTGTTGATTTGCGATTTTTAGATATCTAATCAGTCTTTTTGTAGTCAACAGTCTATCTCGCGTTTGATTTTTTCACATTCGTAAGCAGGTTACAATAAATATTGCAAATAACCATTTGTTTAGTTTTTTGTATTATGAAACAAAATATAGGGATCAATTGATTGCTAATTTATTAATCTACTTCCTTTTAATTTTATGCAGATTTGGAAATACAAACATACATAATAAAGAAGTCATTGAATTCAGAATGGTAAGGCTGCTTTGATACATTCAGTTTCTGGCAGTTGTATTTTCTTTGATTTTTTAATCTTTGACTGAAACCAAAACTCTTTAAATATTATGCAGATAGTTATCACAAGTGTTGAAAAAGTATAATATTTCCGAGAGCATACAAGAGTATTCGATTTTATATTCGTTTTGTCTTGTCCACACGATATATAAATAACTAATAAAATCGTATTTGCTTTCTGGAATTTACATCTTAATCTAAAATATAATCTAAAAGAAAGAACATTTTGGCTGTGTTGAGCCTCTCTTGATCATCTATACGTACTTCAAAATAAGCTGTACAAAGAAACATAAATTTAGTTTTAGTCGAAGAAGTGTACTGTCACCACTGACGTAATATAAAATGCGAAGCTTGTTTCTATAATATTATATTTATTAGGAAATGTATAACTTAATTTTTGTATATAACGTCCGCTAATGGTAATTGTTTAAATTTGATATTTCATCCTCATATTTTTGAGAATCAGCTGTTCAAATACTGCAGATGATGCAAAAACTACTTAAATTTATAAAACTGTTCCATATTTATTATATTTTGAAATGGTAAAAAATCATAAAATATATATTTTAGAAATATATTTACAATAATATTAACAATATTTTATATACTTATGAAATCCTAAGTTTTGAAGCAACAAAATACCAACTATAAATTAACATAATGTCTAAATTATTTGTAGACTTTTGTATCCAAACCAAAGTTCATTATTCACAAATATACATGATCAATATAGCTAACTCAAAACAACCGACACACAACATATCAGTTGGTGAATGAATAATATTTTATACTTCAAATGGAAATTCTGCTTATTAAAATCAGCAGTGTAAATGAATATGGTCAATTAAAGCAATTTTTTAGGCAAGGACATCAATATCAAATGCATGATAATTAGAACTTATACAGAAAACATAAGTAATGTTCGAAATAAACTTAACAACTTATCAGATTTCACTTTATAAGTTCACTTCATAAAACAAATTTACATCTATTACCATAGAAAGGATTTTTTACTCGTAATATCAAATGTGTTGGATACAGTATGTATCTAGCTTCTAAATTTTAGTCTATCAGTTTATTGTGTCAATTTTTGAAATAAATGATTTGGACGGAGGTATATGTTTTTTTTTGTATCCCGCATCCATCTATCATATGAAGAAGGATATACAGATAAAACTGCAATGCTTAAATATTTTACTATGGTACTATTATCTACTTAAAAATAAACCTCTACAGAAATTTACATCTCTGATTGAGTTTGTAATTAGAATGGGGGAAATTATTACCTGTTGCGGCGCGATCTCCTTGCTCAAATCATTTACATATATTATTTTATATTTTGGCCTTTAAATTGTTATTGCTCCCCCTACCACTTTTCCTTTTGTTTATTTTGACACCTCTTCGCCTCGTGTATTTAGCTCAACACTTTTCCTTTTGTTTTTTCTTTTTCCTTCGTCATGGGTCAGTAGGGCTCGTGTAAAGCGTTAAAGTAAAGTAGCGAATGCAAGGAAAAAGTAAACAAACAAAATTGGCCAAAATTTTGGGTATTTCTTTAACGTTAGATGTCGTTACTCCACGAAATTACGTCACAACCCTATTTAAAACCGGTTTAAAAGGGATTAAATTTGATGATTTGAAATATATCAAATAACTACAAGATAAAAAACGTCTCCAAATATAAATAATAAAAGGACTTTGTTATTATTTTCAAAGAGCTCTAGCATAAAAGCGCCCCTTACGGAATTAAGAAGAACTAATATTAAGTCCAATTTTTTTGGGGAAAAAGGAAGAATTTTATACTTTACTTTAACGCTAAAGCGTTAAAGTAAAGTAGTTGAGGCTCGTGTTGTCTGACGAGGTGGACTTGTAATGAACGCTTGGGTAAGCAATTTGTAAAT
This sequence comes from Caligus rogercresseyi, assembly GCA_013387185.1. NCBI lineage: Eukaryota > Metazoa > Arthropoda > Copepoda > Siphonostomatoida > Caligidae > Caligus > Caligus rogercresseyi. The sequence goes on along the minus strand of CP045897.1, from coordinate 13,915,111 downwards.
ATTAATGACCCCATCATTGTTGAGATGATCCCTTCCCCAATCCTTATGTTATTTAGATTTATATTAATTGATTAAAAATAATTTATTTTAGTGACTGAAATAAAACCACACGTACCACACGTACAATGCGTATTAGACAAATACAGTCCATTTATTGAGGAAGAACGCCCGTAATTGGGAAAAGCCGCGTCGCTGTCCGAAGAGGAGGCTGGGGAGTCCGATCCGAGAAGAGTCCGGAGAGAGAGACTGACTTTGAGTTCCAAAGAGTGGAGGAAGCTACCCCCTCCCAGGCACGCGCATCAACAATACCAAATATCCTTCTATAAAATCCGTACACAAAAGATTAATTGGATCAAATCAATATTTTAAGAGACAAATTATTCAAACATCAAAATAGAACATGTATAAAGTACGGAAATAGTATTTTTTATTTCATTGTAAAACAAGTTCCCTCGGTCCGTAGATCTACTTTTCAAGTATCTATAAAAGGGAGGGTTTTCATTCAACAAGTCATCAGTTGCAGTTCTAGCTTCAAGCAGATCACACAAACACATAGAAATGTACGGAAAATTGGTTGTTCTTTTCGTAGTCGTTGCCCTTGCCTACGGGGATAAACCCCCAGCGGGCTATGGCGCCCCTGCCCCACCCCCTCCTCCCCCCCTCCATCCTATGGTGCACCTCCCCCACCCCACCTCCTCCTCCACCAACCCCCTATGCCGCCCAATACGCCGTCCTTGATGCTGAGTCTGGAAACGACTTTTCCGCCGAGGAAGAGGGTGATGAGCAGGGCAAGGTTGTCGGTCAATACAAGGTTCTTCGCGCCGATGGAATCATTATGACTGTCACTTACACCGTTGAGGGAGACTCTGGATTCGTTGCTGACATCGCCACTGAGGCTGCCCCACCCGCACCTGCCTCCTATGGCGCCCCTCCTCCACCCCCTCCCCAGCTTCTCTTCCCTACTATGTTTAAACAAACAAATACATTCTGCTGATAATATAATGAATAAAGCACCAATAATATATTGATATATAGGATCAAGAATATAAATTCATCTTACGACTTTATTTATTTCGCAAATATCTACAATCAGACTTTTTATCGTGTAGCGTTTCTTCACTTATTTGAAAATCCATGACTTACCTTAAGAAAATTATTATAGAATAGTGATAAATACAAAAATGTAATTCAAAAGGTATGTTAAGAATACATTTTAGGGAAACCCTTTTTTTGGCAGGCTTTTATAATATAAAATGTATTTATAAGAAGCAAATAACAATATAATTACTAATTATAAACTAGAATGTTTATTTATGTTTTATTGTAAAAAGCACAATTTTCCTATTTTACTATTTATTTAAGTATATTACTTTTTGTCACTTAGATAAATAAAGGCCTTGCTGATGAGGAAAAAAAAATATATATATAATTCATGGGGGCAAACCTGTAAAATAAGTTAATAGGCGGGAATGTAGGCTCCATAGAAAAACTTTCTTGTTGGAATATTTTTGGTGTGTGCTGGTAATTTATTTTTTCTTGGTACATACAAAAACATTCTGCATATTATGTAATGGATAAAGAACCAAAAATATATTGAAATTTAAGTTGAAGTATATAAACCTCTATCTTTCTTCATGATAGATATTTACTTTTAGACCTATACCATAGTGTTTATTCTCTTTGATTGAATAGTTGTATAGTATCTTTCAACGTCATTGTATTATTGTGATAAATACAACAATACAAATATTTATAAAACTGAATAATAATATGTTATATAAAGAAAAAGTAGTCCTAAAACTGTATAATACTACAATGTAACTTTAATAAACTTCAAACTCTAGAGTCCGTAAAAAGTTGATGATAAGAATAAGTTAATAGGAATAATATAGTGTTTACAATTAAAGTCTTTTATGATTCGTTTAGGCTAGAACTGTTGCTCTTTGGGTATCCGATCAGGCCCAGTTTTATTCAAAAGTACACATTTCACCTCAGAAAACGTAATATCCCTTCCTCTCCGTAGGCCAATGTTTGAAAAGAAACAAGTTTGGATCCTTCAAAAATAGCTTTAAATTATGTCGTTAATTTTAGCCAGACCAAAACGATTTTATCACCTTCATCAAAAACATATTTTTAGTGAAATGGGGTCCAAATTCATCATGAAATTTGATTTATTAAATCTATCTATTTATATAAAAACATTGTTGTAATAATTTTATTTATCATATTCAGAAACTTTCATACTATTAAATAATATTTCATACTTTCATACTTTTAAATAATAACTATATTCATTTTTATATTTTACTTAAATTTTACGTATCAATGAGTTGAAATTGCAAATTTCATAGTTTTATTTTAGTCAGATAATAAACACGGGTTATAGTACTTCAGCATAATTAGCATAATTTAGAAATATTTGGAGGACGGATACCTTTTTCAAAATTTATATATTTAAATTTTTGTTACAAAGAATTGAAATAACCCCAACAATGGATCTTTTTGTGATAAATAAGATTTAATAACTTATATCTTCACAGTACTTGTATTTATATATTACTTCATTCGTTCATGAGTTCCAAGCATACAATATGGGAAAGAGAGAGAGAGACGTCAAATGATGGCTTTAGTAATTGTATTACATACTATTTAAAGAATACGAATAGTTTGAATATCCAAAACTAAGGAAGGGATAGCAAAAGGTCGTTGTCGTAAACTCACCAATAAATATGGTATTTTGCATAAGATGATAATGCTTTCTTTCTTTTTCTACGTCCGATCCTTAGAGTGATGCTCCATTTATCGGCAGATACCAAGAAGTACAATAAATATTATTTGTTTCCCTAAGTATTAGCAGTTGCTGTATTCAAACAGCGAGGGAAGTGATACTTTGTAGCAAAATGTCAACTGTTTCTTTTATTCTTTCTCTCTTTTCTTTCAACCAATCACTTTAAAAAAGCATCTTTTCTATCCAAAAATAAAATATAATAAAAGTATAAAACTCAACAGTAACCATTATCACTCCATTCTCACAAAATATTCTGCATCCTTCTAAATCAAGAACCATCGTCTATCATTATCCACAAAAAGCAACAACTTTATCCACTTACTTGCTCAATAAATATTATATTTTTGATAAATAGTCACATTTATGTTATATACTAAATTAAATTATAAACTATTAGATAAAAATTAATGGCATGCGTCAAATAAGAAAAAAATATGTGCACAAATTGTTCTTAGACATTTATTTATTCATTTTTAGGTGTAATTTAAAACAGGGAAAAATATATTTACGTAACTGAAACATTAAGAGTATATTTCATTTAAATTAAGAAAAATATATAGTTATGTACCCAATACTTGTATTTACATATTGCATAAATTGTCCAATGCCATTATAAACTGTGTAATAATGATTGATTTAGTAAAATATATAAATATGAATTATGCCTTATTTGTATTCGATATTAAATTTGCTCAATTATATGATTAAATAATAAACTCTCTGGAATTTTGAAGGAATTATATACTGCATACAGCGGATTATTTATGAAGTGGAAACTAAGTCCTCTCAACTCCCATGTGGAATTGAAATGTTTTATATCGGAAGCTTTCCATCCTGGAGGAACTAAATAACGACGGAGGCCCGAAGTAGAAGTGAACATCTAATTTAACCCATGACATCTCTAAAGTTGTATTTAAAAAAATACTATAACCATAGTTGATCGATTGAGTTCTTGATGTTTCGTTGTTTCGTTTTTGTTTAGTCTGAAGTTTTTTTTAAATTTAATGAAAATTATATTATGTCTTCAGCACCAAACAAACTTGTTTCCCTCAAAAGAAAGAGACATACGGGTGCAAACTGATTACTAAGTCAAAATTTAAATTTGTAGTAGACAAAAAAATACCTAAGACCAATTAAACATATTCATTATGTTTTCAAATATTTATGAGTACATAAATCTACGATAAGAACTATTTGTTTAAATTTTTGCTTACTTTTTAATATACGATCCAAGCTCATTATTTATGGTACACACAAACATAAAAAAAATAAAAAATACATTAAACCCTATATGTTCATTCATTTCTTTTTGTAAATATTTTATTTTTGGTCCAGTGGACATATATTTCAACAAGTTGAACCAAAGTTATACAAAAAGGTTTGTACAGATACGTATGAATAAATGATCAATAAATAACAATTATTTAAACGAAACAAATATAAAAACATTCAAATAATTTGGAAACAATTATTTTGGTAAAAGCATTTCCATAAAAATTCATTTCTGTAAAAAAAAATGAATTTAAAGCAGCAATTGGAATGAGAAAAGAAAGATCTTCGTTTTAACTGTTCGCATTTTGTATAATATGTTTTGGACTTTGGTTATGACAGCGTCACATTTGGTATTCCTGATGATCGCCAGAAAAGTTTTGATCTTGAAGAGATCTTCTAGTGAGACTTGGAGGGCTTGGTAAGTTTCTGTTAATGCAGGGCAGTTTCAAAGGAGATGGATTATCTGTTTTTTCTGGGTGTATTTTACAGAAGAAAAAGTTCTTTCGATTGTCTTTAAAAAACTTGTTTGCAATCTCCAGTGAACCGGTCAAAAGTCAATACTTGAACCATTTTTCTGAGGATGTAAGAAATATGTTATTCACAGCAGCAACACAGTCACTTATACTTTTTAGTATCCCACATCTCTTTCAGTAGGCTTCAAAAGGTACTATTGTTGAGACTGTGGAAGTATTGCGTAAAATCTTAGTGGATAAAATGGATATCTTGATCCTTTTTTGTACATATTTATAATAAGGAAATTTTCGATACTTTGATATTTCAAATTATTATACGTAATAAACGAACATGGGGAAAAATGATACTGTTCTTTTTCTCTTCAAAATCAATTTTAACAATCTAGTTTATGGAGATTTTTTGAAAGGTATGATTAGTGTCTGATGAAAATATAGTAATATGAACGGTATATGAAATTGACTTATATTATTAAAAATAGTTTTATTTTGATTCCTTTTTTTGCATAAAAATATTATACAAACAAAAACACTGATACACTATGATGATGGAAAAGAAAGTATAAATAATTAATATTTCAATATTTATTTAAAAAACTGATGTGATGAATTTAACTCTAACCATTTAAGGGATTCAATGACATTGATAGAAATAGATCATTTATAAAATACTGAAATATCATTTTCCCCCTCCGTAAACCAGTTTCTGTGGTGCATAAAACTACTTTTCATGTATCTATAAAAGGACGGTCTTTATTTATCAACCCATCAGTTGCAGTTCTAGCTTAAAGCAGATCACACAAACACATCCAAGATGTACGGGAAATTGGTTTTTCTTTTCGCAGTCGTTGCCCTCACCTACGGTGACAAGCCCCCAGCTGGCTATGGTGCACCTGCCCACCCCCACCTCCATCCTATGGTGCCCCTCCCCCTCCTCCCCCACCACCCCATATGCCGCCCAATACGCCGTCCTTGATGCCGAATCCGGAAATGACTTCTCCGCCGAGGAAGAGGGTGATGAGCAGGCAAGGTTATCGGTCAATACAAGGTCCTCCGCGCTGATGGAATCATCATGACCGTTACCTACACCGTTGAGGGAGACTCTGGCTTCGTTGCTGACATCGCCACGGAGGCCGCCCCACCCGCACCTGCCTCCTATGGAGCTCCTCCTCCACCCCCTCCCCCAGCTCCTCTTCCTACTACGTTTAAACAAAATTATTAAAAATTATATGACACAGATTGAGAAAATATATAACTTATAAAAAATCTAATTTATTGTAACTTTTAAATATTCAAGCAGAGGTCTTTTACAATATAACTATACCGAATCACAAATAGGTTTTTTAATTATTCAGTTGTTGTATATCCTTTTTAAAAATTATAGTTAAAATTGAGCAATCAAACTTTTTTAATTCAAATAACTTTAACATAAATAAAGGAAAAAAATATGATTACAACTTGAACTTTAGGTCAGTTAAAATTATGAATCCACAGAGTGATAATGCTAAATTATAGTCATATGTAGCTTATCTAAATAAGCAATACACGAAGTCATTTGAAGTTTGATGGAATCACAATATTTGACTACAATAAAAAATATAGTAAAAATGATCTTTTAAGATAAGATTAGAAATCTGGGTTTATAACTTCATACTTAACAAATTATCAGTTGACTTATTACTTACTCAAAATACGAAAATTGGCTATTTTAGCATAAGGAAATAGTCTCAATCTAACTGAATATACGTAGGGTAAAAAATAAACATATCATTGCAATTTGTTAATTTAACATTTGTGAATATATTTGGATACTTTTATATAAAATGAATGTACATTTTTTAAATTTAGTCGTATTTTATATTATAAATATCATTTGTATGGAATAAGAGTGATATATTTTATTTTTTGAATATATTTTTTTTACCTATTTAAAATCGTTTTAACAAACATTTAGAATTGAACCTTTATATTGATATAAATCGTATACAATTGTTTTAATTACTCTTGTTTAACATTTCTGTTAAATTTCTTTTTTATATTTTTATAAATATTTTTTTTGGGGTATTTGAAAAACAATTAACTAAAAAGTTGATATACACATTTATAAAAATACAATAAGAATAATGTAGTTGCAAGGATTAAACATAAGACAGGTTAATAATAGTAATATTAAGTAATATTTAAAATGAGGTACAGTATTCACCGCATAATCGGGACAGGCTGGGAGTAGCAATAACGGCCCCTTTAAGCGGGTGCCCGATTTCGCGATGAGCTCTCGCCACACACTCACGGCATCATCAGTTCTATTTAAAAAAGAATTATGAATAAATATTATGAATAATACTGTGAGACAAAGATTGACATCCAATGCACCCTATTAACATTTGACTGCATCCAACATCATGATCATGGCAACTTTTTCATTTTGTTGTTTGCATCCTCAAATTAAATGTATTAGGCCAGTTATTATACAAAATAAAATGTCAGATTCACTTTGGGGTAAAGAATGATTCTAGAGTACGTTGTTTTTTAGCATTTGCCACTTGCGTATACACGACTGATTCAATTTTGGAGACCATCGGTAGAAGTTCATGAAGACCATTTTCCTGAGTGAACTGACGGAGAAGATCCATCATTAGCACCTTCTCCCGGCTTGTTAATGGTCGTATCTCCTCAGGCACAACTTCGTCAACCTGGTCAGTAGAACACCCTGCACTGTTCTCTCGTGCCACTTCCAACAGTTCTTCATTAGAGAGCTCTCCACTTGTTTGGAGATCGTCGTCCATGCCGATGAACTCTTGAAATTCTTCTGTTGACATGTTCCCAGGAATGGGTTCTACTGTATCACATTTTATACAAAGCATTAAATATTGCTATGCATTTATGATAATACATTTTTGATCAATTTTTATTGTTAACAAAAAAAAATTCATTTCACTCAGTGACTGACACATTTCGTGTATAAATCAAAGATCACTTGAAAAAAATGTGTCCTGTTATCAGAGGCTTGCACCCGATTATCCAGTAAAATGACGTGCACTGGAAGGTTTCTGGGAGGCGTATGTCATTTAAGCGAGGTACCCGATTATCAGGTGCCCGATTATGCGGTGAATACTGTAATAATATGAATAAAGGAAGAAAAACCAATAACAGAAGAAGGCGTCAAGAGAGTAGGATAAGGTGCGAAGCCCCATTTGTAAACCAACAGCTCCTCCACCGGAACCAGCACTACTGATGAACAATTGGGACGCCGTCGAGGATCTCCAAGCTTCTTCTTACCACGCAATCAATCCCCAAGGGACGAGGAGCTCCCTTAACTTTATATTTTTTCATTTTAATTCAACGATTCACTTTAAAGGCATATTAAAGTATATTAATCCAAAGTTCTAAGAATGTTATATTTCATTTTAAGCTAAAAAAGCATTGTATGTTTTACATCAGTATAATAGCTCTAGAAACAAGGAATGTAAGCTTAAAAACAGTCATGCGTGTTTGAAACAACGGGTAAAACGGTCAGCCAATTGGGCGTTTATTGTTTTCCTTTTAATTAAACTCATCCAATATTCCCTACGGTGGAAATTAAGCAAATATTGAGAATATTACATAACTTCAAATATATAATTTTATCTATTAAAAGGCTCTCCGATAAATTAATGGCCCAATTTTTACTTAACTTGTTATGATAGGTCGTTTCAAAACATATACAACTCATCCCCAACACCATACCGGTTTGATTTACATGATCATAAGAATATATTTAATTCGAATAAATATGGCTTTATATTTCTATATTACTATCAACAATGTTTAATCAACCCATCAAATATGTATATTATTGCCATTTCCTATATATTTAATCATGGTATATTGTCGATATATAATGTTTTAATTATTGTTGAGAATACATATTCCAAGATTCCAATTTATTTTAAGCTATACTTTATATTTCAACATTTTTTTGCATTTTAACTTTTGTTTAGAGATTTAATTTAAACTAAAATGTTTATTTATATACTTCTATATATATTATATGTACCTTCTCTAAATGCATAAAGTTACTATAATTATTTTTGGAAACCATCATAACCTTACACAATTTAATTTAGTAACTAAAATAAAATTGTATTTTAAATTTTACAATAAAATATATATTATATATATATATATATATAGATATAATATATATATATTATCATATATATAGGTATGATCAAAAGTATCCGACTTTGGTTTTATTGGTCAAACGAACACAGCTATGAGGGCGGGACTTGCTGTGTGGTTGGAGCATGACTACTGCGCATGCTCATGTTTGTCTAAGCTCAATACAAGTCAGTCGGCGTCAGCCATTGATTGAACAGTGCAAGTGAGTGTCGTCGGATTTATTTTCTTTAAAATGTCAGAAAAAGTCGAACAGCGTTATTGCATAAAATTTTGTTTAATCTTGGTGATTCGCAAGTGGAAACAATTCGCAAGATTAAAAAAGTGTTTTGGAAATGAAGCGATGGGCACCACACCGATAAAGGAGTGTACAACCGCTTCAAAGATGGCCACTTGTCAGTTGAAAGTGAACCACGCTCAGGGAGGCCCTCACACATCAAAAAACGATGCCATCATTGATCAGTGAGGAACCTGGTGATGCGAAACCGCCGAATCACGATCAGAGAACTGTAGACGAGGTGAATATTAGTTTTGGTTCCATTCATCAATTTTTCTGTCGTCTTTTTCTGACATTTTAAAGAAATAAAATCCCATAGCTGTGTTCGTTGACCAGTAACACCAAAGCGGATACTTTTTTGACATACCTAGTATAGTATATATAATATATTTCTGTAAGCATTCAAATAGTTATTAATTGGACTATTTTTTTCTTCTTTATTGAGTATCCCATTATTAGGTATATGGGTGGTGGGTCAAATGACAAATTTGTGAATAGTTCACTTCTATATAGTGTTTTTTCACAACTTAAAAAAAGTAATTAACGACAGGAGACAAAAAAATTATGACCAAATAAATCTACATTTAAATTTTTAAGAATACAACTGAATAAAATGAAATGTTCTTATAGTTTTTGAAAATAATAAATAATTTAAAAATCATGATTGCAATTGCTATATATAATTTGAGTGATGCCAACAAAATAAGATTTACTCTTTTCAATACTAAAACTGCAGTACATTGAAGTGATTGCAATGTACATCTGTGAGTGCAATCAAAATGGGATGCATTCGTTTGCGCTCCTCTTGGAAGGAGAACGTGTCAAACTCAAGGAAGAAGACTGGACTCATCCATTTATCTGATTTCCTTATCTAATTGCTACCTCTTTGCGTGTCTATTTTATTACCTCCGCCGAAGGACCTCCGCCGTTGGTTTGTTGGTTGGTTTGTTTGTTTGTCAGCAGGATAACTCAATAAATGTGGAAACGGATTCGGATGAAACGTTGTGGAGTTGTTGAAAAATGCCAAAAGGAACAAGTGATTAAATTTTGTTTCTCTGAGTGATTCTTTAAGATACAAAATGAGCTAAATACTAATAAATATTTCAAGTTAACCTACTCTGCCAATAGATGTCGCTGTGCTGTGCTCTCCTCTTGATGACGTCAGTTTCTTTTTCTTTCCATGTACCTCTAGATGTAAACAATAATATGTTTTGACATCTGCCCTGGCTTTTTCTCCTAAATAATTTTTTTGGAGTGTGGGTTTTTCCTTCTTTTTTCGGCCCAGAAACCGCAGGTATCATGGGTAAGCCTCCAAGGAACTGCTGTGAAGGCTGTCCCTCTCCGTGGTTTTTTTGGAACTCCCCAGAAAATCGGGGGCCAGGAGCGTCTTCCTCTCGGAAATTTCCGTCGAGGGGAACCCTTCCCCGTCCCTCTACACCACCCAGTCGTGAAAAATCCGCCTCGGAAGGCTCATAAGGACCCCGTGACGTCATTTGGACAACTTGGAGGGGATCGGCGGAGGTTTGCACTCTCTGAGTGTATACATGCCTCTAGTTATACTTAAATTCAATTTAATATTTATACAACATTATAACATCTTAATCACTAAGGCAAAAATAAAATATAAACTTAATAAATTAGAGGGAAGTATTAAAAAAATTGAAACACTGCATCCATTTTGGATTGATATTATAATTTTGTTATAAATAAGGCGTTTTCAAACATAGTTTAATGCGTAATTGGACTTTTAGGAGGATCTCAATAAAGATTAGACAAAATACTTTATTTATAGAGGGCCAAAAATGAAAGGAGGTAATTAATTATTTTTTTTCGTTATTCATGTATTATTATATATAAGCCAGCCGGGATCCTTTGTATATTTATAAATAATTTAATTATTTTCTTTATCTCCAGTTATGAAACGTTAATTTTTTGGCTTATCATTGATCTCGGTCAAGAAATATACCTCTCTATCTCATGATACGCCGTGATTATCATTATTCCTGTTGGGCAACAAGTCAGGATATTCATTTTTATTCATCTCCTGGTCGTAAGACACAACATTGTTGACGAGGAGGGGATACGAACCCACGCGTGTATTGTATCTTTCGTAGGTAATCGCACATGTAATGATGGATAAAGTGTCAATAATATAATATCTAATATTTCATAAATATTGTGTTCAATATAAAAACATCACAAAATCATCTAAAGTATTTTAAAACTTATACAAATTATATGAAGCCTCCTGATATAAGAGGTAATATTATTTACAAAATTGACCTTCAAAAAGTGTATCAGACTGCTGATAAAATATTCATAGTTCATTTGGTTTCATCTCGTAAAAGCCCGATAATTGAATTCTTGCTCCCTGCATCGGTCCGCCAGGCCATTCTACAATTTGAAGAGAAGCCAAAAATGATTTTGGGGGTAGATTGCGTAAGACTTCTCCCTTGTCTTGTGACTTGATTGATTTTGTAAGAATATGCCATCAATGTTGTATTTGTAAACTCTGTGCATTTCTGATATCACAGCATCTGCCGCCAACTGATTCACAGATTTCCATCGACATTTATGAAGTAAAGTCTCTTTGGATATTTGGGCTATTCTTTTTATTGAGTATAACATGGGAATATTAGACCGTCTATGTACGTTTAGAAGCTGTAAAAGTATTAGGTAAACAAAACAGATTGTACTACCAAATTGGGCACGTGCGTATTTCTATTTGAAGAAAACAATTAAATACTCATAAACTAATTCTTTCTGAGCATATCACCCCACAGTTGTTTCTTTCAAATAATTTGTTTTTGTCAAGAAGAACATAACTACTATTTAGGTTTCAGATTTAAAAAAAATATATAAATATTTTTTTTCCATTAAAGGCTTTTAAAAAAGATCTACTGGGAAGAAGGTACAGTTCATTTTCGAGAAACTAAAATTATTTAAAAAAATAGTTGTGTGGGGAGGATATTGTAATTCATTTTTAAGAAATCAAAATGAAAAAAGTAGTGTCATAGACTGAAATTATGAAATCAATATTCGGTAGTTAATATATAATAAAATGATCGATATTGCTGGTAAAAATCTACAGCTAGTATTACCAATCTACACAATATCAATCATTAGCTTTAGCAGCTGAAATCAATAAAATAAAAAATATAGTTGCCAAAACTTGATACCGAACAAAAGAATGATACTTTGCAAAACACGTCATTTAAACTTTAAAATTATATAGCACATGGGCTGAAAAGTCCCGGGCCCTAACACATATATGACGGTATTTTATTGCAATAACCTTTTTATCAGTTAATACTAACCTTCAAAAGACAGCTGTTAAAATTTCATAATATTCTCTTCATTAGTTTTTGAGTTATTGTGCTAAGAGTGACGCTACTGTTGTTATTTTTAAAACAAGGGATCAAAAATAATTTCGTGTTTTAATTTTACACTGCTTCTTGAGGAGAAAAAATACTGTTCAAGCGAAGCAATGGCTTGAAAAGTGTTATGGGGATTCCGCTCTATCAGAAACAACAATAAAACGTTGGTTTGCTGACTTCAAATGTGGTCGTAGAGACACCAATGACGCAGAACGCAGTGAACGTCCAAATGAGGCGGTAGCACCAGAAAACATCAAAAAATCCACAAAATCGTTTTTAACGATCGAAAAGTGAAGTTGTGTGAGTTAGCTGACATTGTAAAGATATAAAAAAACGTGTTGGCTTTATATTGCATGAGCATTTGACTATGAGAAAGCTCTGTTCAAAATGGGTGCCGCATTTGCTTACTGTTGACTAAAAACAGGATGGTGCTGATGATTCTGAGAAGTGTTTGGCCATGTTTAAACGTAACAAACTGGAATTTTTGCGTCGATATGTGACAATAGATGAAACATGGATCCATCACTTCACTCCGGAATCAAAACAATCGTCATTTGAGTGGACAGCAACTGGTGAACCTCGTCCAAAGCGCCCGAAAGCACAACAATCGGCTGGAAAGGTTATGGCCTCGGTATTTTGTGATATGCGTGTTTAATATTCATCGACTATTTTGAGAAAGGAAATACCATCAACAGTGAATATTAAATAGCGTTATTGGAGCGTTTGAAGGCCGAAATTGCAAAGAAACGACCGCATATGGCAAATATTTTTTTGTTTTATCTAGACAACGCACCCTGTCACAAGTCAATCAAAACAATGGCGTGAATTGAACTTCGAGTTGTTCCCACATATACAGTATTCGCCAGATTTGAGTCCCAGCGACTACAGGTTGTTCTCTGACCTGAAAAAAATGCTCGCCGGTAAGTAATTTCGCACGAATGAAGGGGTTGTCGCTCAAACTGAGTCATATTTGGGGGGAAAAGATGGATCGTTCTACAAAAGTGGTATTGAAATGTTAGAGCGGCGCTGGAATGATTGCTTTGCTCTTGATGGATATTACGTTGATGAGTAAAGCTAATTTCGAACAAAAAAAATGTGTTTTCTTTGTTAGGCCCGGGACTTTTCAGCCCATGTGTTATATATTTTATCCAACACAATAATCGTTATAACAAAATCGATATTCTATTAGAAGGCAAAGTATTTACAAATAGAAACCAAGGGTTACGTGACATTAGTAATCTATATAAAATTCAAAGAACAATCCTAATAATAATAATAAAAACTTGTTCAGTTTTTTTTAACTTGCGCTTTAATGCTTATCTACATGTATGCAATTTAGTGTTGTCCATCGGGCGCGATTTTCGAGCCCGAGCCCGGCCCGAGACATAGCCCGATTAGTTTGATATGCACCCGACTTGCGCCCGCCCGACCATTTGGAAAATATATTGATAGAAGAAAGAAATTAATTCAACAGATCTGAGAAAGTGAGGATGTTTTTTTTTTAAAGAGGTCTGAGGAAAAAAGTGAAGACGTTTTCTTTTAGAAAGAAGTCATTTAAAAAATTTAGATAGAATTAAAAAAGGCCGCCCGCATAGCCCGCCTGACTTTCATATTTTTTGCACCCGAGCCCGGCCCGGCCCGTTGGGCGGGCGGACGGGCGGCATGCCCGCCCGATGGACAACATTAATGCAATTCCGTCGAACTAAATGGAAAAAATATGACCATACATATTTTTGACCTTAATTATAAATATTGCCTTTGATCTCATTTTTGTTCATAGGGTATATGTTTTATAGAATTATTTTACCGTATTAAAATTTTAGAGACGTCCTACGACTTCACCTTGTTATTGGAAATCCTTAGCAATACCTCACAGTAGCGTACAAAATTGCCTCAGTTGGATAACACGTAAGGTTATAATCTAAATTATATGAGTTTGGCCATAATGCTTCACAGTTGCTAATATATACATATATTTTAGTATCATTTCAATTATAACTTTAAAGATTTGGTCTTGTTTAAATTCATAAGATTAGAGTTTTGAAATTACAAGGTGACTACCGTTATGAACTATTTCAGCAGGTATTTTTTGTTATATGATAAATAAATAATTATTTATTATACAATATATGATATTTCTTTCAAACTAAGCTGGAGTAATGAAGTTCTCCTCGAATTATTTTAACTCTGTTTTATCATTGGTTGAATTCAATAATTAATCCAAACAAAAGCGATGACCGTAAGCAATCAAAAAGGAGGAACGAAAGCCCTTAGCCGTAAACCTGTTTGTCATTCATTTGAAAATATATCATGTAAGTAGGTTTGATTATAAAAACCAGGGAGAGAATGTTCTCAGCATCAGTTGCAGTTCTAGCTTCAAGCAGATCACACATACACAACAAAAATGATTGGAAAGTTATTTGTTCTTTTCGCAGTCGTTGCCCTTGCCTACGGGGATAAATCCCCAGCGGGCTATGGCGCCCCTCCCCCACCTCCATCCTATGGTGCCCCTCCCCCACCTCCCCCCCTCCCCCACCAACCCCCTATGCTTACAACTACGCCGTCCTTGATGCCGAGTCCGGAAACGACTTCTCCGCCGAAGAAGAGGGTGATGAGCATGGCAAGGTTGTCGGCCAGTACAAGGTCCTCCGCGCCGATGGAATCATCATGACTGTTACTTACACCGTTGAGGGAGACTCTGGTTTCGTTGCCGACATCGCCACTGAGGCTGCCCCACCCGCCCCTGCCTCATATGGTGCCCCTCCTCCACCCCCTCCCCCAGCTCCTCTTCCCTACTACGTTTAAACAAACAAATACATTCTGCATATTATGTAATGGATAAAGCACCAATAATATATTGAAATATAGGATCATGAATACAACTATCACAATGCATTATTAGAAACAAAAATTGCTTATACATTCCCGTTCATCATATAATTTATTTTTAAATGGGTGTCTGTCTCAGTTATACTAATATTTGTCTTAATTTTCAATCTAATCTTTTAGCATTTATAAAAATAGCTCAAATATTAACAAAATATTTCATTTTTGGCTTTATAATAGTTGCCAAAAAGATGCCACATTGTCACTAACAAAATCTGTTTTGTCAGTGTGATATAAAAATGAAAATAATCGCAATTATAATCAAGTTAGATTAAGTTTTTGCTTTTTGTTGTCTCCTTGATTACGACAAAAAGTGAGAAAATATATTTGCTACCCTCACTGTTTTGTTCATATGTTTTTGAAAAGGGGTTTATAAAAAAAGTTACATCGCAAAAGTAAAAATCATTAAACATAGATTGTAAAAATTTGAATTTCGTAAAAAACATAAATTAATATTATAACATTCTACTTTGTAAACACAAAGCTCAACTAAATAGTAATAATATCCAATATGAAAACCAAAACAAATCATAGTGAGTTATGAAAAGGATGATGACGGCTCGAAGAAGGTACCTCATAGGAGTACATAGTTCCGCAATTCCTCCTTTACTTCCAGTATCCTCAATTCAAACGCAGCATATCAAGTAGTGGCGAATATTATAATATGACGCAAGTGTTTTCCTATCAGCAGTTTCTGAATTTCGATTCAATGAGAACCTTTGCACTGAATAGTACTAAGTGAATACTCTGAA
Source organism: Caligus rogercresseyi (assembly GCA_013387185.1). Taxonomy (NCBI): domain Eukaryota; kingdom Metazoa; phylum Arthropoda; class Copepoda; order Siphonostomatoida; family Caligidae; genus Caligus; species Caligus rogercresseyi. Next base: position 13,899,131 of record CP045897.1, on the reverse strand, counting down.
AAGTAGAGTGAGTTCTTTTTTTTTGGAACGACAAATAAAATTATGGTTCTTTATTTCACTGTTTCAAATATCTCACAAGAGAGGTTTATTATTGAATTCTTCCAAACTATAAATTATATTTAATTAACGCAATGGTTTTGCCATGCATATATTAATACTATAGAGAAGTATTTTAATTTTTTTTCGTCAAGTTTTACTAACTATTTAATTACTTAGTAAACTACTAACCAATCACTTATTACTAATTATTCGTTACTAATTTAGTTAATAATTACTAAAAAAAGAATGAGTAACTCATTCCCGTAAATAAAATCCAGTAGATTCAAAGAGGCTAAAAGTAATATAGCCTATCATATGGTATTATAAGCCATTAAATATATATATATATACCTATATATATATATATATATATAGTAAAAGGTCGGTTGAAATAACACTGAGAAAATTCAAGAGAAATATCAAACATATCAACTTGAGTCCATCTTCATATGATTCCCGGACACTTCCCCCCCAGACACTTCCCCCCTGGACAATTCCCACCCGGCGAATTCCCCCCTAGACAATTCCCCCCCGGACAATTCCCCCCTTTGCAATACCCAACCGGCAAATCCCCCTGGACAGTTATCCTAATAAAAAAATAAAGGAAAATATATCATAAAGTCTAACTTATACTAATTTGTAAAAAAATCGTTGTCAATAACTCTAATTTGAGTGATAGATTTCAAACCAAAGATAAAGCACATCAAAAGGAATATTTTCTTTGTTTCAAAATGCGCAATATTTAGCCAATGATTTTGGATACTTCTTGACGTTGAATTCCCATCTATATGAAAAAACATTTTAAACTAAAAGCAACCTTTACATGAATATACTTTTTGAACAATAACAAATTGTATTATTTAAAAAATACACCTTCCCTGGTACCTAAAATTCCAATCCTGGTAAATCACCTCCATATATGCATAAGTATACGTATACTTAGTAGTACTATATGTACATGTACATACATAATAGAAATAAAATTTTGGTTTATCATTTTTTATGAAAGTTGTGTTTTTACATATTTTTTAAATTTTATTTTCTATATATTTTCTAAAGTACACACATAGAGATAATTCAAAAACATATATAAACATATTTCTAAATGTTTTCAAAATGCAATATTTTGAGCAATAGCTCATAAATAATCAACAATTTCATGATTCTCATAATCTTTCAAAATGGTCAAAATTCGATGATTACAATCGCGATATCGTCTTCTTTGAAGAGGTGGAGGATGCCCTGCAAGCTGTTGAATGATGTCGATACGAATCAAGTTTTCTTCATTTTTTAAGAATTCAAGGAACTTCCATAGAATTGGATGGCAGGAAGCAACTTGCGAGGAAAACCGACGAAGCCATCTTTCCGCATTATTGTTTGTCCGTGGTAGTCCTTCGTCCGTTTGGTTGAAGATATTCCACAAATTTATTGTAAATATAGGGCGACTACGGGAAGCATTTCTTCCATATCGACCAATGTAAGTGTCCTCGAAATAATCGAAGATTTCGTCGAAGTCGGTACTAAACTTTTCTTTAATTTTATCTGCGAGCTCTTCAAAGGCAAAGGCAAGGGAGCTCGATAGCCGTGCGTGTTAAGGCGTGTTCAACTCTCAATGTTGGGGGCGCAGGTTCGAATCCCGAGAGGGGATGGTCATTTTTGGTCTGCCTCATTGATTAGATCCTAGGTTCGATAGACTAATTTTAATGCAATAATGCTTATTTATATCCAGTCGGATGCAATTCTGTTGAACCATATAGGCAAAAAAAAAAGGCAGTAATAACAACTTTTTTCTGGTAAAAAAGCAAGGCAACAGAGCATTCTACAATATATGGCAAATTCTGTATCTTCCAAATATCGCTGCTGCAATCCTAGGTTCTTAACGTTTTTCAAAATATTTGAAGATAAATGGTAGAAACATCCTTTTACTTTGATGTTATGTTTCAAATGTCCAATGGCATTGATATTGCCCAATGGCAATTGTCTATTGCCCAGGGGGAATTGTCTGGGGGGAATTGTCCGGGGGGGAATTGTCTAGGGGGGAATTGTCCGGATACCTTTTCATATATACACAATTACGGTCAGCTCATTTTTGAGAAAACTCAACAAATATGTACTCACAAGTCCTGCTATAAATGTTAAACAATTATAATTGATGTGAATCGTAGGACAATGTAGATGTATGATATATATATATATATATATATATATATATATATATATATATATATATATATATATATATATATATATATACCATGAACGTAAAAGATAGGAAAACCATAGAACATTTTTTTAATTTTTCCTTAACGAGTTATTTCAATATTTAATTTAATATTATAATTGAATTCATTTATTCAGTTGTCTCTGAATAGTCATTTAGGAAGTGATACCAGGTATATAATCATATTTATAATAATATAATATGATGTTTTGCAGACAGTAATTCTTCGTAAACCTGAATGAGTTTGTCTGGAAATTAAAAATAAAACTCTAAACTAGTTATTCAAGATAGTGTCAATAGTTGTTACCCATGACACGCCCCCCTAAAAGGGAATTTGAAGTAACGTTATTTATAAGTATATTTAGAATGTATTATTCTTCATTGATTAATATACAGTTTTTGGTATATTGTGGTCACCATTTCAGTCGTATTTTCGGAATAACTCAGATTCTATGGATTTGTCATGATATTCCTAGCTGCTGAAATAAGTTTTTGCTGATATATAAAAATCAAAAGTCTTTTGGGTCTTGGCAATGATTTTATGTTTTAATAACTTCATGCAAAGAATAAATCAAGTGGCTTCTTGTTTTACTTGTACATATCAATGTATTTTATATAATTACGTCTCTGATTTTTGAAAGGACAATTTTTATTTACCTAAAAAAAAATATTTTATACCCTTTATGTTTGACTAAATGAACATTATATTCATGCTACTATTACACAAATCATAGTATGCACTTTTGCATACAATACTAGAAGTTCGCCGTGAAAGGATATTTCGGGCATTTTATGAATAGTTGAAATACACATGGTGGTTTTGAAATATTTGAATTAAAAAACATGGTCTTATCAAAATGTCCCTCAAGTTTTTTATGATAGTTTCTATGACTTTTAGTATATTTTCAGTACCTCCTTGATATATAATTTTTAGAATAAAGTTAAGTCAGTTGGTCAAGAAAAAAGTATAATTAAGAACTATAATGTTTATATATTGTTTTTTTTTACTTATTAGCATCGGTTTTATATTATTATGTATATAAATTTTTGCATGAACTGTTGAAAAAAAGTAAAATCCTTCATATCTGAAGCATACACTTATATTATATATTATTTTTGAACCAAACATAGATTTTTTAATTTATGAATCCACAATATATATATGAAGATTTTAGTCTGAAATAAACATAAATCACAGTTATTATCATCTATAAATATATAGTGAGGGAGAAGCACATGTATAAAGCTACAACTCTTAGAACAAATTTTCATTGGTATCTAATTATCAACGGTGTTCAAAATACACACACATTATTTCATTTATTAACAAAATATAAAAAATATTATTTGTGCTAAAAAAATTCAAATTGTTTTTATTTAGCTATCCATTCGTACCATCTAATATCTAACAATAAGTGTTTCAAATGATTAATGGAGTGTACAGTATAGGTATCTTCTTAAAGAAAGATACAATAATAATTCGTATTATTTATGTTCAATAAACATTTTAAAAGTCAATAATTGAATTATAACCAAATTATACACACCATACACAAAGAATAATATGAGCATAAATTAATATATGGGAAAAATTTGAAATTATTTATTAAAACTTGGTGAAATCCAACAAAAAGTATTTTTGAATTGTATAACAACTGATGGAGGAAATTATGGTCTCCTCCAGCTGGTTTCTGTTGAAAATGTTTATTTTTGATCTATGTAAGATATGTAAAAGTGACTTCCTCTCTTAAAATAGTCATTTCTATTGTTTTGTAATTACCAACTTTTTCTTTTTTAAATCGTGCGGTTGTATGTGCAAACACAATCGAGTCAAATTTCATAACACTATATAGTCGTAATAAAGGTCTATATATATTTAGTCGTATTTAGTATTGAATAAATAATCAATAATTATTAATAAAATTTTATCGGAAAGAAAATGAACCATTCATTATATATATCTCTAAAAATATGTTCGTATCTGATTTTATTGCATTCATAGTGTTAATGTCCTATCGATGCTTACATTGATCAATTAATTATGTAATAGGTGTAGAATTGTTAATACGTTTATAAATTATATTTCATGCATTTCCATCATTCCTCATCTACCAATAGTATGCCCACATTTCAAGACAAAAAGCGGAATTACTTCTAAACAAGTATTGAAAAACCTGTCGTCTGCTATATACTTATTATACTATAAATAGGGGCTGGGGCCTTCATTTTTTATCAGTTGCAGTTGTAGCTTCAAGCAGATCACACAAACACAACAAATATGATTGGAAAATTGGTTGTTCTTTGTGCAGTCGTTGCCCTCGCCTACGGGGATAAGCCCCCAGCGGGCTATGGCGCCCCTGCCCCTCCTCCACCTCCATCATATGGAGCCCCTCCCCCACCTCCACCTCCTCCCCCACCAACCCCCTATGCCTACAACTACGCCGTCCTTGATGCTGAGTCCGGAAACGACTTCTCCGCCGAAGAAGAGGGTGATGAGCATGGCAAGGTTGTCGGCCAGTACAAGGTCCTCCGCGCCGATGGAATCATCATGACTGTTACTTACACCGTTGAGGGAGACTCTGGTTTCGTTGCCGACATCGCCACTGAGGCTGCCCCACCCGCCCCTGCCTCCTATGGCGCCCCTCCTCCTCCTCCCCCCCAGCTCCTCTTCCCTACTACGTTTAAACAAATAAATACATTCTGCATATTATGTAATGGATAAAGCACCAATAATATATTGAAATATAGGATCATGAATACAACTATCATAATGCATTATTACAAACAAAAATTGATTATTCATTACTGTTCATCATTTAATATATTTATCTCACTTATTCTAACATTTGTCTTCATTTTCTATCTAATCTTTTCGCCATTATAAAAATAGCTCAAACATTAACGAAGTATTTCATTTTGGGCTTTATAATAGTTGCCAAAAACTGCAACATTGTCACTAAGAAAATCTATTTATCAGCGTGATATAAAAATTAAAATACTCGCAATTCTAATCAAGTTAGATTAAATTTTTACTTTTTTATCTAACTTGATTAGAATTGCGAGTATTTTAATTTTTGCTACCTTCACTTTTTGTTCTTGTATTTTTGAAAAGAGTCTATATCAAAAATGTACATCGCAAAAGTAAAATACATTAAACATTGTTTGTAAAAAATAGAATTTCGTAAAAAAATAAATATATATTATAACTTATTATTATACTTTGTAAAAACAAACCTCAACTAAATAGTAATAATATCCAATATAAAAACAAAAGCAAATCACAGTGAGCTATGAAAAGGATGGTGACGGCTCGAAGAAGGTACCTCATAGGAAACCTACTCGAAGGCATACGATTCTTTCTTAACTCCCAGTATCCTCAATTCAAACACGGCATATCAAGCAAGTGGCAAATATTAGAATATGATGCAAGTGTTTTCCTGTCATTATTTCTGAGTTTCGATTCAATGAGAGCCTTTTTACTCAATAGTGAAAAGTGAATACTCTGCAAAGTAGAGTGAGTTCTTTTTTTGGGAATTAAAAAAAAATGTTCTTCGTAAGAAGAGCATATAGGATTTAATTTTATAAATTAACTTACAATGATCAAAAAGTGAATTTCACAAAAACAGGCAGGATATTATAAAAAATAGTCCCGCAATTAATATTTTTGGTTTTGCAATTACGAAGACAGAGTTATTTTAAATACAAAAACTATAAATATGTTATTAATTCATCATTGCATATAGTCATATTGATATCTACATTCTATTTTTTAGACTACTTAATATGTTTATGAACGTTATATTAAGTAAAGTATTTTTTTCTAGCTCTTTATAAATTTGAACCAATGCAAAAGAAGGTCATTTTTAACTCAATCGTACTTTTTACTTCTTTGCTGTTATTCTGAAATAATCTAGTTCTGGAAGTATAATATATCAGGAATAAAAAAGTCAACTATATTACTTGAGTTGCCATTATAACAAGTGAGACTTGAGCTGATCTATTTCTATTTCTTAACTACATATACACATGTACACGTAATTGAAATTGAGACGTATATAACGAGAATTAATGCTGAAGGTTTGAAGAGGACACGGTTTGATTTTCTCTTTTTAGCTCCTTGAAGACTTCCTTCCATCTAGAATTTTTACTGAGCTGTTACAACAAATTAGGAACATTAAATTTAAATTTATTATTTCATTTCTTAGCTAAATAAACAAAGGTATAATTGTATAAATCCTGATATTGTAAACAATTAATTTTACTATTTTAAAGGAGTTTACTACATGTTTTTTTTCCAACACGTCACAATATTTTATTTCATGAGAGCACACCCACATATAATAACAGGCATATAAAAATGTAAAATAAAACTAGTTGTAAAATGTAGCAGACTTTTAAACAATTAAAATATAAAATAATATCAAACTAGTAAGATCTAATAAAATTTATAAAATAGTTATGTTTTATAATAGTAATAACAACAATACACACATATATATGCATCCACGTTGTGTAACAATAAAACAACTTTAAATGATATCTAAAAATTTAAATTAATTAAGTGCAGCGATCGCCATAGATTGATGGGAGTTTTCTACATGTTAATTTGTAAAAAGCAACTTATCTTCTTAAATGTATAAATTGAATACTATAATGTATATTTTTAATATCTGAATGTACAACCAATTAACTATATTACTTCTTATGAAAATATATAAGATGCTTTATTTAGTTATTTTTAATCTTGAAATTTTCTTTTGATCTAAGACCTAGGTTTTAAAATAATTTATATAAACTGATATTTAGAAAAAATATATATAAATATGCAGTTTCATATGAGTTACATATATAGTTGATAAGTGATCGGTGGAGTGCCATTGATACCTTCAATTACTTATAGTGGTTCTTGAAAGGCAACATAGATATTAATGTTGGGGATATAAGATCAATGATACTACAAACCTAAAAAATATTATGCACTTCGTTTGCATTGACATCGTGAATTAATTTACTTATGTCTTATGTTCTACTTATTTCTTTCAGGTTTCCACAATAGTGAAGTTTCCGAAAAATTTCCTCATTTGTACTTATTTAAAAATGGTACAAGAGTGTATATAATGTATAAAGATACATAAAAAATATAACCACAAAAAACAAAACGACATTAATAGAAAGGACATTTCCAGCCAAAATAAAGCTTTTTGTATTTAATTCTCTTTATTTATTTCTCATTATGTCGAACGAAAGAACTACATAAAACATATTTTATTGCATAAAAACATGCTTCCGAAATTATGTTGATATATATATATAACTTTATTTCAGTAATTTGAATTTCTTATGCATGATTATAATACAACAAAATTCTAAGAAATCTTAACCTATCAGAAATGTGTTATATATAACGATGATTGTTTCATAACAACCCAAACAAAGAAGCCTACGTTTGATATTTACCAGCCTACATAAACTTGTTTACGCGTCAACATTTATATAGTCTTCATTTAATATAAAACGGTGCCTTTCACTCAACTACTCATCAGTTACAGAACTACCTTCAAGCAGATCACACTAACACATCAAATATGATTGGAAAATTGGTTGTTCTTTGCGCAGTCGTAGCCCTCGCCTACGGGGATAAGCCCCCAGCGGGCTATGGTGCCCCTCCCCCACCTCCATCCTATGGTGCCCCTCCCCCACCTCCCCCTCCTCCCCCACCAACCCCCTATGCCTACAACTATGCCGTTCTTGATGCTGAGTCCGGAAACGACTTCTCCGCCGAAGAAGAGGGTGATGAACATGGCAAGGTTGTCGGCCAGTACAAGGTCCTCCGCGCCGATGGAATCATCATGACTGTTACTTACACTGTTGAGGGAGACTCTGGCTTCGTTGCCGACATCGCTACTGAGGCTGCCCCACCCGCACCTGCCTCCTATGGTGCACCTCCTCCACCCCCTCCCCCAGCTCCTCTTCCCTACTACGTCTAACACAAAAATTATAAGACACAAATTGATAAAAATAAAAACTTTATATAAAATGATGGTTCTTTATTTCCCTGTTTCAAGTATCTCACAAGAGAGGTTTATTATTGAACTTTTCCAAATTATAAACAACATTTTAAATAACTCAATGGCATTGTCATCCATATATCAATACTATAAAAGAATATTTTAAACTCTTATTCGTCTGATTTTACTAACTATTTATTTACTTAGTAACTTACTAACTATTCACCACCTAATTTGTTAGTAGTTTAGTTAATAATTGCTAATTAATTATTGAGTTTCGTACACATTAGGCTATTTAATTAAAATTATTTAGATGCATCCAATTTGAAATTATTATTTTATAATGCAGCATATGGAGATAAGAGTAATATTATGATTAAATATAATAGTAGCAGATTGTTTATCATATACCTAATGTTTAATTTTAATTACAATTTTGTGAAGATCTCTGAGTAATAACTTTTTGATCCATTGATAAGTATAATTAACAACTAAGAAGAATTTGATTCCTGTAATTGGTTATTAAAAAGTAAATATATTGGCTTTTAAAATTCCTTTTGAAGAACTGTTTTATTCTCAACAGCCCACATACATTCCGTATATTCTGAATACATACTAACATATAGTGTAGTTTGATTATATTATATACTTAGAGTTTAATGCTTTTAAAATAATAGGGATTCTATCAAAACACTGGGATACAGAAATACCCTCTCAAAAAAAATATACGAGGGGCGTTCCATTAATTCGTTCGCGGCTACTGTAACTCGGAAATGGCTGGAGATACGGGAGGTTTATTTAATCACTTTTCAAAGTAGTCACCATTGCAAGCAATCACATCATTCCACCTCTTCACCAACTTCTCTTTGAATTTCTCTGTGAAGCTCTCTTTGGGGATGGCTCTGAAGATGCGGCCGACGGAATTCTTTAAGTCCTCTCCACACGTAAATGACGATCCTCCAAGTGTTTTTTTGAGATGAGGGAAGAGCCAAAAGTCAAAAGGCACAAGGTCTGGACTATAGGGAGGGTGAGGAACATGCACAACACCTTTGCCCTTCAGGAAGATGGTTGTGGCATTGGACGTATGCACACGAGCGTTGTCATGATGAAGGCGGAAATTCCATTTCTTCTTCAAGGGCCTCTTCTGTGCCAGCTTGTGGTTGCATTCCTTGACAGACTCAATGTAGGCGGCTGAGTTGATGGTGTTAGAGGTGTAGGTGGTGTAGACAACACCTTGGTTGTCAAAGAAGACAGTGTCCATGATCTTCTTGGCTGAGAGAACCACCTTGGCTTTCTTTGGAGGCCTTGAGCCCTTTGGAAGCCACTGTGCTTCATCTCTGGTGTGCTGTAATGCACCCATGTATCGTCAACTGTGATGGTTGAGTCCAAGAAGCTGGGGTCTTCATCAACAGCTTCAAGGAAGAGCTTGACACAACGAAGTCTCTCTTGCTTGTGTTTGTCTGACAAAATGGGACCCACCTTGCTGCAATCTTGCTGAGGCCAAGGTCTTAGTTCAGTATCCTATGGACAGTCCCTTGGGAAAGACCAGTGGCTTCGTGGATCTCCCTCACAGTCACTCGGTTGTCATCGTCAAGAAAGCTTTTGACTTCATTGATGTTTTCCTCAGTTCTTTGGAGCCTGGGCTTCCGATTCTGCTTTCTCTTGTCCAGCCCATTTTCGCCATCCCTTAGGTCTTTGAATAACTTCTGACTGACTCTGCGGAAGCTTGGCTTGTTTCCGTAGATGGCTTTGAGAGAGTCAAAGACCTGCATTGAAGGTGTCCACAATGACGTTTCTTGGAGCCGGCATTTTGAAACAAAATTTCAAGCAACTTTTTCGGCCGGTGATTGTTGACATGCTTTATCTTCCTCTCCCTCTCTCCCTTCATGTTGGCTAATAACAACCTTAAGAGATTAGACACTAAACCTTCTTTCTCAGAGGTTTCATATTGGATAAAATAAATTTTCCGTTTGTCAAGCCATTTGGGAGCGACATTGGCCGCGAACGAATTAATGGAACGCCCCTCGTATATTTACAGTATTCATGTTTTTAAGTCCATAAAAGATTATCGTTCCAGCATTGCATGCGTTGAAATTTGCCAATATATAAGAATCTTTAATCGACCCAAAAGGATGTTACGTAGTAAGCTTTGCGCTATTTTCCCTGATACATATTATAGACTTTTTGTAGTTATCTGTATGACAAGAAATATATGTATAAATGTATAATTTAGCCCTATTTTACCTTTTTTAAATAAATATATTAAATAAGTTATATTATTTTTCAGCTCCTAAAGTAATTTAGTATTCATTTCTATAAATCATAATTTAAGTTTTTTTTGTTTTGTAGAAAATATAAATAAAGAAATAAAAAAGGAAAAAAAGAAGGCAGTATTGTAAAAAAGGTATTTTAAGTTTTCAAAAACATTGAATTACTAAGATATAATCTATTTATGTATTTTTTGTTGTTGTTAAAATGATTGAAATTAGTACAAATTAATTGAAAAATATTATTTTATGTTCATGGTGCTCAACATTCAAATAAAGTCATTTTCATTTTCACCTTAAAAAACAATCAATCAAAAGTACATGAATTCCTAGCACACCATAAGTGCTAAAAATCAACCAAATGTTCATTTTAGAGATGATAAGAGGTTGATTATTTAATCACACTCCTGCATGAATACATTATGTTTTTTTTACCATTAACATACTCTTTAGTTTTATGATAAAAGTGAGTTATCATCATTATCTCTTTTCTGAAATGCCATCACGTATTGTGTGTACGTAATTTTGAATGGACTGCTTAGTTCTTTGTATATCCTATCGCCCAACTTTATTAGATACTTTTGAAAATTGTCTTGGAAGCCTATATATAAAAGCTACTTCAATAAAGAAAAATAAGCCAGTATCCCTGTAACTAACGATGTAAATGACCTTTATCATGTAGCCCTATGAATATCACAATCAAGTACTTCGTATATCTTTTTAATGCTGAATATTGTAATACGGTAATAATTTTATTGATTACTGTCCAACTGAAACACAAGTTTTAAACAGTATGTTTATCGTTCCTTACCATTTAAAATCATAATACCATCGGTGAAAAGGCATTTTCAGCAAACTAACCGAATGTTTAAATTTTAACTCGGATAAAGCTAACCAATTAGTAGAATTCTTATATTATGCCGTAGTAGCACAAGTATCCCTTTCGCATGGTTGTGATCATTGCCTTCTCTTACAACCTTTTATATATTATTATTGCTAAATACTTATTTATTATTAATGTTTTATCTATGATATTTTTCTTCGTATTTTCGTCTATGTTTTTTTTGTATTTTATTATATTTTTGGGTGTTTTTTCGAGTTTTTTTTTTTTTTTTACGGTTATAAAATTCTTTATTTGGCTATCAAATATTATAAAACAGTGTAAAAAATAACTACACTAAAATACAGACAACTATAAATAAATAATAAAAAATACTCTTGACAGTTGCGTTAAAATAAATAACATGAATGAACATTGTAGAACATATTTACTGTCAAGAGATTATAACCTTATATACATGGACGAATAGCGTTTATTTATTCTTTAAAAAATCTTGATGACGTCTTAAAATCCTCTTCAGAGCTTTCAGGTATACTCCTGAGCGAGATGGCACAAATCGTACAATATCTCCCGCCCATTTCCAAGAAGGAGATCCAGGGTCAGGAATTTTAACATCGAGCGCCTCGTAACGAGCCGCTGCACCAAGGATGATCGCTCTCAGGTCCTCAGCTTCCACATAAGAGTTTGCCGTTAGTTGCTTAGCAATTAATGATTTGATGTTGCTTACTGCTGCGTTTAGAGCTTTATGACTAGAGGGGAAACTTTTTTTCACTTTGTATGGCCCGAATATAATATAGGCCTTTAGAATACTAGGGGAAATTATTTTATTTTCAGATAAATTAAGTTTTAAAAACTGCTTCACCAATGATAGCGCAGGGCAGTCAACGAATGCGTGTAAGATATTGTTGTATAAGCAACTGCAATTGTTGCAGGGGTAATAAAATTTAATAATTGTCCTGAAATTTGAAATTGGGCAGTAAATTTTAGCCCGTCTACAATGCCCTGCGTAGAGTGGAGAATCCTTTTCTCCCAGGAAAGCGGCAAGCCAAGCATCTTGATAAAAGAGTTTTTTTATTTGTAAACTATATGTATAAGTAAACGGTAATAAAATATAACTAACTAAAGCTAACCCTTTCGTTTACGTAAGATTTGAAGTATGAGTGTGTTATTGACAGTCATCATTTGATAGAATTATAAACGCATAGTAATGTAATCCAAAGGGAGCTTTTTAGCTTAGTGGAAGCGTGCTTGTTTCTCAATGTGTAGATTTCTGAGAAGGGGAAGTCAAAATTAATTAATATCATTATCATCTAAGTCAAATATTTATTGAGTTTATACAATCTCTTATTGTTATAATATATGCTATTATACATGATGTACAAAATAAGGAGTTATATGCATAAGAGAGACTATTTTTGTTCCACATTCTCTTCAAAATATGAAAAAAGATTTCTTGATGTTCTTTTTGGACAATGATCATTATTTATTAATTTCAGCATTATATATGTTTATAAATACATTCATTAAATAATATAAAAAAATTTAAAATTTATGTTAGAGAAGTCTGTACACGCTCACTAGTCAGATGGCTTCATGAATCCTTGACTCTCCACATGAGGAGGATAAATTAATTGTAGATTACTCCTTTCTTTGGATTTCAAACCGTGCAGTTCTTATTAAAAGATATCAAGTGAAGACGTCCCAAACGGTTGCTGTTGGATAAAAAGCTTCGAAAGGAAGGAACTCTTCCAGATGGACCTTCTGTTAGAGGTTTAAGTGATCTCTTGCAGCCAAACGGATTTGCCAATATTAACAACGGAATGGACTCTTTTTCTTGAAAAGCCAGTGATCACACTACTTAAATAATAGAAAATATATTTGTTAGTCTTTAGTGTTGTCTGTTCTTACCTCGGCTTATAAATATATTGGAGACAATTACAAGTATGACGTTATTCAGCCCCAATATATGCTGTCTCTATAGTCAATACACACTTCTTAGATCCATTCGCGGAACTGAAAATATTTTTGGTTTTCAATGGAATATCTTCTCGTCAATTTACAAAATCGACAATATAACTTTTACATTTATATAGCTTAAAAATATAGGAAGCCAAGGAGCAAAGTAAGGTGTCTTATTTGCTTACTGAAGGCTTTTCATACCGACGTGTATTAAATAGCGTCTATCACCACATAAGTAAGTGAACCACGCCCAAGCTCACTTGTCTGCTTTGACTAGACAAAAAAAGCAAACATACTCTCTGAATTATGGTCTAGGTCCTACCAGATTACTTTTTTTTTGCAGGAAGGTGTCTATCCTTGGTCGAGCCACACCCTATTAGACATAAGGATATTAAACACATTATTCTTCCGCAAGCGTCTAAACTCTGTCTACCCATCAGGGATTCCCTTCACGCGTTTCTCTAATAGAAAGTTACATTTTTTTGTCCATTTGGTTTGATGGAATAGTATATTGGAGGATACGATTAACCTTCAAACGTATCATCCTTCCCCAATCGATTAATTTCTGCCTAGAAATCAGGGAGTCCTTTCACAACTCTTTTTCAAATAAAGTTATCGATTTATTTTCTGTTTAGCTCGATTGATTTGCATCTATGTGAATATGAATAAGAATTAGAATACGTATATTAAAATTAGTTCATCGAACTTGGGATTTTTGCGTTTTGTTTGATGGAATTGCATCTGTTTCTATATGTCATATGCATTATAGCATTAAAGTTAGTCCATCGAATTAAGAATACTCTTTTCAAGGAGGAGCATCAAAATTGACAATCCACTCTCGGAAGGAATCGATCCTGCGTCCCCAACATTTGGAGTCCAGCACACCTTCCCTCATTTAAAAATGTAATTTATTTAATTGGTTATGCATTTATGTAAAACAGTAAGGTTAATCTATTAGGATTCTTTGGATATTTGCTTTGAGATCTTTAGATATTAAAATAGTTTATTTTGTCATTACGTTATGGGAATGTTTGACTTGAAGAAAGAAATGTATGGAAATGCTTATCTTAGTAGCTTACCGTATTAACCTCAATTGTAACGCAAATTAATTTAGTTATATGTGCCTTAGAACTACTAAAAAGTATAGTTTTTAATGCCAAAATTTCTCTATCTTATCGATGGATCTCTAATCTACCTATAATAAAAATAAGCATATTTATTGAAATAGAAGAGGATTAAAAAAATGCTTATCAAAAGCATGTGTTTCAAATGAAAACTGTAGGAAATAACTAAAACGCTAAAAAAAACTACAAATCCAAGGGGGCAATTTTTTTTCTCCAATTTTGCTTTTTAATCCTAAAAGGGACCGTTTGCTTATCTCTCAATGCTCAAATCGTCTGAGGATAATCAAGTTTTATATAATAATATGTATATTTAATGTCAAGAGTTCATATTTGGTTCGATGGTTAACATATAACTTTTAAAAAATATACTATAAAATTCACTTATTGAGAAAATATGTTTCAAATTAATAATAAAACTAAGCATAATTTGAATAGAAAGGAATACAAGATAATAACATTGGATGGAATGGATCTAAATTGTTCATCAATAAATAAAAAATCCATATCAGTAAGTTGACATAAAGGGACCATTTTATTTGGTTGGTCTCCGCTTATTTTTTGTGTACAGAGTGTACTATCAGTGCGCACTTACCTATTTACTCAAGATAAGATTGGAATAGCCTACCTATAGTGACGTAATTTCTCTTTGCTATTTCATCCCACAGTCAAATGTAAAGTTGTTTTTATTGAAGCTATCTTTGAATATTATCGTAATATGTTATGCACTTTAAAAACATATGTTCATTATGAGTTCAACGAATTATTTTATAGTTATATTAAACTACATTTCATCCATTATTATAAGGAGGATGTTTACGCTTTGTCATCACCACTTCAAGTATTGTGCTTTGTAAAATATGCAAATGAATACATAATAAATATTTGAAGTACTTATATGCATACATATCACTATTCTTGTTAAAAATGTATTTTTTAACTCCTCTGCAATGTATTTACATATTCATTCCTTTTTTTAAGAAAGCTTTTGGATTTTATTGTTAATGTTTTTAGACATTTTACAGAAGACACTGGAGAAGTTCAATCCAAATAAGTCATAAATGAGAATTTGTTTTGTTTTTAAATACTGTTTTGATAGTTAATGCAGTAATATGATTTCTATGTGTATTTATATTTTTATTAACCTTTAGTGTATTTTTGTAATATTCAAAGTATCAGTCACACCATTTTAAACTTAATTTAAGTGTTCACTCTTGATAAACAATGAAGACTTTTTTTAAACACATATATATGCATTTATATATGCTCGCATAGAGAATACACGTACAACCTAAGTAGGTTAATATGCTCATGAAGCCTAACACAAACGTTGTCGATAACAAGGATGTCGTGAGTCATCTTTTAAACCAAATAATTTTTAATGCTGCACAAAGCTATGACCAAAGCTCGTTTTTTTGCTGTTGTCTTTTAGATCTTAATGAACATTTCGAACATGAATAAGGATGATTTTCAATTTTCGACTTTCATAATAAATAATCCATGAAGGTACTATTAAATATAATAAATATCTTGTAGAACCAATAAATATATCTAAATGGGTACACATTTTATTTGCTTTTTAAAACAATAGTTTTGCTATCAATTAAACTAAATATTCGCCATGTGATTTGATTCTACTTTAAAAAACATTTCTACTATTATAAGAATTTGTTACCATAACACTTGATATTTTTTTTCAAGATCCACTAAGAATAAAACAGTTATCCTTGAGCAAAAAAGAGCTTCCTTGATTAAATATTACCTATATATGTCTTCATATCAATATACTAGTTATTATCAAATGACTTTGTCATAAGTAGAAGTGGGTGTTGTCCAGGCGGCTTTTAAATGCTTTTTTTTAGAATGGGTTAAAAAAGGGCTCTTCCTCAGACAATTAATGATAAAAACTATATATGCACATATCTTAATCAAAACGAGTTCTACTTTACAGTTGAAGATTAAACACAAAATACATATACACCTCCCCATAATGAAGTAATTGATGGCTACCTATCAAATAATTGGTGCATTTATTGTTATTAATAAGAAAAAGATGAGTGGACTCTTCTTTTTCAAATCATTTTTTGAAATGTTCATTCAAGTTTATATGGGACTCAAGCCAAATGAGAGAGACTCGAAGAAATGATGCTGCTTAAAAAGGGAATAATAATATATATAAGGAAACGAAGGAATGGGCACAGTACTTATAAATAAAGAGTTTTTACGCGAAGTGTCCAAGGCATCTCAACTTGTCATGACTAAAAGGGTTGTGTCGTAAAAAATGAAACTAACAAAATGGTGACCATGTTCCGGAAGTGAGTAAGTATGAACACATACATCAAACGTCAGATTGCTTCTTTAAAAATAATTAATTCTAAATGCAACGAATGAAGACTCACACCTTGGTCACGGACAGCAAGATCAGTCATAATAATATGAAAATAATAAAATACCAGAGCCATTTTTTTAAATGTGCTAGTTTTATGTTTTTTTTTTTGAGCCATGGAAAGAAACACTTCTAAATTAAATTTTATATCAGCAAACGTAAATTCAATTCATGACAAACGTAAACGAAAAGATGTTATTAATCACCTTTTATCTTTTGATCCTGATGTTCTATCGATGTGCGATACACGTATGAGACAAATCGATTTACAAAATTGTAGATTTCGAGGTTACGACGTTTTTAATGCTTTTGCAGTGAACAAATTGGCCAAACATCCTTTAAGGTTTTTTTTATTGCTAATTAAGAACTGTCTAAATGCTACATACGTAGAAGGTGACCCACAGGGCAACTTCTGCGTATTGACTTTTGAATGGAAGGTGAAAAGAATAAAAATTATTTCTATATATGGGCCTTACCGAGACGATCCTTCTTTTTATAAATTGATTAGCTCCAGATTTACTCATAATGACGGTCTTAATAAGGAGTATTTCATATTAATGGGCGACTTTAATATTGCCCTAGATCAAAAGAGAGACACGTTAAACTATTTAAATAATAACAATGTACAGGCGGGAAGGGAGGTAAAAATATCACAAATAAACACCAATTGTTTGACGTAGCACTAAAATTTAGCTCATTACCTGCTCATACCTTTTCAATGAAAAGGGATTGCAACATTTCTAAAAGCTCCCGTATTGATTACTTTTTAATATCGGATGGACTTCTTTTAAACGTGTGCGATTATCATGCATTACCGCCCATCAGTCAGACCATTGCCCCCATATTTATGTCACTCATCCACCAAAGAGCAACTATAAACAACATTGGCACCTCAATACAACATTGTTGGAAGATTCCACGGTTGATGATAAAATACAAAATATAATAAGAGATAAAATCTCCAAGTTAATTATATCCCCCCAAAAATCTCCTTCCTTCACTCTAAAGCTAATCTTGGACGCATCAAGAAAAGAATATATGAAGCTGGGTTCTAGATTAAGCGAAGAAAGAAAAATAAAGTTGGAACAACTATCTAAAGGGAGAGACAACAGAAGTAATGGAGTACAAGAAAATGAAGAACTAGATAGAATAATTGAGACAATTTCGAATGGCCATCTAATTAGAACTGGATTTAAATCCATCCCGAAAGAACAAATACTTTTTGGAAGATCAAAAATATGGAAAAAAATGGTAGGTCAAAAAAAGACTTGAAAGTCCTAGTAAACGAAAAGAAAGAAATTGTAACAGACTCCTCTAAAATACAACGTGTTGTCACGAACTATATTTATAATATGTTTTCTTGCGATGACTGTAAGAAAAAATACAGCAACAGATGCACTAAATGCCGCTTTAATTCAGCGGATTTTTTTACAAAAATAGAAGAAACAAATAACATCAATGTAAAAAAGATCAACCAATCATATCATAAATTTCTAGAGGAAGATATTTCTTGTTCAGAAATAAAAGCTTTATAGAAAAATTCAGAAAAAAATAAATCTCCAGGGCCAGACGGGTTTCCAATGGAATTCTATAAAAAATATATCCTTTTACTCTCTCCGTTACTGGAAAAAATCTACGAGGAAGCAGACCAAAAGGGACACTTCGAAAAGTATATTTCTAACGGAAAACTTGCCATCTTTGCCAAAGTGGATAAGGACCCTAGGTTTATTGATAATTATCGCCCATTAACAATGCTAAATACAGTATACAAAATCTACAATGGAATTTTAGCAGATAGATTAAAAAAGTGACCCCCGAACTGCTTCATATATCACAAAAAGGATTTGTTAGTGGCAGAGCAATGGAAGATGTGTGTAGAGGCATAACAGACTCGATAGCAGAAGCAAAAAACGGGCTAAAATTTACTGCCCAATTTCAATTTCAGGACAATTAATAAAATTTATTACCCCTGCAACAATTGCGGTTGCTTATACAACAATATTTTACACGCATTCGTTGACTGCCCTGCGCTATCATTGGTGAAGCAGTTTTTTAAAACTTAATTTATCTGAAAATAAACTTATTTCCCCTAGTATTCTAAAGACCTACATTCTATTCGGGCCATACAAAGTGAAAAAAGTTCCCCCTCTAGTCACAAAGCTCTAAACGCAGCAGTAAGCAACATCAAATCATTAATTGCTAAGCAACTAACGGCAAACTCTTATGTGGAAGCTGAGGACCTGAGAGCGATCATCCTTGGTGCAGCGCGCTCGGTTACGAGGCGCTCGATGTTAAAATTCCTGACCCTGATCTCCTTCTTGGAAATGGGCGGGAGATATTGTACGATTTGTGCCATCTCGCTCAGGAGTATACCTGGAAGCTCTGAAGAGGATTTTAAGACGTCATCGGAATTTTTTAAAGAATAAATAAACGCTGTTTCGTCCATGTATATAAGGTTATAATCTCTTGACAGTAAATATGTTCTACAATGTTCATTCATGTTATTTATTTTAACGCAACTGTCAAGAGTATTTTTTATTTATTTATTTATAGTTGTCTGTATTTTAGTGTAGTTTTTTTACACTGTCTTATAATATTGATAACCAAAAAAGAATTTTATAACCGTAAAAAAAAAAAAGACAATGTTTGGCCGTGATGGGAATTGATTTTCAAAAGGCATTTGATAGCATTTCACATGAATGGATCATCAAATGTCTTACGGCGCATGGTTTTAGAGATAAATTAATAAGGAAAATAGCAGTTGGTCTTTGTGATATTCATACATTCTATAAAAATGAAAGCAATGAATTTAATATAAGTAAAGGGTGCCGTCAAGGCGATCCCATTTCCCCAATTTTATTTACTATTGTGTTAAATCCCTTCTTAGAGGAAATCTATAATAACAAAAAAATAAGGGGTATAGATTTAGGACAAACAGAGGTGAAGGCTGAAGCCTTTGCTGACGACATCACTATGCTTTTCTCTGGGAGTGTGAAAGAAATAGAAATTTCCTTTAAAGAAACCCTTAACATTTTAGCAGCCACCGGGAAAAACTCCGGTCTTTACATTGATTTTATGAAATCCAATATTTTAGCAAATTTTAATGTTTGTTTTAACCTTCAAAATATAAAAATAAGTAATTTTATTAAAGTTCTTGGCACCTTCATTTCTTTAGATGAGTCGTATGTCGCAGAGAATTTTAGATTAATTGAAAAAAACATTGAAAAAACTATATCAAAATATGCCTTTTTACTAAAGAAAAATATTTTAGCTAGAATATATATATGGAATTCCTTAATCTTACCAAGAACCACCCACATTCTTAAGCAAACACGAATTTCTAACGATTTATGCGACAAAATTGAAGGTCTTTGTAAAAAAATTATACTTCCAGAGGAGACTAGAAACGTCATAACTTGGAAGCGAATAAACACGCCCAAGATATATGGAGGTTTAGGACTCTTATCTTTTAAAGTTTTCTGGAAAATTATGCTTTTTAAATGGTTTAAACGAATTTTTGAAAAGAAATCTGTGTGGGCCGAAATATTGCTACAAAAATTTGACAAAGATACAATAGAAAACGAATTGGGTAATGGTCCAACTAGGATACTCCAAATGAGTACAGAGATCAGTGAATTCTGGCGGGAAAATAATAATATCAATGAGGAGCTGGCTCACAAAGCTCTAGAATAAATGAAGTTGCAAGAACCTGCTTCAGAAAACAAAAGGCTGTTTTTTATCTCTGATACGTCAATCAGGAAAAAAATTACGTATGTAGGTGAAATTTTTAACAGTTTTAACAATTTTACAATAAGCGAAGTTTTAGAAAGTAAAACAATCCAAAACAGAATTAATCTTTAAAAAAGGAAATTGGACCTAGAGATAGTTTTTTTAACTTTTTAGCGAAAGTAAATAATAAAACCCTGAGAATATCATTAGCCGACAAAACCAAACAATACCTAAATCAAGTAGAAAGGAGGAAATATATATATGGCATATCCTCATCAGCAGAAAAAGTTATGTCTGCTCTCAACTCAAGTGGTCTTGATTGTAGGCTGTACTGGATGAAGTATAGAATCGTTACCAATACACTCTCATTAGGAAGTGTGTATGGAAGAACAATGGAGGAAAGGCTTTGCTTTTTCTGCAAAATTCATTGGAAACGTCGAAACACTTTTTAATCGAATGTCCATTTGTAGATAAGATATTAGATCATTGAAAAGAGTATTTTCCCAAAGTTTTAACTTAAATTTAAGATCTGTAGAATTAGTTTTCATCTACATAGGCCCAATCAAAATCAAATCAATTATTTTATAACGAAATTACAATTTAATTTATATAAATTTAGAAGCACCAAAACCCCTCTACCAGAAGATTGTACCCAAATTTTAAGATGTGTTTTTAACGAAATGTCCTCTATAGTTTAGTTTTAATATTTAAAATGTCCTTTTGCATGTGCGGAGTTTCTAATCACACCGGAACTCCCCCCTCCCAACATTTTACATCCTATTGCCCCATTATTATCTGTGACGTGTTATGTTTTATAGATTATAATACATGTCTGAGTAAATGAATAAATAAATAAATAATAATAAAAAAATTATTATAATAAATTAAGACTCACACCTTGGCACGGACAGCAAGATCAGTCATAATAATATGAAAATAATAAAATGCCAGAGCCATTTTTTTATTGATATATAAATATATATGTTATATATATATATATATATATATATATATACATATACTGATTTATGAATGAAAGTTAATACATTGAAAAGATATTGGGCCTGACGACTGGTCCAAAGATATTTGTCTCGACTACAATAAGACAGTTACTGACAACCCAAAGGAAGAACTTCTCTGTCTGATCCCATTTCGGTTGCTTTTATTTTTGTTGAAGGCGTAAACTATTTGTATAAATTGCAAATTTAAACACTCAAGTCATCTATCTAAAGAAAGTTTGACGTCTCTTTGGAGTGAAAATAAAAATATAATGAATTCAATGAGAAAAATTAAAATAACGACACGAACGAGCAGAATTAGAGGTACATGCATGAGTCCATAACATAAAACCCAAAAAGAAAGGGGACTAAAAGGTGAATATTTATATTAACACGATCAAGAATCACGAGTGAACAATGAATAAATCTGAACTCTTCTTGTTAAGCTCAAAATCCCCCATAAAAAACTTTAAAGCCAAATAAATATATTGTACATTCCTAACTAAATCTGATTAAAGTAATTTTACATTTGAGTGTTTGAAATTACTAACATATGTTTATTCGAATCAATGAATAGTACACTCAAAAATCAATATATGATTTGTTTTGCTTTTTAGAAGTTTATGATGTATAAATATCATTTTAGTTGTGTATTTATGTATATATGATGTCCTAAAAAAGCTTAAAATATTTAAAAAGTCGCCTAAAGCTTGCTCAACTCTCAATATTAGGGGCTCCTCTCGAGGGGGGGGGAGGTATTATTCATCAACCTCATGGAGGAGTTACTATCTTTGTTTAGTGCGTATTTATATTGACTAAAAACAATTAAACTGTACTGAATATTTACAAAGAGTTTTTGTACCGAGAGTACTGTTTTTATGAGTGAGTATAATAGTAAACACATTTTTCAATAGAATAATAGTCAAGTGACTCAAAGTTTCAAAACCTGATCCAATCGGTAAATCTCTGGGATATATGAATATAACTTTTTTAAACACTTGCTATATTGGTTATATATATATATATATATATATATATATATATATATATATATATATACTTATATGCAATATATATGATTAAATGAAAAGTACATTAGCTAAATAGGGTAGCTAAACTTTGTAGATGTATTTTTTAAAGTTAGCTAAATAATAATACCTTTGATGTGATTCTTTGTTAGAACACCTAATTAAAAAAATAACCCTATTTAAAGTAGCCTTTTTAATGTTTACAGACCTTTGACTAAGATGATTAAAAACCAGTCAAAAATAGCCTTATTTAATTGTTACAGACCCCTAAATTAATTGAAATGTCCAACAATTCATGTATTGTCTTTATTCATCAATGGCATGTGTAATTGCAAATACATTTAAAGTCAATTGAGGTGAGTCGTTAAAAAGGTGAATTTAGGCGTATGTGGGGAGAGGAGGAGCACCATAGGAGGCAGGGGCGGGTGGGGCAGCCTCAGTGGCAATGTCGGCAACAAATCCAGAGTCTCCCTCAACGGTGTAGGTGACGGTCATGATGATTCCATCGGCTCGGAGAACTTTGTATTGACCGACAACCTTGCCATGTTCGTCACCCTCTTCCTCGGCGGAGAAGTCGTTCCCAGACTCGGCATCAAGGACAGCGTAGTTGTATGCATAGGGAATTGGTGGAGGAGGTGGTGGGGGAGGTGGAGGAGGGGGTGGAGCAGGGGCACCATAGCCCGCTGGGGGCTTATCCCCGAAGGTAAGGGCAAAGACTGCGCAAAGAACAATCAATTTTCCGTACATCTTAGGAGTGACTTCAGTGAGTGAACTGATTCAAATTAAAGGCATGAGCCATGCTTTATACACAAATGTTTTTCATATTTTTGTAATGAAGATGCAACAGGTTTTTCAACTTTTGTAAGCTAAATATAATTTTTCTACTCTTCTTCAAAAAAAAATACTGTTAGGTAATGGGCGGAGACGTAACATTAACTTTTAAACCATTGGAAGACAGACCGAATGATAGTATCCCGGACACTCAAAAATTTTATTGATAATCGGCTTGAGGCGTCTCTAGGCATTTTTGTTTGCAATTAATTAAAAAGGCCGTAATATTTTTCTTTATAAGTATTACTATTAAGTTGGTGCCTGATTTCGATTGTGGGTTGCGGTTTAAAAAAAATATGCATTTATGCTTATTAACCAATTTATTAATTCAAAATATTTGGACGAAACAGTGATAACTTTTTTGATGAATCTTTATTATGGGATTAGATATGGTCTAAGTAAACAAGAAAGTAAGAGGCGCTTAGCCCCTGTCTTGTTAAAAAGGATCCAAAAGGGAGTCATGTCTTTGTTATGTCACACAACATGAAAATCGTTATTGGATTTTGGGATTTTTATGGATCCAATAAAAATAAAAATATTTTTAATCAAAGTGTTCATATGGAATAATACATCTATCGATCTAAACAACACTATAGCAGTAGGTCTTAAGGTAACTATAACCACAGAAAAATATACCTCTAAATACAAAGGTTCGAATAATAAACAGAATATAGCCATACAAAAACGTTTTCCTCCCTCAATGGAACTTTATGGAAACGCTAAAATGTTTTTGTGTGAGACTTGATTATATGCTAGTTTCAAAACCATTGATAAAGGATTAAAAAAGTTTTCAGACTCGCTCAAAATACCTACCTGATCATTGCACAAAAAATCCCTTGTTTTAGTCATCCTCTAAAACGAAATAAAAGTTTCGGGAAATTAAATGTAGAATTGATTAAAGACACAGACAATGTATAAGAAGTAAGGAAAATAGTAGCTCAATGCCACAAAAATTGGGATCGATAAAAATAATGCAGATGGAGCACTCAAGGAGATACTATATTTTAAAGCACATCTTCAAAAGAAAGAAAAGAAAGATTGGATGAAGAGAAAAACAAAATAGAGAAGATAAAGAAACAAAAGAGTACTATAAATTGGCAAAGAAGAAGCTTCTCAACCTTCTGAATCACGAAGCAAATCCGAATTAACCAAAATGAGACAGGAAATCATGCTAAGGGAAATATTCTGGTCAAATATATATGAAATAACACCAAAACAATTAAAATTAAACTTGATGAAATATCATGAAAACAATTAAAATTAAACTTGATAAAGACTCCATTACATCGACTCCAAAATTAGTAACCAAAACAGTGGTCACACATTTTAGAAAATAGATTTAAATGCTAGGATTGTGCTATGGGCGATGGCTGGGATTTTTTTGTCCCCGGGAGGTCTCCATACTCATGGATCGCCCAGAGTAAGAGAGAACCCACTTGGCTTGAGATGTTGGATGAAGAAAAGCTTATACGTTTTAATAATGCAGCCTTTCCATTTTAGATTTTTGTATAAAATTTCTTTTTAGCTAATTATCAGTAATTAAACTCAACCTTTTACTTATGGAATACATTTTTTTAGGTATAGACAATTTTGATCTCATATTGCCTTACTGAAAAAATATTGTGTAAATATAAGTTGTTTGATTGATTAGTTCGATCGTTCTTTTATTATGATGGATGTTTAATTATTTTGCAAGCGATGAAATTGTTTTCATTGCTGTTGACTTTTTAAAATATTTTGATTGGATACTGTATAATTAATGATTGAGCAAATTGAAAGTTATGTATGTCAAATCTTTGTACATAAGTTGTTTAATTAAATCTTTCACGTGCCGGTTAAAATTCAATTATTATAACAGCTTCTGAAATTCTTTATAAATATAAGTTTCGAAATCACAGAGTACCTCCATTGTTGCCGTTGGTGTAGACCTAATTGCCCCAGTAATACTCATGAGACCGAGTCGCTGTAGTTTGCTGAGCTCCCTTTTGAGGTATCTATTCGTTTGAAGTTTTGGTGCAAAAACAATAGCACCGTAGCTCACAATAGACATTACGTACGCTACGTAGATCCATTTAGACTTAAGTGGGCTAAGTCCCCAATCCGATCCAACAAAAGCTCTGAGGGCAAAAAGATTCCTTTTGGCCTTGGAAATGACATATTCTATATGCTTTTTCCACTTCAAATTATCATCAATTATTATACCGAGATATCTGAAAGTACGAACTCTTTCGATTTGAGTTCCTGACAGGTACAGGGAAACGTCAGTGTTTTTTCTTCGTTTGAAAAAAAGCATGTATATAGTCTTGCTAATGCTAAAGATGGTATCTCTCTTGCTTGCCCAATCCGTCAGTTTATTCAGAGCACCTTGCATTAAACTGGCAAGATTTTGCAGATCAGAGCCTCTTACACATAATGCCAGACCATCTGCAGAAGCAACTATATTAATTGGTTTTTTGAGTTGGTCTATACACTCTTGCAAGGCTAGGTTCCATGCCAGAGTAGATAAATTCCCCTTGAGGACCCCCTCTTGTGGAGTTACGGATACACTCTCCCCTCCAAGCTTAGCGACAACAATTCTACCCTCAAGTAGATTTGTGTACCAAAGAATGGTTTTCTCATGGATGTGGTATTTATTCATGGCGTCAAGGATATGGTCAAAGACAATTCTGTCGAAAGCGCCTTCAATATCCAAGAAGACAACGAGGGCTCCTTCGTGTCTATGATAACTACTTTTGCAGGAATCAACCAGTCTACTGATAGCCTTATCAGTAGACATGCCTTTCGTAAATGCAAACTGATTTGGTAAAACCAAATTGCACTCACTATAGGTCTTCCACTGTATCATCCCTTCTAGAATTTTCAGAGCTACATTGGTTAGCCTTATTGGTCTGAAGGCTCGTGGCTCTAAATAATTATATTTCCCCGGCTTCGGTATAAATATTACCTTTGATGTTCTCCAACACTTTGGAGTATAACCAGATGAGAAAAACAAAATGGTACAGATTGGTCAGGCGAGCAATAAAAGAGTTGGGCAGGTTTTTATAAGCCAGAGGAGGAATTTGGTCAGGACCTGGTTTCTTGTTTGAATTTAAGCTAGAAATAGCACTCCTAACAAGTTCCTCACTGAAGTAACAAGGTCGTGACTCCATTTTTTTCATACCTCTTATTGGAGGCTTACTTGTAGTGACGACTTCTTTTGAATTAGGAAAATGTTCACGAAGAAGTAATTCCAAGCTGGTTAATGCCACTACATCTCTATATAATGGAACGTGCATACCTGGTCAGGATTCAGACTAAATTGAAAATCCATTGAAATGGTTTGACCATTTGAGTAGAGGACACCAACAATATCTTGACAAATATTTAAAATTCAATGATATCCCAACTCCTCCTCCTTCTGTACTTTTCTGGTCTGAAACTCTGGGCTACGAAGTCAAACACGTATGGTCGTATGGTGCATCCATGACTTTGATCTCGTAGGTTACACCGACGGGTCTAAAATCGATGGTCAGACTGATGCTGGATGGGCTCTGACGAAAGACGACATGGTTCTTGACCAAAGGATCTTGAGGCTCAAGGCTTTATAACACAGTCTACCAAGCCGAGGTGGAGGCTATAAGAAATCTCTCCAGTAATCTCCAAGGAGAAAAAGTCGAGGGGAAAAGATTATTATCTTATCTGACAGCCTATCCGCCATCTATAGTCTGAACATGAGACCAGGTGAACTCACATCCGCTGAAATTATCGCTTGCAAGAACTCTCTAAGCAGATCTACATGTAAAATCACGGTCGGATGGATAAAGGGACACGACAACAATTCTGGAAACGAGTATGCCGACGATTTGGTTAAAGAAGGTGCTAGGAGGGGCACGCCTGTTTCTGTGCCTATATCCATGCGACAAACAAAAATGCTCTCAGACAAGCAACCTTGAAGGAATGGAGGACTGCATGGTATAATAGGTCTATATAGTAAAAACAGAATTGCAAACGCATAGATTGTATTGGAAACTGCGAGGTTTGAAGGAAATTAAATTATATTAATTAGACGATAATAATGTTAAAAAAATATTATATTAGGTTTTGTCACTCTCAAAAAATAAATTATTAATTTAATGAGAGAAATGAAAACCCATAGCAAATAATTGATTAGAAAATTAATAATATATATTTTCAATGCTGTTAAGTAACATGGAATTTACACTCAACTATGAGGTTGTATTGAATAAAAATATTTATTTCCTTTTTTTGGGCATTAAATTATTTTCATTTTCTATCTGACCACTTTTTCATAATATATATTTAGCGTATCAAAGTATTTATAAAGCTTTGAAGGAGATTTTCATGAGGTCCATGCATTTATGCTACTTTCAACAACTCCCTAGCCAAGAATGGTCCACTTTTTTTAGAGTCAAAGATGCCTCAACCAGTTTTTGAGCGCACCCACGTCCAAGTTTCATCTTCTCTATTAAACTGAAATATTGATGTGGGATCCTTCATCTACAGGCAGATGTTCCTAAATTGAGTAGCCTTATTTATGAATCACTAAATCAAATCGACTTTATGCAATTTATTATTTATTGTTCTTGCAAAACTGCTCTATATTTCATATAAGCATTTCAATATCCCAAGGCAACAACTCGTCAGTTCTTCTACTGAGAACAGAGTGGTTGGCTTTATGTATTTATTTATGGAAACTCTTAGTCATTAGTAACGGGTTATTGATGATATATATATATATATATATATATATATATATATATATATATATATATATATATATATATATATATATATATATGTGTGTGTGTGTGTGTATACAAGGATTAATTACATAATGGATTCCTCCTGCAAATTCTTCTTCGTTCACCTCATGTTTGAAATTCCATTTTCGGAACAAAGAGAATCCTTCAAAACCTGTTGTATTTCTTATTCTAAATAGGAAATATTTGTAGCTGCAGTTAATGGTTATGCATAACGGGGCCGATCAAGTGGACTTGAGGAAATTTTAGACTTAGAGAAATCTATGGCTATGACACACCCTGACCCACCCTTTACTCCACCCTAGTCACACCCTGACCCATCCTTTACTCCACCCTAGTCACACCCGATCCCACCCTGATCCCGCCCTTTGACCCCACCCACGCCCCATAAGGTCACGCCCAAGTGCCCTTAAAGAGTTTTATTTATTTAGTCAATAAGTAAAATTATGGTCACCAAATAAATTATATTCACACTAAATAAGAGTCTTTTGAAAAAGCTATTTAACAATTGAAAATAATAAAAATTGAACAAGAACTAGTGAGCTACCAATCATATTGATTTTATTTTTGAAAAATAAATGTAATTGTACAAGTTTTTAATAAAATAGGAAAAAATCACATGATAAAAAGCAGTCATTAGGTATATCAGACATGATTTTTAATGTTCAATAACTATCGCTTTGGTCAATAAGTGCTAAGTGGCGAAATGTATCTGTTTAAGTACGCTTTTGAGGGTCATTTTATAGTGAGGAGTAATAATGAATCGAAACATAAAAGTGTGGCAATATAAATTATATATATATAATTTTTACAATACTTATACGGCACAATTATATATTTAAAACTTTTCTATAAATAATCAATTCAAAATTGTGTTATATCAAATACTAACGGTGATTTTATTAGTTTCTAATGCAAAGTGATGTTATGTAAGGACGAAGCATACATAAAAAAGAATTCAAATGTTATTAATATGTCACATACGTTTATTCCTTGCAATACACTGGTGAATTTCGCAATTTATGGAGCCAATATATTTATTGAGACTATCAGTTCTTTTAAATTATCTATGTATGTAGTGTATTCGAAAATATTGTCCTTAAAAATGAAACATAAGTATATATAATTTTATTTAAAAGAAATCCATTCAAATCAAATATCCATATGATACAATATGGGCAATATTTATCCGTTTTTCACGATAATGTACATAATATGCTCTGTAATCGATTAAGCGAAAATGATATTATCTTATGCTATACATTTATTATTATTATTATTTATTTGTATCTGATTATTTTAATCATTAAAGAAACCACAATTTTAACATATTAATTCATAATTAACTTAACATTCTTCCTACCGAATTTAAAATATATGGACGGACTGTTTATTTTGTCCTCCTTTAGTTATATAATACCTTCAGGATGAATAACACTAGATAATATCTACTTTTTATAGGGTCAATTAAGCTTTTCAACCCCTTCTATAGTTCTGGATACACCGTTAAATTTATTTATCTATATATTTGGTTTATTGAGAAAATAATATAAGCCCTCTATTATTATCCTTTTTGAAGTCTCTTGTATTTCTTATCAAGTTATTATTGACTTGGACGCCCCATTTATACATACACATATTCTTCTTAATGTTACAAACCAGTTAAGCTTGTAATCAGCCTCCAAAGTCAGCGGAGAATGAAGATGATAAACAAAAAAATAAGAGAAGAACAACAAGCAAAAATAAAAGCCGTTTGACCAGTGTTCCAGGAATACCAATCACTTATCTACGAAGCATGCAATCCTTGAAAAGCGAGTTAGACAATGAAGCATCCTGAAATGTTGCTATAAATTGTAGGTGAGCCTAAGATAATGCATCATTGTCATCCTTGAAGAAGAAGGATAGGAAGAGCAAAGTTAAAAAGGATTCATGTAAAACAAAAAGGTTGAGGCTCTCTCCCTCTCTCATTGTATTATAAATAAGATGTTTATGATTGCTCTCGTAAACTCAACAATAAATATATATTTTTCTTTCAATTCTTCAAACATATAAATTTAAAAACACAATAAACGGCGTCTATATCTTATTGAAATTTTATTAGTTATTTAAATTTAAATTTTATAGAATATAATTTGATTTATATTTACATGATATAAATACAACTCAATATATGAACAACAAAATAATGTATATGTATTTCAGCTGACAACTTATGTATTTTTAGTCTTTTTTAACTGCAACTGCAAAAAATTTATTTTTATAATTATATGAAAACAACTCAACCTATAATCTTTGAATGAGTTTGATCAAAAACATTTTCTTTCTTTTTCAATGCTTATAACAGAGAGTGAAGATTTGTTCACTTGAACAAACGAAAATAACACATAAAAATCATTTACTTTGTTCTTGAGCATGAGGACATGCTTTATTTGATAAATTATAACATATCTTTTAAATAAACATAATTGAGTAATAGTTAATATCCTCGGCTCGGTTCTTCTCATCCACTGGTTTTTATTCTCCAGTTAGTTTTCGATTACTTCAAGGCCATGCTCTAGATCTGCCACTTTTCTGGCATGGATATATTCGATTCCATATCCACCTTTCCTTGAACAAATATTCAACTACTAAAGAGCCCTTGATCAAAATATGATACTCAGATATCGATACTCGCAGCAGAAAGTCTTATCATCTATGAGTAGTTGAATTGGTGGCACTCCTCGCTAATACGTAATGCTTTTTACATAACTAACTAATAATGGTGCTTTTAATGTAGTTCACGGGAAAACTCACCAATACACGTCATTTTTCAATTGGCAAATCAATTTTCTTACTTCCCCTCGATAAGAGAATGAAACAAAATATCTAATATATATTTGCCGAAGTATAAGGAATTGTTTCATTTCATAAATATCAACATGTCATATGGGAATAAAATAATTCATTAATGACCATGTAAAAATAACCATTATGATCTTAAAATTAAGAACGCAGCTTTTACAAAAGTTCACTGCGTGATTTATAAAAAGAACAGTCAAAGATGCCAACCTTTCTGAAATGATGCCCATGATCTCCCTGTATTCCAAAGTTCTATAAATGGTTATGAACTGTACATGCATAAGAAATTCAAAAAGTTATTTTAAAATCCATTACTTTCATAAGATTGTTTTTTAAATGTTTTTATTTATTTATATGATACTCTATTGTTACATCTTTTGAGATTTGATGTTTACTGTTATGTATTCTTGATTGTTATTTTTTAATATCACGTGCTTAAATTTAAGTCCCTGAGACCAAGATAAATAACCTAATGTACTTAAGGATATTATTATCTCGGTGTTGATGTTCACAACATAACGATCACGAAAGAAGTGATGCTTTATATTATAATGCCAAAAGCTTTTTAATTATTCAAACACTTTTCTATCAGCCGATTTCGTTCCATAAAAAGTCACATTGTGGGAGCCTTATGAAAGAGATTGGGAGCGTTTGAGAATGGGCCAGAGAGCCGTAATGATTATTCAATATGAAAAAATGTCCTTGGAAACCCTATTGTTGGCATGTATCCGTATATATGGATCTGTTATATATATAGGAATAGGCCTCTTAAAAAGGAAGAATTAATGTATTTATATCATTTTTTAATAAATCATTTGTTGTTTTAGATCATGAAAGCTTTTAATATGTATTCATACTATTCTATTGACTAGAAAATATTCACTAAATCAAAGATAAAAGTGCAGAAAATGAAATAAAAATATTCTATAGAGTTGCGTAATAATAAAACAAATATTATATTTATTTCGTAATTAAACTAAGTTTATTTGAGGCACTTCAATTTAAAAACTATGTGATAACACACAAATACACACATGAATATATACACACACACACTCATATATATTTGAAAAATAATAACTTTGGTTAAAATATTATTCAAAGATAAGAATGAGTTTTATCTCCATTTTTACTTCCAATATATATAGATTTATACTATAGCAACGTAATCATATATATTTAAAAACAAACCTACGCACTTACAGTCAACTACAAAATTAGAAGAATTGAAAAGAAGTATTTCTACTGTTTAATAAACTAGCTTTCAGATTTAAAGCGTCTTTGATCATTGTCTATAAAAGAGAACAAAAATAAAATTGTTGCGATGTAATTGGACAAAAAAAATATCGGTGACGATTAGTGGTCATTTTAGGGAATCATTATTCTGTTGTAAAGAGAATTTTTTTGTCTTTTTATGAAACTTATATTTTACAAAGAAAGAGTACATATTTTTCACGTAGTAATGAGAAGGAGACTTATGAACAACTTTTCACCCAATATTTGGGAGATAAAGTTTGTTTTACATATATACTATCATTTTTACCATCTCAAGGAGCTAGACAAAAAAAATATTCACCCAACTTAAAACTTGAAAAACCAAACGAATGACTGAAATATACTTTATACTTAAAGTTAGTGTATTGTGTTATCATAGTAGATTACAGAGAAAAATATAAAATACAAAAAATAGAGATAACGTTATATTCAATTTGAACTTTACGTAAAAGAATCATTGAACACACCATAGACTTTCTAGAAAAATTTATATTTATATTTAAAAATCAGTATGTTTTATTAGACAAACAAAAAATACTCCCAATTTCATCTGTTCAATTAAAATAAAATATTAGTTTGCACTTTTAATAATTCTAAGACTATAAACTGAAAAACGCATTGAATTTTGTTTGTAGTTACTTTAATAAAAAGTCCTTTAAGTGATACAAATACCTGAGATAAAAGTACGAGTATAATCAAAATAATAAAAGTATAATAAAGTACGGAATATGTTAATTTTCTTTATCTTCAAGGTCAGAACTTCATAACCTTAAAAGATCATACTAAAATTCTATGTACGGTTAGCAGAACGCTCAAAATACATGCCATTCTATGGTTTGGTATTATTCAATAATGTGAAAAGTAATCAAATATAATTTTCGTTTTATAAAGATATGTACTATGTAAAGCAGTTTTCATTTGTTCTGAAAATATGAAGGTGTAGGAGACGAATATATTGTTAATAAATATATGAGGAAGTAAAAATAATTTCGGAAACAAAACTATCTGAAACTCACAAACCCAGGATGAGAAAACGATCATATATATATATACATATATATATATATATATTTATAATTAAAACACAAAATATTATTTATGAAAAATACTTTCAAAAAGCACAACTATTACTTTTATATTCGGTTATTTCTAAATTATGAATGCAATTACGATAAACAAGATTTATGTTTCGTTTTACTAGTGTAATTTAGATAAAACAGCTTCAAATATTAATTAATATTATTTAGCTTTCATATTCATGTTTCCCGTTGGATTATGATTGCTTAAATATATATTAAACTATATGAATACATTTTAAATTAAAACAGTTTAAGGAACAATACTATATTACTAAGGAAAAGACGACTTATTATTAATGATTTTATTTTAAAAAAGTAAATTGCAATTTAGACTATAATTTCTGAAAATATTTTCATTGAAAAAGACGTCTGGCTTGTATATGTATATCACTTCTTGCTTTTATTTATTTGTTAGATCTACATATAAGATCAAAGCTACTATTTTTATATTATCCTGCAGTCAAAACCACCGGCCTTGAAGAAAAAGGCGGCTAATAATATATGATATCTTGAGATGACAATATGTTTTACTGTGTATATAAATGAATCTCTCAAACGTGTTTGCATGGTCATAAATACCCCTTGTTTAATTTATCGTTAAGGTTGTCCTATATTTATGTGTTTATCATATATTAGATATGCTTCTATGACTTCCAATTAAGCGTGATATAAATAATGGCATCTGCCAAGTGTGGTATTTTAAGATTAAGTGCCTTGTGGCATTTTTAGTATTTTTTTTGTCTTATTGGACCATTTATTTGATTTTTTGACAATATTTAGTTCTGTAAAAAAATGAAAAATGCTAAATATATTTAATGCATATTAACTCATATTTGTATTCTTGTGACTAGTTTTTTCTAATTTTGGGGTTGTTTTCTATAAATGTTTGCCAATATGGTAGGATAAGCTATTCATTTGTCCTATTCCTATTTCATAAAATATTTATCAAAATTTGTGCATCACCAAATAAAGTCAATGAAACGGTTGAATTGTTTAATGTTTTTGTTAATAAAATAACTTATAATTGTGCTTATGTGTTTTATTAGTGCTTTAGTGATTTCATAGAAATTTCTCTAGTGTATATATTAAACATACATTTTTCTTAAGGAAATAAAAAGTTATTTAAAATGCAACAAATGCGGAATATTTTTATTATCTTATATTAAGACTTAAAATTTATTTTCTAAATCATTTTTTTTTCATACCACAGCTTTAAAAAATATTCATTTTAATTAATCTTAATAAAAATAATGTTTTTTACATTATGAATTTGTATATATATTGTTGTATAAAATATCTTATTCGAAATGAAAAAAATCAAACTGTTTCATGATTGGAAAGGTTTTTTTAGTTCGTATTTTTTTGCAAGTAAAACAGTATAAATCGCAGAAAATATTAAACGTCGTTGTGGTTATACAAATGAGCTTTTAATATCCAAAAAAATTAAAAGCTAAAGTATTTGCAAAGCCATATCATGTGTTTAAAAAATATTTGCACCCAAATTATTTTACAACAAAGGTGAACGACCACAAATTATTTATCTTAAAAATAGTCAACCAATTTGTTCAACAATTAAATATTAACTGAAATATATTATATAATGGAGAACTGTTTTATCTTGTTTATAAGGTCCGATATTGGCTTTAATTAAACATATCTGTATATCTGTTTTTGACATCCTCCATGTGTTTTTCAAAGAAACAGTTATTTTTTATGATAACTTTCAGCTTCACGTGCCATTATGTTTATTTTATTTGTTTATGACTTCGTTCATAATATTTTTGACTTCATATAGATTGGAACCGGGATGATGAAGATAAATATATCGTATGTAGATATCTATAAATTCAAAAGAAATATAAAATACCTAATATGTAAACATGAAGCTAAGACCTTCTAAGTAGATAAACGGTCAACATTTTTATGAAGTGTTTTTGAACAGCACACTATCAAATTTATAACAAATGAAGGAATCCACTTTAAATAATGTTATTTTGAATATTTGATATGCATCATCTTATACATATAATTGGAGTAATATTTTTATAAAATATATTAATGTTATGGATGGTGCTGTCAAAAAAAAGTGCAACAAATTTGTAAAGAGTAAATATCATGTAATGGAAATGTTTTTAAGATTAAATCTGAGATATTTTGGAAACAAAAATATATTTTCAAACCAAAACTTCCTATTACTAGAATAGATTTAATTAGTTTTCTTTCACAGTCAATTTGGTGAAGGTAATTATTATGAATTGATTATTGCCCAGCGTCGATAGATCAAAACTTACTGATATGATGTCAATTTAATCGTTTTTATCTCATAATTTTAAGAATTCTATCCTCCACGTTAAAACTGCCGCTCCTACTTCTGTATTGAGCAAAAAACTAAAAGAAGTATATCAGTATGTTATTTGCCGATATTGATAGGGTCATTTTTAAGGTTGATATAATATACTTATCATAATAAATTTCTCATATAGTATAAAAGTAAGTGTCATTTCCCAAATTTGCCTTGGGATATACCGTAGTACCATATGTAACGCTGTAACACTATAGCTAAAATATGTTGTTATTAAAAAGACTAATTAAATGGACGCCACTTGGTTTATCATATATCTTTTTTTTGTTATTAAAATAATAATCACCACCAACCCCAAACCTATCATATTGGTAAAGCTGAAGTCCTTTTACTTGTTCAACAAATAAATTTACATCTCAAAAATTACTACCCCCATTTCGTTATTTTTGAAAATATGCAAGAGATGATATTCTTTTTGCAATATTATCCTCTTAAATGTCTTTTCTTGGAAAACGTTCAGTTGTAATTAAGTTTATGTTTTATTAAAGTTTGTATAATTCACCTTTAGACATTGCTTTAAAACACCTTCTCCCAGTCAATCAATTCGGGTGTAAGACGATTAAAAGTAAATAGAAGTTATATTTGAACTAAAATATCTCTTTATTGCAAAGCTAGTTCTTTCTTATATATTTAGGCTTGTTAAGTTAGATATTCATCTGAAGGTTTTATTTCCCAATGTAGAGAAACAACTAAACAATATTACTAAAAGGATACTAATTATATGAAGCAAGACATCCGCGGTCATTGATTTCATTTCTTCTAAAATTAAATTCTGAGTAATACGAATAATTCTTGTAACTCTTGTATAAAATAAACAATTTAAAAATAACGATTAGACTAGTGTTGTATCGGTCCATATCTAGGACTGAGGACTGGAGTCCAATCCAGTCCGATCCGGTCCAGTCATTAAAAAAGGAAAAAAATATGACGTCAAAATCTACGTTATGTTATAAACATCGCTTAATACTATGAAAATGAAAAATCCTTTATATGAACAAAGTTCCATCTTCAATGAACTAATGACAAATATAACATTTTTTACTTATGTTGTTAATAAGAATCAAATATTGATCACTATTACGATAATAAATCGTCGATGCTTATTGATAATACTTACGAATCAGCCTATAGCGGTTGATACGAAAGAACTGGGAATGAATTTTTTTTTACAGGAACATTGAATGAGTAATAACCGACGAACGTATACTAAAAATTCTATATTATGAGAAAAAAACAGTTCCAAATTGTCTAATATGAATATTATCAAGCCCTTTTTTGGTATTAAATTAAAACACAGTTGTGATAAAATATAAACATATGATATCATAAGTTAGAGCATATTATGTATATAAATACTTTTAAACACATTTTATAGAGAATTAAAGGACTAAAAAAAAGACAGTCTCAAGGACCAACAGTCCTAAGGACCGATCCCAAGGACCGACAGTCTTAAGGACCGATAGGACCGGTCTTAAGACTGGACTGGACCAGACCGAATAAATTATAACCGACTCAACATTAAACTGGACTCCTTTTTTAAATAATGTCTTAGAAGAAGTGCAAAGTCTCCAATTTCCCAACACTTCAAAAAGTATACCGTTGAGATCTTTATCGATCTGTACACAATTTTCACTGACTGTTTAATTGGGGAAAAGATCCTAATGCTTTTGAATTCATGCAAGGCTTGTAATTTATTTCAAATTATTGTTTAAGCGTAACATCTACTTCAAAAGACAATTAAAAATACAAAGAAAGTATATTTTTATTTCTGAAAGTAACTATATATTTCTTAATATAAAATATAGATAAATTTATGATGTTCAGTTCTATGATTCAGTTGGACGGTGGTTCATAGTCAAGATGCCCTTCATATATGCTTCTGCTGCGGTCCTCTTTACAATATAAGTATAAAAATATCAATTAAATTTTAAAACTACAATGAAAGTATTCCTTTTAATAAACAGGTCTTTATTATTGATAATATATAAAATTGAATTATATAGCTGTTGCAATTGCTTATTTGAATAAGTATTTAAATTTAAAGTAGGCAACACACTGAAGTAGACTCTCCACTAACATTATAAAACAAGTAATTTAATCATTTATAACCTCTCTTAAGGACATATAATGTACCAAAAACAAACAACACAAAGTCAAAAATATAAATGACTTAAGATAAAAATCTCAGTTAGTCGCATGCCCACTAAGTGTCGCAATAAAACCATGCTATCTTTATAAAGGTATAATGAAAATATATTATCCTGCAATAAACTATAGTCATTAAAGGCTTTATGAAGTGCATTCCTACTTGTGCTACCTGTTTTAAATATTTAAGTAGTACCAAACTAAAAACATTTAATCATTAATAATTAAATACAAGGTATCATGAATTATTGGCATTACATATAGGTATATCATTCTTATTTGTATATGGGTGGGTATCATAGGAGACAACGTTTAATATATCAAACGTGTTAGATTTGAAAACGTTGCATTTTGGGAACATAAATAATCGTAGATAGATGGATTTTTATTAAATCTCTCTTCACTCTAACCTAATTTTACGACCAAAGGTTTTAAGTAAAAAAAAAAAACTTTAGCAACAGAAAATTCGGTAATCTAAATAAAGGACTTTATATTTTATAAAAACATATTGCAAAGTTGAGAAAGGTTGAGGAGGTACCCCTGAAATCTATTTTTTTTTTTTACAAAGACATAACATTCAATGGAGTCAAATCACTGGGTTTCTATGGTATGGAACACAAATTATACAAAACAGAAAAGGGTGTACAAACTTTAATGTTATTTAAAAAATACTGTTCTATTATCAATTAAACAGTTTCATTGTGGAAGCCTATGAGATTGAGCATTTGATCTCTACGGTTCAGAGGATCCTTTATGCCTCGAGAGTAAACGGAGGGAGATTCCCTTTGGGTCTTCATCGTGTAATTTCAAGGAACATAGAACTCTTACGCTCGGTATCGAACGTCAACATTTTGAAGTAAAATACACGGACATCCTCAGAGATGTCTCAACTCCCCAACGATGGTGCTGGGTTTGAGGGAGGAGTTGATGGAGCTTTACACCTTTAAATTTTGCCCTTGACACCTTCTTAGTATTTTTATTGATCATCATTACAACCTCATTTTTTATCCTTCTTAAATACTTTTTTATATTTACTTGTTTTCATGTTTTAATCCATACGATTACATTATTTTTATTACATACTATTTTGTAATGTGAATTTTAGTGAAATATATTAACTAAAACAACATGAACAGTTTCATGATACGGATGCCTATGTATGATCATCATTACAAACCTCATTTTTTATCCTTCTTAAATAC
This sequence comes from Caligus rogercresseyi, assembly GCA_013387185.1. Taxonomy (NCBI): domain Eukaryota; kingdom Metazoa; phylum Arthropoda; class Copepoda; order Siphonostomatoida; family Caligidae; genus Caligus; species Caligus rogercresseyi. Next base: position 13,860,042 of record CP045897.1, on the reverse strand, counting down.
TTTTTATATTACTTGTTTTCATGTTTTAATCCATACGATTACATTATTTTTATTACATACTTTTTGTAATGTGAATTTTAGTGAAATACTTTAAATAAAACAACATGAACAGTTTCATGATACTGATGCCTATGTATGAGATCAGATGGTCAACCTTGTAAATCAAACAACCTCTGTAATTATATTTCTTGTCACCAATGTACAATTATAATAATCAATATGATTGCAAAATAAAAAATTATACCTCAAAAAGGTTATGACCACGATGTAATGAAGCAATGTTTTGAAGATTTCTTAAGAAATAATACTTTTTATGAATCAAAGTATATATAACGCGGTACATAATTTACAGAAAATGATTCTGTTGTAAATAAGTAAATAACTATTCTGTATAAAATAAAAAGTAATGAAATATTTTGGTTGCATGAGGGATGTTTCGTTTCTCAATTCCTTAATATAAAAGCCTCCAGATATATAAAGTAATAATGTTCAGGGATGATGATTGGATTCCTTCTGAAGGTGAGTATTAATAAGAATATCAACACTCAATCCTATCTCATTGTATTTTATATGCATGCAGTGTTCGTGACAAGATATGGCATTGTTAATATCAGTTGATAAAAAATGTAACTATTTGTGTGGTCAATTTTTCACAGGGCAAGAATAGTATCTATTGTATATGCGATAATCTGCATTGCTTAAAGCAATATTGTGACTTCAATATCGAAGCATTTTCATTTTTTAAATATTCCATTGTATTCATATTATAGATACAATTTATGTGGTGGCTTTTTAAATGTATTGAATGAATGGTCAATGATACAATGGTCACTTAATTTTATATGGTAAAGCAAGTAAACTTCCAACAAAAATATCAATTTTTTTTTTACCTTACGTAGCCTGAAGGATATATTATTCATATATAAATATTATTCACGTGTATTTTAAAAATAAAAGCAGAAAAAATAATATAATTAATGAGTAACAATCTATAATTTATTACTCACTGTATATAAATATTTATTGAATTCATGCTTTGAGAATACAAAGATTAACATGAATTTTACGATGTTTTAGAAGATTAAACTTTTAATATTTTGATTTATTGCTTTATAGTATTTTTATAATCGTTATGTGATTATTATTTGCTCTTGCAATTTTATTAAAATAAATTATGTACATTGCAACAGATAACTGTATATTATTATATAAAAACGGAGTAGCTCCGTAAAAGAAAATACACGAATAAATATTATATTGCACACAATAACGTTTATTCATAATATGTTATGTATTGTATCGTATATAAATGTGTGAATTGTTAGCGCGAAATGACTTTTTCAGGGTACAAATCTTAAACTACAATATTTATCTAAAAATATTTAATATGTTATGCACAAAATGTCTTTGAAAAAAAAAAGGGGGAAAACTTTTGATGTGGACATGTGTGTTAAGTATAGTAATTTTATCTAGATACAAATTTATATGCGTATTATGGCATTAAAATAATATTTTTACATAGATAGACATATAGATTCCCAAAAATATGTTGTATATCATTTTCTAATGATGGTTTTAGTAATGATTTTATATCTAAAATAAGTTTTGCAATGCAATCCTTAATGTTCTCACAATTAGATATTAACGAAATAGACGAAATACAACTTGTAGTTACCAATATACTTATCTAATATCTTGTTTCTACATTTGATACTTAATTGTGAAGCATAAGTACGACCAAACAATCTTTGATTTAAGATTTTTGTTGTACGCCAATTGGAATTCGTTGTTTATCATTAAAATATATTATTTTTCATCAATTTCCTCGAAACATTATTAAGTCGGCATGTTAGTTATGTTGGTCTGCAAGATCTATCCTGTCTCCATCGGAAAGTCAATTTCTTAAACACACCACCAGGGTCTCATGAAAATATTCCTAATCGGACATGACTCCATTTAAGAATTCATCTTGAATCAGCTTTTGAAAGTTGATCAGCTTTTCATTCCCTGGCTAACATACTTGGTCTTTTACTTAATGATGATTGGCAGGGTTAAGTTAAGCAAGTGCATTGTTGTGAAATATTTGGGAACATTTTAAACCCATGTAGATATGAATAAACTTATAATATCATATTTGCAGTCATACATAAGTATATTTTTCTTAATATTCTTTTCCATATACATATAAATAATACAATGTTTTCAAACAATTCCGTTTTACATTTTATGATAAAAAAATAAGCATATTTCTAAGCATAAGACGGAAGATAGGCTGGTAGAGGAGCAGGCTCAGCTGGGGCTCCATAAGCAGGTGCGGGAGGGGCGCCGTAAGCAGGCTCAACGGGGGCACCGTAGCCAGAGCCGGCTTCAGACTCAGGGGCCTTCTCGGTGGCGATGTCGGCCACGAATCCAGAGTCTCCCTCAACAGAGTAGGTCACAGTCATGATGATTCCATCAGCACGGAGAACCTTGTATTGACCAATGACGGATCCATCTTGGACTCTTCCTCGGCACTGAAGTCTGTCTGACTCTCAGAATCAAGGGCGGCGTAGTTGAATGCGTAGGGAGGAATGGGCTCTGAGGCAGGGGCAGGTACAGGAGCACCATATGCGGGTGGGGCAGGCTCAGGAGCACCATATGCGGGTGGGGCAGGCTCAGGAGCACCATATGCAGGTGGGGCAGGCTCAGGGGCATCATATGCGGATAGGGGTGGTGCTCCATAGGCAGAAGGAGCTGAGGGAGCTCCAGAAACTGCTGAGACAGCAATACAAAGAACGGCTAGTTTGAAAAACATCTTGATTCTTGAAGAAGCGATCTGAGAATGATGATTCTCAAATAAATGCCCACTTCTTTTATACATAATTAAATATTCCTTTTTTGGGCGATACGAGAGTAATGCAAGCAATAAAAAATACGTACCTTGTTTGACAAGTTATTGCCCGTATATACTTTTTTAATAACAGTTTATCAACATCAATGGAATTTGTTAACTTGAAGATGCGTTTGTTAAGGTAACTTTTAATTGAAAATGCTATCTTTAATTTGACCGCCATTGTACTTACAATAGAATTATGAACTTGAGTTTCAACCTAAGCTAAACGAATTAAAAAACTTTACTCATCATAAATTAGATTACATATAAGTTTGTATATAAATGCGATGATATTTAAGAATTTTATTTATCGTTGCATTTATTATAATTTATGTCCCTCATATCACCATCTGTTTATACATTTCCCTTAAGCTTTGAAAAGGCAAATGATATTCAAATCATTGAGTTTTTCATTAAATTTTAATATTCATTCACTTATGAATATTATTTTATGCTTATAAGTAAAAGTATTAAGCCAGCCTTGAGAAAAATCCATTAAAAATTATATTCGTTCATAAGCAAATAACGTATATGAATCATAAACAAGTTCAACAAAGCAAAACGAAAATCTTTAATTATATATTTCATAAATTAAAGACAAAATTTACCTCAAAATTTCTTTCATATTTGACTTTTCTTAAAACTATTTTCCTATATTCATATTTTTCTATGGTAGTTTATCATGAAATATTCAAATACTTAAACTGCTATCAACTTTTGATATTTATTCGAATAATATATTTATAACCATTTTTTCTAGATGACAAATAAATTGAACCAGTCTTTAGGGCAATCTAAAAAAAGGTTTCAAACATTTCCGTAATACATTTTAAATAAAGGTAATTTCATTGGTATCTAAGGACGGAAGATAGGCTGGGAGAGGAGCAGGCTCAGCTGGGGCTCCATGTGCAGGCGCGGGAGGGGCACCGTAAGCAGGCTCAACGGGGGCGCCATAGCCAGAACCGGCTTCAGACTCAGGGGCCTTCTCGTTGGCGATGTCGGACACGAATCCAGAGTCTCCCTCAACAGAGTAGGTCACAGTCATGATGATCCATCAGCACGGAGAACCTTGTATTGACCAATGACGGATCCATCCTTGGACTCTTCCTCGGCACTGAAGTCTGTCTGAAGGGCGGCGTAGTTGAATGCGTAGGGAGGAATGGGCTCTGAGGCAGGGGCAGGTACAGGGGCGCCATATACGGATGGGGCAGGCTCAGGAGCACCATATGCGGGTGGGGCAGGCTCAGGGGCTCCATATGCGGGTAGAGGTGGTGCGCCGTAGGCAGCAGGAGCTGAGGGAGCTCTATAAATTTATTTCTTGTATCTAATATATTCAAATAGAACAATAAACAGTATACTCGATTTTAGCCAGAAAAAAATATTCTTCTTTCTTTCTGGGTTTCGGAAGAGAAAGTTTCAAGTTTAATATTCCAATGCAAAGAAATATTAACAAGTATGATATTTCACATGACAAGAAAAAAAATTATGTATAAAAGTATATTGATTGGCATGACATAAATATTTTTGAAACCTAGCATGGAAATATTTTTTTGCTTAAAGCCTTAAAAGTGAATTTTTGAAATCTATGAAGATAGATCAAACTTCCCATTTGAGAAACAGAGTAAAGAATACCAAAAATGGATAATGATTATTAAAGATTAATCAATAAAAAAGTACCAGGAAAATTTGTAATATTATATCATCTTTCTTTTTAGCAAGAAAACAGAACATGAATGGAATCAATAAAGCATTTAATTAAATACATATATATATATATATAGGTTCATGAAAGAAAATCTTTTTAAGGAGATCGTGATTTCAGACGTCCTTGCTGCTTTCGCTTTAATGAGTCCATTTTTTAAAAACTATGGAATATAATTATACGTACAAATGAGCTTTAAGTCTTATGCGATCATTATTTATGATCATTTTTGATTATATCAAGTTTTAAGTATATTGTTAAATTTCAGTTATTGTTTTTTTCGGCATTTATAGTTATCTAAATAAATGATAGGATCCTCCCCTCAGGACACCGGAGTGTCATGATTAATGCTTATGCAAAAGGTCTTGAGAGAAAAGAAAGGGAACAATGACATTATTTTTAATAGTATCTTTATTTTACTCTATAATTGTTTTAATTTTTTCCAATTTTATGTCCGTGAATGTTTATTAGCATCTCCCTCCGAAGATCTGTATGTTAATTGCCATTAAGCCGAAGCAAAAGTGAAAAGAGGAGATTAAACATATAAGGTTAAGAGAAATAACCAAAAAAACAAATACTTTAACACTTACACCGAAACAGTTCATATCTGAAATTTTAAAAAGGGCTTAAAATAAAAGCGAAACTCAAAAAACTGTTTCCCTATATACTTAACTATGCAAATTACATGTCATAGTATCATTATTCTAAGCATAAGAAGGAAGAAAGGCTGGGAGAGGAGCAGGCTCAGCTGGGCTCCACATGCAAGCACGGGAGGGTTACCGTAAGCAGACTCGACGGGGGCGCCATAGCTAGCAATGTCGGCCACGAATCGAGAGTCTCCCTCCACGGAGAACCTTGTATTAATCAATAACGGATCTATCCATGGACTCTTTCTCGCGCTAAAGTCTGTCTGACTCTCGGAATCAAGGGCAATGTAGTTGAAGGCATAGGGAGGGATGGGCTCAGGGGTACCATATGCAGGTTGGACAGGTTCAGGGGTACCATATGCAGAGGGAGGTGTACGCCATAGGCAGCAGGAGCTAAGGTAGTCCCATAAACTGTGTAGACAGCAACGAACAGAACTGCAAGTTTGTAAACATTTTTAATTATAAGAGATTATTCTGGAATTGATAAGTACATGAAATATGGGTTGTCTTATATAGAAACAACATTCATCCACGTAACCTGCGCTACGAAATAAAGGAGAACCGACAAACATTAAAGCTGGCTTGACTACTTTTTATGCTTTTGGCCTGACATGTATTTTATTTATGTTTTATGGTTGTTTATTGGGCTTCTTCACTCTGAACCCATTAATTACGTATGGACTATTTATAGCTAACAATGCAATTGATTATAAAAATATAACCAAGTTAGGTGTTGTGAATATTAAACAATCAGTGTGTATAAATAACAGCTTCCACGTAATGATGAAGAGAATGATGCAAATTCATCATACCTTTTTTATCTTTTTTGCCAAAATATTTAATCTGCTTCATTTTTCATTTAATATTAAGTTAAAAGTATTTTTTTAAGTTAATAGTTCCGATATTAGAAATTAATATTTTACTTTTGATATAAGTTATAGATATATTAATATTCAATACATTTTCATCGAGGTTTTAAATGACTGATTTATTAGATGATAATACATTAAATATTTTATGTGGCTTAATTATACAACAAAGAAAACATATTTTGTTCGTTATAATGGCATGCGCGTATCAAATTCAGAATCTTTACCTTTGTAAATGTTACATGACTCTTAGGACTGTTATTTTCAAGTAACATACCTAAAAATCATGGCCTTTGAATGCATATAAAGAACAGTGTAAAACATCCTAATATTCAAATGATTAGTTAGTCAACAATAACATAGTACGCTGAAGCTATATTGAAATGAATGTAACAGACTGAACGAAAAAATATAAAAGCATCAGCAACAAATTACTTTATAATATTTCAGATATTATATTACAAAATAACTCTCTGTTCTTTCTTTAATTTGAAAAACATAACCAGAATGTGTGGTCATATCATTATTTTTTATGCTATCATGTTTATATATTTTGATAATCAGAGCTGAAACATAACTTACATACATATATTAAATAGAAAAGTTAATGCTTTAGTTATTTTTCTTACTAAAATAAGTTTTTCAATGTAACAAATATTAGCAAATAACTAAGTGTAAATATATACAAAAAATTATTTCCTATTTTGAACATTCAATTTTTTTTTAAATATATATATTCTAGGACAATAATGTAATAATATTTTACATATTATATCTTTTGACAAAAATCAGGTGATGAAGTAATATACTATACTTAATAGAGTAGAGAATTGTACAAACTTAAAACTTGTGTCGTCTTGGGATGCTTCTGATATGATGTCACTTCGGGGAAGTTTAAAATAGGAGTATGTACAATAATAAAAAGGGGGGAGTTGATGAACAAATAAGAATAATAATAATAAAGACACGTGAGGTATAAAACAAAAGAGAGTACTAAGATAATAAAAACACAAACAAATGATAGAAGGCTGAAGTCTTAGTATATACTGCGTGGTGCTTATGGTTAGGAGTCGAAGAGTTGAGGAGTTTGGAATTCGTTAAGCGCCAGAAGAGCAATGCCCGGTGTTATATTGCTTCCATCGAATCTGAGGCGAGCAATAATGGACTGCAGTTTTACAATGACCTTTGATGATGTTCTGTGTGGAGCATCCCACTCTGTGAACCCGTACAGGAGCTCGTGTCTGGTTGGATCCCTTTCTATATGACGGCTTATCCCGTCCTTAACCTTGGAGATTGTTTCCTTAAGAATGGAGCAGTCCCTGAAGTCATGTGCAACTGTATTCCGATTCCCACAGATAGAGCAATTATCTCTCACATCTCCATAAAAACGCTTTGTGTAATAGGATGCTGATGATATCCTATATTTTAGATACATTTGAACTGGCGTAAGTATAGGGTCAAATATTCTCATCATCACATCCTCCAAACGGTTTTCGTCCTCAACGGCTGACTTGAATTTGTTTAAAAAATCAATGTCCACGCATTGCCTCCTCAAATGGTTCTTCACAGATTTATTTGAAACCGCAAATGCCGACTCCATTGTCTCGCTCCCACTTGAGGGGTCGAATCGCGCTGAAAGGGACCGTTGGAGCATCTGAACCGAAAGGTATTCCATATTTGTTGTTGTAAGAATATCGTTAATAGTTTTTAAGCCCAATTCTTCTCTTTTATGTTTAGGAATATGAATGGTGACTAAGGGGTTACCCTCTATTGGGCCGTGAACACCAACTGCCGTCCAATACGCTTCAACAACAGTCTCTTTGGGATAGAAATCTCTCCAAGGGGAGTTCAAAGGTATTTTTTATTCTTTATATTATTATAGGACTCTGTCCAGGGGAACTCGACGAACGGGGCTCTTCTCATCCATGTCAACGCCATGACATCCCAGTGTTGTCCAAGGTCTGTCATTCCCAATCCTCCCTGTGATTTTGGTGCGTATATTCTTGAATGACTAATTGTTTTAGCCACCTTTACTAAATTCATGCCTTCTTCCATCCATTTCCGTTTCCATTTTTCCACGACTGGAGTACATTTGAGAATGTGATTTATTTTTCCAATAACGACCATGTTCCACGATTTTATTTTTTCTAGAGTAGATAATTTATGGATATGGATTTCATTTATAGTACGTGTTATTCTTGCGTCAATTGCTTGAATGTTGGATTCTCTACTCCCATCTAGTCCTATATGGCATCCCAAAACAGTAGCTGACTTCACCACTTTGGAAGAATCAAAACTATTTTGAATTACATCCAAACTGGAAAGAACCTGTGTTTTTGCCTCATTTATTTTGAGTCCTGATTCTTTTTCGTATATTTTAAGGATGGCTTTGAGTTCTTTAAAATCACGTTCTATGGTGTTTCCACTCATTGTAACCGTAGCATCATCCGCGAAAAAAATATTTGTATATTTGGAGCCGTTTATTTGGACTCCTTCTAATTTTCTATCCATCAACAATTGTAGGGGTCTAATTGCTAAGATAAAAAGCAAAGGGCTTATGGGATCTCCTTGCCTGAGTCCTCGCTCTAAATATACTGATGGCTCAGTTTCTATATCTATTTTAGAGTATGCTTTGGTCAGGATGGTCTCTATGGCGCGGCAGAATATCATTGGAAAACCAAGGCTTTGGAGTTCTCTTAATATAAATAGATGTTCCACCGAATCGAAAGCTTTGGCAAAGTCCAACAAAGCAAGCGCTATATTTTTTTTTTTGTTTTGCCTCCTCAATCATAACCTGCAGCGACATTACCACATCCTCAGTACCTCTTCCTGATCGAAATCCAAACTGAGTTTCGGGAGCTATTTTTTCTACCACAGGTTTTATTCTTTCTGTAAGACAACCAGAGTATATTTATATTCAACATCCAGTAGGGTAATGGGTCTCCAATTTTCAAGTTTTTCTTTGTTTCCTTTCGCCTTGGGAAATAATTCCAGATAGTTGTTTCTCATCCAAGCCATTATTAAAGAAATAATGATTGAATAGGTCTGCTAAACTTTCAGATATTTCTGGTAGGGCTTTATAAAATTCTGCTGTAAATCCTGATGGCCCAGGTGCCCTATTTTCTTTTAATTTTGTAGATATATAAGCCCATACTTCCCCCGGTGTAAATAATTTGCGTAAGGACTTTTCTTCTTCTTTAGAAATTTTGTGTTCACTTTTTTTTTCTTTTAGTGTAGGGTGTTTTGACTTATAAATATTTTGGTAGAATTGTTGAATGTGTTTTCCCAGCTGAGCACTAGTTATATTTTTCTGGTCTTTGATTTTTATTTCTTTTAAGTTGTCGACTTTTGATTTTTCTATATTCTTCATTACGTTCATATTCTTCGAATTCATTATGAAGTTTGATCGTCTCGTTCTCACTTGGGCACCTTCCGCTTTTTTTTCGATGATTTCTTGTAGCTCCTCTCTTGCTTGAACATCTTCGCTGTCTTGGAGTATTTTTTCAATTCTTTTTCTTTCGTCCTTTTCTCCAATGCTTCTTCCTTCCACAGCCTGTATGATATTTTTGCACTTTTATAAAAATGATCAAGAGACTCTCTGATCGTCCATCCCGCATTGACATCCTCTTGAATGTTCTCCACTAATTCTTTCAATGCGTCCATAACACAACTTACTTTCAGAATATTTTTTTAGCTTCCATCTAATTTTTCTGTACTCTTGTTTTTTCAGGTCAAAGTCTGCCATCAATAGGAAGTGATCAGACATCCCGTTGAAAGTCATTCTGGACAGAGTTGAGCTATATTTTTGCATACAATAATATACAAAAAATATTTCCTATTTTGAACATTGAAAAAAAAGAATGTTTTAGATAACAGTTTTGAATTCGAGTGAAAAAAGGATATTCACTGACTCTTTAATAATTTGTGCAACAACAAAAGAAAAATATTATGCTCAAGTTCAAGTAACTAACGTTTAATAATGTTGAACTCTTTCGAAAATGTATAAAAAAATAGAAAAAAAAATTAGATATGTATTGTGGCTATATGGAATTTTAAAATTCACTATTCATAAAATTCTATAAATGGCCTCACCGAATACAAAAGGATAATTTCATCAAGTTTCCTGAGAAGTCCTAGCCTTGCCCTATAAATAAAGATTCTGGACAGAAGATATCTAGTATTTGCTTACTTTGTATATAATATTGTTCAATGCTTTCTAATTTGATAATGTTGTAATTTTTTTTTGTATATGTAGTATAGAATACAATCTTTAAAATTTATATTAGCCCAAAACTGGAGCTAATGCTGGCAGAGAGCCTACATAGATCGTGGGGCAACTCAGAATATGCCAATTAAACCCAAATATAAAATATTCACCCAAGATAAAATTGAGAAAACACTTTCAACTTATCGAGGCTCCGGGTAGGTTCTCTGTAAATTAAATTGTGAGACGCGCTTAAGACCAAATACTTGTCCAATATTTCGGACATCCACGAAGAAATTATTAGAAATTTTTTCGTAATTTGATAATGTTGTAACAATATTATCCCAGAGAGAAAAAGAACTGTACTTTACGTTCAATTATTGAATCTTACTCTAACAGAATTCATCTCAATGACTAAATATCATACATTGGCTCGAAATCATAAAAGTAAATGCAATCAAATTCTCCAAAATCACTCCGCAGCAGAAACCTCGTAGATGTTTATATCACTGGAAATGGGTATATAAGGCGACTAAATGCGAAACTCCTCATATTTGTCCCTCTCAAAAAACTTAGTATCGTCGGGCTCTCATCCCGATGATAAACATCCGTGCTCCACAAACCAACCCTGCATTTACCAATAGTCTACTATTTTTTTTAGCTATGGGACGAAATTCCTATTTGACACGGGATCTCAGCAATTGATAATTTCACATACGTTCTTCTCGAGTCATCTGATACGTTCCCATCTCTACTAGTCGTAAACCAATGTAACTTCTATAAGAATTTATGAGTCGAGTTCGACCCTGTTTGCAGGTTGAATGGGAATTCGTTATCGCGTATATTTACTATGGTATCATTGGGTTTGAACCACTTCGGGCTATCAGTCAATATGACACTCGGAAACGGGTTTCTGTCCCAGACCTCGCCAAGGAGTAATTCATGAGACTTTCACTTCTCTCGAACCCGTAGCCTAACTACGGAGAAGGAGGTTATAGATAAATAATAAGTTTTCAAAGTTGTTTTCTGTCGGCACCATAAGTCCAACCGGTAATACCCCTTTCACCTTGTTCCAAAAACAGAGCAGTTCTTGGTGATAGTTGGTGACTATAGACAGCTCAATACACTCACACTGTCTGACGGTTACTCAATTCCTCGCATTCACGATTTATAAGAAACGTAAGTTCTTTTCAAAGTTGATCTAATGCGTACATACTTACTTGAATGGGACTATATGAGCACTTAGAATGCCATTTGAACCCCGAAACGCTAGTATTACCTTCCAAAGGCTTATGGACTCTCTCTTTGGAACAAATTTATTGGAATGGTCCAATACTACCGGAGGTTCATTTTGGCCTTGGTGAGCTATTAGGTACTCTTTCCAAATTATTCTCTAGCGTAAAAGTTCCGTCATTCATTGGACAGAGGAGAGTAATTCTTCAAATAAGAGAAATGCTGTCATATGTCACTAAATTGAAATAAAGAAATATTTTTTTCTTATAATTGTTTTTTTGTGAAAATCTACACAGATAACTTGTTAATAAAATATTACTTACTAAGCTATGATCGATCAATTGATTTAAACAAATGAAATTTGATGACCACATTTAAAAAATAAATATTATTTTGGGTAAAACGGATGGCTGAGTAGTATCCTGTATTTCTGAATATTTTATATATTACTCTTTAATTCAACAGCATTCCCGTACGAAAAACCAAACACGTTTTTTATTTATTTTTATTGAAAAGGATTTTGACATAAATCATCATATGTTTGCTTCACCATATTAACATTCAATGAAAATACAGTCCTTGAAAATACATATATAATTGATTTAAACGTCACGTCAATCCTATTTTGATTCCCCTCTGTGAAGTTACTCAAGTAATCCATGGACTCATATATAGGTATATGTATATAAACGTCTTCATCAAAATCTTTGCATGATTATTTCTTCTTATAAACAAATAATATATATTTTTGTCCACAATTCCTTGATTATATAATATAATTTTTATTTTTTAATGTATTCCTAAAAATAATGTTTGCGTTGAGCAAAATATGGCCAAATGAAGGATAATTATGCATAATACCAATAGTATTTTATGCTTATATAAGTACATAACCACATAACAAGCTCTATTCTGATGCATTGGACGTCAATTGAAATTAAGGATATGACTTTGAATATAAAACTTTTTAGCCTTATATCCATCGATATTGTTATCTTTGGTAGGACACTAAAAAATGCTATAATAAAAGCTTGCAAGGTTGTTATATTTTAACACATTTAAATATATATATATATATAATATTACTTATATGTATACGCTAACATTTCCTGGAAAAACGTGTTATGTGAGCTTATAGAAGCATGAAATAAAAATATTTCGTGGATGATGAAATAAGCTCTTTATTTTCATCAACCATAAATAGCTGATGAAGCTGTAAGTTATAGTATAGAATAATTGTAATTGCTCGAATCCCATCATGGACAGATCCTCCTTTCCTCTTGTTCAGATATTTATCGTGAGGCCATAACATCTGCCAAAAGAATTCTTGTACTTGTGAATGACTATATTATATTTATAATTAACATTCAATTGTCATGTTAAATTACTCCAAAAAAATCGTTTTTTATTTATGCAGTTTATAATGTTAACTCACGATTAATTTTTTTTTTTGGTTTAGCATGTCATTGCTTTCGTACAAAAAAAGACCAAATTAGGTTAAAAAATCCCTAAAAACTTATTTCTTAAGTATAAGGAAAAACTAAATTACCTCTAACTACATCATTGCATCATAGAAATACGAGTTTATTTTTTGTGTGTGAGATGTTTGATATTTTTATAACCCTCTTTACATTCATGGCATGATAAATGGTTTTAAAGGCCCTTGTACACAATTTGCCCATATTTTGTAGTACTTGACAGTTAAAACAATGATACATTCAAAAGTACTCTCTGAAGTGCATATGCAATTAAACAAAGACATTTTAAAACCCATGTTGAGTTAGTCTTTAATTTACTTATGGATATGTTATTACACACGCAAAGCCCCTAGGCAGAAGAATTATGCAACTTGGCTATTTAATTATGTGAATCGCCCAGCGACCACAAAATGTAATATTACTCTAAATAATAAAATTGAAGTGGACCAACAGATGTGTTATCGTGAAGAATTGAATTTGCTTTTTCATTTTTTCACTTTACATATTTAAATTCTAGGTCTAAAAAGATAAAGAAGAATTATTCAGAGACCTAAAAGTTTTAAGTAGAGATAAATTTGCTATCTTTTTATCCTATATTTTAATATGTGCTGTGTCACATGAAATAAACATTACTTTGAACTGGGATGCAAAATCAAAATGATATACCATACTAAAGGCTTGACAACAATTTATTAAATTTATAGATTTAACAAATATGTTTAAAACTTGAATTTTCTCCATTGGTTTTAAAATTATGCTCTGATTATTTATGTAAGCTGTTTTTTTTTTCAACAAAATAACCTATTTTTCAAATTATGATATATCATTGCTGACAATACTCTCAACTCTCTAAAGCAAAATAAAGCCCTAACTTTAATAATTGTCGAAGATATTAAAATATACTAGGAAGTTTCATTTTATCTTCTAGTTTGATATGAATTTAAAATACTGTTGATTGTGCTCCTTATGGAGCCCACGAGACTGCTGAGACAGTAATACGAAAAAAGGCAAGTTTAAAAAACCATCTTGATTGTTGAAGAAGATATCCAGAAGTGATGATTCAATGAGTAAAGGTAAATGTTTTTATTTAAAAAACTTGTATGGGCGTGAATATGTTGGAATGACGGGTTTGGAACTTGCTCCATAATTTTTATCTATATTTATCCAGATTGAAATGCAATATATTTATATCATAAATAATCAAAATAAAAATCAGTTTAATGCAATACTCCTAATATTGCAACATCATTCAAGATTGATTTGACCAAAATGGCAATCTTAAAGATTATTTCGTTGTCGCACATTTTTGAATATACATTTTTTTGTAAATACAATTTTAATTCCATTGTCATAATTTATTTCGACACATTTATGGCATCTCTTTTATTACAGAAATTCAATTAAAACAATCAACTCAACTATCTGGCAAATGAAACCTTGAGCATAGTTTATAGTAATGCATATGTCTGGTTGATCTGATTTAGATGATATGTTTTGTTAATACGATGCATTTTTGGTAGACAAATGTGTATGTATTATAATATTTTCTTTAATTTTTAGCTACTAACCAGAATATATGTACATAGTTTTCCTGTATTCTTTGTATCATAGACACACTATACAAGTCTATTTATTTAAATCCTTAATGTACTACTGGTTGGACTAAGAATCAAGATTAACTCCTTCACAGCTCAGTGATTTAGAATTCCATGATTAATTCTTTGTCAATGATAAAAACTGAAGATGAGAAACAAAAGTTGTTTATCTTTAATTTATAAGTGATAAATTTCGCGTCTTCTGAGAGGATATATATGGTATTAGTATTTTTAAATAATAAAAATATTTATAAGCGATTACTTGTAATTTTTTGTAACAAAAATAAATAATAATATATATATATATAATATATAGATAATATATATATATATATATATATATATATATATATATATATATATATATTAAGTGTGTGTGTGTACATTAGCCTGTCCCGTTTTCATGTCAATCGCTCCGATTTTTTGCTCCAAGCACTTTTCTGCTGCGTAGTGATGAAAAAATGAGATTGAGAAGAGTTTCAGCCTTCAAAGGCCATTTTTGTGACTGCACAAGCACTCAAAGTTTCAAAAAGGCCGTTTTTGGGGTCAAACAAAATGGCAATTTTCAAGTGGCTTGTGTTGTTGAGTTTTAGTGATATCGAGTAAATTTCTTTTCCTAAGTGTGGCTGAAGTCTCATCTTTCAATAAAATTTTTGGAGCAATCAAGCAAATAAATATTCTATTGTTGTTGGCCCGTTCAGTAGGCCTCTTTGGCCCAAAATAGGCATTTTTGGTTTTGCTAATATTTGCCCAAAAAAATTATCTTAGCAATTTTGTTATTATATGGCAAAATAATTGCCTTGTCATAATGCACGTTTTGTGCAATTTCATAATGATCAAGAGGATATAGACATCATATCGCCAAATTGTTGGTGTGCCAACGACACCGTCCCATTCAAAGTGTCTCTGCTATGCAGACGACCTCATGTTAGTCTTGAATGGAAGCCTTTTAGAAACAATAAAGTCTGTACAAAGAACAATGCTCCTACTAAAAAGATTTTCACTGACCTCCGGCTTAAAAATCAATGAAGCAAAAACCGAGTTTATCAGCAAATACAATGGACTAATTGCAAAAGGTTGGCCGAGCTTCCGAGAATCTGAAAGCATAAGACTACTAGGATCATGGATTGGGAGAAATGCTCAACAGAAGAATACTGAGCAAATAGTCAAAAAGGTAACTCGCTCGTGTCAATTCTTTGGGAGCTTGAATCTGTGCATGTGGGACAAAATCGTTGCCTGGAACACATACATAATTCCGACTGTGATTCACCTGTTTCGGATAACCCCTTACGATAGGGAAGCCTGCAAAGAAATATCCGAACTAAAAAACTCACTACTTGAGTTGAAGAAAAAAAGAAACATTTCTTATAACAGACTACATACCAATCTTAACAGGGGTGGCCTGTCTGTAATTTGTGAGTCTCGAATGTGGAAAGTTCAAAACTTTTATTGGATAAGGAAAATATGGTTGTCACGGGAACCCTGGGTCCTAATTTTGGAGAAATTTCTAAAAGAAAAGGATTTTTTTCCCAACGAGTATCCATGTGCAAGTTTTAAAAAGGTCCTTAAATGTCTTTCCCTTTACTCACCTAGGATGAATAAAATATGCGAGGCATCCAAAGAAGTTGCAGCGAAGTATGAACTTTCCTTGGGATGGGAAATTCCTGTAACCCAGCGTATTTGTCTCCCTGATATACACACAGTATCTGGCGACATAGCAGCTGATCTGTGTTGGTCACCCTCACTTATCGACAAGATGGCGGATACAGATTTAAAACGATCCTCGGCAAAAATAAAATTATCCAGAGACCCTTAATACCATTCAAAATGAAAGTACCAACTGCTTCTACGGCTGACATAAGAAAAAGCTTTACAACAGATGCAATGTGCCCATTTAAAAATTACTTAAATAGAAGAAGTATCCAAAGAGAGGCACAAGATAGTGTCAAAGCGGTTAAAAACACGTATCTTTCTGCTCCGGAAAAAAGGTTGAAATACCGTCTCCTTCGGGAACTCTGGAGGTGAGAGACAAGTTCTTCCAAGGGCATAGGAGTATGACTCGCTTTTGCAAGGAAGACCCCGAAACGACAGATCACATTTTTTGGAGTTGCACTTCGCTCCCAGAGATCCTTAACTCTGTCTCAGAAACTCTCAAGGAGAAATTCGGAGTAGAGATCGGAAGGGAAGACTTTTTAGCCTCCTACCGCGGAGAAGAAGAATCCAAAGTCAACGCCATCATCACAAAAGTACAACAAATATATATGCGAAGAGATCGTCGGAGGAACCTGACGTACCAACGATTTATACCTATTTTTAAGTTATATACCAAAGTTTTACAATCCTTTTAATTATTTTTACTAGTATTCTGCAATGTATTTTTTAATTGTTGTACTTGTATATTTTGTTGTCTTTTTTTAATTGAAATTTTTGTCTCACTATGAAATATAGTTACGCCTGTTGGCCAAGAAGAAAAAAAGAGGATATAGACGTTTTGATAGAAAAATATTGTGTTTATTGTTATGAAATATTGTTCATTTGCAGAAATAAAATCGCTATTTATACTTTACAATATTATTTATATCCTCATGGAATAAGTTTTTTATTATAATTTTACTAACTTTATATTGGTTTTTAAGATGAGTAAAATAATCTAGCATGTAGCACGTAAAATATTATTACTCATTTTTATTTACTACAAAAATAATAAAAAGTTGGTTTTGCAACTAATAAATAAGATCAGTATATGTAGATATAATGTGAATAGTTTAATTCAGTCTCACAAAAATATTGAAATATTGAATGCAAAAAGATCAATCGAGAAAATTTTCCAGAAGATACACTTCCAAATGTTTTTATAAGTAGCATAACAAAATACAAAGATTTTTATTGTACATGGATGAAAAAGAACACACAGAAACAAGCAAACAAAAATATTTTGAAATATTAAAAGCTTTGAAAAAAATACTGATTGAAAATAAAATGCAAAGATTATTGGCAACCTATGAGCATTTTATATGTATCCGAATTCAAAACAACTTTACATAAAACTCCCTACACCAATACACCATACTCGGTTTATGTCGAATGTCGTTCATTACATTAAGTTGGAGAGTCTTGGCCTTACAGTAGGAAGTCATATAATTTCCACAATAATTTCTTTATACAATTCCAGATGTTTTTTGACAGCACATCAAAATACGTCTTCACCAAAAAGAGATATAGAAGCTGTTTGGAAAATGAAGCTTTATTAACACAGCAATCCATCACTTTACGAAAAATGTTTGAAGAGTATGTTTAACCAAACTTGGCATTTACATGGAAGTACATGGTTCTTTAAAGTCTTGGAGACGAAATCTTACCGGATCAAGAAAGGTTGGACATTACAATTCGATTACTATAAGAAAAAAAATAAAGATATTTTTTAACCAGATATAACCAACAAAAATAAAAAAAGAAACAATTAGTATAGTTTCGCACCCTTTTCTCTTTTCTTATGTTTAACTTGCTTGTAATGGTCAAAGAAAATATGGAATGGATGAGACTACCTACATAGTACTGGCATCTTATATCTCATAATACGGAATTAAAATAAATTAATTAAGGAATAAAAAAATCTTTAAAATATCAAATATGACTTTCAAATAAGTCACAGTATATGAATAGATCTCTAGGGGGACCATCCACACAAAAGGGTAGTGCGCTGAGTGGTGTGGAAAACGTATTAACATTTTACGTAGTTATTTTACTCATCTTAAAAACCAATATAAAGTTAGTAAATTATAATAAAAAACTTATTCCATAAGGAAATAAATAATATTGTAAAGTATAAATAGCAATTTTATTTCTGCAAATGAACAATTTTATAACAATAAACACAATATTTTCTATCAAACGTCTATATCCTCTTGATCATTATGAAAATTGCACAAAACGTGCATTATGACAAGGCAATTATTTTGCCATATAATAACAAAATTGCTAAGATAACTTTTAGGGCAAATATTAGCAAAAAACAAAAATGCCTATTTTGGGTCAAAAGAGGCCTACTGAACGGGCCAAAAACAATAGAAATATTTATTTGCTTGATTGTTCCAAATTTTTATTGAAAGATGAGACTTCAAGCAACCCTTAAGAAAATAAATTTACTCGATATTACTAAAACTCAGACAGCACAAGCCACTTGAAAATTGCCATTTTTGACCCCAAAAACGGCCTTTTTGAAACTTTAAGTGGCTTGTGCAGTCACAAAAATGGCCTTTGAAGGCTTAAACTTTCTCAATCTCATTTTTTCATCACTACGCAGCAGAAAAGTGCTTGGAGCAAAAAATCGGAGCGATTAACCTGAAAACGGGACAGGCATATATGCATAATGTACATATATATCAGACTTGTCGACATTCGCGAAAAATTGTCGTTCGTTTGTCGTTCACCAAAAGTTATCGTTCGTCGTTCATCTTTTAAATAGAAACCGTTCGTCGTTTGGCATTTTGAAAATAATTGACGACACTTTTTTTTAGAAGGGAAATTTCCCCAATCTTTGTCTCTTTTTGGCGCCAAAAAACGAATGACAAACGATAGGAATTTTTGTTATCATTTGTCAAAAATTTAGTCATTCGTCATTCATCGTTCGCGAAAGACGAACTATCAACAAGTCATATATATATAATATATATATATATATATATATATATATTAGTTTATTAGGTTGTCAAATATATTTTTCAGCTTTTTTGCCCTTTATTCAATAATTTGTAAAAAGTGTTGTAGTTATCGGACTTAGTTTAAATAATTCGATAATCTCAGGAATATGGGACCCCAGTTAACTCTGAGAGAACAGTATTTATAGTACATAATCTCCTCTGGGGTATATTTTACGAGCGGTGTGCTACAAAATAAGGGGGCGATATGTTATTTGTGTGAAAGCGCAAAACTGTTGATCATCAGTTCCGAAATTACACGGATCTCGTCCATGTTATAAAAATCATAAAAGAAGGTCTAAGGATATAAATAGGAAGGCATCTGAGCCCAAACGAAATCCTGTATGGTTTTCTAACTAAGGACCCTAATTCTGAGACTAGCATCGTAAGTCATTGCTAAATTCCAATCTATTCTGGCGAGGGCCAGGTTCAAAAATCACAAAATTTCTACAAGGATAGTGGAGGTGGTTTTAAAAGAATATCATACCTCTGAAAACATTTTTAAAGATGCATTTACACTATAATTTCTATAAATCATATGTTTTAAAAACCATATTTCATAAATTTACATGTCTTTTCCTTTTAGTCTTTGTTTAATATGTGGTTATTTTTTTTGTTGATTATTATGAATTATTGTCTGATTGAATAAATGTATGTCTCCCAGGGATTTAAAAAAAATCGATAATCTGTTTCCATCTAGAATGATACTTCATAATACCTCCCTCGTAGGTACCTCTTAGTTCCAAAAGAAACCCGGAGGTTTGTGGTATATTATAATTATACTAAAGATTTTTTGAAGCTCTGAGAAGCAACGGCGGTTGTTCTACTTCTTCTATTGATTGTATTTTATGTAAGCCGTGCCGCTATCATGTTTTTTACACGGGATCGGGCTTCAAAAGAGGAGTTCAAACTTTACTAAGTAAGAGATTTAAGTTAGTGGAATGCATCGATGAATACTCTCAGGAGAGCGAATGGCATAAGATATATTTCTCCTCCAATAGCATGAGTTTCTGCCTTATAAATGTATATGGCCCCAACGTAAAATCATCGTTATTTTTTCAATCTATTATAGACTCTAAGCCTTTCAACACTCTCCATTAATTCTTATTGGAGATCTAAATGTAGATTTAGAAAAAAATAGCATTAGGTATCCTAATTGGGGAATATTAAACTCATTGATATACAAGTTAGGTCTCATTGATTGCGCTAAAAAGTTATGTTCCGGTGATTTAGTGTCATGGAAGAGAGGATCACAATCTTCTAGAATTGATCTGGCATTAATATCTTCTTCAATCCTGTATCAATTTAAAAGTGCTCTTTATAGGCCTGAGCCTTTCTCTGATCATCACATATTGGAATTAGGTTTAAATTTCCATGGTAAATCTAAAGCCTTTCAAATTCCAAGATGGGTTCTGAGAGATAATAAATTTAGGGAAAAAATGAGAAAAAACTTAATCAAAAGTTTTACTGCTTCTTCATCCTCTGAAGAGATAGCTTCAACATTTACCCGGGTAATACGCATCACAACCTCGAACTATATATCAAATTGCAGAAAACGTAGGATGGAAAATGAATCAAAAATTAATAGTTTACTCAGCAATCATTCCCTGTTTGTTCAAACTTTTTCCTCTGAGGTGTTCAATTCCTATAGGATAGCGGAAGTTGTTGAGGCTGAGATGGCAGAAAAAGTTTCTAAAGAAAACCAGTCAAACATACGTTTAAAGAATTTACAAAGTCGCGATAAGTGCTCTGCTATGTCCATAAGTGTGATCCATCATGAAGGCAAAAAGATTACTAAGCCTAATGACATTCTACACTACTTCTATAACCGCTTTCGGGAAGTGGTTAGAGCCGACAGGATTGACTTTCCAAAGAAAAAGAGCTTCGTAAAATGCAGAATCTTCACTCAAGACTGCATCATTTCTTATATTAAGAAAAAATTAAAAGATAAGAAGGCCTCCGGTATTGATGGAATAGTAGGAGAATTTTATACTCTCTTTCCGAATGAAGTAGCTCCTTTCCTTCTTCGATTGGGAGAGTTGATGGAGACGAGGGGTAGACTTCCTAAACACATTACGAAGGGAAGAATTGTTCTTGTTCCCAAGAAGGGAAACGGAACGAACTTCAACCACTGGAGGCCAATTACAATCCTCAACTATTCTTATAGAATTCTTTCGGGTATTTTGGCCCAAAAAATGGAACCGGAGTTGAGCAAAAATATAGGGGTGCCTCAGAAGGGTTTTTTAAAACATAGGAATATAGCTGACGTTTCTCGCAATATTCAAGCGGCTATTGAGGCTGTGAGGGAGAAAAAAACATTTGGAGCTGTTATAGGTATAGATTTTAGAAAGGCGTTTGATTCCATTTCTCACGTGCAGATTCTTCGAGCAGTAAAACGTTTGCTCCCAAAGTACTTCTTCAATCCAGTTCGAGCGCTCTTGTTCAATGGATCTTCAGTGATCTCGATTGGAGATCAAGAAAGCCAGTCAATCGAACTAAAAAAGAGCTGTCGCCAGGGCTGCCCTTCTGCTCCTCTTCTTTTCGTGGCAGCTATAGAAGAGCTAGTGGTCCTATTGACTCGCAAATACAGTGGTTTTGGCGTTAAATTTGCAGAAGAAAGACATCTTGTCGATCTTTACGCAGACGATGTCACACTAACTGTAGAAGCAAACTCAGAGAACCAGCTCATTAAGAGAATCGAAGTCATACTTAATGCTTTTGAAAAATTCAAGGAGAGATCTGGGTTGGAGCTGAATCGCTCTAAAACATTCATTCTTCCTATAGGGGCATGGGATCCCTTGGAAGAAAAAAGTATAGCTGAATGCCAAGTAAAAAGGAAAGTTTCTATACTAGGAATTGAGTGGGGATCCGAAGGAATACACATCAACAACTGGGCCAAAATATCCTCTTGGGTAAACAACCGTATCAACATATGGCGGGGGTTTAATTTACAGAAAAGGATTGATCTTTACAATACTCAGGTCGTCCCAATTGTTTTGTACAAAGCCACTGTATCCCCCTTGATAGCTGAAAATGCTATTCAAGAAGAAAAAAAATGGCTCTCTGTTCTCTTTCATAAGAGATACATTGAAGCTATAAAGCGGCCGAGGTTCCTTATCGGGGGAGGATTGACAAAACTTTCAACAATCTTACCCAAAATATATATAAAAATATTTATCAACTTGGCAAAGTTTCCAGAAAAGGAATGGAGGAATTCTGTCTCACATAGCGATCTATTTAATAGATTAATGTTTGGTACAAACCTTACAAACAATGTTACCAGGACACTCTCTGAAGTATGGGCAGCGGCTCAAAGAATTGTTTGGAGTTGCGTCCCTATTTATAACAGTGACTCAACTGTGGACATCATTCGCCAAAATGCCCATAGGCCATTCTTCTTCAAGAATATTGAGAGTCCAGATAAACTTGAGGATTGGGCTATTGCTAACGGCACTTTGTCTATAAATTCGTCTCATCATGCACACCCATTCAAAGATGGGAGATTTAAATACCCCCTATTAAGGGCAGCAAAAATGCATTTGATGCCATGTCCCTGGCATTTAAAAATGACGCTCCCGAGTAGTCACGGTGAGGTTAAAAAAATAACAGAATATTATCTAAGGCTGCTCAAACTCCCGGACAGTTGGGCATTGAGAATAGAACGGTCTCTCATGGGAATACATGATGGAAGAAAATTCACGTCTCAACTGCAGATCTCTTCCAACTGTATAATATTCAACACACACTGCAAAGACTGTGGCAAGTTGAATAACAACACGCTACACGCCTTTGTAGACTGTCCTTTTGTCTCCGTTCTTAAACGATTCATTGTTTTGAACGTGAAAGGAATGGAGAGGTCCAAAGAAAATATAATTAAAGCAGTTGTGTTGTTTGGACTAAACAAGAGGAAGACCAACCAATCCGTTGTCTCAAAAGCAATCGAGTTTGCTATATTAAATGCGAAAGCCCGAATAGCAAGCAAACTGACCAGCGGCGACTTTTTAAGTTCCGAAGATCTTCGAGCAATCATTTTAGCAGCTGCTGCCAGATATGGAGCTCTTTCTCTAAAAATTCCTTCTCCTTTTAACGACTCTTGGACTTTTGCGTCAAAAGAAATTAAGTATTTCCCAACAAAGTCTTACAGCCATTTTAAAATTTTAAGAGGATGTTAAAGTTTTATTAGACTATTTATTGATCCGACAAGTTTATTCATGGCATTGTTTTATTTATGTTTTAATGTTTTGTGAAATGTTTATTTTTATATTTTAGATGATACCTAAGGTTTTTTATGTATTTTTTTTAAAGATTTATTTATATACTAATATTTAAATGTACCATGCACAAAAGTTTTTTTGTTGAAAAGTCTAGATGATGAATATCAACGACATCATCTCCTACCAGCAGACCGGTTCTCTCAAAAGGGCATCTTTAAGACGTCCATCAAACACCCCCATCCCCTTAACCGGTTTATGGAGATGTCTCTCTCAAGAACTATCTCAATGGACTCGCTGATGTCTCGCCGGCAAGAATGTGTACGACCTCCCCGTATTCAAAATTAACAGACCCGGCATGATAGAACCCAACCTGAGGATCAAAATTACCTCCTATGAAAGCTTCATTAAAGTTTGAATTTATATTTTAGTATTCTTATGTTGGAGTGCAAACTTTAGATTATAATGTCTATTTATGTAATTAATTTACGAATGTACTTCAACCCTTATAAAAATGAAATACAAAAAAAAACGGCGGTTGTTTTCAAACAAATTTTTGCGTTGTGGCTACAGGCAGACCCAAAAGATTCTGGATATATTGGGTTATTCTAAGGGGTCCTTAATTGTCATCTAATATTAGTAAAACAACAATATTTGAATATAACAGGCTCCACACAACTCTTGGTAGCCGTTTTGGTCGATTAAGTCGATTGTTGAGCTTGGAACACATAATCGTTGTTGCAGTCTTTTTGTTAAAATAGTAAAAAAATATTGCGTAGAGAGGTCTTTGATTTTAATCATAATATGTTTCAATAATTATCATTGAAGCGACAAGTTTTTTCTGGAGTTTTAATGAATATAATAGATGTTTTGGGATTAGCTTTTATGACAATAGTTATTTTATCCCTTAGCTATTGTGGCATTAGCTTATATGGTTATTAGCTATTGTGGAATTACCTATTATGGTCATAGCTAATTTGACGTATAATCGATAAAACCTCTCATCCGAGCTCTCGAGTCATCAACAAAATGTGTGGTCTGACGTTGTCCTGGTGGAACACTGCACACTTCCTGTTGACTAATTCCGAACACTTTGGTTGCTTCAAGCGGTCCAGATGTTCGCAGTAGATTGTAGAATTAAGCATCTGGCCATATGGAAGTACCACATAGTGGATTATTCCCTTCCAATCCCACCAAATACACAACAAAACCTTCCTGACCGTCAATCCCGGCTTGGCTACTGCTTGGAACGATTCACAAGGCTTCGACAACGACTGTTTTCGCATGATATTGTCGCATGTGATCCATTTTTCGTCACCAGTCATCATCATTCTCAAAAATGGGTATAGTTTGTTCCGTTTCAGCAGCATATCACAGGTGTTGATTCGATCCAGAAGTGTTTTTGCCTCAAGTCATCCGCACCCAAACAGCTAGCTTTTTTGTATCCCACATTTTGCCGATGGTTTAAAATGATATTGTGTCTAACTGCCATCTACCGGGAGATGCCACATGCCGTTGTAACTCGATGTATTCCGCAAAATTCCAAAGACAAAAAGACGGAAGGGATAAATTGTTAACCTAATTAATTATATATTATATATATATATATATATATATTGAGTATATTTCTATATATATAATATTTCTGGAGTATTTTCCAAAAAATGACTCTTTCAAAATATTACATTCTTTAAGTTTTTTGGTATTTATAAAAAAATATGGATATATAAAGATCTTATCTACCTTGTACTTATTTTCTTTAACATTAAAATTGCAGAAATGAGAGACTATTGAATGGAGAAAAATAAAATTCACAACATTAGTTTATTACATAACTTTTGGGTCAGTTGAGGAGACACTTAATGTTATTTGATTTCCTTCAAACTTTCTCAAGAGCTTATTTTTTTGAATTTATACGCAAGATATAATTATTCATATATTATCTCATGTTTCAAACAATATAACATTATCTAAAAAACATTGTATCTCACTTTATATTTAAATTCCTTGAAAATCATCTCTAACATGTTCATATTTAATAAAAAGTGAACATATAATATTTTTTTCTATTAAAAAATATATTTGTAAACTACAGGCAAAGAGTTCATTTTTCTGCATTATTCTTCTTACAAACAATCTTCCAATAAATCCATCCGCTACAAAGATTGAGTTTATACACCGCTACCTATATTCGTTTACCTTAATAGGCTAAATATGTAGTTTGGTATATCAGAAAAAATATTATAGGACCAACAATTCTTGCACAGTTAATAACAAATAGGCAAACCTACCCATTGATTATTTTATATTTGATAACAACTATGATAGAGATGCGAAACATCATCATATCCCAAAATCAAAGAGCCTAAAAAGACTTAATGTCATCTGAATGTTTCTTCGTTATAAAATATTGAAGACTACAAATGTAATAAAGTTAAAATAGGAAAAATACCAAGTACAAAGATTTATTGTATATTATCATTTATTTTTCAAACATTTCCGTAATACAGTTTTAAATATTGGTGATTTCATTGGTGTCTATGCATAGGATGGAAGATAGGCAGGGAGAGGAGCAGGCTCAGCTGGGGCTCCATATGCAGGCGCAGGAGGGGCACCGTAAGCAGGCTCCACGGGAGCGCCATAGCCAGAACCGGCTTCCGACTCAGGGGCCTTCTCGGTGGCGATGTCGGCCACGAATCCAGAGTCTCCCTCAACAGAGTAAGTCACAGTCATGATAATCCCATCGGCACGGAGAACCTTGTATTGGCCAATAACGGATCCATCCTTGGACTCTTCCTCGGCGCTGAAGTCTGTCTGACTCTCGGAATCAAGGGCGGCGTAGTTAAATGCGTAGGGAGGAATGGGTTCTGAGGCAGGAGCAGGTACAGGGGCACCATATGCGGGTGGGGCAGGCTCAGGAGCACCATATGCGGGTGGGGGAGGCTCAGGGGCTCCATATGCGGGTACAAGTGGTGCGCCGTAGGCAGCAGGAGCTGAGGGAGCTCCAGAGACTGCGTAGACAGCAACGCAAAGAACGGCAAGTTTGAAAAACATCTTGATTGTTGATGAAGCGATCTGGAAGTGATGATCCTTAAACCAGTGCCCTCCTTCTTATATACAAAGCAATGGATTATTTTTGGGCGACAGAAAAGGGAATATCAGCAATAAATTATACCTTGCTTGACAAGTTTTTTAATACTAGTCAACATATATATGTATTTAACTCAAGTGTTTACATCACCTTAATAATTTCTTCACTCGTGCATACATTACTAAATATACTTCTAATTGAAGTTGGAACTATTTAAGATTGTCGCTGCTCTTATGTATGAAATATAAAGGTTTTTTCTTTTTAACACATGTTGGTAAAAAGAGGTACAAAGAATATATCAACGATTTGATAATTATCTGTTAGAAATAATATATTCATATATTATTTTTTTAATATTTTTACTGATGAGAACATTTTAGCCGCAAATTTTTTATTTACATGATAATTAATGGTTGCACTCTTAATAGATCTGATTTATTAAAATCAAATATGTCTCTATTTGTTAAAATTTGTAATCACACAAAATGTTTTTAAAAAATCATACATCAAATTTGCAGATGCTTATCAGTTGATCTACTTTTATAATATCTATTTATGTATTTAATACAATTACTTTGGCATTTGTACATAGATAACTGGATTTTTTTTTAGATCTACATTAGTTGATGTTTAACGTTTTCTCGATGAATAATTTTAAAAATTTGATTTATTTGCATTCCAAATTCATGATTTGCTCACTCTTGCATACAAAATAAACATCAAATTGACAATTTGAAGATTGTTATATGGCCTTATGAAAGAAGTTCAGAGGTTATTTTTATTCATATAAGTAAGTAAAAAACAGTTACAATGTAATTTTATACTTTACAATAGTTATATATTCACCAAAATATTTTTATTTTAAAATATGAAGAAAAAATCACTCTGATTTTTCTGTCCCATCGATATAAAATTATCATAGAGCTTATAAAAGTAATTTCACAGTTAGGCTAATAAAACTGGACACAATTTTAACGACAGGATATTCTCAAAAATGATTGAAGAATCTTTGATCAAGATCTTTCAACAATATTTACACGATATACATATCTTTTGCAATAAGTATGAAAATATGAAATTAAATTTTAGCAGTTTATGAATATTATCGAAGAGCCTTATCATTACTTTTTGCGATTATTATGATACTATTTTAATATAACAAAAGTTTAGGGCGGATCACATTTAAATCCCATAGAAATCATTAGCTGTCAGCTGAATGCAAGTTTTTTGCATTATATAAACCATTATTCTTGTAAATGATATCGATTTATTTTAGGAGCACTTAATCGTGGGTGATGAACACAATAATATTAATACGTAAAAAGGTAATATTTATGGTGACAGGTCTAATTTTTTTGGTAAAATTGTCGTTCGTTTGTCATTCACCAAAAGTTATCGTTCGTCGTTCATCTTTTAAATTGAACCGTTCGTCGTTTGGCATTTTGAAAATAATTGACGACACTTTTTTTTAGAAGGGAAATTTTCCCCAATCTTTGTCTCTTTTTGGCGCCAAAAACGAATGACAAACGATAGGAATTTTTGTTATCATTTGTCAAAAATTTAGTCATTCGTCCTTCATCGTTCGCGAAAGACGAACTATTACAAATGAACGACAAATCAACAAGTCATATATATATATATATATATAGGTTGTCAAATATCTTTTTCCGCTTTTTTGCCCTTTATTCAATAATTTGTAAAAAGTGTTGTAGTTATCGGACTTAGTTTAGATAATTCGATAATCTCAGGAATATGGGACCCCATGTTAACTCTGAGAGAACAGTATTTATAGTACAGAATCTCCTCTGGGGTATATTTTACGAGCGGTGTGCTACAAAATAAGGGGGCGATATGTTATTTGTGTGAAAGCGCAAAACTGTTGATCATCAGTTCCGAGATTACACGGATCTCGTCCATGTTATGAAAATCATAAAAGAAGGTCTAAAGGATAAAATAGGAAGGCATCTGAGCCCAAACGAAATCCTGTATGGTTTTCTAACTAAGGACCCTAATTCTGAGACTAGCATCGTAAGTCATTGCTAAATTCCAATCTATTCTGGCGAGGGCCAGGTTCAAAAATCACAAAATTTCTACAAGGATAGTGGAGGTGGTTTTAAAAGAATAGCATACCTCTGAAAACATTTTTAAAGATGCATTTACACTATAATTTGTATAAATCATATGTTTTAAAAACAATATTTCATAAATTTACATGTCTTTCTCCTTTTAGTCTTTGTTTAATATCTGGTTATTTTTTTGTTGATTATTATGAATTTATTGTCTGATTGAATAAATGTATGTCTCCCATTGGGATTTAAAAAAATTCGATAATCTGTTTCCATCTAGACTGATACTTCATAATACCTCCCTCGTAGGAACTAGGGATGCAAGTTTTCGATTAATAGTTTAATCATTAGTTGTTTAATTTAGTCGACTTTTAATCGATTAATTGTTAACAGTGCCAAGATTAAGGAACCAGTTTATCTTGTGGAATTGGGGTGGGTAAGTGCATCTTTATTTTTATGGGAAAAAATCTTCATTTCAAAGTTTCATTAACCTTAAATAGATGGCGCAATCTGTCGATTAATTGGAAATAATAAACTTTAATAGTTTCATTAACTTTAAATAGAGGACGCAATCTGTCGATTAATTGCAACTAATAAACTTTAATCGTTTAAAAATTTGTCGATTATTAATTGTTAGTCGATTAACTTTTTGCATCCCTAGTAGGTACCTCTTAGTTCCAAAAGAAACCCGGAGGTTTGTGGTATATTAGAATTATACTAAAGATTTTTTGAAGCTCTGAGAAGCAACGGCGGTTGTTTTCAAACAAATTTTTGCGTTGTGGCTACAGGCAGACCCAAAAGATTCTGGATATATTGGGTTATTCGAAGGGGTCCTTAATTGTCATCTAATATTAGTAAAACAACAATATTTGAATATAACAGGCTCCACACAACTCTTGGTAGCCGTTTTGGTCGATTACGTCGATTGTTGAGCTTGGAACACATAATCGTTGTTGCAATCTTTTTGTTAAAATAGTAAAAAAATATTGCGTAGAGAGGTCTTTGATTTTAATCATAATATGTTTCAATAATTATCATTGAAGCGACAAGTTTTTTCTGGAGTTTTAATGAATAAAATAGATGTTTTGGGATTAGCTTTTATGACAATAGTTATTTTATCCCTTAGCTATTGTGGCATTAGCTTATATGGTTATTAGCTATTGTGGAATTACTTATTATGGTCATTAGCTAATTTGACGTATAATCGATAAAACCTCTCATCCGAGCTCTCGAGTCATCAACAAAATGTGTGGTCTGACGTTGTCCTGGTGGAACACTGCACACTTCCTGTTGACTAATTCCGAACACTTTTGGTTGCTTCAAGCGGTCCAGATGTTCGCAGTAGATTGTAGAATTAAGCGTCTGGCCATATGGAAGTACTACATAGTGGATTATTCCCTTCCAATCCCACCAAATACACAACAAAACCTTCCTGACCGTCAATCCCGGCTTGGCTACTGCTTGGAACGATTCACAAGGCTTCGACAACGACTGTTTTCGCATGATATTGTCGCATGTGATCCATTTTTCGTCCCCAGTCATCATCATTCTCAAAAATGGGTATAGTTTGTTCTGTTTCAGCAGCATATCACAGGTGTTGATTCGATCCAGAAGTGTTTTTGCCTCAAGTCATCCGCACCCAAACAGCTAGCTTTTTTGTTTCCCACATTTTGCCGATGGTTTAAAATGATATTGTGTCTAACTGCCATCTACCGGGAGATGCCACATGCCGTTGTAACTCAATGTATTCCGCAAAATTCCAAAAACAAAAAGACGGAAGGGATAAATTGTTAACCTAATTTATATATATATATATATCCCATATTCTATTTTCAAGCTAAAATACGAATGAAACTTTTAGCCGAAAATATTGAATCCCACAATTTTCGTATGTGTCATTATATTTACTCAAACAACATGATATTATGTTATAAAGTTCCAAATATTGTAAACACGGATATTTCTGATACCGACAATAAAACAAGCATGAAATTTAATACTTGAATACCAATTAGATAATGTGAGATATTAATTCTAGTACAACAGATTCCGGAATTTTTGGAAATTATACTATTTGGCTCCCCAAATTAAAGTGAGTAAACCGTATGGTTAAAGGTGTTGTATGGTCTAGAGGAAAGGCTAAGATCGTTAATTAGATTCCCCTATGGATCAACCTCAAATGATACGTTTTGATCCTGCCCTAAACAAACAAAAAAAACTTAGTAATCACTCTAAAACAATATATTTATGATGGTATAAATATTTTTACTTCACCTAAGTATGACCAGTATGAAAATGTGGACGAGCTGTAGAAAAAACTAATCGTTTGTATATAAGTTAGCTATTTTGCCCAAGAAGATGAACCTAATTCATTTAGAAAAATGGACTATGAATATAATTTTGAAGATATTATTTATGAGTAAATGTAACGAGATCTTACTTGTAAGGGTATAAGTATGGTACGAAATAATTTATCCTGGAGCAAAAAGGTGCCTTAAGACATAAATAATATTATATTTATACATTATTATTCTCATCAGGTTAAAGTTTCTAAAGAACTGAAATACTTCTGCATGGCCCGGATTGTATATATATAATATTTCTGGAGTATTTTCCAAAAAATGACTCTTTCAAAATATTACATTCTTTAAGTTTTTTGGTATTTATAAAAAAAATTGGATATATAAAGATCTTATCTACCTTGTACTTATTTTCTTTAACATTAAAATTGCAGAAATGAGAGACTATTGAATGGAGAAAAATAAAATTCACAACATTAGTTTATTACATAACTTTTGGGTCAGTTGAGGAGACACTTAATGTTATTTGATTTCCTTCAAACTTTCTCAAGAGCTTATTTTTTTGAATTTATACGCAAGATATAATTATTCATATATTATCTCATGTTTCAAACAATATAACATTATCTAAAAAACATTGTATCTCACTTTATATTTAAATTCCTTGAAAATCATCTCTAACATGTTCATATTTAATAAAAAGTGAACATATAATATTTTTTTCTATTAAAAAATATATTTGTAAACTACAGGCAAAGAGTTCATTTTTCTGCATTATTCTTCTTACAAACAATCTTCCAATAAATCCATCCGCTACAAAGATTGAGTTTATACACCGCTACCTATATTCGTTTACCTTAATAGGCTAAATATGTAGTTTGGTATATCAGAAAAAATATTATAGGACCAACAATTCTTGCACAGTTAATAACAAATAGGCAAACCTACCCATTGATTATTTTATATTTGATAACAACTATGATAGAGATGCGAAACATCATCATATCCCAAAATCAAAGAGCCTAAAAAGACTTAATGTCATCTGAATGTTTCTTCGTTATAAAATATTGAAGACTACAAATGTAATAAAGTTAAAATAGGAAAAATACCAAGTACAAAGATTTATTGTATATTATCATTTATTTTTCAAACATTTCCGTAATACAGTTTTAAATATTGGTGATTTCATTGGTGTCTATGCATAGGATGGAAGATAGGCAGGGAGAGGAGCAGGCTCAGCTGGGGCTCCATATGCAGGCGCAGGAGGGGCACCGTAAGCAGGCTCCACGGGAGCGCCATAGCCAGAACCGGCTTCCGACTCAGGGGCCTTCTCGGTGGCGATGTCGGCCACGAATCCAGAGTCTCCCTCAACAGAGTAAGTCACAGTCATGATAATCCCATCGGCACGGAGAACCTTGTATTGGCCAATAACGGATCCATCCTTGGACTCTTCCTCGGCGCTGAAGTCTGTCTGACTCTCGGAATCAAGGGCGGCGTAGTTAAATGCGTAGGGAGGAATGGGTTCTGAGGCAGGAGCAGGTACAGGGGCACCATATGCGGGTGGGGCAGGCTCAGGAGCACCATATGCGGGTGGGGGAGGCTCAGGGGCTCCATATGCGGGTACAAGTGGTGCGCCGTAGGCAGCAGGAGCTGAGGGAGCTCCAGAGACTGCGTAGACAGCAACGCAAAGAACGGCAAGTTTGAAAAACATCTTGATTGTTGATGAAGCGATCTGGAAGTGATGATCCTTAAACCAGTGCCCTCCTTCTTATATACAAAGCAATGGATTATTTTTGGGCGACAGAAAAGGGAATATCAGCAATAAATTATACCTTGCTTGACAAGTTTTTTAATACTAGTCAACATATATATGTATTTAACTCAAGTGTTTACATCACCTTAATAATTTCTTCACTCGTGCATACATTACTAAATATACTTCTAATTGAAGTTGGAACTATTTAAGATTGTCGCTGCTCTTATGTATGAAATATAAAGGTTTTTTCTTTTTAACACATGTTGGTAAAAAGAGGTACAAAGAATATATCAACGATTTGATAATTATCTGTTAGAAATAATATATTCATATATTATTTTTTTAATATTTTTACTGATGAGAACATTTTAGCCGCAAATTTTTTATTTACATGATAATTAATGGTTGCACTCTTAATAGATCTGATTTATTAAAATCAAATATGTCTCTATTTGTTAAAATTTGTAATCACACAAAATGTTTTTAAAAAATCATACATCAAATTTGCAGATGCTTATCAGTTGATCTACTTTTATAATATCTATTTATGTATTTAATACAATTACTTTGGCATTTGTACATAGATAACTGGATTTTTTTTTAGATCTACATTAGTTGATGTTTAACGTTTTCTCGATGAATAATTTTAAAAATTTGATTTATTTGCATTCCAAATTCATGATTTGCTCACTCTTGCATACAAAATAAACATCAAATTGACAATTTGAAGATTGTTATATGGCCTTATGAAAGAAGTTCAGAGGTTATTTTTATTCATATAAGTAAGTAAAAAACAGTTACAATGTAATTTTATACTTTACAATAGTTATATATTCACCAAAATATTTTTATTTTAAAATATGAAGAAAAAATCACTCTGATTTTTCTGTCCCATCGATATAAAATTATCATAGAGCTTATAAAAGTAATTTCACAGTTAGGCTAATAAAACTGGACACAATTTTAACGACAGGATATTCTCAAAAATGATTGAAGAATCTTTGATCAAGATCTTTCAACAATATTTACACGATATACATATCTTTTGCAATAAGTATGAAAATATGAAATTAAATTTTAGCAGTTTATGAATATTATCGAAGAGCCTTATCATTACTTTTTGCGATTATTATGATACTATTTTAATATAACAAAAGTTTAGGGCGGATCACATTTAAATCCCATAGAAATCATTAGCTGTCAGCTGAATGCAAGTTTTTTGCATTATATAAACCATTATTCTTGTAAATGATATCGATTTATTTTAGGAGCACTTAATCGTGGGTGATGAACACAATAATATTAATACGTAAAAAGGTAATATTTATGGTGACAGGTCTAATTTTTTTGGTAAAATTGTCGTTCGTTTGTCATTCACCAAAAGTTATCGTTCGTCGTTCATCTTTTAAATTGAACCGTTCGTCGTTTGGCATTTTGAAAATAATTGACGACACTTTTTTTTAGAAGGGAAATTTTCCCCAATCTTTGTCTCTTTTTGGCGCCAAAAACGAATGACAAACGATAGGAATTTTTGTTATCATTTGTCAAAAATTTAGTCATTCGTCCTTCATCGTTCGCGAAAGACGAACTATTACAAATGAACGACAAATCAACAAGTCATATATATATATATATATATATAGGTTGTCAAATATCTTTTTCCGCTTTTTTGCCCTTTATTCAATAATTTGTAAAAAGTGTTGTAGTTATCGGACTTAGTTTAGATAATTCGATAATCTCAGGAATATGGGACCCCATGTTAACTCTGAGAGAACAGTATTTATAGTACAGAATCTCCTCTGGGGTATATTTTACGAGCGGTGTGCTACAAAATAAGGGGGCGATATGTTATTTGTGTGAAAGCGCAAAACTGTTGATCATCAGTTCCGAGATTACACGGATCTCGTCCATGTTATGAAAATCATAAAAGAAGGTCTAAAGGATAAAATAGGAAGGCATCTGAGCCCAAACGAAATCCTGTATGGTTTTCTAACTAAGGACCCTAATTCTGAGACTAGCATCGTAAGTCATTGCTAAATTCCAATCTATTCTGGCGAGGGCCAGGTTCAAAAATCACAAAATTTCTACAAGGATAGTGGAGGTGGTTTTAAAAGAATAGCATACCTCTGAAAACATTTTTAAAGATGCATTTACACTATAATTTGTATAAATCATATGTTTTAAAAACAATATTTCATAAATTTACATGTCTTTCTCCTTTTAGTCTTTGTTTAATATCTGGTTATTTTTTTTGTTGATTATTATGAATTTATTGTCTGATTGAATAAATGTATGTCTCCCATTGGGATTTAAAAAAATTCGATAATCTGTTTCCATCTAGACTGATACTTCATAATACCTCCCTCGTAGGAACTAGGGATGCAAGTTTTCGATTAATAGTTTAATCATTAGTTGTTTAATTTAGTCGACTTTTAATCGATTAATTGTTAACAGTGCCAAGATTAAGGAACCAGTTTATCTTGTGGAATTGGGGTGGGTAAGTGCATCTTTATTTTTATGGGAAAAAATCTTCATTTCAAAGTTTCATTAACCTTAAATAGATGGCGCAATCTGTCGATTAATTGGAAATAATAAACTTTAATAGTTTCATTAACTTTAAATAGAGGACGCAATCTGTCGATTAATTGCAACTAATAAACTTTAATCGTTTAAAAATTTGTCGATTATTAATTGTTAGTCGATTAACTTTTTGCATCCCTAGTAGGTACCTCTTAGTTCCAAAAGAAACCCGGAGGTTTGTGGTATATTAGAATTATACTAAAGATTTTTTGAAGCTCTGAGAAGCAACGGCGGTTGTTTTCAAACAAATTTTTGCGTTGTGGCTACAGGCAGACCCAAAAGATTCTGGATATATTGGGTTATTCGAAGGGGTCCTTAATTGTCATCTAATATTAGTAAAACAACAATATTTGAATATAACAGGCTCCACACAACTCTTGGTAGCCGTTTTGGTCGATTACGTCGATTGTTGAGCTTGGAACACATAATCGTTGTTGCAATCTTTTTGTTAAAATAGTAAAAAAATATTGCGTAGAGAGGTCTTTGATTTTAATCATAATATGTTTCAATAATTATCATTGAAGCGACAAGTTTTTTCTGGAGTTTTAATGAATAAAATAGATGTTTTGGGATTAGCTTTTATGACAATAGTTATTTTATCCCTTAGCTATTGTGGCATTAGCTTATATGGTTATTAGCTATTGTGGAATTACTTATTATGGTCATTAGCTAATTTGACGTATAATCGATAAAACCTCTCATCCGAGCTCTCGAGTCATCAACAAAATGTGTGGTCTGACGTTGTCCTGGTGGAACACTGCACACTTCCTGTTGACTAATTCCGAACACTTTTGGTTGCTTCAAGCGGTCCAGATGTTCGCAGTAGATTGTAGAATTAAGCGTCTGGCCATATGGAAGTACTACATAGTGGATTATTCCCTTCCAATCCCACCAAATACACAACAAAACCTTCCTGACCGTCAATCCCGGCTTGGCTACTGCTTGGAACGATTCACAAGGCTTCGACAACGACTGTTTTCGCATGATATTGTCGCATGTGATCCATTTTTCGTCCCCAGTCATCATCATTCTCAAAAATGGGTATAGTTTGTTCTGTTTCAGCAGCATATCACAGGTGTTGATTCGATCCAGAAGTGTTTTTGCCTCAAGTCATCCGCACCCAAACAGCTAGCTTTTTTGTTTCCCACATTTTGCCGATGGTTTAAAATGATATTGTGTCTAACTGCCATCTACCGGGAGATGCCACATGCCGTTGTAACTCAATGTATTCCGCAAAATTCCAAAAACAAAAAGACGGAAGGGATAAATTGTTAACCTAATTTATATATATATATATATCCCATATTCTATTTTCAAGCTAAAATACGAATGAAACTTTTAGCCGAAAATATTGAATCCCACAATTTTCGTATGTGTCATTATATTTACTCAAACAACATGATATTATGTTATAAAGTTCCAAATATTGTAAACACGGATATTTCTGATACCGACAATAAAACAAGCATGAAATTTAATACTTGAATACCAATTAGATAATGTGAGATATTAATTCTAGTACAACAGATTCCGGAATTTTTGGAAATTATACTATTTGGCTCCCCAAATTAAAGTGAGTAAACCGTATGGTTAAAGGTGTTGTATGGTCTAGAGGAAAGGCTAAGATCGTTAATTAGATTCCCCTATGGATCAACCTCAAATGATACGTTTTGATCCTGCCCTAAACAAACAAAAAAAACTTAGTAATCACTCTAAAACAATATATTTATGATGGTATAAATATTTTTACTTCACCTAAGTATGACCAGTATGAAAATGTGGACGAGCTGTAGAAAAAACTAATCGTTTGTATATAAGTTAGCTATTTTGCCCAAGAAGATGAACCTAATTCATTTAGAAAAATGGACTATGAATATAATTTTGAAGATATTATTTATGAGTAAATGTAACGAGATCTTACTTGTAAGGGTATAAGTATGGTACGAAATAATTTATCCTGGAGCAAAAAGGTGCCTTAAGACATAAATAATATTATATTTATACATTATTATTCTCATCAGGTTAAAGTTTCTAAAGAACTGAAATACTTCTGCATGGCCCGGATTGTATATATATAATATTTCTGGAGTATTTTCCAAAAATGACTCTTTCAAAATATTACATTCTTTAAGTTTTTTGGTATTTATAAAAAAAATTGGATATATAAAGATCTTATCTACCTTGTACTTATTTTCTTTAACATTAAAATTGCAGAAATGAGAGACTATTGAATGGAGAAAAATAAAATTCACAACATTAGTTTATTACATAACTTTTGGGTCAGTTGAGGAGACACTTAATGTTATTTGATTTCCTTCAAACTTTCTCAAGAGCTTATTTTTTTGAATTTATACGCAAGATATAATTATTCATATATTATCTCATGTTTCAAACAATATAACATTATCTAAAAAACATTGTATCTCACTTTATATTTAAATTCCTTGAAAATCATCTCTAACATGTTCATATTTAATAAAAAGTGAACATATAATATTTTTTTCTATTAAAAAATATATTTGTAAACTACAGGCAAAGAGTTCATTTTTCTGCATTATTCTTCTTACAAACAATCTTCCAATAAATCCATCCGCTACAAAGATTGAGTTTATACACCGCTACCTATATTCGTTTACCTTAATAGGCTAAATATGTAGTTTGGTATATCAGAAAAAATATTATAGGACCAACAATTCTTGCACAGTTAATAACAAATAGGCAAACCTACCCATTGATTATTTTATATTTGATAACAACTATGATAGAGATGCGAAACATCATCATATCCCAAAATCAAAGAGCCTAAAAAGACTTAATGTCATCTGAATGTTTCTTCGTTATAAAATATTGAAGACTACAAATGTAATAAAGTTAAAATAGGAAAAATACCAAGTACAAAGATTTATTGTATATTATCATTTATTTTTCAAACATTTCCGTAATACAGTTTTAAATATTGGTGATTTCATTGGTGTCTATGCATAGGATGGAAGATAGGCAGGGAGAGGAGCAGGCTCAGCTGGGGCTCCATATGCAGGCGCAGGAGGGGCACCGTAAGCAGGCTCCACGGGAGCGCCATAGCCAGAACCGGCTTCCGACTCAGGGGCCTTCTCGGTGGCGATGTCGGCCACGAATCCAGAGTCTCCCTCAACAGAGTAAGTCACAGTCATGATAATCCCATCGGCACGGAGAACCTTGTATTGGCCAATAACGGATCCATCCTTGGACTCTTCCTCGGCGCTGAAGTCTGTCTGACTCTCGGAATCAAGGGCGGCGTAGTTAAATGCGTAGGGAGGAATGGGTTCTGAGGCAGGAGCAGGTACAGGGGCACCATATGCGGGTGGGGCAGGCTCAGGAGCACCATATGCGGGTGGGGGAGGCTCAGGGGCTCCATATGCGGGTACAAGTGGTGCGCCGTAGGCAGCAGGAGCTGAGGGAGCTCCAGAGACTGCGTAGACAGCAACGCAAAGAACGGCAAGTTTGAAAAACATCTTGATTGTTGATGAAGCGATCTGGAAGTGATGATCCTTAAACCAGTGCCCTCCTTCTTATATACAAAGCAATGGATTATTTTTGGGCGACAGAAAAGGGAATATCAGCAATAAATTATACCTTGCTTGACAAGTTTTTTAATACTAGTCAACATATATATGTATTTAACTCAAGTGTTTACATCACCTTAATAATTTCTTCACTCGTGCATACATTACTAAATATACTTCTAATTGAAGTTGGAACTATTTAAGATTGTCGCTGCTCTTATGTATGAAATATAAAGGTTTTTTCTTTTTAACACATGTTGGTAAAAAGAGGTACAAAGAATATATCAACGATTTGATAATTATCTGTTAGAAATAATATATTCATATATTATTTTTTTAATATTTTTACTGATGAGAACATTTTAGCCGCAAATTTTTTATTTACATGATAATTAATGGTTGCACTCTTAATAGATCTGATTTATTAAAATCAAATATGTCTCTATTTGTTAAAATTTGTAATCACACAAAATGTTTTTAAAAAATCATACATCAAATTTGCAGATGCTTATCAGTTGATCTACTTTTATAATATCTATTTATGTATTTAATACAATTACTTTGGCATTTGTACATAGATAACTGGATTTTTTTTTAGATCTACATTAGTTGATGTTTAACGTTTTCTCGATGAATAATTTTAAAAATTTGATTTATTTGCATTCCAAATTCATGATTTGCTCACTCTTGCATACAAAATAAACATCAAATTGACAATTTGAAGATTGTTATATGGCCTTATGAAAGAAGTTCAGAGGTTATTTTTATTCATATAAGTAAGTAAAAAACAGTTACAATGTAATTTTATACTTTACAATAGTTATATATTCACCAAAATATTTTTATTTTAAAATATGAAGAAAAAATCACTCTGATTTTTCTGTCCCATCGATATAAAATTATCATAGAGCTTATAAAAGTAATTTCACAGTTAGGCTAATAAAACTGGACACAATTTTAACGACAGGATATTCTCAAAAATGATTGAAGAATCTTTGATCAAGATCTTTCAACAATATTTACACGATATACATATCTTTTGCAATAAGTATGAAAATATGAAATTAAATTTTAGCAGTTTATGAATATTATCGAAGAGCCTTATCATTACTTTTTGCGATTATTATGATACTATTTTAATATAACAAAAGTTTAGGGCGGATCACATTTAAATCCCATAGAAATCATTAGCTGTCAGCTGAATGCAAGTTTTTTGCATTATATAAACCATTATTCTTGTAAATGATATCGATTTATTTTAGGAGCACTTAATCGTGGGTGATGAACACAATAATATTAATACGTAAAAAGGTAATATTTATGGTGACAGGTCTAATTTTTTTGGTAAAATTGTCGTTCGTTTGTCATTCACCAAAAGTTATCGTTCGTCGTTCATCTTTTAAATTGAACCGTTCGTCGTTTGGCATTTTGAAAATAATTGACGACACTTTTTTTTAGAAGGGAAATTTTCCCCAATCTTTGTCTCTTTTTGGCGCCAAAAACGAATGACAAACGATAGGAATTTTTGTTATCATTTGTCAAAAATTTAGTCATTCGTCCTTCATCGTTCGCGAAAGACGAACTATTACAAATGAACGACAAATCAACAAGTCATATATATATATATATATATATAGGTTGTCAAATATCTTTTTCCGCTTTTTTGCCCTTTATTCAATAATTTGTAAAAAGTGTTGTAGTTATCGGACTTAGTTTAGATAATTCGATAATCTCAGGAATATGGGACCCCATGTTAACTCTGAGAGAACAGTATTTATAGTACAGAATCTCCTCTGGGGTATATTTTACGAGCGGTGTGCTACAAAATAAGGGGGCGATATGTTATTTGTGTGAAAGCGCAAAACTGTTGATCATCAGTTCCGAGATTACACGGATCTCGTCCATGTTATGAAAATCATAAAAGAAGGTCTAAAGGATAAAATAGGAAGGCATCTGAGCCCAAACGAAATCCTGTATGGTTTTCTAACTAAGGACCCTAATTCTGAGACTAGCATCGTAAGTCATTGCTAAATTCCAATCTATTCTGGCGAGGGCCAGGTTCAAAAATCACAAAATTTCTACAAGGATAGTGGAGGTGGTTTTAAAAGAATAGCATACCTCTGAAAACATTTAAAGATGCATTTACACTATAATTTGTATAAATCATATGTTTTAAAAACAATATTTCATAAATTTACATGTCTTTCTCCTTTTAGTCTTTGTTTAATATCTGGTTATTTTTTTTGTTGATTATTATGAATTTATTGTCTGATTGAATAAATGTATGTCTCCCATTGGGATTTAAAAAAATTCGATAATCTGTTTCCATCTAGACTGATACTTCATAATACCTCCCTCGTAGGAACTAGGGATGCAAGTATTAATTTTATCATTAGTTATTTAATATTTTGTTAATCGATTAATTGTTAACAGTGCCAAGAAAGGAACCAGTTTACAGGAAGCAAAGTGGGTACATGTTTATTTTTATGGGAAAAAATCTTCATTTCAAAAATTCATTAATTATTAATGGCGCAATCTGTCGATTACTTGGAAATAATAAACTTTAATAGTTTCATTAACTTTAAATAGAGGACGCAATTGTCGATTAATTGCAACTAATAAACTTTAATCGTTTAAAAATTTGTCGATTATTAATTGTTAGTCGATTAACTTTTTGCATCCCTAGTAGGTACCTCTTAGTTCCAAAAGAAACCCGGAGGTTTGTGGTATATTAGAATTATACTAAAGATTTTTGAAGCTCTGAGAAGCAACGGCGGTTGTTTTCAAACAAATTTTTGCGTTGTGGCTACAGGCAGACCCAAAAGATTCTGGATATATTGGGTTATTCGAAGGGGTCCTTAATTGTCATCTAATATTAGTAAAACAACAATGAGCCTCCCCACCACACATATGGTAGCCGTTTTGGTCGATTACGTCGATTGTTGAGCTTGGAACACATAATCGTTGTTGCAATCTTTTTGTTAAAATAGTAAAAAAATATTGCGTAGAGAGGTCTTTGATTTTAATCATAATATGTTTCAATAGATCATTGAAGCGACCGAGTTTAATGAGTCCAATAGATGGATCGTTATTGGCCAATACAAGGTTATCCGTGCTATTGTGGCATTAGCTTATATGGTTATTAGCTATTGTGGAATTACTTATTATGGTCATTAGCTAATTTGACGTATAATCGATAAAACCTCTCATCCGAGCTCTCGAGTCATCAACAAAATGGCGCTCTGACGTGGAGCCTGCTTACGGTGCCCCTCCTGCGCCTGCATATGGAACCCAGCTGAGCCTGCTCCTCAAGCGGCCTATCTTCCATCTATGCATAGACACCAATGAAATCACCAATATTTAAAACTGTATTACGGAAATGTTTGAAATCCCACCAAATATACAATAAATCTTTGTACTTGGTATTTTTCCTATTTTAACTTTATTACATTTGTAGTCTTCATATTTTATAACGAAGAAACAT
The DNA here is from genome assembly GCA_013387185.1 of Caligus rogercresseyi. NCBI lineage: Eukaryota > Metazoa > Arthropoda > Copepoda > Siphonostomatoida > Caligidae > Caligus > Caligus rogercresseyi. Next base: position 13,817,715 of record CP045897.1, on the reverse strand, counting down.
TCAGATGACATTAAGTCTTTTTAGGCTCTTTGATTTTGGGATATGATGATGTTTCGCATCTCTATCATAGTTGTTATCAAATATAAAATAATCAATGGGTAGGTTTGCCTATTTGTTATTAACTGTGCAAGAATTGTTGGTCCTATAATATTTTTTCTGATATACCAAACTACATATTTAGCCTATTAAGGTAAACGAATATAGGTAGCGGTGTATAAACTCAATCTTGTAGCAGATGGATTTATTGGAAGATTGTTTGTAAGAAAATACGAATAATGCAGAAAAATGAACTCTTTGCCTGTAGTTTACAAATATATTTTTAATAGAAAAAAAATATTGTATGTTCACTTTTATTAAATATGAACATGTTAGAGATGATTTTCAAGGAATTTAAATATAAAGTGAGATACAATGTTTCCGGATATTGTTATATTATTTGAAACATGAGATATTATATGAATAAACCGTATCTTGCGTGTAAATTCTAAAAAGGCTAAGCTCTTGAGAAAGTTTGAAGGAAATCAAATATACATTAAGTGTCTCCTCAACTGACCCAAAAGTTAGTAATAAACTAATGTTGTGAATTTTATTTTTCTCCATTCAATAGTCTCTCATTTCTGCAATTTCAATGTTAAAGAAAATAAGTAAAAGGTAGATAAGATCTTTATATATCCAATTATTTAATTTTTTATAAATACCAAAAACTTAAAGAATGTAATATTTTGAAAGAGTCATTTTTGGAAAATACTCCAGATACTTATATATACAGGGTGATCACTTAAATGAGATCACATATTACAAACTACAATTTTGTATTAAATTTTACATAAATAATTTTTAAACAAAATGATAGCACAATGTGTAATTTACAAAATGTATTTCAATAAATTTTCAAATATCTCCTTTGGACTTCACTACAGCTTTGAACCTCCTCATGGTGGAGGCAACACAGGCAGGAATCTCTTCCTCAGACAAAGATTTTCACGGTCCAGGCCACCCACAACAGAAGAATGACCGGGTTTTATCTTGAAAAAAGGAAGACATCCCCGTGCAGAGGACTCTCTTCAGAAGGCAAAAGCCACCCTCAGTCATGGTCTGAGCTGAGAAGAGATTCCTGCCTGTGTTGCCTCCACCGTGAGGAGGTTCAAAGCTGTAGTGAAGGCCAAAGAGGATATGTGAAAATTTAATGAAATACATTTTGTAAATTACACATTGTGCTATCATTTTTGTTTAAAAATTATTTGTGTAAATTAATACAAAGATTGTATGTAGTTTGTAATATGTGAGTCTCAATTTAAGTGAATCACCTGTATATATATTACATCCGGGCCATGCAGAAGTATTCAGTTCATTAGAAACTTTAACCTGATCAAACTAATAATGTATAAATATAATATTATTTATGTCTTAAGGCACCTTTTTGCTCCAGGATAAATTATTCGGACCATAATTATACCCTTACAAGTAATATCTCGTTACATTACTCATAAATAATATCTTCAAAATTATATTCATAGTCCATTTTTCTAAATGATTAGGTTCATCTTCTTGGGCAAAATAGCTAACTTATATAAAAAAAACGATTAGTTTTTTCTACAGCTCGTCCACATTTTCATACTGGTCATACTTAGGTGAAGTAAAAATATTTATACCATCATAAATATATTGTTTTAGAGTGATTACTAAGTTTTTGTTTGTTTGTTTAGGGCAGGATCAAAACGTACCATTTGAGGTTGATCCATAGGGGAATCTAATTAATTATCTTAGCCTTTCCTCTAGACCATACACACACACCCCTTACCATACGGTTTACTCACTTTATTTGGGGAGCCAAATAGTATAATTTCCAAAAATCCGGAATCTGTTGTACTAGAATAACTATCTCACATTATCTAATTGGTATTCAAGTATTAAATTTCATGCTTGTTTTATTGTTGGTATATTAATATGATATATATACGAAAATTGTGGGATTCAATATTTTCGGCTAAAAGTTTCATTCTTATTTTAGCTTGAAAATAGAATATGGGATATATATATATATATAAATTAGGTTAACAATTTATCCCTTCCGTCTTTTTGTCTTTGGAATTTTGCAGAATACATCGAGTTACAACGGCATGTGGCATCTCCCGGTAGATGGCAGTTAGACACCAAATCATTTTAAACCATCGGCAAAATGTGGGATACAAAAAAGCTAGCTGTTTGGGTGCCGATGAATTGATGCATAAAAACTTTTGGATCGAATCAGCACTGTGATATGCTGCTGAAACGGAACAAACTATACCCATTTTTGAGAATGATGCTTACTGGTGACGAAAAATGGATCACATGCGACAATATCATGCGAAAACAGTCGTTGTCAAAGCCTTGTGAATCGTTCCAAGCAGTAGCCAAGCCGGGATTGACGGTCAAGAAGGTTTTGTTGTGTATTTGGTGGGATTGGAAGGGAATAATCCACTATGTGGTACTTCCATATGGCCAGACGCTTAATTTTACAATCTACTGCGAACATCTGGACCGCTGAAGCAACAAAAGTGTTCAGAATTAGTCAACAGGAAGTGTGCAGTGTTCCACCAGGACAACGTCAGACCACAATTTTGTTTATGACTCGAGAGCTCGGATGAGAGGTTTTATCGATTATACGTCAAATTAGCTAATTACCATAATAGCTAATGCCACAATAGCTAATGACAATATAAGCTAATGCCACATAGCTAAGGGATAAAATAACTATTGTCATAAAAGCTAATCCCAAAACATCTAATTATAATTAAAACTCAGAAAAAACTGGTCGCTTAATGAAATATTGAAACTATTATGATTAAAATCAAAGACCTCTCTACGCAATATTTTTTTACTATTTTAACAAAAGTATTGCAACAACGATTGTGTGTTCCAAGCTCAACAATCGACGTAATCGACCAAAACGGCTACCAAGAGTAGTGTGGAGCCTGTTATATTTAAATATTGTTGTTTTACTAATATTAGATGACAATTAAGGACCCTTTCGAATAACCAATATATCCATAATCTTTGGGGTCTGCATGTAGCCACAACGCAAAATTGGGTTGAAAAACGCTGGTGCTTCTCAGAGCCTCAAAAAATCTTTAGTATAATTATAATATATCACAAACCTCCGAGTTCCTTTTGGAACTAAGGGGTACCTACGAGGGAGGTATTATGAAGTATCAGTCTAGATGGAAACCGATTATCGAATTATTATTATTTTTTATATCCCAATGGGAGACATACATTTATTCAATCAGACAATATATTCATAATAATCAACAAAAAAAAACACATATTGAACAAAGACTAAAATGAGAAAGACATTAATTTTTTGAAATATGGTAAAACATATGATTTATACAAATTATAGTGTAAATGCATCTTTAAATATGTTTTCAGAGGTATGATATTCTTTTTTAAAACCACCTCCACTATCCTTGTAGAAATGTTGTGATTTTTGAACCTAGCCCTCGCAAGAATAGATTGGAATTTAGCAATGACTTTCGATGCTAGTCTCAGTTTAGGGTCCTTAGTTATAAAACCATACAGGATTTCGTTTGGGCTCAGATGCCTGCCTATTTTATTCTTTATACCTTCTTTTATGATTTTCATAACATGGACGAGATCCCTGTAATCTCTGAACTGATGATCAACAGTTTTGCGGCTTTCACACAAAGAACATATCGCCCCCTCATTTTTTAGTACACCGCTCGTAAAATATACCCCGAGGAGATTATTTACTATAAATACTGTTCCTCAGAGTTAACATAGGGTCCCATATTCCTGAGATTATCGAATTATTAAACTAAATCCGATAACTACAACATTTTTTACAAATTATTGAATAAAGGGTAAAAAAGCGGAAAGAAGATATTTGACAACCTATATATATATATATTTATATGACTTGTTGATTTGTCGTTCATTTGTAATAGTTCGTCTTTCGCGAACGATGAATGACGAATGACTAAATTTTTGACGAATGATAACAAAATTCCTATCGTTTGTCATTCGTTTTTGGCGCCAAAAAGAGACAAAGATTGGGGCAAATTTCCTTTCTAAAAAAAGTTTCGTCATTTTTTTTCAAAATGCCAAACGACGAACGGTTCAATTAAAAGATGAACGACGAACGATAACTTTTGGTGAACGACAAACAAACGACAATTTTTCGCGAACGTCAAAAAGTCTGATATAATGTACACACACACACACATATATATATATATATATATATATATATTATATATATATATATATAATATAATATATATATTTTAGTACAAGTAGTCGCTTGTAAATATTTTTATTATTTATAAAAATACTAGACCATATATCTCCTCTCAGAAGTTGTGGAAATTTCATCACTTATAAATTAAAGATAAACAGAGTTTTGTTTCTCATCCTCAGTTTTTATCACTTGACAAAGAATTAATCATGGAATTCTAAATCACTGAGCTGAGAAGGAGTTAATCTTGATTCTTAGTCCAACCAGTAGTACATTAAGGATTTAAATAAATTGACTTGTAGAGGTATATAATTAGTGTGTCTATGATATAAAGAATACAGGAAAACTATGTACACATATTTTGTTAGTAGCTAAAAAATAAAGAAAATATTATAGTATATAATATTATATTATAATACATACACATTTGTCTACCAAAAATGCATCGTATTAACAAAACATACCATCTAAATCAGATGAACCAGACATATGCATTACTTTAAATTATGCTCAAGGTTTCATTTGCCAGATAGTTGAGTGATTGTTTTAATTGAATTTCTGTAATAAAAGAGATGCTATAAATGTGTCAAAATAAATTATGACAATGGAATTAAAATTGTTTTTTACAACAAAAAATGTATATACAAAAATGTGCGACAACGAAATAATCTTTAAGATTGCCATTTTGGTAAAATCAATCTTGAATGATGTTGCAATATTATGAGTATTGCATTAAACAGATTTTTATTCTGATTATTTATGATATATAAATATATTGCATTTCAATCTGGATAAATATAGGTAAAAATTATGGAGCAAGTTCCAAACCCGTCATTCCAGACATATTCACGCCCATACATGTTTTTTTAAATAAAAACATTTACCTTTACTCATTGAATCATCACTTCTGGATATCTTCTTCAACAATCAAGATGTTTTTTTAAACTTGCCTTTTTTCGTATTACTGTCTCAGCAGTCTCTTGGGCTCCATAAGGAGCATAATCAACAGTATTTTAAATTCATACCAAACTAGAAGATAAAATGAAACTTCCAAGTATATTATAATATCTTCGACAATTATTAGAGTTAAGGCATTATATTTGCTTTAGAGAGTTGAGAGTATTGTCAGCAATGTTATATCATTGTTTGAAAAATAGGTTATTTTGTTGAAAAAAAAACAGCTTACATAAATAATCAGAGCATAATTTTAAACCCAATGGAGAAAATTCAAGTTTATAAACATATTTGTTAATCTATAAATTTTATAAATTATTGTCAAAGCCTTTAGATGGTAATATCATTTTGATTTTGCATCCCAGTTCAAAGTAATGTTTATTTCATGTGACACAGCACATGTAAAATATAGGATAAAAGATATCAAAATTTATTTCTGCTTAAAACTTAAAGGTCTGTGAATATTTTTTCCTTATCTTTTTAAACCTAGAATTTAAATATGTAAAGTGAAAAAATGAAAAAGCAAATTCAATTCTTCACGATAACACATCCGTTGGTCCACTTCAATTTTATTATTTAGAGTAATATTACATTTTGTGGTCGCTGGGCGATTCACATAACTAAATAGCCAAGTTGCGTAATTCTTCTGCCTAGGGGCTTTGCTTTGTGTAATAACATATCCATAAGTAAATTAAAGACTAACTCAACATGGGTTTTAAAATGTCTTTGTTTAATTGCTTATGCACTTCAGAGAGTACTTTTGAATGTATCATTATTTAAACTGTCAAGTATTACAAAATATGTGCACAATTGTGTTCAAGGGCCTTTAAAACCATTTATCATGCCATAATGTAAAGGGGTTATAAAAATATCAGCATCTCACACACAAAAAATAACTCGTATTTCTATGATGCAATTATGTAGTTAGAGGTAATTCCGTTTTTTCCTTATACTTAAAAAATAAGTTTTTTGGGATTTTTTAACCTACTTTTGGTCTTTTTTTATTCGAAAGTAATGACATGCTAAGCCGAAAAAAATATTTATTAAATTTATTGGTGATATAACATTATAAACTGCATAAATAAGAAATGAATTTCTTTTGGAGTAATTTAACAAGACAATTGAATGTTTAATTATAAAATAACATAGTCATTCACAAGTAAAAGAATTCTTTTGGCAAGATGTTATTGGCCTCACGATAAATACTGAACAAGAGGAAAGGAGGCTCCATCCATGATGGGATTCGAGCAATTATAATTTATTCTATAACAATAACATTACAGCTTCATCAGCTATTTATGGTTGATTAAAATAAAGAGCTTATTTCATCATCCACTAAATATTTTTATTTCATGCCTTCTATAAGCTCACATAACAAGTTTTTTCTAGGAAATGTTAGCTTATACATATATAAGTATATATATTATATATATATACATTTAAATGTGTTAAAATATAACAACTTTGCAAGCTTTTATTATATCATTTTTAGTGTCCTACCAAAGATAATAATATCGATTATATAAGGCTAAAAAGTTTTATATTCAAGTCATATCCTTAATTTCAATTGACGTCCAATGCATCAGAATAGAGCTTGTTATGTGGTTATGTACTTATATAAGCATAAATACTATTGGTATTATGCATAATTATCCTTCATTTGGCCATATTTTTGCTCAACGCAAACATTATTTTTAGGAATACATTAAAAAATAAAAATTATATTATATAATCAAGGAATTGTGGACAAAAATATATATTTATTTGTTTATAAGAAGAAATAATCATGCAAAGATTTTGATGAAGACGTATATATATATACCTATATATAGTCCATGGATTACTGAGTAACTTCACAGAGGGGAATCAAAATATTGATTGACGTGACGTTTAAATCAATTATATATGTATTTTCAAGGACTGTATTTTCATTGAATGTTAATATGGTGAAGCAAACATATGATGATTTATGTCAAAATCCTTTTCAATTAAAAATAATAAAAACTTGTTTGTTTTTTCGTACGGGAATGCTGTAGAATTTAAGGAGTAATATATAAAATACTCAGAAATACAGGATACTAGTCAGACATCATTTTTTACCCAAAATAATATTTATTTTTTAAATGTGGTTATCAAATTTCATTTGTTTAATTAATTGATCGATCATTAGCTTAAGAAGTAATATTTTATTAACATGTTATCTGTGTTGATTTTCACAAAAACAATTATAAGAAAAATATATATTCTTAATTTCAAAATAAACACTAAGGCTGAAAGGCAATTATAAGCTTACGTTTATTCTGAATATCTTTAAATGAAAAGACACATTTTTTGACAATAATGAGGAAATAATAAAAAGAATAAAGGAAAACGCATGTAAGTTTTAGTTTTATTAATGTTTTTATCTACAAATCGTCCTGTAGTTTATAATTTCGAATTGTTTTTCATTTACATCCTAATTTGTTGGTTGTAAAAAATAATAACCATTTCACCTATTAGGATGTTTGAGACTTGATTTCATTAATAAGAATTCTACGATTGATAAAAACTGTAACCAATAGCTGTTCAATGAAGTATTTGAAGTGACAAAAAGATTCTGGGACAGTAATGAGTCCCCTTTCAAATGTTGGCTATCTTTATTGCGTTGAATTTAAGGCTTTATTGGAAAAATCCAATGGGAGAAATCCTTCCTTTTTGTCACGCTGCTTCAGGACTCCTCCAATCGCCTTGTTCGATGCATCCACAGTTAAGAAAAGTTCTCTCTCCTGAGAGTGATGCTTCAATTTAGCGACATATGACAGCCTTTCTCTTATTTTGAAGAATTAACCTCCTCTGTTCACTGAATGACGGTACTTTTACGCTAGAGAATAATCTAGAAAGAGTAGCTAATAGCTCACCAAGGCCAAAAAGAACCTCCGGTAGTATTTGACCATTCCAATAAGTTTGTTCCAAAGAGAGAGTCCATAAGCCTTTGGAAGGTAATACTAGCGTTTCGGGGTTCAAATGGCATTCTTAAGTGCTCATATAGTCCCAAGCAAGTAATATGTACGCATTAGATCTAACTTTGAAAAGAACTTACGTTTCTTATAAATCGTGAATGCGAGAAATTGAGTAACTGTCAGACAGTGTGAGTGTATTGAGCTATCTATAGTCACCAACTATCCGCCAAGAACTGCTCTGTTTTTGGACAAGGTGAAAGGGGAATTAACCGGTTGGACTTATGGTGCCGACAGAAAACAACTTTGAAACTTATTATTTAACTATAACCTCCTTCTCCGTAGTTAGGCTACGGGTTTCGAGAGAAGTGAAAGTCTCATGAATTACTCCATGGCGAGGTTTGGGACAGAACCCCGTTTCCGAGTGTCATATTGACTGATAGCCCGAAGTGGCTCAACCCAATGATACCATAGTAAATATACGCGATAACGAATTCCCATTCAACCCTGCAAACAGTGTCGAACTCGAATCATAAATTCTTACAGAAGTTCTTATAGAAGTTAAATGGTTACGACTAGTAAGATTGGGAACGTATCAGATGACTCGAGAAGAACGTGTGTGAAATAATCAATTGCTGAGATCCCGTGTCAAATAGGAATTTCGTCCCATAGCTAAAAAAAATAGTAGACTATTGGTAAATGCAGGGTTGGTTTGTGGAGCACGGATATTTATCATTGGGATGAGAGCCCGACGATTACTTAGTTTTTTGAGAGGGACAAATATGAGGAGTTTCGCATTTAGTCGCCTTATATAACCATTTCCAGTGATATAAACATCTACGAGGTTTCTGCTGCGGCTCCTGAGAAGTGATTTTGGAGAATTTGATTGTAATTACTTCTTATGATTTCGAGCCAATGTATGATATTTAACCATTGAGATGAATTCTGTTAGAGTAAGATCCAATAATTGAACGTAAAGTACAGTTCTTTTTCTCTCTGGGATAATATTGTTTCAACATTATCAAATTACGAAAAAATTCTAATAATTTCTTCGTGGATGTCCGAAATATTGGACAAGTACCTATTCTTAAGCGCGTCTCACAATTTAATTTACAGAGAACCTACCCGGAGCCTCGATAAGTTTGAAAGAGTTTTTCAATTTTATCTTGGGTGAATATTTTTATTTGGGTTTAGTTGGCATATTTTGAGTTGCCCCACGATTTCTGTAGGCTCTCTGCCAGCATTAGCTCCAGTTTTGGGCTAATATACATTTTTAAGGATTGTATCTATACTACTATGAGACTAAAAATCATATTGTTACAACATTATCAAATTAGAAAGCATTGACCAATATTATAATTTAAAGTAAGCAAATACCAGATATCTTCTGTCCAGAATCTTTTATTTATAGGGCAAGGCTAGGACCTTCTCAGGAAACTTGATGAAATTATCCCTTTTTGTATCGGTGAGCCATTTATAGAATTTTATGATAGTGATTTATATAATCCATATAGCCACAATTACATATCTAATTATTTTTTCTATTTTTTATACATTTTCGAAAGAGTTCAACATTATTAACTTAGTTATTTGAACTTAAGCAAAATATTTTTCTTTTGTTGTTGCACAAATTATTAAAGAGTCAGTAAATATCGTTTTTTTTTTTTTCACTCGAATTGAAACTGTTATATAATTAATTATTTTTTTTATGTTTCAAGATAGGAAATATTTTTTGTATATATTTCCACTTAGTTATTTGCTAATATTTGTTACATTGAAAAAAAACTAATTTCATTCAGAAAAATAACTAAACATTAGCTTTCTATTTATTCTATGTATGTAAGTTATGTTTAAGCTCTGATTATCAAATATATAAACATGATAGCATAAAAAATATGAGTATGACCACACATTCTGGTTATGTTTTTCAATTTAAAGAAAGAACAGAGAGTTATTTTGTAAATAATATCTGAATATTATAAAGTAATTTGTTGCTGATGCTTTTATATTTTTTCGTTCAGTCTGTTACATTCATTTCAATTAGCTTCAGCGTACTATGTTATTGTTGAGCTAACTAATCATTTGAATATTAGGGTGTTTTGCACTGTTCTTTATATGCATTCACAGGCCCTGATTGTTAGGTATGTTATTGAAAATCACAGTCCTAAGAGTCATTTACATTTACAAAGGTAAAGATTCTGAATTTGATACGCTCATGCCATTATAACGAACAAAATATGTTGTCTTGTTGTATAATTAAGCCACATAAAATATTTAATGTATTATCATCTAATAAATCAGTCATTTAAAACCTCGATGAAAAATGTATTAAACATAATATATCTATAAGTTATATCAAAGTAAAATATTAATTTCATATTCGGAACTATTAACTAAAAAAAATTACTTCTAGCTTAATATTAGATAAAAAAATGAAGCAGATTAAATATTTTGCAATAAAGATAAAAGGTATGCTGAATTTGCATCATTCTCTTCATCATTACGTGGAAGCTGTTATTTATACACACTAATTTTTTAATATTCACAAACACCTAACTTGGTTTATATTTTTTATAATCAATTGCATTATTAACTATAAATAGTCATACGTAATTAATGGGTTCAGAGTGAAGAAGCCCAATAAACACCATAAAACATAAATAAAATATATGTCAGGCCAAAAGCATAAAAAGTAGTCAACCAGCTTTATGTTTGTCGGTTCTGCCTTCATTTCGTAGCGCAAGTTACGTGGATGAATGTTGTTTCATATCAGGCAACCCATATTTCATGTACTTATCAATTAAGAAGATTCTCTTATAATTAAAATGTTTTACAAACTTGCGGTTTCTGTGCGTTGCTGTCTACACAGTTCTGGACTACTTAGCTCCTGCTGCCTATGTGCACGACCTCACTCTCCATATGTCCCCTAAACCTGTCTCACCACAAATGATGTTCCTTGAACCTGCCGCAAATGCATCGGGTGAGGACAGGGCCAGAAGTTGGCAGATCAAAATCTGCTAAATTCTCCTGACACAACTGTTGTACAGCTTTAGCTTTGTTCCCCGGGGCTCATCCTGTTGCCAATAGTAATTGTATTAAGGGTTGTTGCCTCCATCCAGGGGCTTTACAATGTCCTCATAACCTCCAGTGCTCCTTAGCCCCCCCCCGGAGGCCCTTAGTGAACCAATATGGAGGCTCTTCTTCAATTTCAGCAAAGAGGCCTACCAGGAATTCATCAGTCTGGATTTTGTTGTGGCCACCGCTACAGGCTTCCTCTCCAAGCTGTCCCTGCCTCAAGCTTTTTTCTTGGTATCGTACTCCATGATCTTGCTTACACAACAATCTTAACAATCTCTAGCGCACGGAGTAGATCTGGCACTCGTTGCCCTTTTTGCATCCATTTTAATAACTAAGCAATCTACATAACTCGCTGCATCTTTTTGAAAGAATAAGATTCGGACTTTCTGCAAAAATTAAAACATCTCGATATCATTCTTATTAGTGAGATATTAGCATTTAAAGTTGATTCCGTTTTGCTTCCGCACCGGTGTATTATATATATATATATATATATATATATATATATATATATATACAAGGTCGGCTGATAAGTCCCGAGACTAACACATAGATGGCGCCAGTGGATTTGTTTTCATATGACTGTCAGCTAGTACCAACCTTCAAAAATATATGCATAAATATAACAGCTGTCTGACAACTAGTTTGTGAGATATTGCGTTTTAAGTGAAGCTACTTTTGTTATTGTGAAAGAAATGGAAAAATACAAATTTCGTGTGTTAACAAAACATTATTTTTTGATGGGAAAAAATACCGTCGAAACTAAAACTTGGCTTGAAGAATGTTATCCGGACTCTGCTCCATCGAAAGCAACCATATGTCGATGGTTTGCTGAATTCAAACATGGTCGTGTGAGCACGAATGATGATAAACGCAGTGGACGCCCAAAAGAGGTGGTTACACCAGAAAACATAAAAATAATCCACAAAATGATTTTAAATGACTGTAAAGTGAAGTTGATCCAGATAGCTGAGACTCTGAAGATATCGAAAGAGCGCGTTGGACATATCGTGCTTGAATATTTGGACATGCGAAAGCTCTGTGTAAAGTGAGTGCCGCGAGAGCTCACAATCGACCAAAAACAACAACGAATTGATGATTCTGAGCAGTGTTTGAAGCTGTTCAATAGTAATCAATCCGAATTTTTGCGTCGATATGTGACAATGGATGAAACATAGCTCCATCACGTCACTCCCGATTCCAATCGACAGTCAGCTGAGTGGACTGCATATGATGAACCGAATCCAAAGCGAGGAAAAACACAACAGTCAGCTGGGAAGGTTATGGCGTCTGTATTTTGGGATGCACACAGTATAATATTCATTGACTATCTTGAAAAGGGAAAACAATCAACAGCGATTATTATATAGCCTTGTTGGAGCGTTTGAATGATGAAATTGTTGAAAAACGGCCCCATTTGAAGAAGAAAAAAGTGTTGTTTCACCAAGACAATGCACCGTGTCACAAGTCAATGAAAACCATGGCTAAATTAAATAAATTGGGCTACGAATTGCTTCCCCATCCACCGTACTCTCTAGATCTAGCCCCCAGCGACTATTTCCTGTTTGCAGACCTGAAGAGAACGCTCACTGGCAAGAAATTTAAGGACAATGATGGAGTAATCGCCAAGACAGAAGCCTATTTTTCGGATAAAACAAAAGATTACTATAAAGTGCAATCGAAAAATTGAAAGATCGCTATAATCGCTGTATCGCCCTCGAAGGCAACTAAGTTGAATAATTAAATCGAATTTTGTCAAGAAAATGTTTTCTTCTTAGTTAGTCTCGGGACTTATCAGCCGACCTGTTATATATATATATATTTAATTAAATGCTTTTATGGATTTCATTCATATTCTGTTTTCTTACCAAAAAGAAAGATGATATAATATAATAAATTTTCCTGGTACTTTTTTATTGATTAATCTTTAACAGTCATTATCCATTTTTGGTATTCTTTACTCTGTTTTTCAAATGGGAAGTTTGATCTATCTTAATAGATTTCAAACATTCACTTTTAAGGCTTTATACAAAAAATATTTCCATGCTAGGTTTCAAAAAATATTTATATCATTTCATGTCAATCAATATACTTTTATACGGAATATTTTCTTGTCATGTGAAATATCATACTATATTTCTTTGCATTAGAATATTAAACTTGAAACTTTCGTTTCCGAATCCCAGAGAGAAAGAAGAATGTTTTTATCTGTCTAAAATCAAGTATACATAGATTTTTATTGTTCTATTTGAAAATATTAGATACAAAAAATACTTTTATAGAGAAATATGCAAACACTATTTGTATATGTACTTGTAAAAGGATACATTTCTGTCAGTCTATGTTGATATAAATCTATATAATTGCTATTAATGATAAACAACTGTTTTTTTAAATTTGAAAATTATAGGATAGAAACTAATAAAAAAGATTTAAATAATATGATGGTTTTGCTACTAGCTTAAAATTAAATATTTCTTGACACCGGATGTTTCAAAAGAGCTTCTTAAGAATTAATCGTCTTTGATATTCTCATGTATGCTTTTTAAGTTTTTTATTTGAAAGTATATTTTATATAAGTTTTAATGATAATAACTATAATCATATTTATTTAAGATATTTAGACACACTTATTACATTATTTAAAAAATGATAGCAAAAATCATTACAATAAGATAATCAAAGAAATAAATTTGGTTATTTTATTTCTTGGCAGTAATTATGAGCTATAATGTTCATTTATATATTGTTTTTTGTTTTTATTTATTATAGTATTGTCTTATGTGTATTTTATCTACAATGTTTGTTGATATTGATAAATAACAAGTCTTAAGAGAAAAAATAATAATTACTATTTAGCTGGCGACCTGTCTATTTATATTATAGTATGTTCATTTAGCTTTCAATAGACTTTTGCAAGGTATGCGTATAAAAATGTGCATCATCAAGGAGGGTTTAATTACATTAATTGTTAATTAACAAGCAATCACAGTTACACAAACTATATAAGAAAATACAATATTCATATCCAAAAAACTTGTCAAACAAGTTACGCATATTTTATTCCTTTTGTCTCGCCCAAAAAGAATACTTAATTTTGTATATAAGGAGGTGAATAAAAGTTTGAGAATCATCACTTCCAGATCACTTTTCCAACAATCAAGATGTTTTTCAAACTTGCCGTTCTTTGCGTTGCTGTCTCAGCAGTCTCTGGAGCTCCCTCAGCTCCTGCTGCCTACGGCGCACCACCTCTACCCGCATATGGAGCCCCTGAGCCTACCCCACCCGTATATGGCGCCCCTGTACCTGCCCCTGCCTCAGAGCCCATTCCTCCCTACGCATTCAACTACGCCGCCCTTGATTCCGAGAGTCAGACAGACTTCAGTGCCGAGGAAGAGTCCAAGGATGGATCTGTCATTGGTCAATACAAGGTTCTCCGTGCTGATGGATTATCATGACTGTGACTTACTCTGTTGAGGGAGACTCTGGATTCGTGGCTGACATCGCCACCGAGAAGGCCCCTGAGTCTGAAGCCAGTTCTGGCTATGGCGCCCCCGTTGAGCCTGCTTACGGTGCCCCTCCCGCGCCTGCATATGGAACCCTAGCTGAGCCAACTCCTCTCCCAGCCTATCTTCCGTCCTATGCTTAGATACCAATGAAATTACATTTATGTAAAATGTATTACGGAAATGTTTGAAAAATAAATTATAAATTATACACGATGGTCTAGTACTTCAATCATGATAAAGGGGATTATAAAATTCAGTTGTGGTGTATGTCGTAAATGTCTATTATGTCTGTGGTTCAAAGTTTTTGTTGGGCTTATCACCAAATTATAATAATTCAAAAATCATACATTTATCTTAGATTATTTTTTAAGGTTCATTTTGATCATGTTTCACAGAAAAAACACGCTTATTAATTTTAAATTTCGAACACAATAAATAAACCTTATTTGCTTCATAGAACTTTTTTGAGTGTTACATGACTGTAAACATGTTTTCTTATACTTCTCTGATTCTGTGACTCGGCAATGACTCGGTTTTTTCATATATAATATACACTATTTTGTCCATGAAAAGACTGTAGGAGGATTTTGAAATCGAATAACTCAGTAAGGTATGGTGAGATCACTACACATCTTTGCGATGTATAATAAGATATATAGCTAAAAAGAAATATAACCTATTGCATCAATTGTGTTCTATTTTAGATGCTTTTGGCCATTTAAATTGGGATATAAAATGTAAGAATGAGTAAATAATTATTTTGACAAAATAAGTACTTCTGTGACTGAATAAAATTTTGTTTTTATTTAAAAAAAAATTCGGGTGACCCATGTCATGATTGAATGACAATGAATATGAAAACATTCCCAAAGAAAGCTTCCTTCCAAAAGTGAGTAGATAGTTTAGAACGATATTGTATTTACTTTGTTGAGAAATAATTTTATGATATTCTACGATAAGCTATCAACGAGCAATATATTCCCTTTTCAATGTCACTCGCTCTCTTATTTCGAGGGATATAAATGTTGTAGAATAGTTACAAATTTTGGCAAATATTCGCATATACAGAAATCAAGTCTTGAAAAGTGTTAGAGTATATCTTTGACTCCATATTATATATTCTTGAATAGCTTCTATTCTACATGTTTAAATAACATCATAAAGCAACGAAGACAAAGAACCATTGTAAAGTATGTATATAATCAATGATATCAAATAAAAAACAATGGTTTTTAAAATATTAAAAGAGCGATAAAAATATTGAAGTCTATTTGTGGTTATTGATTTGTAAAGAGTTTATGTCACTACAAGCGTTAATCTTTTCCAATTTATTTATTTATCTACAATTTCCTTGTAAATTCGATGGCATTTATTTAATTTATATGAAATTCTCGGATTATACACGAAATACCTTTTTTTAATTGCACTAAAGACTGGTTCAATCTATTTGTCATCTAGAAAAAATGGTTATGAATATTTTATTAGAATAAATATCAAAAGTTAATGGCAATTTAAGTATTTGAATATCTCATGATAAACTACAATAGAAAAATATGACTATGGGAAAATAATTTTAAGAAAAGTCAAATATGAAAGAAATTTTGAGGTAAATTTTGTCTTTAATTTATGAAATATATAATTAAAGATTTTCGTTTTGCTTTGTTGAACTTGTTTATGATTCATATACGTTATTTGCTTATGAACGAATATAATTTTTAATGGATTTTTCTCAAGGCTGGCTTAATACTTTTACTTATAAGCATAAATAATATTCATAAGTGAATGAATATAAAATCTAATGAAAACTCAATGATTTGAATATCATTTGCCTTTTCAAAGCTTAAGGGAAATGTATAAACAGATGGTGATATGAGGGACATAAATTAAAATAAATGCAACGATTAATAAAAATTCTTAAATATCATCGCATTTATATACAAACTTATATGTAATCTAATTTATGATGAGTAAAGTTTTTTAATTCGTTTAGCTTAAGTTGAAACTCAAGTTCATAATTCTATTGTAAGTACAATGGCGGTCAAATTAAAGATAGCATTTTCAATTAAAAGTTACCTTAACAAACGCATCTTCAAGTTAACAAATTCCATTGATGTTGATAAACTGTTATTAAAAAAGTATATACGGGCAATAACTTGTCAAACAAGGTACATATTTTTTATTGCTTGCATTACTCTCGTATCGCCCAAAAAAGGAATATTTAATTATGTATAAAAGAAGTGGGCATTTATTTGAGAATCATCATTCTCAGATCGCTTCTTCAAGAATCAAGATGTTTTTCAAACTAGCCGTTCTTTGCATTGCTGTCTCAGCAGTCTCTGGAGCTCCCTCAGCTCCTTCTGCCTATGGAGCACCACCCCTATCCGCATATGATGCCCTGAGCCTGCCCCACCTGCATATGGTGCTCCTGAGCCTGCCCCACCCGCATATGGTGCTCCTGAGCCTGCCCACCCGCATATGGTGCTCCTGTACCTGCCCCTGCCTCAGAGCCCATTCCTCCCTACGCATTCAACTACGCCGCCCTTGATTCTGAGAGTCAGACAGACTTCAGTGCCGAGGAAGAGTCCAAGGATGGATCCGTCATTGGTCAATACAAGGTTCTCCGTGCTGATGGAATCATCATGACTGTGACCTACTCTGTTGAGGGAGACTCTGGATTCGTGGCCGACATCGCCACCGAGAAGGCCCCTGAGTCTGAAGCCGGCTCTGGCTACGGTGCCCCCGTTGAGCCTGCTTACGGCGCCCCTCCCGCACCTGCTTATGGAGCCCCAGCTGAGCCTGCTCCTCTACCAGCCTATCTTCCGTCTTATGCTTAGAAATTGCTTATTTTTTTATCATAAAATGTAAAACGGAATTGTTTGAAAACATTGTATTATTTATATATGGAAAAGAATATTAAGAAAATATACTTATGTATGACTGCAAATATGATATTATAAGTTTATTCATATCTACATGGGTTTAAAATGTTCCCAAATATTTCACAACAATGCACTTGCTTAACTTAACCCTGCCAATCATCATTAAGTAAAAGACCAAGTATGTTAGCCAGGGAATGAAAAGCTGATCAACTTTCAAAAGCTGATTCAAGATGAATTCTTAAATGGAGTCATGTCCGATTAGGAATATTTTCATGAGACCCTGGTGGTGTGTTAAGAAATTGACTTTCCGATGGAGACAGGATAGATCTTGCAGACCAACTTAACTTACAATGCCGGACTTATAATGTTTCGAGGAAATTGATGAAAAATAATATATTTTTATGATAAACAACGAATTCCAATTGGCGTACAACAAAAATCTTAAATCGAAGATTGTTTGGTCGTACTTATGCTTCACAATTAAGTATCAAATGTAGAAACAAGATATTAGATAAGTATATTGGTAACTACAAGTTGTATTTCGTCTATTTCGTTAATATCTAATTGTGAGAACATTAAGGATTGCATTGCAAAACTTATTTTAGATATAAAATCATTACTAAAACATCATTAGAAAATCAAATTCAACATATTTTTGGGAATCTATATGTCTATCTATGTAAAAATATTATTTTAATGCCATAATACGCATATAAATTTGTATCTAGATAAAATTACTTTAGCTTATAAAACACATGTCCACATAAAAAGTTTTTCCCCCTTTTTTTGCTTTCAAAGACATTTTGTGCATAACATATCAAATATTTTTAGATAAATATTGTAGTTTAAGATTTGTACCCTGAAAAAGTCATTTCGCGCTAACAATTCACACATTTATATACGATACAATACATAATATATTATGAATAAACGTTATTGTGTGCAATATAATATTTATTCGTGTATTTTCTTTTACGGAGCTACTCCGTTTTATATAATAATATACAGTTATCTGTTGCAATGTACATAATTTATTTTAATAAAATTGCAAGAGCGAAATCATAGTCACATAACGATTATAATAATACTATAAAGCAATAAATCAAAATATTAAAAAGTTATAATCTTCTAAAACATCTTAAAATTCATGTTAATCTTTGTATTCTCAAAGCATGAATTCAATAAAATATTTATATATAGTGAGTAATAAATTATAGATTGTTACTCATTGATATATATTATATTTCTGCTTTTATTTTTAAAATACACGTGAATAAAATTTATATATGAATAAATATATCCTTCAGGCTACGTAGGATAAAAAAAATCTGTAGATATTGTTTTTGGAAGTTTTTGCTTACTTTACCATATAAATTAAGTGACCATTGTATCATTGACCATTCATTCAATACATTTAAAAAGCCACCACATAACTTGTATCTATAATATGAATACAATGGAATATTTAAAAAAGAAAATGCTTCGATATTGAAGTCACAATATTGCTTTAAGCAATGCAGATTATCGCATATACAATAGATACTATTCTTGCCCTGTGAAAAAAAGACCACACAAATAGTTACATTTGTTATCAACTGATATTAACAATGCATATCTTGTCATGAACACTGCATGCATATAAAATACAATGAGATAGGATTGAGTGTTGATATTCTTATTAATACTCACATTAAGAAGGAATCCATCCTCATTCCCTGAACATTATTACTTGGTGCTGGGCAGATAACAGGAATAATCGTTCACTTGCGGATACAAGCACCAAAATTGGCACACATACTCCTTAGGTGTTTCTCTTTCAATATAGCCGAGTGGCCAAATGAAAATTCAAGATGGCGGCCATTTTTCAAGATGGCCACCATTGAAAATACAGATAACTGGAATAATCGTTCACTTGCGGATAAAAGCACCAAAATTGGCACACATACTCCTTAGGTGTTGCTCTTTCAATATAGCCGAGTGGCCAAATGAAAATTCAAGATGGCGGCCATTTTTCAAGATGGCCATTGAAAATACAGATAACTGGAATAATCGTTCACTTGCGGATAAAAGCACCAAAATTGGCACACATACTCCTTAGGTGTTGCTCTTTTGATATAGCCGTCTGGCCAAATGAAAATTCAAGATGGCGGCCATTTTTCAAGATGGCCACCATTAAATATACAATGATATTGCATTTTGCAATAAAATCCCATAGACTTGTCCTATGTGGATGATCCTGGTGCCAAATCATACATTTTCCACTATGCAGAATCCAAATTTGGACCCATGGACTTACTCACTGGCTTCCTTGTACCAAATTTCAGTCCCCGAATCCTAATATTCTGCTAAATATGAGGTTTACATTATGTCCAACTTGGGGAAAGTAGAAAAGCTCTCACACGCCATGAAAGATATGGGCAATCCTTTCCAGGAGGAGAGTCAGGACCTGCTTTCACTTGATACAAAGGATATTGCTCATCCCACTGCCGCCGAGCTGATTGGCACACACCTTGAGATAGGCAAGGTCCGTTTCCAGGAGTTTATGAAGGGGCTGGAGGGGAAAGAAGAATCCACCTTCTATGAACCAATAAAAAAGAATAGGGTTGACTTCTTCCGACAGGCACAAGCCAGTGTTGACTCTTCAAAGCAAAAAGTGCTGAAGGAGGACTGCCAACTGTTCTCCAAGCTGTTCATATCATGCCAGAGCAGAGAGTGCGACTTGAAGGAGTTCTTCCGTCATGAGAACCAGTCCCATCCTGCTGCCCTCAGCGACGGTGGAAAGCTCCACACATGTCAGAAATCCCACCTCACTACCATTCTTGAGAGCCAAGTTACAATTCCTGAGGCAGAACCATACGCCGACACCATCATCATTGATGGTGCAGCGTTGGTGAACAGTCTGCCCCCAAGGAGTTCAAAGACGTTTGAAGAGTATGCAATGCTCGATGTCCTTCCTACAATAAAAGCATACTCTACCAAGTACAAGAGAACAGACATTGTGTTTGACGTTTACCGGCCATCTAGTCTGAAAGCTGAAACTAGATCGAAGCGAGGACATGGGGTGAGACGCAGGGTAACATCTTTGGGCAAAATTCCCTCGAAATGGCAAAACTTTCTGAGGGAAAATGACAACAAAGCCGAGCTGTTCAGCTTTCTTGCTGATAAGATAGCATGTGTGGCCTCACCAAATGTGGTCATTGTGACCAAGGAAGATTATGTTATCAGCAACAGTACTATCAATCTGGCTGGGGTGGCACCATGCAGTCATGAAGAAGCTGACACACGGATCTTTGTGCATGCCAGGCATGCCACGGAAGCAGGCAGCAAGGTCATCATGGTCAAAGCCAACGACACAGATGTTGTCGTCATCGCAGTGAGTGTTCTGCAGGAACTTCAGGAGCTCGGACTTCAGCAGTTGTGGGTTGCCTTTGGCCAAAGACAGAACCTGAAGTGGATTCCTGTTCATGACCTGTGTTGCACTCTTGCAGAAAAGAGCAAAGGGATGCTCTTCTTCCATGCATTCACTGGCTGCGATGTTGTTTCAGCATTCCGTGGCAAAGGGAAGAAGTCTGCTTGGCAAACCTGGAATGTTTGTGATGAGGCTAACAATATCTTCAGCAAACTCAGCCATTACCCACCTGTACTGGATGATGAAGACCTGAAAGCCCTGGAGAAGTTTGTGGTCATGATGTACGACAGATCCAGCACAGCTGAAGGTGTCGACGACGCAAGGTTGGACATGTTTGCTCGGAAGCAGAGGCCGTACGAAGTCATTCCTCCAACCCAATCAGCACTGAAGCAACATGTCATGCGTGCATCCTACCAAGCGGGCTGCATCTGGAGTCAGTCAACAGTTTGTCAACCAGAAACGCAGACTCCTGCAAACTGGGGCTGGACCAAAAAAGGAGATCTGTGGCAGATTGTTTGGACAGAGCTCCCACCCATTGCAGAGAGTTGCCAGCAGCTGACCAAGTGTGGATGCAAGTTGGAATGCTGCGGTCGATGCAAATGCTACTGCTTGGGTCTGACCTGCACGGCACTGTGCAGCTGCAGGTGTGAGGTTTAGAAACGCTGTAGTATAGGCCTGCTCATCCAAACAGCCTACATGTAAAAAAAAAAAAAAAAAAAAAAAAAAAAAAAAAAAAAAAAGTGAACGATTATTCCAGTTATCTGTATTTTCAATGGCCGCCATCTTGAATTTTAATTTGGCCACTCGGCTATATCGAAAGAGCAACACCTAAGGAGTATGTGTGCCAATTTTGGTGCTTGTATCCGCAAGTGAACGATTCTCTTGTAATTATGCTATTATCCGCCCCACTATATATTGAAGGCTATATATTAAGGAATTGAAAAACGAAAAATCCTACATGCAACCAAAGTATTTCATTACTTTTTATTTCATACAGAATAGTTATTACTTATTTACGACGGAATCATTTCTGTAAATTATGTACCACGTTATATAAATTTGATTCATAAAAAGTATTATTTTTAAGAAATCATCAAAAAATGCTTCATTAAATAGTGTCACAACCGTTTTGAGTATAAAATTATTTATTTTCAATCATATAATTATTATAATTGTACATTGGTGACCAAGAAATATAATTACCGAGTTGTTGATTTACAAGGTTGACCATGTGTTCTCAGACATATGCACCAGTATCATGAAACTGTTCATGTTGTTTTATTTAATGTATTAACTAAAATTCACATTACAAAATAGTAATAAAAAATAATGTAATCGTAGGGATCAAAACATCAAAACAAGTAAATATAAAAAAGTATTAAGAAGGATACAAAATGAGATTTTAGCGGCGGTTCTTGTGTTTTTACAAATCTTATGTTTGGTACTCTTTATCCAATAATTTTAGTCCGTTTCTCAGTGAATGGGGTGCAGCTCAAAGAGTTTATGGAATTAATACCGTGCTCGATTCAAACATGTGATAGATATTATACGTCAAATTTTAATAAGGCTCCTTTCTTCAGGAGCTTACCTTCTCCAGAAAAACTCGAAAACATAGCCATCCAAACAACACTTTACCATTCACGACTTGAAAGAGAATCAGCTTTTAATAAGGAAGGTTAATGTTCCCCCTAAGAAAAAGTGCATTCAATCATCTTCCTCTAACTCCATGGTGCATGAAGTTTATTTGCACAAGATAGGAAACCTCAGACGCGAATAAAGTTGCTGAGTATTATAAAAAAGCTTGGCCTCCCGTCCTCTTGGGATCGGATGATTAGGCATTCTCTTTTAAAACTTATGACGGTCGACATTTACATCACAATTTTTAATCTCTGCTAATCTTCTACGCTTCTTCAGTCCATGTAAAATTGTGGAAAATTATACAATGATACTTTTCATGCTTTTGTAAATTGTCCCGTTAATTATTTTGAAGTCTTTTTAGAGTTAGATTATGTTTTCATTTCGAATTTTAGGCTAGATTTTTTGAAAGCTTATATACTCTCGGCTCTTTTAAACATTTTAAATGTAACTCTCCAGAAGGAAAAGCTATTTATCAGCTATTAGGAACTTTAATCTTATATAGGACAAAAATTGACCTATGGTAAGTGTGTAGATGTTAGTAATTAAGAACAATTATGATATCCGCTGAAGCGAGATATTGTGCCCTGGAAATTAAGATCCCCGATGCCTGTGATGATTCCTGGATATATGCATTAGAATATACGCTATTTCCCTTCGAACTCTGCCTGACATCTCCAAGCGGTGAATAGGATTTTAAAACTTCACAACAAACTCACGTCGAAGCTTAGGACTGTTTTTTATATTCTATTTTTTTAGTTTAAATAATTTATTTATCAATGATTATTGTTTTTTGAATGTTTCTCTTGAATTGATCACTTTTTCATTGTATTATTTGTTTATAGATATTTAGATCTTTTAGTAGGAAATAATTTTAAACTAAAATGTGTATCTATGTTATGTATTTTAACACAATTTCCTATTTTATATTCAGTCATGTTTATTGTTTTATTTATACAGTCAATCTGAATAAAGTCTTACCGTTGAGGAAAAAAAATGAGGTTGTAATAATGATCAATTAAAACACTAAGAGGCGTCCAGGGCAAAATTTAAATGGTAAGCTCCATCAACTCCTCCCTCAAACCAGCACCATCATGGGGAGTTGAGACATCGCTGAGGATGTCCGTGCATTTACTTCAAAATGTTGACGTTTGATACGAGCGTAAGAGTTCTATGTTCCTTGAATTACACGATGAAGACCCTAAGGGAATCTCCCTCCGTTTACTCTCGAGGCATAAAAGATCCTCTGAACCGTAGAAATCAAATGCTCAATATAATAGGCTTCCACAATGAAACTGTTCATTGATAATAGAACAATATTTTGTTAATAACATTAAGTATGTACACACCTTTTCTGTTTTGTATAATTTGTGTTTCATACCAAGAAACACAGTGATTTGACTCCATTGAATGTTTAGGTTGTGTGAAAAAAAAATAATGGGTTTTCAGGGGTACCTCCTACTGTCCCTTCTCAACTTTGCAATATGTTTCTATAAAAAATAAAGTCCTTTATTTTAGATTACCGAATTTCTGTTTCTAAATTTAATTTTTTATTACTAAAACCTCTGGTCGTAAAATGAGGTCAGAGTGAAGAGAGAGTTAATAAACATCCATCTATCTACGTCATTTATATTCCCAAAATGCAACGTTTTCAAACCTAACACGTTTGATATATTAAACGTTGTCTCCTTGATACCCACCAATTTACAAATAGAATGATATTGTATGCCAATATTTCCTGATACCTTGTATTTAATTATTAAGATTAAAAAAGTGTTTTAGTATGGTACTACTAAAATATATAAAACAGGTACACAAGTAGGAATGACTTCATAAGCCTTTAATGACTATAGTTTATTGCAGGATATATATTTTCATTATACCTTTATAAGATAGCATGGTTTTATTGCGACATTTAGTGGGCATGCGACTAACTGAGATTTTATCTTAAGTCATTTATATTTTTGACTTGTGTTGTTTGTTTTTGGTACATTATATGTCCTTAAGAGGGTTATAAATGATTAAATTACTTATTTTCTTAATGTTAGTGTAATGGAGAGTCTACTTCAGTGTGTTGCCTACTTTAAATTTAAATACTTATTCAAATAAGCAATTGCAACAGCTATATAAATTCAATTTATATATTACCAATAATAAAGACCTGTTTATTAAAGGAATACTTTCATAGTAGTTTTAAAATTTAAATTGATTTTTTTATACTTATATTGCAAAGAGGACAGCGCAGAAGATATATGAAGAGCATCTTGACTATGAACCACCATCAACTGAATCATAGAACTGAACATCATAAATTTATCTATATAATCATTAAGGAATATATAGTTACTTTCCAGAAATAAAAATATACTTCTTATATTTTTTTATTGTCTTTTGGATATTGAAATTATGTTGAGAGCCATATCAGTAGATGAACGCTTAACAATATTTGAAATAAATTACAAGCCTTGCATGAATTCAAAACATTAGGATCTTTCCCCAATTAAACATCAGTGAAAATTGTGCACAGATGATAAAGATCTCACGCAATACTTTTGTAGTTGGGAAGTGGAGACTTTGCACTTCTTCTAAGCTATTATTTAGAAAAGTCTAGTGTGAGGTCAGTTATAATTTATTCGATCCGAAAAGTCCAGTCTTAAGACCAGTCTTATCGGTCCTTAGACTATCGACCCTTGGGATCGGTCCTTAGGACAGTTGGTCCTTGAGACTGTATTTTTGAGTCCTTTAATTTTCTATAAATGTGCAAAATTATTTACATAGATAGTCTAACTTATGATATCATATCTTATATTTTATCACAACTGTGTTTTAATTTAATATCAAAAAGGGCTTGATAAATTCATATTAGACAACTTGGAACCGTTTTTTCTCATAATATAGATTTGTTAGTATACGTTGTCGGTCATTACTCATTCAATGTTCTGTAAAAAAAATATTCATTCCCAGTTCTTTCGTATTCACCGCTATAGGCTGATTCGTAAGTATTATCAATAAGCATCGACGATTTATTATCGTAATAGTGATCATATTTGATACTTATTAACAACATAAAAAAATGTTATATTTATCATCAGTTCATTGAAGATGTTACTTTGTTCATATAAAGGATTTTTCCTTTTCATAGTATTAAGCGATGTTTATAACATAACGTAGATTTTGACGTCATATTTTTTTCTTTTTTTAATGACTGGACCGGATTGGACTCCAGTCCTCAGTCCTAGATATGGACCGATACAAACAACAGTCCAATAGTTATTTAAAATTGTTATTTTATACAGAGTAACAGAATTATTCGTAGTACTCAGAATTTAATTTAGAAAAATGAAATCAATGACCGCGGATGTCTTGCTCATATAATTAGTATCCTTTTAGTAATATTGTTTAGTTGTTTCTCTACATTGGAAATAGAACCTTCAGATAAATATCTAACTTAACAAGCCTAAATATATAAGAAAGAACTAGCTTTGTAATAAAGCGATATTTTAGTTCAAATATAACTTCTATTTACTTTTAATCAAGTTACACCCGAATTGATTGATTGGAGAAGATGTTTTAAGACAATGTATAAAGGTGAATTATACAAACTTTAATAAAACATAAACTTAATTACTACTGAACTTTTTCATTAAAAAAATTTAAGAAGATAATATTGCAAAAAGCATATCATCCCTTGCATATTTTCAAAAATATTATAACGAAATGGGGGTAGTAATTTTTGTGATGTAAATTTATTGTTGAACAAGTAAAAGGACTTCAGCTTTACCAATATGATAGGTTGGGGTTGGTGGTGATTATTATTTTAACAAAAAAAAAGATATATGATAAATCAAGTGGTGTCCATTAATTAGTCTTTTTAATAACAATATAATTCAGCTATAGTGTCACAGCGTTACATATGGTACTACAGTATACCCAAGGCAAATATGAGAAATGACACTTACTTTTATAATATATGATAAAATTTATTATGATAAGTATATTATATCAAGCTTAAAAATGACCCTATCAATATCGGCAAATACAAACTGATATACTTCTTTTAGTTTTTGCTCAATGCAGGAGTAGGAGCGGCAGTTTTAACGTGGAGGATAGAATTCTTAAAATTATGAGATAAAAACGATTAAATTGGCATCATATCAGTAGGTTTTGATCTATTGACGCTGGGCAATAATCAAAACATAATCATTACCTTCACCAATTGACTGTGAAAGAAAACTAATTCAATCTATTCTAGTAATAGGAAGTTTTGGTTTGAAAATATTTTTGTTACCGAAATATCTCAGATTTAATCTTAAAAATAATCCAGTACATGATATTTACTCTTTGCAAATTTGTTTTCTGACAGCACCATCCATAACATTAATATATTTTATAAAAATATTACTCCAATTATATGTATAAGATGATGCATATCAAAATTCAAAGAATTTTAAAGTGGATTCCTTCATTTGTTATAAATTTGATAGTGTGCTGTTCAAAAACACTTCATAAAAATGTTGACCGTTTATCTACTTAGGAGGCTAGGTCTTAGCTTTATGTTTAAATATTTGGTATTTTATATTTCTTTTGAATTTATAGATATCTACATACGATATATTTATCTTCATCATCCCGGTTCCAATCTATATGAAGTCAAAAAATATTATGAACGAAGTCATAAAACAAATAAAGATAAACATAATGGCACGTGAAGCTGAAAGTTGTTATAAAGAATAATGTTTCTTTGAAAAACACATGGAGGATGTCAAAACAGATATACAGACATGTTTAATTAAAGCCAATATCGGACCTTATAAACCAGATAAAACAGTTCTCCATTATATAATATATTTCCGTTAGTATTTAATTGTTGAACCAAATTGGTAGCTTTATTGGATTTGAATTTTAAATTTTAAAAATAGACTTGAAATGACTTTAGAGTGTAATAACGCCTTTAAATAGCATCTTGGTTCGTGTGACAATGCTCCCTAGGGTCATTTTTTGATATCTAGTGCATGTGGAAGCTGAAGGCTGCAAAGCACATCCCATCAATGATAAGGCCATGCTAATGAAGGCCAACAAAGCTTAGACATCTATGAGTGGTAAGTACGAGTACATCACAAACGAGTGCAAGGTCTTCCGAACGTGCATGGAGCTGATGATTACCGCAGAGGACAGCAACATCGACTGTTTTTTATTCATATATGCAAATTTAAGTTTTTATTTATTGAAATTTAAACTCTTAACCCATTTTTTGCCTTTCAAATTCATCTTCCAAGGTATTCTGTTTTATACTTTAGTTGCCAGAGCTTATACTATTGAAAGTTAGTATTTTGCATCTACCAGATATTTTGATTATTTTCATTGTGTTTTTCATTATTTTGGCTTTTGGAAAAGAAATAGATATATATCATACCGGTGACACATACTTATTAATTTAAGCTCTAAATAAAACCTTTACTCGGGTATCTCCTAAACGATTCGAGCAAAATTAAAAAATAATATCTTAGATTTGGATACAAGTAAAAATATGTTATGCAATTTTCATTGGCAAAATTACTTATTTCTTCTTATTTCGTTTTATGCATATTTTAAAAGTAATTATTAAAACTAGTTATATAAACTCTTGATAAACTACAACTATTCCATCTTAATAACGGTTGAAACACAAATATTTCAACAACCTCAATTTTGGACTCTGGAATTTTAAGAATACTCTGGAATTTTAAGAACTGAAATACACTGGAAAAAAAAATTCATCACTTCAATGATGAATATATATATTAATATTTGGTATGTATGTATAAAGAATGCTATCAAATTCGGAATCTTCTCAAGCATGAATTTATTTCATAAACGTTTATTATTTATCAGTTAAGTTTTGAGTCACTAAACACACGTGCTTGGTTATTTTTCTACCGTTGTTGAAAATACGACTTATTTTACCCGAATAGACCAAATGGTTAACTATTTTAAGAATAAATAATTTGTGGTCGTTCACCTTTGTTGTAAAATAATTAGGGTGCAAATATTTTTTAAACACATGATATGGCCTTTGCAAATACTTTAGCTTTTAATTTTTTTTTGGATATTAAAAGCTCATTTGTATAACCACAACGACGTTTAATATGTTCTGAGATTTATACTGTTTTACTTGCAAAAAAATACGTACTAAAAATACCTTTCCAATCATGAAACAGTTTGATTTTTATAATTTCAAATAAGATATTTTATAAAAATAGATTAAAAAATTAATAATGAAAAAATCTTACTTTTATAAAATGATTATTTCAAAAATGTGGCATGAAAAAATGATTTAGAAAATAAGTTTTAAGTCTTAATGTAAGATAATTGATCTTATTAAAATATTCCACATTTGTTGCATTATAAATGACTTTTAATTTCCTTAAGAAAAATGTATATTTAATATATACACAAGAGGAATTTCCATGAAATCACTAAAGCACTAATAAAAACACAAAAGCACAATTATCAGTAATTTTATTAACAAAAATATAAGAAATCCATCCGTTTCATTGACTTTATTTGGTGATGCACAAATTTTGATAAATATTTTCTGAGATAGGAATAGGATAAATGAATAGCTTACCATATTGGCAAACATTTATAGAAAAACAACCCCAAAATTAGAAAAAAACTAGTCACAAGAATACAAATATGAGTTAATATGCATTAATATATTTGGCATTTTTCATTTTTTTACAGAACTAAATATTGTCAAAAAATCAAATAAATGGTCCAATAAGACAAAAAAAATACTAAAAATACCACAAGGCACTTAATCTTACAAATACCATACTTGGCAGATGCCATTATATATCACACTTAATTGGAAGTCGTAGAAACATATATATATATGATAAACACATAAATATAGGACAACCTTAACGATAAATTAAACAAGGGGTATTTATGACCATGCAAACACGTTTGAGAGATTCATTTAGATACACAGTAAAACATATTGTCATCTCAAGATATCATATATATTATTAACCGCCTTTTTCTTCAAGGCCGGTGGTTCTGACTGCAGGATAATATAAAATAGTAGCTTTGATCATATATGTAGATTTAACAAATAAATAAAAGCAAGAAGTGATATACATATACAAGCAAGACGTCTTTTTCAATGGAAATATTTTCAGAAATTACAGTCTAATTTGCAATTTACTTTTTTTAATAAAAGCATTAATAATAAGTCGTCTTCTCTTTTGTAATATAATATTATTCCTTAAACTGTTTTAATTTAAAATGTATTCATATAGTTTAATATATATTTAAGCAATCATAATCCTACGGGGAAACATGAATATGAAAGTTAAATAATAATAATTATATTTGAAGCTGTTTTATCTAAATTACACTAGTAAACTAAACATAAATCTTGTTTATCGTAAAATGCATTCATAATTTAGAAATAATATATTTAAAAATGATATTTGTGCTTTTTGAAATTATTTATTCATATATATATATATTTCATATATATATATATATATATATATATATATATATATGATCGTTTTCTCATCCTGGGTTTTTGAGTTTCAGATAGTTTGTTTCCAAAATTATTTTTATTTTGTCATATATTTCTTAACAATATCTTCGTCTCGTACAACTTGATATTTTCAGAAAAAAATGAAACTGCTTTACATACTACATATGTTATCTTTATGAAATGATTAATATCTTTGATTACATTTCACATTATTGAATAATACCAAAAACAAATAGAATGGCATGTATTTGGAGCGTTCTGCTAACCGTACATAGAATTTTAGTATGATCTTTTAAGGTTATGAAGTTTTGAACTTGAAGATAAAGAAAATTAACATTTTCCGTACTATATTATACTTTTATTATTTGGATTATACTCGTACTTTTATCTCAGGTCTTTATATCATTTAAAGGACTTTTTATTAAAGTAACAACAAAATATATTTCAATGCGTTTTTCAGTTTTTAACCCTAGAATTATGAAAGTGCAAACTAATATTTTATTTTAATTGAACAGAAGAAATTGGAAGTATTTTTTGTTTGTCTAATAAAACATAATGATTTTTAAATATCTATTAAAAAATTCTAGAAAGTTTATGGTACAAAAAGTATAAAAGTATATTTCAGTCATTCGTTTGGTTTTTCAAGTTATAAGTTGGGTGAATATATTTTTTTGTCTAGCTCTTTGAGATGGTAAAAATGATAGTATATCTGTAGAACAAACTTTATCTCCCAAATATTAATACGTCCCATCTCCGTGATGTATCTCGCAGCAACACTCAATGTCCTTATTCGCCAGTACAAGAAACACAAGAACACCAAAACGAACGCTTATAGATTGATCTTATTTATTTATCTTATTTTTTTGCATTTGAGAATTTTATATATTTTAGATTTTTCTTGAATATTGTTATATTTTTTGCCTTTTGTATTTAATAATTGTGTTAGTTGTATTTTTGTATATAGGTATATCAAGAATAATAAATTTTTAGATTTTTAAGGTCTTAAAAAGAAAATTAATTTTAAACTAAAATGTTTATTTATGTTATTTCTAAACAAATTTCCTTTTTAAATTATTTTACATTATATACTTTACATTGTATGATGTATTATTTTTATTCAATAGGACTGCTTTGATAAAAAAATATTGGGTGAAAAGTCGTTCATAAGTCTCCTTCTCATTACTACGTAAAAAAATATGTGCTCTTTCTTTGTAAAATATCATTTTTATATAAAGACAAACAATATTCTCTTTACAACAGAATAATGATTCTCTAAAAGAACCACTAATCGTCACCGATTAAATATTTTGTCTAATTACATCACAACAATTTTATTTTTGTTCTTTTTATCGACAATGATCAAAGACACTTTAAATCTGAAAGATAGTTCATTCAACAGTAGAAATACTCCTTTTCAATTCTTCTAAATTAAGAAAAACCTTGAGGCCTGGGACAGCTTGGAGAGGAAGCCTGGTAGCGGTGGCCACAACAAAATCCTGACCGATCAGCTCCTGGTAGGCCTCTTTTCTGAAATTGAAGAAGATGCCTCCATATTGGTTCCCTAAGGGCCTCCGGGTTGGGGCTAAGGAGTACCTGGAGGTTATGAGGGGCATTGTAAAGCCCTGTATGGATGCAATATACCCTGATGGCAATAACTGTTGGCAACAGGATGGAGACCCGGGGCACAAAGCTAAGTCTTTGCAACAGTGGTGTCAGGAAAATTTGGCAGATTTTGACCTGCCAACTTCTGGCCCCCGTCCTCACCCGATGCGGCGTCTTTGGACTATGGAATCTGGGGTTGTGTGGAAAGCAAAGCCTGTACAGCTCCTCACCCGAGTATTAACGCCCTGAAGGCCTCCGTGGACAAGGAATGGGCCGCCATACCAGAGGAGAACGACCGTAAAGTGTGCTGGGCCTTCTGACCTCGTCTCGAGACCATGGTGGCTGCCAATGGTGATCATTTTGAAAATTAATAACTTAATACTTTCTTACTTAAGAATAAACAAAGTTACCTGTTCTACCCCTTGTTGTTGTAGTCAACCATTTTCATTAGCAATCATAATTTTCCGTTTTTTTGCTTCCGCACACTGTATATATATATATATATATATATATATATATATATATATATATATATATATATATATACTATATATATATATATATATATATATATATATGTGTGTGTGTGTTTGTGTGTTATCACATAGTTTTTAAAATGAAGTGCCTCAATTAAACTTAGTTTAATTACGAAATAAATATAATATTGTTTTGTTCAACTCTATAAAATATTTTATTTCATTCTCTGCACTTTTATCTGTGATTAAGTGAATATTTTCTAATCTATAGTATAATATAGATTCATATTAAAAGCTTTCATGATCTAAAACAACAAATGATGTATTAAAAAATGATATAAAATACATTAATTCTTCCTTTTTAAGAGGCCTATTCCTGTGTATATAACAGATCCATATATACGGATACATACCAGCAATAGGGTTTCCAAGGACACCTTTTCATATTGAATAATCATTAAGGCTCTCTGGCCCATTCTCAGACGCTCTCAATCTCTTTCATAAGGCTCCCACAATGTGACTTTTTATGGAACGAAATCGGTTGAAAGAAAAGAGTTTGAATAATTAAAAAGCTTTTGGCATTATAATATAAAGCATCACTTCTTTCGTGATCGTTATGTTGTGAACATCAACACTGAGATAATAATATCCTTAAGTACATTAGGCTATTTATCTTGGTATCAGGGACTTATATTTAAGCACGTGATATTAAAAAATAACAATCAAGAATACATAACAGTAAGCATCAAATCTCAAAAGATGTAACAATATAATATCATATAGATAAATAAAAACATATAAAAAACAATCTTATGAAAGAAATAGATTTTAAAATAACTATTTGAATTTCTTATGCATGTACAGTTCATAATCATTTATAGAACTTTGGAATATTGGGCATCATTTCAGAGAGGTTGGCATCTTTGATTGTTCCTTTAATAAATCACGCAGTGAACTTTTGTAAAAGCTGCTTTCTTAATTTTAAGAACATAATTATTATTTTCACATAGTCCTCGATCCATGACATAATAAATTATTTATTCCAATATTACCTGTTGATATTAATGAAATGAAACAAATCCTTATAATTCTGCTAATTTAAATTATATATTCTGTTTCATCTCTCTTATCGAGGAGAAGAAAGAAAATTGATTTGCCAATTGAAAAATGATGTGTATTGGTGAGTTTCCCCATGAACTTCATTAAAGCATAATTAATAATTAGTAAGGTAAAAAGCCTTACGTATTACTATTAGCAAGGAGTGCCACCAATTCAACTACTCATAGATGATAAGACCATCTGCGGCGAGTATTGATATCTGGGTATCATATTTTGGATCAAGGGCTTTTTATTATTTGAATATTTGTTCAGGGAAATTTGAAAATGGAATCGTTTATATCCATTCTGGAAAAGTTACGGATCTGAAGCTAGGCCTTGAATTAATCGAAAACTAAATGGAGAATAAAAACCAGTGGATGTGAAGAACCGTGCCGAAGCTAGTAACTATTACTCAATTATGTTTATTAATAAGATATGTTATAATTTATCAAATAAAGCATGTCCTCATGCTCAAGAACAAAGTAAATGATTTTTATATGTTATTTTCGTTTGTTCATGTGAACAAATCTTCACTCTCTGTTAATAAGCCATTGAAAAAAGAAAGAAAATGCTTTTGATCAAACTCATTCAAAAGATTATAGGTTGAGTTGTTTTCATATAATGATAAAAATAATATTTTTTCCCCTGCAGTTCCATTAAAAAGACTAAAATAAATAAGTTGTCAGCTGAAATATATATCAATTAGTTTGTGTTCATAGATTGAGTTGTATTTATATCATGTAAATATAAATCAAATTATATGCTATGAAATTTTAAATTCAAATAACTAATAAAATCTCAATAGGATATAGACGCCATTTATTGTGTTTCTAAATTTTTATGTTTGAAGAATTGAAAGAAAAAAATACATTTATTGTTGAGTTGCGAGAGCAATCATAAACATCCTTATTCATAATACAGTGAGAGAGAGAGAGAGAGAGAGCCTCAACCTTTTTGTTTTACCATGAATCCTTTCTTAACTTTGCTCTTCCGCCTCCTCCATATCCTTCTCCTTCAAGGATGACAATGATGCATTTATCTTAGGCTCACCTACAATTTATAGCAACATTTCAGGATGCTTCATTGTCTAACTCGCTTTTCAAGGATTGCATGTCTCGTAGATAAGTGATTGGTATTCCTGGAACACTGGTCAATCGGCTTTTATTTTTTGCTTGTTGTTCTTCTCTTATTTTTTTTCTTTATCATCTTCATTCCCCGCTGACTTTGGAGGCTGTTTACAAGCTCAACTGGTTTGTAACATTAAGAAGATATGTGTATGTATAAATGGGGCGTCCAAGTCAATAATAACTTGATAAGAAATACAAGAGACTTCAAAAAGGATAATAATGGAGGGCTTATATAATTTTCTAAATAAACCAAATATATAGATAAATAAATTTAACGGTATATCTAGAACTATAGAAGGGGTTGAAAAGCTTAATTGATCCTATAAAAAGTAAATCTTATCTAGTGTTATTCATACTGAAGGTATTATATAACTAAAGGAGGGCAAAATAAGCAATATATCCATATATTTTAAATTCTTTAGAAAGAAGGTAAAGTTAATCATGAATTAATTTGTTAAAATTATGGTTTCTTTAATGATTAAAATAATTTTTACAAATAAATAATAATAATAAATGTATAGCATAAGATAATATCATTTTCGCTTAATTGATTACAGAGCAAATTATGTACAATATCGCAAAAAACGGATAAATATTGCCCATATTGTATCATATGGATATTTGACTTGAATGGATTTCTTTTAAATAAAATTATATTTACTTATGTTACATTTTTTAAGGACAATATTTTCGAATACACTACATACATAGATAATTTAAAAGAACTGATTGTCTCAATAAATATATTGGCTCCATAAATTGCGAAATTCACCAGTGCATTGCAAGGAATAAACGTATGTGACTCTGCGATTGGTGCCTTAAGGTCGATCGAGACCAATAGTAGCCTCGTCCAGGAGGTAAAGGAGTCGATTAGATCGATTACAAAGGAGGTTCCTCTTTCACTCTGCTGGGTGAAGGGTCACAGCGGTGTGACTGGTAATGAGGTAGCCGACATGCTTGCACGAGCTGGAGCTATGGGTCAAGCACAGAATAAAGAGGTTGGCTATTCTATGGCCTTCCTTAAGGAAACTGTCACCGCCTTCTATATAGAAAAGTGGCAAACTCTGTGGACAGATCTGGACTATTGTCGTCAAAGCCGTGCAATGCTTCCTAGGGTGAGGCTTTTTCAATGGAAGCGTCTCTTGGACTATTCAAAGGAAAAACTTAATTATTTAGTTCAATTTACTAGTGGACATTGTCTCCTTCGTCGGCATTACCACTTGATGCACCCTAAAGTTAGCCCTCTATGTCGAGGCTGTGGACAAGCAGATGAAGATCCTCTTCATCTAGCAAACGAGTGTCCACGATTTGAATTGGAAAGGTCACTCCTCTTAGACAATTCGAGACCCTTTCAAGGGTACTCAGTTCTTGACCTGGCTAAGTTCTTAGCAAACACAGACATCGGCCAATGGATCAAGAAACCTCCTTCAATGTACATCAATCAGGACGGACTGCAATAGGAGGAGACCCTATTGCGAGGGCACCATAAGTTTTTGTAAAATTAACATGTGCCCGTACTGAATATATGTATATATGATGTGTAGCAATAAACTATTTAAAAAAAAACGTATGTGACATATTAATAACATTTTGAATTCTTTTTTATGTATGCTTCGTCCTTACATAACATCACTTTGCATTAGAAACTAATAAAATCACAGTTAGTATTTGATATAACACAATTTTGAATATATTTATTTATAGAAAAGTTTAAAATTTATAATTGTGCCGTATAAGTATTGTAAAAATTATATATTTATATATAATTTGTATTGCAACACTTTTATGTTTCGATTCATTATTACTCCTCACTATAAAATGACGCTCAAAAACGTACTTAAACAGATACATTTCGCCACTTAGCACTTATTGACCAAAGCGATAGTTATTGAACATTAAAAATCATGTCTGATATATCTAATGACTGCTTTTTATCATGTGATTTTTTCCTATTTTATTAAAGACTTGTACAATTACATTTATTTTTCTAAAATAAAATCAATATGATTGATAGCTCACTTGTTCTTGTCCAATTTTTGATTATTTTCCATTGTTAAAAAGCTTTTTCAAAAGACTCTTATTTAGTTTGAATATAATTTGTTTGGTGACCATAATTTTACTTATTGATGAAATAAATAAAACTCTATAAAGGGTATGGCACTTGGGCGTGAACTTATGGGGCGTGGGTGGGGTCAAAAGGCGGATCAGGGTGGGATCGGGTGTGACTAGGGTGGAGTAAAGGGTGGGTCAGGGTGTGACTAGGGTGGAGTTAAGGGTGGGTTAGGGTGTGTCATAGCCATAGATTTCTCTAAAGTCAAAAATTTCCTAAAGTCCACTTGATTGGCCCCCGTTATGCATAACCATTAACTGCAGCTACAAATATTTCCTATTTAGAATAAGAAATACAACAGGTTTTGAAGGATTCTCTTTGTTCCAAAAATGGAATTTCAAACATGAGGTGAACGAAGAAGAATTTGCAGGAGGAATCCATTATGTAATTACTCCTTGTAGGAGGAATCCATTATGTATTATATATATTATATACCCTATTATATATATATATATATATATATATATATATATATATACCCTAATGACTAAGATCAGTTACTAATGACTAAGAGTTTCCATAAATAAATACATAAAGCCAACCACTCTGTTCATCAGTAGAAGAACTGACGAGTTGTTGCCTTGGGATATTGAAATGCTTATATGAAATATGGAGCAGTTATACAAGAACAATAAAAAATAATTTACATAAAGTCGATTTGATTTAGTGATTCATAAATAAGGATACTCAATTATGGAACATCTGCCTGTATATGAAGGATCCCACATCAATATTTCATTTTAATAGAGAAGATGAAACATGGACGTGGGTACGATCAAAAACTGGTTGAGGCATCTTTGACTCTAAAAAAAGTTGACCATTCTTGGCTAGGGAGTTGTTGAATGCATTGATGCATGGACCTCATGAAGATCTCCTTAAAAACTTTATAAATACTCTAATATGCTAAATATATATTATGAAAAAATGGTCAGATAGAAAATGAAAATAATTTAATGCCAAAAAAGGAAAGAAATATTTTTATTCAATCCAACCTCATAGTTGAGTGAAAATTCCATGTTACTTAACAGCATTGAAAATATATTATTAATGTTCTAATCAATTATGTGTTATGGGTTTTCATTTCTCTCATTAAATAAATAATTTAATTTTTTGAGAGTGACAAATCTAATAAAATATTTTTGAAGAATCATAGCATTGACTGACATTATTATTGTCTAATTAATATAATTTCATTTCCTTCAAACCTCGCAGTTTCCAATACAATCTATGCGTTTGCAATTCTGTTTTTACTATTTAGACCTTCATGTTAATTATTTTTTATTGCTCTGGATGTCAAAAGTAGCTTCAAAAGGAACATATTCATAGCCGTAAAAAACCTATTACTATATTCTTCGATAAAGAGACCCAATTGTCAATACTGGGACTTGGACAAATGTATCAAATTAACTATTGAAAAATATGTTGCCATTTCTCTTACAAGTTATTATTTAGTATACAAAAACATATTTTCACTACTGTATCCATCAGTTGACATTATTATTCTTGTAAAATGGCATACAAAAAACGGAATTCGTTAAATAAACCAAAGAAAACTTGTATATTAAACCTTTAAGCTATATATATTTATCATGCTCAATAATAATAAAACTTTTTTGAAATGCATAACTTGTTCCAATATCTTTTTTTTGTTTCAAAATTTATTAAATCAGGTAAATACAAACCATCACGTTTTTTTTCTTCATTTATCTTTTATGCAAACTTAGTACATTTTTATAACCCAACTTTTCAATTATGTAAGAAATTGAACATATTTCGTCCAAAATATTTCTTGACATAATTTTTAATTATAATATTTATCCCTCATAATATTTATTTCGAAACAATCTTCGATGTTGCTTCAAAGTATCTTATAAATAATAAAATTAATTTAAAGTTTTAATGGAGTCCTTCTGAAATACAGGAATACTCTAATGAAAAATGCATCTTTTGCATAGCATTTGCTTTTTATAGCAATTCAGACTCTACTCCGAGAGATCATCCGTGAGTCCACATTTATGGAGCCTAGAATAACTGAATGTATTGTTTTTATGACCCAAATAAAAAGAAGGACGGTTTATGAATTTATATATCCTTGTATTTTAAATGCATTCAACTTTATTTCATACATGACCTGAATATAATTATGCACTCTACCATAATATCAAGTTGCATCTACCTACTCCGTATGGTTAAGTTTAATATTATTTATTATTCAAAAAAGGTTATTAATCATATCAGCAAAAGTTTTGGCTTATATATGAATACTTATATAAATGCTGTATACAAGTATATAAATGCTGTCATATTTTTCTACTTATATATGTTTAATTTATTAAGATCGATTTTTGTCGCAGTACAACCCTACCGTTACATATCCTGTCCAATCTCCATTTTACCCTAAAGTGATAAATTGCAGCTATTTTTCGAAGAAAAAAAAAACAAATCATAATTATTGTTTATAATTTGAATGCACAGAACTGCTTTGTTATTTGTCTATAAATTAACTTTTTGTCTAATATCTTTTATTGTATTTTACAGAGTTTGATGCAAGTAAATATATAAAGTATTTATTAGCATTTTTCTATTATACCAAACACATCATTTAAAGCTATTTTTATAATATTTACAATTCAAAAAAGCAAAAGGATGTCTAAAGTTATCCATGTTTTAAATAAAGCCCATACCTCGCACTTAATCCCCTGGATTAAGTAACAACTGTTCAATAAAGTGAACCATTGTGGATTAAGATATTTTTTATCCGTCTCAAATATAAGTTATTTTATCAAAATGCAAAAAAAAATTTTTTTTTCTCTCTGCTTGCGTCAGGATGCTTATACCTAAAGGTATAAGTAACAAACACTTAGCCACATTACGCTATATAAAAACTTGATATGGGCAATCTAATTATGAGCATTGGAAGGTATAAAAGCATGAATCAATGCTACACCTTTAGCACTTCTACATTGGAGACTCTTCAAACATAACAAAGATGTACGGAAAATTGATTGTTCTTTTCGCAGTCTTTGCTCTTGCCTTCGGGGATAAGCCCCCAGCGGGCTATGGTGCCCCTGCTCCACCCCCTCCTCCACCTCCCCCCTCCACCAATTCCCTATGCATACAACTACGCTGTCCTTGATGCCGAGTCAGGGAACGACTTCTCCGCCGAGGAAGAGGGTGACGAACATGGCAAGGTTGTCGGTCAATACAAAGTTCTCCGAGCCGATGGAATCATCATGACCGTCACCTACACCGTTGAGGGAGACTCTGGTTTCGTTGCCGACATCGCCACTGAGGCCGCCCCACCCGCTCCTGCCTCCTACGGCGCCCCTCCTCCCCCAGCTCCTCTCCCGGATTATCTTCCCTCATACTCATAGAGAGTGTGCCTGGCCCAAGAGTTCAAATACTTTAAAGTATGAGAATTTATAACTTTTGAAATATATAAAATCGTTGAAGAGCAACTCTGGTACGTCATTTTGAGTTGGGCTTAGAATGCATCAAAATGTTTGATATATTTGGAAAATGACTTGTAATATGCACTCGAGTAATGGTGTTCACAGGCAAAACTATCATACTTAGGAAGAACCTCATGGAGTTGTGTGCATAATTATCTATTTTTGACTTTGCGAGTACAGTTTATCCTTCTCGGTCGTCTATTACTACCGCAGGGCTTGTCGTTTGTTACTTTTAAAAGCAATAAAAGCCACTCATAAACTCTCATGACCACTCCAATGCTTTTATTGAAGTATCCTTTTTAAATCAGTAAATTGAAATATGTTATAATTTAAATTCTTCAAACAATTGTTGTCCCATTTCAATACACGAGCATAAAAATATAAAATTTATGACATAAAATTATAATCCAAGAAGGAAAATATTTGGTAGCTCAAAAGTTTCCTTAACTGTTTCAATCAGTTACAACCCGATACCAAGAATATAATAAAATACATTTATATGTATCGTGAATTTTATTCGGAAAGGAAAACTATTTGTAACTATAGGTTAAAACTGCTTTTTGTCGAACTTTTTGGAAATGCATTTCGAAACATATATTGATATAGAATTTCAAAAGCTGTTATAATAATTGAATTTTACCAGTCAAGTAAAAGATTCAATTAAACAAGTTATGTACAAAGATTTTGACATACATAACTTTCAATTTACTCAATCATTAATTATACAGTATCTTATCAAAATATTTTAAAAGTCAACAGCAATGAAAACAATTTCATCGCTTGCAAAATAATTAAATATCCATCATAATAAAAGAACGATCGATCTAATCTATCAAACATCTTATATTTACACAATATTTTTTCAGTAAGGCAATATGAGATCAGAAATTGTCAATACCTAAAAAAATGTATTCCATAAGTAAAAGGTTGAGTTTAATTACTGATAATTTGCTAAAAAGAAATTTATACAAAAATCTAATATGAAAAGACTGTATTATCAAAGGGTTCAAGCTTTTCTTCATCCAACATCTCAAGCCAAGTGGGCTCTCTCTTACTCTGGGCGATCCATGAATATGGAGACCTCCAGGGGACAAAAAAATCCCAGCCATCACCCATAGCACAATCCTAGCATTTAAATGTATTTTCTAAAATGTTTGACCACTGTTTTGGTTATTAATTTTGGAGTCGATGTGATGGAGTCTTCATCAAGTTTAATTTTAATTGTTTTGTTAATATTTCATCAAGTTTAATTTTAATTGTTTTGGTGTTATTTCATATATATTTGAACAGATGATTTCCCTTAACATGATTTCCTGTCTCATTTTGGTTAATTCGGATTTGCTTCGTGATTCAGAAGGTCGTGAAGCTTCTTCTTTGCCAATTTATAGTACTCTTTTGTTTCTTTATCTTCTCCATTTTGTATTTCTCTCCATCCGATCTTTATTTTCTTTCTTTTGAAGATGTGCTTTAAAGAATATAGTGAGTGCTCAATCTGCATTATTTTTATCGATCCCAATTTTTGTTGGTATTGAGCTACTATTTTCCTTACTTCTTATACATTGTCTTGGTCTTTAATCAATTCTACATTTAATTTCCCGAAGCTTTTATTTCGTTTTAGAGGATGACTAAAACAAGGGATTTTTTGTGCAATGATCAGGTAGGTATTTTGGGCGAGTCTGAAAACTTTTTTATTCCTTTATCAATGGTTTTGAAACTTGCATATAATCAAGTCTCACACAAAAACATTTAGCTTTTCCATAAAGTTCCATTGAGGGAGGAAAACTTTTTTGTATGGCTATATCTGCCATTCTATTTATTATTCGAACCTTTGTATTTAGAGGTATATTTTTCTAGGGTTATAATTACCTTAAGACCTACTGCTATAGTGTTGTTTAGATCGATAGATGTATTATTCCATATGAACAGTTTTGATTAAAAATATTTTGATTTTATTGGATCCATAAAAATCCCAAAATATAATAACGATTTTCATGTTGTGTGACATCAACAATGACATGATTCTCTTTTGGATCCTTTTTAACAAGACAGGGGCTAAGCGCCTCTTACTTACTTGTTTACTTAAACCATATCTAATCCCATAATAAAGATTCATCGAAAAAGTTATCACTGTTTCAACCAAATATTTTGAATTGATAAATTGGATAATAAGCATAAATGCATATTTTTTAAACCGCAACCCACAATTGAAGTCAGGCACCAACTTGATACTTATAAAGAAAATATTACGGCAGTTTTAATTAATTGCAAACAAAAATGCCTAGAGACACCTCAAGCCGATTATCAATTTAATTTTTGAGTGTCCGGGATACTATCACTCGGCCTGTCTTCCAATGGTTTAAAAGTTAATGTTACGTCTCCGCCCATTACATAACAGTATCTTTTTTTGAAGAAGAGTAGAAAAATTATATTTAGCATTACAAAAGTTGAAAAACCTGTTGCATCTTCATTACAAAAATGTGAAAAACATTTGTGTATAAAGCATGGCTCATGCCTTTAATTTGAATCAGTTCACTCACTGAAGTCACTCCTCAGATGTACGGAAAATTGATTGTTCTTTGCGCAGTCTTTGCCCTTGCCTTCGGGGATAAGCCCCCAGCGGGCTATGGTGCCCCTGCTCCACCTCCTCCTCCTCCTCCCCCACCACCTCCTCCACCAATCCCTTATGCATACAACTACGCTGTTCTTGATGCCGAGTCAGGGAACGACTTCTCCGCCGAGGAAGAGGGTGACGAACATGGCAAGGTTGTTGGTCAATACAAAGTTCTCCGAGCCGATGGATCATCATGACTGTCACCTACACCGTTGAGGGAGACTCTGGTTTCGTTGCCGACATCGCCACTGAGGCTGCCCCACCCGCTCCTGCCTCCTATGGTGCTCCTCCTCTCCCCACATACGCCTAAATTCACCTTTTTATCAACTCGCCTCAATTGACTTTAAATGTATTTGCGATTACACATGCCATTGATGAATAAAGACTATACATGAATTGTTGGACATTTAAATTAAATTTAGGGGTCTGTAAAAATTAAATAAGGCTATTTTTGCCTGGTTTTTATTTATCTAAGTCAACAGTCTGTAAACATTAAAAGGCTAATTGAAATAGGGTTATTTTTTTAATTAGGTGTTTTAAGAAACAATCACTTCAAAGGTATAATTATTTAGCCAACTTTAAAAAATACATCTACAAAGTTTAGCTCCCCTCTTTAATTAATGTACTTTTCATTTAATCATTTATAATGCAAATAAGTATATATATATATATATATATATATATATATATATATATAATATATAAACAAATATAGCAAGTGTTTAAAAAAGTTATATTCATATATCTCAGAGATCTACCGATTGGATCAGGTTTTGAAACTTTGAGTCACTTGACGTTATTGTTCTATTGAAAAATGTGTTTACTATTATACTCACTCATAAAAACAGTACTCTCGGTACAAAAAACTCTTGTAAATATTCAATACAGTTTAATTGTTTTTAGTCAATATAAATACGCACTAAACAAAGATAGTAACTCCTCCATGAGGTTGTTGAATAATACCTCCCCCCCCCTCGAGAGGTGCCCTTAATATTGAGAGTTGAGCAAGCTTTAGGCGACTTTTTAAATATTTTAAGCTTTTTAGGACCACATATATACATAAATACACAACTAAAATGATATTTATACATCATAAACTTCTAAAAAGCAAAACAAATCATATATTGATTTTTGAGTGTACTATTCATGATTCAAATAAACATATGTTAGTAATTTCAAACACTAAAATGTACAAATTCAGTAATCAGATTTAGTTAGGAATATACAATATATTTATGTTGGCTTTAAAGTTTTTTTATGGTGGGTTTTGCGCTTAACAAGAAGAGTTCAGATTTATTCATTGTTCACTCGTGATTCTTGATCGTGTTAATATAAATATTCACCTTTTAGTCCCCTTTCGTTCTTGGTTTTTATGTTATGGACTTATGCATTTACCTCTAATTCTGCTCGTTTCGTGTCGTTATTTAAATTTTTCTCATTTAATTCATTATTTTTAATTTTCACTCCAAAGAGACGTCAAACTTTTTTTAGATAGATGACTTGAGTTTTTAAATTTGCAATTTA
Organism: Caligus rogercresseyi; assembly: GCA_013387185.1. NCBI lineage: Eukaryota > Metazoa > Arthropoda > Copepoda > Siphonostomatoida > Caligidae > Caligus > Caligus rogercresseyi. The sequence goes on along the minus strand of CP045897.1, from coordinate 13,773,562 downwards.
TACAAATAGTTTACGCCTTCAACAAAAATAAAAGTAGCCGAAACTGCGATCAGACAGAAAAGTTCTTCCTTTGGGTTGTCAGTAACTGTCTTATTGTAGTCGAGACAAATATCTTTGGACCAGTCGTCAGGCCCAATATCTTTTCAATGTATGAACTTTCATTCATAAATCAATATATGTATATATATATATATATATATATTATATATAATAATTATATATATATATATATATATATATTATATGATATCTTGCTGTATCCAAGTGTTCTGGCATTTATTATTTCAAATTATACTGATCGTGATGTCCGTGCACCAGTTGTGAGTCTTCATTCGTTGCATGTGGAACAAATTTTTTTAAAGAAGCAATCTGACGTTTGATATATGTGTTCATACTTACTCACTTCCGGAACATGGTCACATTTTGTTATATATATATATATATATAATCCCCTTTTTAAGCAGCATCATTTCTTCGAGTCTCTCTCATTTGGCTTGAGTCTCATATAAACTTGAATGAACATTTAAAAAAATGATTTGAAAAAGAAGAGTCCACTCATCTTTTCATATTAATAACAATAAATGCACCAACTATTTGAAAGGTAGCCATCAATTACTTCATTATGGGGAGGTGTATACGTATTTTGTGTTTAATCTTCAACTGTAAAGTAGAACTCGTTTTGATAAAATATGTGCATATAAAAACCCTCCTTCTAGTTATTATCATTAATTGTCTGAGGAAAAGCCCTTGTTTCAACCCATTCTAAAAACAGAACATTTAAAAACCGCCTGGGCAACACCCACTTCTACTTATGACAAAGTCATTTGATAATAACTAGTATATTTTTTGCACATGTCGACCCAAAATTTAAATCATCATAACAATAATTTGAGTGCGTGATAATGATATGAAGACATATATAGGTATATATTTAATCAAGGAAGCTCTTTTTTGCTCAAGGATAACTGTTTTATTCTTAGTGGATCTTTAAAAAAAAATATCAAGTGTTAAGATAACAAATTCTCATTTTAGTAAAAATGTTTTTTTAGGTAGCATCAAATCACATGGCGAATACTTAGTTTAATTGATAGCAAAACTATTGTTTGAAGAAGCAAATCAAAATGTTGACCCATTTACATATATTTATTAGTTCTACAAGATATTTATTATTATTTAATAGTACCTTCATGGATTATTATTATGAAAGTCGAAAATCTGAAAATCATCCTTATTCTTGTTCGAAATGTTCATTAAAATCTAAAAGACAACAACAAAAAACGAGCTTTGGTCATAGCTTTTGCAGCATTAACAGCTATTTGCAAAATTCACGACATCCTTGTTATCGACAACGTTTGTGTTAGGCTTCATGAGCATATTAACCAACTTAGGTTGTACGTGTATTCTCTATGCGAGCATATATATATATATATGTGTGTTTAAAAAAAGTCTTTTATTGTTTATCAAGAGTGAAAACTTAAATTACCTTTAAAATGTTGTGAATGATACTTTGAATATTACAAAAATAGACTTAAGGTTAATAAAAATCTAAATACACATATAAATCATATTAGTGCATTAACTATCAAAATAGTATTTAAGAACAAAACAAATTATCATTTATGACTTATTTGAATTGAATTTCTCTAGTGTCTTCTGTAAAATGTCTAAAATCATTAACAATAGAAGCCAAAAAGCTTTCTTAAAAAAAGGAATGAATATGTAAATACATTGCAGAGGAGTTAAAAAAATACATTTGTAACAAGAATAGTGATATGTATGCATATAAGTACTTTAAATATTTATTATGTATTCATTTGCATATTTTACGAAGCACAATACTTGAAGTGGTGATGACAAACATATATTAAGCTTAAACATCATCCTTATAAGAATGCATGAATGTATTTTAATATAACTATAAAATAATTCGTTGAACTCATAATGAACATATGTTTTTAAAGTACATAACATATTACGATAATACTCAAAGATAGCTTCAATAAAAACAACTTTACATTTGACTGTGGGATAAAATAGCAAAGAGAAGTTCCGTCACTATAGGTAGGCTATTTCAATCTTATCTTGAGTAAATAGGTAAGTGCGCACTGATAGTACACTCTGTAGACAAAAAATAAGCGGAGACCAACCAAATAAAATGGTCTCTTTATGTCAACTTGCTGATATGGATTTTTTATTTATTGATAAACAATTTAGATCCATTACATCCAATGTTATTATCTTGTATTCCTTTCTATTCAAATTATGCTTAGTTTTATTATGAATTTGAAACATATTTTCTCAATAAGTCAATTTTATAATATAATTTTTTAAGTTTATTTTATACGTTAACCATCGAACCAAATATGACCTCTTGACATTAAATATACATATTATTATATAAAACTTGATTATCCTCAGACGATTTGAGCATTGAAAGATAAGCAAACGGTCACTTTTAGGATTAAAAAGCAAAATTGGAGAAAAACAAATGCCCCCTTGGATTTGTAGTTTTTTAGCGTTTTAGTTATTTCCTACAGTTTTCATTTGAGACACATGCTTTTGATAAGCATTGGTTTTTATCCTCTTTCTATTTAAATAAATATGCTTATTTTTATTATAGCCATTGATAGATTTTTGCATTGTAGAAGGCACATATAACTTTTATTTGAATTACACATTGGATAAATACATTTCTTTCTTCAAGTCGATAACGCTAAACTATTTTTAATATCTAAAGGCAAATATTCGATAAGTATAAATTAAATTAAACCTGGACTTCGCAGGATCGATTCTTCCGAGAGTGGATTGTCAATTTTGATTCTCCTCCTTGAAAAGAGTATTCTTAATTCGATGGACTAACTTTAATGCTATAATACATATTAAATATAGAAACAGATGCAATTCCATCAAACAAAACGCAAAAATCCCAAGTTCGATGAACTAAATTTAATATACGTATTCTAATCCTTATTCATATCCAAATAGATGCAAATCAATCGAGCCAAACAGAAAAGAAATCGATAACTTTATTTGAAAGAAGAGTTGTGAAAGGACTCTCTGATTGCTAGGCAGAAATTAGTCGATGGGGAAGGATGATACGTTTGAAGGTTAATCGTATCCTCCAATATACTATTCCATCAAACCAAATGGACAAAAAAATGTTACTTTCTATTAGAGAAACGCGTGAAGGGAATCCCTGATGGCTAGACAGAGTTTAGACGCTTGCGGAAGAATAATGTGTTTAATATCCTTATGTCTAATAGGGTGTGGCTCAACCAAGGATAGACACCTTCCTGCAAAAAAAGTAATCTGGTAGGACCTAGACCATAATTCAGAGAGTATGTTTGCTTTTTTTGTCTAGTCAAAGCAGACAAGTGAGCTGGGCGTGGTTCACTTACTTATGTATGTGGTGATAGACGCTATTGAATACACGTTGGTATGAAAAGCCTTCAGTAAGCAAATAAGACACCTTACTTTGCTCCTTGGCTTCCTATATTTTTAAGCTATATAAATGTAAGGACGGGCCCGTGAAGGGAAAAGTATATTGTCGATTTTGTAAATTGACGAGAAAATATTCCATTGAAAACCAAAAATATTTTCAGTTCCGCAGATGGATCTAAGAAGTGTGTATTGATTATAGAGACAGTATATAGCGGGGCTGAATAACGTCATACTTGTAATGTCTCCAATATATTTATAAGCCGAGGTAAGAATAAACAACACTAAAGACTAACAAATATATTTTCTATTATTTAAGTAGTGTGATCACTGGATTTTTTCAAGAATAAGAGTCCATTCCGTTGTTAATATTGACGAATCCGTTTGGCTGCAAGAGATCCCTTAAGCCTCTAACAGAAGGTCCATCTGGAAGTGTTCCTTCCTTTCGAAGCTTTCTATCCAACAGCATCCGTTTGTGACGTCCGCACTTGCTATCGTATTTAATAAGAACTGCCCGGTTGGAATCCAAAGAAAGGAGCAATTTACAATTTATTTTTAGTAACCTCCTCATGTGGAGAATCAAGGATTCATGAAGCCATCTGACTAGTGAGCGTGTACAGACTTCTCAACTAACATATTTAATTTTTATATTATTTATTTATTAAAGCATATATAATGCTGAAATTTATAAATAATGATCATTGTCAAAAAAGAACATCAAAAAATATTTTCATATTTTAAAGAGAATATGGAACAAAATACTCTCACTTATGTATATAACTCCTTATTTTCTACATCATGTATAATAGCATATAGTATAACATAAGAGATTGTATAAACTCAATAATGTTTGACTTAGATGATAATGTTATTAATTAATGTTGACTTCCCCTTCTCAGAAGTCTACACATTGAGAAACAAGCACGCTTCCACTAAGCTAAAAAGCTCCCTTTGGATTACATTACTATGTGTTTATAGTTCTATCAAATGAGGACTGTTAATAACACAGATCTAGTTCAATTTTACGCAAACGAAAGGGTTAGCTTTAGTTAGTTAGATTTTATTACCGTTTGCCGATACATATAGTTTACAAAGTAAAAAAACTCGAAAAAACACCCAAAAATATAATCAAATACAAAAAACTTAGACGAAAACACGAAAAAAATATCATAGATAAAACATTTATAATAAATAAGTATATAGCAATAATAATAATAATATAAAAGGTTGTAAAGAAAGGCAATGAGCACAACCACGCGAAAGGGATAATGTGCTACTACGGAATATAATCAGAATTTTACTAATTGGTTAGCTTTATCCGAGTTAAAATGTAAATTAGGTTAGTTTGCTAAAAATGCCTTTTCAACGATGGTATTATGATTTTAAATGGTAAGGAACGAAAACATACTGTTTAAAACTTGTGTTTCAGTTGGACAGTAACTAATAAAATTATTACCGTATTACAATATACAGCATTAAAAACATATAAGAAGTACTTGATTGTGATATTCATAGGGCTACATGATAAAAGGTCATTTACATCGTTATTTTCAGGGATACTGGCTTTTTTTCTTAATTGACGTAGCTTTTATATATAGGCTTCCAAGACAATTTTCAAAAGTATCTAATAAAGTTGGGCGATAGGGCATACAAAGAACTAAGCAACCCATTCAAAATTACGTACACACAATACGTGATGGCATTTCAGAAAATGATGATAACTCACTTTTATCATACAACTAAAGAGTATGTTAATGGTAAAATAACATAATGTATTCATGAAGGAGTGTGATTAAATAATCAACCTCGTATGATCTCAAAAATTAACATTATGTTGACTCTTAGCACCTCTGGTGTGCTAAGAATTGATGTACTTTTGATTGAATGTTATTTAAAAAGAAAATGACTTTATTTGAATGTTGAACACTATAAACATAAAATAATGTTTTTCAATTAATTTGCACTCATTTTAATCATTTTAACAAAAAATTACATAACTAAATTATTTCTTAGTAATTATATGTCTTTGGAAACTTAAAATACCTTATTTACAATACTGCCTTCTTTCTTTTCTTAATGATATTTTTATTTTTTATTTCTACAAAACAAATATATCTAAAATTATTATTGATAGAAATTATTACTTAAATTACTATAGGAGCTGAAAAATGATATAACTTATTTCATATATTTATTAAAAAGGTAAAATAGGGATAAATTACATTTAATATATAATTCTTGTCATACAAATAACTACAAAAAGTCTATGATATAAATCAGGGGAAAAAGTGCATAGCCTACTACGTAACATCCTTTGGGTCGATTAAAGATTATGATAAAATGGTTTTTTCAACATATGCAATGCTGGAACGATAGTCTTTTATAGACTTTAAAACATGAATACTGTAAATATATATATTTTTTTTTGAGAGGGTATTTCTGTATTCCAGTGTTTGGATAGAATCCTTATTATTTTAAAAGCATTAAACTCTAGGTAAATAATATAACCAAACTACCCTATATGTTAACTATATGTTAGTATGTATTCAGATATACGAAATGTATGCGGGTGTTGAGAATAAATCAGTTCTTCAAAGGAATTTAAAAGCTAATATATTTACATTTTAATAACCAATTTCACAATGTGGAATCCTAAAAGGAATTAAATTATTCTTAGTTGTTAATTATACTTATCAATGGATCAAAAAGTTATTACTCAGAGATCTTCACAAAATGTAATTCAAATGAAGCATTAGGTATATGATAAACAATCTGCTGCTATTATATTTTATCATAATATTACTCTTATTTCCATGTGCTGCATTATAAAATAATAATTTCAAATAGGATGCATCTAAATATTTTAATTAAATAGCCTAATGTGTACGAAACTCAATAATTAATTAGCAATTATTAACTAAACTACTAACAAATTAGGTGGTGAATAGTTAGTAAGTTATTAAGTAAATAAATAGTTAGTAAAATCAGACGAATAAAAGTTTAAAATATTCCTTTATAGTATTGATATATGGATGGCAATGCCGTTGAGTTATTTAAAATGTTATTTATAATTTAGCAAAATTCAATAATAAACATCTCTTTTGAGATATTTGAAACATGGAAATAAAGAACCATCATTTTATATAAAGTTTATATTTTTATCAATTGTATCGTATAATTTTTTTATCTAAACGTAGTAGGGAAGAGGAGCTGGGGGAGGGGGTGGAGGAGGTGCGCCATAGGAGGCAGGTGCAGGTGGGGCAGCCTCAGTAGCGATGTCGGCAACGAAGCCAGAGTCTCCCTCAACGGTGTAAGTAACAGTCATGATGATTCCATCGGCGCGGAGGACCTTGTACTGGCCGACAACCTTGCCATGCTCATCACCCTCTTCTTCGGCGGAGAAGTCGTTTCCAGACTCGGCATCAAGGACGGCGTAGTTGTAGGCATAGGGGGTTGGTGGGGAGGTGGGGAGGGGCACCATAGGATGGAGGTGGGGGAGGGGCGCCATAACCTGCAGGGGGCTTATCCCGTAGGCGAGGGCTACGACTGCGCAAAGAACAACCAATTTTCCAATCATATTTGTTGTGTTTGTGTGATCTGCTTGAGGGTAGTTCTGTAACTGATGAGTAGTTGAGTGAAAGACACCGTTTTTATATTAAATGTAGACTATATAAATGTTGACGCGTAAACAAGTTTATGTAGGCTGGTAAATATCTAGCGTAGGCTTCTTTGTTTGGGTTGTCATGAAACAATCATCGTATACAATAATTTCCTGATTGGTTAAGATTTCTTACAATTTTGTTGTATTATAATCACGCCCAAGAAATCCAAATTACTGAAAAATAATATTTCAGAATAACAGCAAACAAATAAACAGTATGATTGAGTTAAAAATGACCTTCTTTTGCATTGTTTCAAATTTATAAAGAACTTGACAAAAAAATACTTTACTTAATATAACGTTCATAAACATATTCGGTAGTCTAAAAAATAGAATGTAGATATCAATATGACTATATGAAATGATGATTTAATAACATATTTATAGTTTTTGTATTTAAAATAACTCTGTCTTCGTAATTGCAAAACCAAAATATTCATTGTGGGACAATTTTAAATTATATCCTGCCTGTTTTTGTGAAATGCACTTTTTGATCATTGTAAGTTAATTTATAATATTAAATCCTATATGTTCTTCTTACGAAAAACAGTTTTTTGTAATTCCCAAAAAAAGAACTCACTCTACTTTGCAGAGTATTCCCTTTTCACTATTGAGTGCAAAGGTTCCCATTGAATCAAAACTCAGAAATGCTGACAGGAAAACACTTGCATCATATTCTAATATTTGCCACTTGCTTGATATGCTGTGTTTGAATTGAGGATAGTGGGAGGTAAGAAAGAATCGTATGCCTTCGAGTAGGTTTCCTATGAGGTACCTTCTTCCAGCCGTCACCATCCTTTTCATAGCTCGCTGTGATTTGCTTTTGTTTTTATAATGGATATTATTACTATTTAGTTGAGGTTTGTTTTTACAAAGTAGAATAATAATAAGTTATAATATTTATTTATGTTTTTTTACGAAATTCTATTTTTTACAAACTATGTTTAATGTATTTTACTTTTGCGATGTACATTTTTGATATAGACTCTTTTCAAAAATACATGAACAAAAAAGTGAGGGTAGCAAAAATTAAAACACTCGCAATTCTAATCAAGTTAGATTAAAAGTAAAAATTAATCTAACTTGATTAGAATTGCGAGTATTTTAATTTTTATATCACACTGATAAAACAGATTTTCTTAGTGACAATGTGGCTTTTTTTGGCAACTATTATAAAGCCAAAAATGAAATACTTCGTTAATATTTGAGCTATTTTTATAATGGCGAAAAGATTAGATTGAAAATTAAGACAAATGTTAGTTTAAGTGAGAAAAATAAATTATATGATGAACAGTAATGTATAATCAATTTTTGTTTGTAATAATGCATTGTGATAGTTGTATTCATGATCCTATATTTCAATATATTATTGGTGCTTTATCCATTACATAATATGCAAAATGAATTGTTTGTTTAAACGTAGTAGGGAAGAGGAGCTGGGGGAGGGGGAGGAGGAGGGGCGCCATAGGAGGCAGGGGCGGGTGGGGCAGCCTCAGTGGCGATGTCGGCAACGAAACCAGAGTCTCCCTCAACAGTGTAAGTGACGGTCATGATGATTCCATCGGCGCGAAGGACCTTGTATTGACCGACAACCTTTCCATGCTCATCACCCTCTTCCTCGGCGGAGAAGTCGTTTCCGGACTCAGCATCAAGGACGGCGTAGTTATAGGCATAGGGGGTTGGTGGGGGAGGAGGTGGGGGAGGGGCTCCATATGATGGAGGTGGAGGAGGGGCAGGGGCGCCATAGCCCGCTGGGGCTTATCCCCGTATGCGAGGGCAACGACTGCGCAAAGAACAACCAATTTTCCAATCATATTTTTGTTGTGTTTGTGTGATCTGCTTGAAGCTACAACTGCAACTGATAAAAAATGAAGGCCCCATCCCCTATTTATAGTATAATAAGTATATAGCAGACTACAGGTTTTTCAATACTTGTTTAGAAGTAATTCCGCTTTTTGTCTTGAAATGTGGATATACTATTGGTAGAGAGGAATGATGGAAATGCATGAAATATAATTTATAAACGTATTAACAATTCAACACCTATAACATAATTAATTGATCAATGTAAGCATCGATGGGACATTAACACTATGAATGCAATAAAATCAGATACGAACATTATATTTATTACAGATAAATATAATGAATGGTTCATTTTCTTTCCGATTGAATTTTGTTAATAATGATTAATTATTAAATACTATATACGACTAAATAATATAGACCTTTATTACGACTATATAGTATTATGAAATTTGACTCGATTGTGTTTGCACATACAACCGCACGATTTAAAAAAGAACAGTTGGTAATTACATAACATTGTATAGAAATGACTATTTTAAGAGAGGAAGTCACTTGTACATATCTTACATAGATCAAAAATAAACATTTTCAACAGAAACTAGCTGGAAGAGACCATCATTTCCTCCATCAGTTGTTATACAATTCAAAAATATTTTTGTTGGATTTCACCAAGCTTTAATAAATAATTTCAAATTTTTCCCATATATTAATTTATGCTCATATTATTCTTTGTGTATGGTGTGTATAATTCGGTTATAATTCAATTATTTGACTTTTAAAATGTTTATTGAACATAAATGATACGAATTATTATTGTATCTTTCTTTAAGGAGATACCTATACTCCATTAATCATTTGAAACACTCATTGTTAGATATTAGATGGTACGAATGGATAGCTAAATAAAAACAATTTTAAGCTTTTTAGCACTAATAATATTTTTTATATTTTTTTTAAGAAATGAAATAATGTTTTTGTATTTTGAACACCATTGATAATTAGATACCAATGAAAATGTTTGTTCTAAAGGTTGTAGCTTTAACCTTGTAATTTTCCCTCACTATATATTTTATAGATGATAATAACTGTGATTTATATTTATTCAAAATTAAAATCTTCACATATATATATATATATTTATTGTGGATTCATAAATTAAATTATTCATGGTTCGAAAATAAATAACGAAATATAAGTGTATGCTCAAGATATGAAGGAATATACTTTTTTCTTGACCAACTGACTTAACTTTATTCTTAACAAAATATATCAAGAAAGGTACTAGAATTCATAGAAACTATCATAAAATAATCATGAGACATTTTGATAAGACCATATTTTTTGCAGCATGCGTAATTCAATGTGTATTTAAACTATTCATAAAATGCCCAAAACATCCTTTCACGACGAACTTCTATTATATGTAGTATGCAAAAGTGCATACTATGTTTTGTGTAATAGTAGCATGAATAAAATGTTTTTTTGATTCATAATAAAGGGTATAAAATCATTTTTCTTAGGTAAATAAAAATTGTCTTTTTAAAAATCAGAGACGTAATTATATAAAATGCATTGATATGTGCAAGTAAAACAAGAAGCCACTTGATTTATCTTTTGCAAGAAGTTATTAAAACATAAAATCATTGCCAAGACCCAAAAGACTTTTGATATTTAAATATCAGCCAAAAAAATATGACAGAAGCTAGGAGTATCATGACAAATCCATAAGATCTGAGTTATTCCGAAAATACAACTGAAATGGTGACCACGATTTACCAAAACCTGTATATTAATCAATGAATAATAATACATTCTAAATATACTTATAACTTACGTAACTTGAATTCCCCTTTAGGGGGGCGTGTCATGGGCAACAACTATTGACACTATCTTGAATAACTAGTTTATAATTTTATTTTTAACTTCCAGACAAACCCATTCTGGTTTACAATAATTACTGTTTGCAAAACATGATATCATATTATTATAAATAATGATTATGATAGTTCGTATCACATCCTAAATGACTGTTCAGATGCAACTGAATAAATACTGAATATTAGATTAAATATTGAAATGACTCGTTAAGGAAAAAATAAAAAAGTTAGTTCTATGGTTCAAGACCTGTGGAAGACCTACTGAAACTGGAAAAACCTCCAAGGAATATTGTTGCACGATCCGACTCTCAATCGGCAATTGCGGCTCTCCTCAATCCACTCACGAAGAGCAACATAGTCAAAGAATATAAAGAAACTCTGATGAGAGCAAAAAAGGAGAAAAACATATACCTTGAATGGTGTAAAGGTTACAGTGACCTAACCTGAAATGAATTTCGCCGATTGTCTTGCAAAAAGGGGCTGTGAGAGTCAAAATCAAATATGCACCGGAGTACCGCCGAGCTATGTGAAGAAGGCAGTAGATAGTTTGTTCTATCACAGGTGGACCAGCCGTCACAAAAAACAGCGTAAATATGAAGTACACTCGTCTAATATTCAAAACTCCTCAACAAAACACGATCAAATTTCGATGGGAGAATATGAAACTGCTTGTTCAAGTAGTCACTGGCCATGGACCTTTTCTCTCGCCCTTGAGTAAATGGAAGAACATCAGTCCAATCTGTGATCGCTGCACAGACGAACCGCAGACTGCAGATCACCTCATAAACAGATGGTCTGCTCTGTCCTATGAGAGGCATGAAGTTTCTCAAGAGGAGGACGAAAACATTAAAATAATTAAATTTATGCAATGTAAAATAATGAAAAATATTATTGTAAATGATTTTAGTATTTAAGTAGGAATAAGTATATGTACATAGGTATTATTATTATTTTTATTGTAACACAGATACCCCGTAGTGTGGTTGTGTTCTCTATTTTAGTGTTATATGTGCGTTTTCGTGTGTATGTCTATCGTGGATGATAATAAAAAATATATAACAAACAATAGTTATATGGTTTCCTATGTTTTACTTTTATGGCTTAAGAGTGGAATATAAAGGTTTTACTAATCGATAAATTTCTATATCCATTTGACTTTAAATTAATTTCCTATAAATTAACATTAAACTATATAAATGAATTATAGAACAAAGCGTAAATATAGTATTTAAACTTTAAAAGCATATAATAATAATTCTCGTAAAAACATGTTTTCAAATAAATGACGAATACTTCTTAGTGAAAAACTTTTTTATAATGAAAACCTATTCATATTGATTGGAAAATCAAAATTAAAGCTACGATCCGACAAGTAAATAAAACAATTATATGATATCATCAGTGTATTATTCTCAATAACTTAAAGTAATTTTCGAAGTATATTAATGATTATATATATATATATATATATATATATATCCGTTCGTTCCTTCGTTTCCCTGTATCTCCCGAACGGTTCATTAGATCTTGACAAAATCGAAATATTTTGAGAGATCAGAGATTTAGTGGGGTTGTTAACTCCCGGAAAATTCGTCATTTTTATTTTTTAAATTGCCAAGTTAGATTTTCCCCATATTTTCTGTGGAGGAGACTGAGGGTAAACGACGTGTTTTTGTTTTATTGGATGTTTACCTAAAATTCGTTTTCTATATTATTACTTAAAAATAAGTTTTTTTGGTTTAATTTAATTTTTTTTAATTTAAAGTTTGTGGAAAATAACAACTTTTTATATTGCAACATCGCGCTACTCAAATTTTAATAATGCCTAGAGATGGAGAGTGATGTCAACCAATCTCAACTTTTCTTGATAAATATATGAAGTCGTACTCTGTCTTAAGTTTTTGCTGTTTTCCCCCATCAACGGAGATCAAACAAATACTCTGATATTCAGCGCTACCCTACATATTGTTTCCTCTATGTTTCCTTTGAAATGATTCAAAGATGACTTCTTTTTATTAAGTTTAAATACCCAGCCTTAAGGAATCCAAAAAGGAAAAAATGGCAATGAAGGCCCAATGACAACTGTTGAAGGAACAGATTTTAATATGAAGAGTCACATGCGATGAAATCACTGAAATTATTCGTGTGATTTCTTCTCTTTACGATTTTAGATACCCAGCCTTAAGGAATATAAAACGGAAAAAGTGGCAATGAAGACCCAATGATGACTATTTAAAGAACTTATTTTAATATGAAAAGTCACATGCGATGACATCACTAAAATTATTCGTGTGATTTTTTTTCATTCCAGACTATTGTCAAGTTTGCAAATCCCGGGCAGCGCCGGGTAACATTCGCTAGTATGTATATATATATATATATATTATTTTATTTTTTTATTATGGCTTATAATACCATATGATAGGCTATATCACTTTTAGCCCCTTTGAATCTACTGGATCTTAATTAATTAATCAATGTACAAGTTACTCATCATTTTTTAGTAATTATTAACTAAATTAGTAAGTGATTGGTTAGTAATTTACTAAGTAATTAAATAGTTAGTAAATTCGTATGAATAAAAGTTTAAAATACTTCTTTATAGTATTAACATGGCAAATCAATTGCGTTAATTTAATATTATTTATAATTTGGAAGAATTCAATAATAAACATCTCTTGTAAGATATTTGAAACAGTGAAATAAAGAACCATAATTTCATATAGAGTTTATATTTGTGTCAATCTGTGTCATATATTATTTTTTGTTTAAACGTAGTAGGGAAGAGGAGCTGGGGGAGGGGGTGGAGGAGGGGCACCATAGGAGGCAGGTGCGGGTGGGGCGGCCTCAGTGGCGATGTCGGCAACGAAGCCAGAGTCTCCCTCAACGGTGTAGGTAACGGTCATGATGATTCCATCGGCTCGAAGGACCTTGTATTGACCGACAACCTTTCCATGCTCATCACCCTCTTCTTCAGCGGAGAAGTCGTTTCCAGACTCAGCATCAAGGACGGCGTAGTTATAGGCATAGGGGGTTGGTGGGGGAGGAGGTGGAGGTGGGGGAGGGGCGCCATAGGATGGAGGAGGGGCAGGGGCGCCATAGCCCGCTGGGGGCTTATCCCCGTATGCGAGGGCAACGACTGCGCAAAGAACAACCAATTTTCCAATCATATTTTTGTTGTGTTTGTGTGATCTGCTTGAAGCTAGAACTGCAACTGATGCTGAGAACATTCTATCCCCTGGTTTTTATAATCAAACCTACTTACATGATACACATTTGAAAATGAATGACAAACAGGTTTAAAGTTAAGGGCTTTCGTTCCTCCTTTTTGATTACTTACAGGCATCGCTTCTGTTTGAATGGAATTCTTTGAATTCGACCAATGATAAAAGAGGGTTAAAATAATTCGAGGGGATCTTTAATACTCCAGCTTAGCTTGACAGAACATTAACAAATTGTATAATAAATAATTATGTATTCATCATATAAATAAAATACCTCTTGAAACAGTTCATCACCTTGTAATTTCAAAACTGTAATCTTATTATTTAAACAAGACCAAATATTTAAAGGTATAATTGAAATGATACTATATATATATATATATATATATATATACAACTGTGAAGCATATATCGCCAAACTCATTTAAACCTTACATGGTATCCACCTGAGGCAATTTTGTACGCTCCTGTGAGGTATATGCAAAGGATTTCCAATAACAGGGTGAAGTTGTAGGACTTCTCTAAAATTTGAAGAAATTACAATAATTCTATAAAAATGTACTCTAAGAACGAAAATGAGATCAAAGGCAATATTTAATAGTAAAGGTTAAAAAATATGCATGGCCATATTTTTTCAATTTAGTTGGATAGAATTACATACGTGTGGATATGTATAAGCAATAAAGCGCAAGTAATAAAAATGAACAAAATTTTCTTTATTTTTTTAATATTAGGATTGTTCTTTTGAATTTTATGTAGATTACTTATGCCACGTAACCCTTGGTTATTCCTTTATTTGTAAATATTTTTGCCTTCTAATAGAATCTAAATGATTGTATTTTAATTCATAATAATTCTTTTTTTTTGTGAATTCTTTATGTCATCATGCCATGTTAGGAAGTATAAATGTTTTGATGTTATTGTCATAATAAGTTTTTTATAAAATTTTGTATTCGTTAGTCTAGTATGTTTATCATGTTAAATTGTATTGTTCAGCTCCTCAGACAAAATTTTAAATTATAATATTTATTTATGTGTATTCTCACGTATTTTCTTAGGTTTATATGTATTTACTTTCCTGTACATATTTTAAAATTTGAACTGTTGAATAAAAAAAATCGATTTTGGTAATAATTGCCTTCACATACTAGCACAAGCAACAAAACTAAGATGGAGAACACACCACAACTTACTGGACACTTGGAATGGCTTTTGCAATTAACCAAAACTATACAGCCACCGTTTCTCTAGAGATTAAATCCTTGATGAAGCGTATTAAAACAAAGGAAGTGATTATATATACGGAAGGCTGATTTCAATTTAAAATTCTAAACTTGATAATCCAGAAACATTAATTTATATCCATTGGTCTAAAGATGAACGAGGAAATATAGGTGCTGGATGGTCATTACTAAGGGTGATGGGATAATTCATCAATCAATCATATCCTTGAGAAGAGAAGCATCAGTTTTTCATGACGAGGTTCTGGCTATAATCCAATCACTATAGGATCCCCTTAAAGGAGAAAAAATTTCAAGAAAAGTTTTAATTCGATCTGACTCTCAGTCAGCAATTGTCACTCTAACCAACCCACTTTCAACAAGTGCTGAGGTCAGAAAGTAAAAAGAAACTTTTAATCTCTCGAATATATAAATAATTGTGTAGAGGTCACAGTGATATCACTGGTAATAAAATTTCCCGGTTATCTCACTAAAAGCGACACCATGAGTCATAACTGTTAGCTTGTTTGTACGCCTCCCAGTTATATAAAGAAAACACTGAATAACTTCTGTCACAAAAGTGCTGTAGTCGTTTTAAAGATAATCATAGTATGCAACACACACATCGGATGATGAAAAAGCCAAAATCAATACCTGTTGAACTTCGACGTGAATTCCTTTAACTACTTGTTCAGGCCTACACAGAACATGGACCATTCCTCACTCATCGCAATAAATGGATGAACAAAAGTGCACAATGCAACATCTTGTAGGAAGAGGATCAAAGCGCAGATCATCACATCAACAAATGTCCTTCCTCTCATAAGAGAGATACGATGTGGAGGGGAAGTATATTCATGAAATCCAATATAAGTAAGAGAAAAAAGTCTTCATAATAACTTGAATACTTAAGCAGGAATCTCTTTCTAATTTTACTGTATTGACACAATTCAGAAAATGAAATAATTCAAAAGTTTCTTCAAATAGAAATACGCTCGTGCCCAATTTGGTAGTACAATCTGTTTTGTTTACCTAATATTTTTACAGCTTCTAAAGTACATAGACAGTCTAATACTTTACATCTTATACTCAGTAAAAAAAAAAGCCCAAATATTCAAAGAGACTTTACTTCATGAGTGTCGATGGAAATCTGTGAATCAGTCGAAGGCAGATGCTGTGATATCAGAAATGCACAGGGTTCACAAATACAACATTGATGGCATAGCCTTACAAAATCAATCAAGTCACAAGACAAGGGAGAAGTCTTACGCAATCTACCCCCAAAATCATTTTTGGCTTTCTCTTCAAAATTGTAGAATGGCCTGGCAGGGAGCAAGAATTCAATTATCGGGCTTTACGAGATGAAACCAAATGAACTATGAATATTTTATCAGCAGTCTGATACACTTTTTGATAATATATCTTATATCTTGAGGCTTCATATAATTTTGTATAAGTTTTAAATACTTAAGATGATTTTGTGATGTTTTTTATATTGAAAACAATATTTATGAATTATTAGATATTATGTTATTGACATTTTACCCATCATTACATGTGCGATTACCTACGAAAGATACAATACACGCGTGGGTTCGTATCCCCTCCTCGTCAACAATGTTGTGTCTTACGACCAGGAGATGAATAAAAATGAATATCCTGACTTGTTGCCCAACAGGAATAATGATAATCACGGCGTATCATGAGATAGAGATAGGTATATTTCTTGCCTGAGATCAATGATAAGCCAAAAAATTAACGTTTCATAACTGGAGATAAAGAAAATAATTAAATTATTTATAAATATACAAAGGATCCCGGCTGGCTTATATAATACATAAATAACGAAAAATTAATTAATTACCTATTTCCTTTTTGGCCCCTATAAATAAAGTATTTTGCATAATCTTTATTGACATACCTCCTAAAAGTCCAATTACGCATTAAACTATGTTTGAAAACGCCTTATATATAATCAAATGATAATGCCAATCCCAAATGGATGCAGTGTTTCAATTTTTAATACTTCCCTTTAATGTATTAAATATATATTTCATTTTTAGGCTTAGCGATTAAGATGTTATAAGGTTGTATAAATATAAATTGAATTTAAGTATAATAAAATAGACACGCAAAAGATAAGGAAATCAGATAAATGGATGAGTCCAGTCTCTTCCTCATTGGCTTGAGTTTGACACGTTCTCCTTCCAAGAGGAGTGCAAACTAATGCATCCCATTTTGATTGGACTTACAGATGTACATTGCAATCACTTCAATGTAATGCAGTTTTAGTATAAAAAATAGTAAACATATTTTTGTTGGCATCAACTCAAATTTCATATAGCAATTGCAATCATGATTTTTAAATTATTTATTATTATCAAAAACAATAAGAACATTTCATTGTTATTCAGTTGTATTCTTAATCATTTTAAATGTAGATTTATTTGGTCATAATATTTTTTGTCTCCTAGTCGTCCCTTACTTTTTTAAGTTGTGACTAAACACTATAGGAAATGAACACTCAAAATTGGTTCATTGACCCACCGACCCTATACCTAATAAGGGGATACTCGATAAAGAAGAAAAAATAGTCCAATTAAATAACTATTTGAAAGCTTACAGAAATATATATATATATATATATCATATATATATGTAGTTTTTAAAATACAATTATATTTTAGTTACTAAATTAAATTGTGTAAGTTTGTGATGGTTTCAAAAATTAATTATAGTAACTTTATTCATTTAGAGAAGTTACATATATTGAACTATATAAATAAACATTTTAGTTTAAAATTAAATCTCTAAACAAAAATGCAAAAAAAATGTCGAATAATATAAAAATAGCTTAAATTAATGGGACATGTTCTTGTAATATATTATCAACAATTAATTAAAACATTATAAATCGACTATATACCAGAAATATATATAGGATATGACAATAATATACATAATTTGTTGGGTTGATTAAACATTGTTGATAGCAATATAAAATATAAAGCCATATCTATTCGAATTAAATCTATTCTCATGATCATGTCAATCAAACCGGTATGGTGTTTGGATAAGTTCTATATGTTTTGAAACGACCTATCATGAACAAATTAAGTAAAAATCGGGCCATTAATTTATCGGAGAGCATTTAATAGATAAATTTATATTTGAAGTTATGTAATATTCTCAATATTTGCTTGATTTCCACCGTAGGGAATATAGGATGAGTCTTAATTAAAGGGAAAACAATAAACGCCCAATTGGCTGACCGTTTTACCCGTTGTTTCAAACACGCATGACTGTTTTTAAGCTTACATTCCTTGTTTTCTAGAGCTATTACTCTATATGATGTAAAACATACAATGTTTTTTATCTTCAAAATGAAACTTAAAATTCTTAGAACTTTGGATGAATAAACTTAATATGCTTTTAAAGTGAATCGTTGAACTAAAATGAAAAAAAGATATTTAAAAAGAAATGTTACAGAAAAGATATACAAGAATAATTAAAACACTTTAATACGATTTATATCAATATAAGTGTTCAATTCTAAATGTCTGATAAAACGATTTTAAGTAAGTAAAAAAATATACTCAAAAAATAAAAAAATATAACTTTTATTCCATACAAATGATCTTTATAATATAAAATACGACTAAATTTGAAAAATGTACATTAAAGGCATTTCACTTAAATAAAAGTATCAAAATATATTCACAAATAATAAATTTACAAATTGCAAACACTACGTTTATTTTTACCTACGTATTTTTACATATTCAGATAGATTGCATACCATTCCCTTATGCTAGAATAGCCAATTTTCGTATTTGATTAAGTAATAAGTCAACTGATATTTGTTAATAATGAAAGTTATAACCAAGATTTCAATTTTAAAAGAGGATATTAGAGATTTATTTTTATCTTAACTAATATAACTTTATTTATATTAAAGTTCTTTGATTTAAAAAAGTTAGATTGCTGAATTTGTATTATTTGTTTAAAATAGATATAAAACAACTGAATAATTATATAACCTCTTGTGATTCGGTATAGTTAGATTGTAAGAGACCTCTGTTTGAATATTTAAAAGTTACAATAAAGATTCATAGATTTTTTATGACTTATATATTTTTCTCCATCTGTGACATATAATTTAAAATAATTTTGTTTAAACGTAGTAGGAAGAGGAGCTGGGGGAGGGGGTGGAGGAGGGGCGCCATAGGAGGCAGGTGCAGGTGGGGCAGCCACAGTCGCGATGTCGGCAACGAAACCAGAGTCTCCCTCAACGGTGTAGGTGACGGTCATGATGATTCCATCGGCGCGAAGGACTTGTACTGGCCAACAACCTTGCCTTGCTCTTCACCTCTTCTTTGGCGGAGAAGTCGTTTCCGGATTCAGCATCAAGGACGGCGTTGTTGTAGGCATATGGGGTTGGTGGAGGAGGAAGTGGGGGTGGGGCACCATAGGATGGAGGTTGGGGTAGGTCAGGCGCGCCATAGCCTGCTGGGTGTTTATCCCGTAGGCAAGGGCAAAACGACAGCGAAAAGAACAACCAATTTTCCGTATAAAATTGTTGTGTTAAATAATGTTTTCAATTAATTTGCACTCATTTTAATCATTAAAAAAAATTACATAACTAAATTATTTCTTAGTAATTATGTCTTTGAAACTTAAAATACCTTATTTACAATACTGCCTTCTTTCTTTCTTAATGATATTTTTATTTATAATTTTTTTCAAAAAAAATATATCTAAAATTATGATTGATAGAAATTAATACTTAAATTACTTTAGGAGCTGAAAAATGATATAACTTATATTACATATTTATTAAAAGATAAAATAGAGCTAAATTACATTCATACATATATTTTCTTGTCATACAAATAACTACAAAAAGTCCATGATATAAATCAGGGAAAATAGTGCATAGCCTACTACGTAACATCCTTTTGGGTCGATTAAAGATTATGATAAAATAGCTTATTTCAACGCATGCAATGCTGGAACGATAGTCTTTTATAGACTTTAAAACATGAATACTGAAAAAATATATTTTTTTTTGAGAGGGTATTTCTGTATCCCAGTGTTTGGATAGAATCCTTATTATTTTAAAAGCATAAAACTCTAAGTAAATAATATAACCAAACAACACTATATGTTAGTATGTATTCAGAATATACGAAATGTATGCGGGCTGTTGAGAATAAATCAGTTCTTCAAAGGACTTTTAAAAGCCAATATATTTACTTTTTAATAACCAATTACACATTGTGGTATCCTAAAAGGAATCAAATTATTGTTAGTTGTTAATTATACTTATCAATGGATCAAAAGTTATACTCAGAGATCTTCACAAAATTGTAATCAAATGAAGCATTAGGTATATGATAAACAATCTGCTGCTATTATATTTTATCATAATATTACTCTTATCTCCATGTGCTGCATTATAAAATAATAATTTCAAATAGGATGCATCTAAATAATTTTAATTAAATAGCCTAATGTGTACGAAACTCAATAATTAATTAGCAATTATTAACTAAACTACTAACAAATTAGGTGGTGAATAGTTAGTAAGTTATTAAGTAAATAAATAGTTAGTAAAATCAGACGAATAAAAGTTTAAAATATTCCTTTATAGTATTGATATGGATGGCAATGCCGTTGAGTTATTTAAAATGTTATTTATAATTTAGCCAAATTCAATAATAAACCTCTCTTTGGAGATATTTGAAACATGGAAATAAAGAACCATCATATATATAAAGTTTATATTTTTAATTTGTATCGTATAATTTTTTATCTAAACGTAGTAGGGAAGAGGAGCTGGGGGAGGGGGTGGAGGAGGTGCGCCATAGGAGGCAGGTGCAGGTGGGGCAGCCTCAGTAGCGATGTCGGCAACGAAGCCAGAGTCTCCCTCAACGGTGTAAGTAACAGTCATGATGATTCCATCGGCGCGGAGGACCTTGTACTGGCCGACAACCTTGCCATGCTCATCACCCTCTTCTTCGGCGGAGAAGTCGTTTCCAGACTCGGCATCAAGGACGGCGTAGTTGTAGGCATAGGGGTTGGTGGGGGAGGTGGGGGAGGGGCACCATAGGATGGAGGTGGGGGAGGGGCGCCATAACCTGCAGGGGGCTTATCCCCGTAGGCGAGGGCTACGACTGCGCAAAGAACAACCAATTTCCAATCATATTTGTTGTGTTTGTGTGATCTGCTTGAGGGTAGTTCTGTAATGATGAGTAATTGAGTGAAAGACACCGTTTTTATATTAAATGTAGATATATAAATGTTGACGCGTAAACAAGTTTATGTAGGTGGTAAAATATCTAGCGTAGGCTTCTTTGTTTGGGTTGTCATGAAACAATCATCGTATATACAATAATTTTCTGATTGGTTAAGATTTCTTCAATTTTGTTGTATTATAATCACGCCCAAGAAATCCAAATTACTGAAAAAAAAATATTCAGAATAACAGCAAACAAATAAACAGTAGGATTTAGTTAAAAATGCCTTCTTTGCATTGTTTCAAATTTATAAAGAACTTGACAAAAAAAATACTTACTTAATAAACGTTCATAACATATTCGGTAGTCTAAAAATCGAATGTAGATATCAATATGACTATATGAAATGATGATTTTAAAACATATTTATAGTTTTTGTATTTAAAATAACTCTGTCTTGTAATTGCAAAACCAAAAATATCATTGTGGGACAATTTTAAATTATATCCTGCTGTTTTTGTGAAATGCACTTTTTGATCATTGTAAGTCCATATAGGCACAAAATGTTTATGTAGTTCTTTCGTGAACATAGTGAGAAATAATAAAGATAATTAATTACAAAAAGATTTATTTGGCTCGAAATGCCATTAATAAATTTCGTTTGTTTTTGTGTTATATTCTTATTAATATTTTACATTTATTACTTGTACCATTTTAAATAAGTACAAATGAGAAACTTTCGGAAACTTCAGTATTGTGGAGCCTGAAAGACATAAGTATAAATGTTAATTAATTCAGGATGTCAATACAAACGAAGTGCATAATATTTTTAGGTTCGTAGTATCATTGATCTTATACCCCAACATTAATATCTATGTTTCCTTTCAAGAACCACTATAAGTAATTAAAGGTATCAATGAAACTCCACCGATCACTTATCAACTATATAGGTAACTCATATGAAACTGCAAATTTTTATATATTTTCAAAATATCAGTTTATATAATTTTTTAAATCCTAGAGTTTAGATCAAAAGAAAATTTCAAGATTAAAATTAACTAATAAAGCATCCTATATATTTTCATTAGAATTAATATTTTAATTGGTGTACATTCACAAATTATAAATTATAGTATTCAATATACATTTAAAAAGATAATCAGCTTTTTACAATTAACATGTAGAAAACTCCCATCAATCTATGGCGATCGCTGCACTTAAGGATTTAAACTTTTAGATATCATTTAAAGTTTTTTATTGTTAAACAACGTGGATGCATATATGGTGGTTTTGTTATTATACTATTATCCAAACATAACTATTTTATTTATTTTATACCTCTTACTAGTTTGATATTATCTTATATTTTAATTGTTTAAAAGTCTGCTACATTTTACAACTAGTTTTAATTTACATTTTATATGCCTGTTATTATATGTGGGTGTGCTATCATGAAGTAAAAAAATTTGACGTGTTGGATAAAACATGTAGGAAAATCCTTTAACTACAGTAAAATTAATTGTTTTACTAAATCAAGATTTATATAATTATACCTTTGTTATTTAGCTACGTCTCAATTTCAATTACGAGTACATGTTTTATGTAGTTAAAGAAATAGAAATAGATCAGCTCAAGTCTCACTTGTTATAATGGCAACTCAAGTAATATAGTTGACTTTTTTATTCCTGATATATATTATACTTCCAGAAGTATTATTTCAGAATAACAGCAAAGAAATAAAAAGTATGATTGAGTTAAAAATGACCTTCTTTTGCATTGGTTCAAATTTATAAAGAGCTGAAAAAAATACTTTACTTAATATAACGTTCATAAACATATTCGGTAGTCTAAAAAATAGAATGTAGATATCAATATGACTATATGAAATGATGATTTAATAACATATTTATAGTTTTTGTATTTAAAATAACTCTGTCTTCGTAATTGCAAAACCAAAATATTCATTGCGGGACAATTTTTAATAATATCCTGCCTGTTTTTGTGAATTGCACTTTTTGATCATTGTAAGTTAATTTATAATATTAAATCCTATATGTTCTTCTTACGAAAAACAATTTTTTTGTAATTCCCAAAAAAAGAACTCACTCTACTTTGCAGAGTATTCACTTTTCACTATTGAGGCAAAGGTTCTCATTGAATCAAAACTCAGAAATGCTGACAGGAAAACACTTGCATCATATTCTAATATTTGCCACTTGCTTGATATGCTGTGTTTGAATGAGGATACTGGGAGTAAGAAAGAATCGTATGCCTTCGAGTAGGTTTTCTATGAGGTACCTTCTTCGAGCCGTCACCATCCTTTTCATAGCTCACTGTGATTTGCTTTTGTTTTTATATTGGATATTATTACTATTTAGTTGAGGTTTGTTTTTACAAAGTAAAATATAATAAGTTATAATATTTATTTATGTTTTTTACCGAAATTCAATTTTTTACAAACTATGTTTAAGTATTTTACTTTTGCGATGTACATTTTTGATATAGACTCTTTTCAAAAATACATGATCAAAAAGTGAGGGTAGCAAAAATTAAAATACTCGCAATTCTAATCAAGTTAGATTAAAATTAAAATTTAATCTAACTTGATTAGAATTGCGAGTATTTTAATTTTATATCACACTGATAAAACAGATTTTGTTAGTGACAATGTTGCATTTTTTTGGCAACTATTATAAAGCCAAAAATGAAATACTTCGTTAATGTTTGAGCTATTTTTATAATGGCGAAAAGATTAGATTGAAAATTAAGACAATGTTAGAATAAGTGAGAAAAATAAATATATGATGAACAGTAATGTATAATCAATTTTTGTTTGAATAATGCATTGTGATAGTTGTATTCATGATCCTATATTTCAATATATTATTGGTGCTTTATCCATTACATAATATGCAAATAAATTTGTTTGTTTAAACGTAGTAGGGAGAGGAGCTGGGGGAGGGGGTGGAGGAGGGGCGCCATAGGAGGCAGGGGCGGGTGGGGCAGCCTCAGTGGCGATGTCGGCAACGAAACCAGAGTCTCCCTCAACGGTGTAAGTAACAGTCATGATGATTCCATCGGCGCGGAGGACCTTGTACTGGCCGACAACCTTGCCATGCTCATCACCCTCTTCTTCGGCGGAGAAGTCGTTTCCGGACTCAGCATCAAGGACGGCGTAGTTGTAGGCATAGGGGGTTGTGGGGGAGGAGGTGGGAGGTGGGGGAGGGGCTCCAATGATGGAGGTGGAGGAGGGGCAGGGGCGCCATAGCCCGCTGGGGCGTATCCCCGTAGGCGAGGGCAACGACTGCACAAAGAACAATCAATTTCCAATCATATTTTGTGTGTTGTGTGATCTGCTTGAAGCTACAACTGCAACTGATAAAAAATGAAGGCCCCAGCCCCTATTTATAGTATAATAAGTATATAGCAGACGACAGGTTTTTCAATACTTGTTTAGAAGTAATTCCGCTTTTTGTCTTGAAATGTGGACAGGATTGGTAGATGAGGAATGATGGAAATGCATGAAATATAATTTATAAACGTATTAACAATTCAACACCTATAACATAATAATTGATCAATGTAAGCATCGATAGGACATTAACACTATGAATGCAATAAAATCATATACGAACATTATATTATTAAGATATATATAATGAATGGTTCATTTTCTTTCCGATAAAATGTTAAATTAATGATTATTGATTCAATACTAAATACGACTAAATATATATAGACCTTTATTACGACTATATAGATTATGAAATTTGACTCGATTGTGTTTGCACATACAACCACACGATTTAAAAAAGAACAGTTGGAATTACATAACATTAAATAGAAATGACTTTTACGAGAGGAAGTCACTTTACATATCTACATAGATCAAACTAAACATTTTCAACAGAAACTAGTGGAAGAGACCATCATTTCCTCCACAGGTTGTTATACAATTCAAAATATGTTTGTTGGATTTTCCACCAAGCTATTAATAACTAATTTCAAATTTGTTCATCATATTAATTGGTATGATCATATTATTCTTTGTGTTATGGTGTGTATAATTCGCGTTCTAATTCAATTATTTAACTTTTAAAATGTTTATTGAACATAAATGATACGAATATTATTGTATCTTTCTTTAAGGAGATACCTATACT
>CP045897.1:13724333-13747831 GCA_013387185.1 Caligus rogercresseyi | reverse complement strand
AAATGTACTTAAGTACCGGGTCATGAATAAGTCTTGAGACCAATTTGAAAATAGTTTTGGAGGTTTAGTGATTTAAAAACATGCTTAATTGCTCCCACCAATCAAAAGCTTAGATTCTCTTCTTTCATTTGATATGTTGATCAACAAAAACAGTCACTTCTTCGCCGAGATGGAAACGAAAAGAGTCGAGATTGCCACACTCGTCCGCGCCGGTCACACCACTAGTAACATCATCAAGGAGCTCAACGTCAGCAAGGCCACAGTCTGCAGAGTCAGAAGCGTTTGGCTGACGGCGACGACCTCAAGAACAAACCCGCTCCGGCAGACCGGTAAAAATTCGACCCAATCAAGTCAAGACGGCCTTTGAGGCCATGCCCACCATGAAGATGTCCGAGCTCGCCAAGAAGAAGTCCGTGGACCCATCCACCGTGTCCAAGGCTGTCAAAGCAGCAGGTGGGCGGTACTGAGAAAGGTCGAACGGCCACTGTTGACGCAACGTCATCGAGACCTCCGTTTGGATCGTTGCCGGAGAATTCTCTCCGACTTGAAGCACAACGGTGATGCGTCGTCTTCTTCTCTGACGAGAAGACCTTTACGGTGGATCCCGTGTACAACAAGCAGAACGACCGGGTCATCTGTCGGAAACGTCTCCAATGTCATCCGGAGCGTCTCCAAGACCAAAACATCCGGCCTCCGTGATGATGTTGGGGATCGTGGCATCAACAGGGGACAAGATGCCGCCGATTTGGTTCCGACCGGGTACAGGCTCACGGGCGCCGACTACTTGGAGCTTTTGAAGACCAAGGTACTCCCATAGGTCTCCAAGATAACCAAGAAGTCGGGGAAGTCATCATACGTTTCCAGCAAGATGGGGCTCCTGCCCACACGTGCAAGGCCGTGCAGGACTGGTGGAGACCAACATGAAATTCTGGCCGAAGACAATGTGGCCACCACAGAGCCCCGACCTGAACCCGCTCGACTTCAGCTTCTGGTGGCATGTTGAGAGCCAAGCTTGCCGCGTTCGCCACAGCAATGTTGAGGACCTGAAGACCTCGGTCGAGAAGAAGTGGAAGGCGATGAAGAGGTCCTACATCATCACCGTGTGCCAGGCCTTCCGTCGCCGCGTGGAGGCCGTCATTGAGGCCAAAGGTGGCGAAATTCACAAATGATATGTGTCAATGTATACATATAATAAAATAAAATTCAAACGTGTACGACTGTACCCTGACCCATGACGTTCTCATTATTGTCACATTTAAGGAAGGTCTCAAGACTTATTCATGACCCGGTACTATAATGTAATATATATGACAAGGCGGTTTTGAGTTGAACGCTAATTAAATTATATTTTTATAAATCTGTAAATCAAATTAAATATTAACAGGTCTATTGCTATTGATTATAAATAAATGAATACGAGAATATAATATAAACTAGAGGCATGTATACATCAGAGAGTGCAAACCTCCGCCGATCACCACCAAATGAATCCCTTAACGGAATACAATCCAATCATATATGTCTACATAAGTAGGTGTGTTTGGTGAATAATGAGTGAGGAGAGAGCCATCCTAAAAAGCATCCATTGACGTCATACTAGTTATTCGTCAATTCAGAAATACGTCACTGGATGTTTAAACTCCTTTTTTCTCCATCATGCTCTTAATATTAGCGGTTATTTTATTTAATATTAATATAAGAGGAAGACGGGAGAAAAAAATAAGTTTAAGCACCCAGTGATAGTCCTTAGCTGATAAATTAACAATATAACTCAATGAATATTTTTAAGCGTTTGTCTTTCTACTCCCTGAATAGAGACCCATTTTCATTAGTATTTAGCTCATTTTGCATCTTAAATAAGCACTCAGAGATAACAAAATTAAATCACTTGTTTCTTTTGGCATTTCCAACAACTCCACAAAGTTTCATCCGAATCCGTTCCGTACTTTTGAGTTATCCTGCTGACAAACAAACCAACAAACTAACAAACCAACACCAGTGAAAACAATACCTCCTTCGGCGGAGGGTAATCAAATATCAAGGTATTTTGAATCAACAAAAAGGATTATTCAAAGGGACAAATATATAAAGTTATAAATAGATAAATATATATATATATATACAGAGTGTACCAGCAAAATTTAGAAAATTGTAAATCAATTTTTTCTCGACTTCTAGAAACTTATTTGACCTTTAACAAGAAGCATGTGAAACACATCTTGGAAAGAAAGATCTTGGCAATCTTTTTTAAAATGTAGTGTCGTTTAGCTTCAATGACTGCATCAAAACGGTTGAGGAGAAAAGCAGCACAGCTCTTCTTCATGATGTCGGAGACATGTTGGCCCAGGCAGCATTGATGGTAGCTTTGAGAGAGTCCACATTGGGAAGGGGAGTGCTGTTAGTCTCCCTCTCCAAAAAGCCCCACACAGCAAAATCCAGGGGATAGAGATCTGGGTTTGAGGGTGGCCAGTAGTTTGCTGGCCAGAAATCGGCAAAATTCCTGGGGCAGAAGTCCTGGGCCAACTTTGATGCGTGGGAGGGAGCTCCATCCTGAGTCCACTCATAGTTGCCAATTGGGTATTTGCTTTTCAACCAGTGCAAAACATGGTATCTCAGGATTTTCACGTAGACATGGCGGTCAAATTTCTCTCCACCCGAAAATAGTGCGGATGCATGGTCTTCCCGTAATATGCCACGACTCCTAGAACCATCACATGGGCTGGGTGTTTGGTTCTGTAGACTCCCTTGACTTCATCTACTGACTCAACAAGGCATCGACGTTTCTTCGATTGTAGACTGGTTCACTGTAAAATATTATTGTCTGAGAAAATTGTCACGGTGGACTTCTCTTGTGAAAGGTTGAACAAAATTTGGTACACCTTTCGAGCCTCTTGACCTTCATCTGCCTTGGTTAAAAGATACCTGAGCCTCCTGACATAAGATTTCAGGCTTAGGTCATCTTTTAAAGCCCTGACATGGTAGAAGTACCGACATCCATGATCCGAGCCAGTCTCCGAATTGACTTTGAGTGATTATCCTTCACCGCCTCCTTGACCTTTCCAGAAAGTCCTAAGTCATCTTCTTATTTGCTCCTCCCTGCCTGGAGTCCTACCAGTATGTTTGCAATCCCTTAGAGCGTTTGAAATTGTAAACTGTAGCCAGAAAGCAGCCAACAATCTCCACGATCTCTTTTTTTTTGTCCACTTGGCCTTAAGAAGCTCAGCGATCCTCTCACGATTCTTCTCGTCATGACTTATGGTGAGGAGTGATTAAAAATATGTTTATTACCAAGCGTTCTAAATGGCTGGTACACAGGAAGTTTTAATGTAAAAAATCACTAAAGCTCGCCCAAGGCAGCCAGAGACAATTAAACTCATTCTAAATTTTGCTGGTACACTCTGTATATATATAGAGAGAGATAGATAAATAGCTAGATAGATTTGACCGTCACATGTAGGTAACTCAATTTTGAAGGTAGAGGTTCGCATCCCGAGAGGGAAACATTCAAGATAGATCTTAAGTAATTTTAATGTTTAAATAGTTTTCCTCAGTGGTCCTGTCATTTTAACTATCGTTTGAGACTCATTGTTAGAAGATACAAGAGGACTTCAAATGACATCATCGAAGGAGTCGTGCAATAAAGATGTTCTTATATACTATTTACAAAATTTATTTCTCTTTTCGTGTTACTCACTTCCATATTGTATATAATGTAGATCATGATGTAGGATGTGATGGGTCTTGCTTCAGAGGATTAATTTTAAACTAAAACGTTAATTATGATTTTATTATCACAGCTCCTCTTGCTCTTTTTATTTATTATTGTATACACATATTATGTTATGTAATATTTTTAAATAAAAAACCCATTAAAAAAAATAATTATAACCAAATGGATACAATTCAATCGATACAAATAGACAAAAAATAGCGAAGTGCATTAGCTCAATGGAAGCGTGTTCGACTCTTAATCTGAGAGAGCAAGATCAATATTAATCAACTTCATATCCTAGCTTCAATGAACTATTTTAGGGTTATAATGTTAACAATATCAACGTAGATATAATTTATCGAGCCAGATGGACCAATGAGGGAGGGCGCTAAATAAGAAGGCGCCTGTTTGACTCTAAATGTTAAGGGTGCATTTCTGTGAAAGGAGGGTTTGTTTTGATCAACCTGATTGAAACAAATTTATATTATATCATTTATATCCACACACGAATAGAATGTCATCAGATTAAAAAACGGTAAAATTGTGGGAGGTAACGGCAATCATCCTAACGGTGGCGGCTAGATACGCGGCGTTGAACCTTAAAACCCCCCATTCATAGATGGAAAGTGGAGTTTGTCAGCCGACAAAATTTGTTACTTCCCCTCATTTCCCCCATTGGAAAATTAATCAAAATTATATTATTGTGATGTGTTTTATATTTATCATGTTATATTGTCGATTTATAATGTTTTGACAAATTTTGTGTTTCATGTATTTTAATTCGATGTGTTTATTGTATATTCAAGACTATGTGCTTTTTGTTTTAAGTTATGTTATATATTATTCAGTATTGTTTTTTGCCTTTTAACTTTGTTTAGAGATTTAATTTTAAAACTAGAATGGTTATTTATAAATGTAATTTCTCCATATCAATAAAGTTTCTTATATTAAAAAAACTTTTACGTAATTTAAAGTTTTTATATAATTACTTATATATATGTTTTTATTCTGGCAAGTTGTTTAATTATAATGTGTTTAAGTTTTGTTCATATATGATGCTAAAATTTTAAACTAAAATGTTTTTACGCATTAACAACATTTATATACATTTACTTATTTGTGCTTATATTTATTATAAATAAAAAATTGTGTATATGTTATGAACCGAATTCCGAATAGGCATATTAAAAAACTATGGTTTTTATCCCTTAGTTATTAGTATTTTAGTCTTATCTGTTAAGAAATTTAATGACTTATATAAAGGAAAGAAGAAATACTTTTGGCCCCATGAGACCTCTTTTTTTTTCTTCTAAGAAATAAAGGATAATAACAATAAATTTAGGTATCTTCTTGTGCGCTCATAAATTCACAGTATGAGTGTCTCGGCAGGTTTTTTTTCCTTCTCCGGGATTGAATGACTCGCAGGGGATTGTATTTAATTCATTTGCCCCAACTAATTGAATGCCTCCAAGAAAGGGGATCTAAAAAAAAGACTAGACGAAAAGGTGCGACTTTATAATATTAATTGAGCCCTGTGTGGGTTGATGGGTATGCGAGGACACCCGGAGGGCTGCTTCATTGGTGGTGTCGAGCAGCCAAATCTAAGTAGTTTGAGGAGTCCTTGTGTTATATACTTCGATACATAATTATAAGCATTAGATAACTAAAAACTTTAGTAAAATTGTAGATAATATGGTGAAAAATGGTCACTTGGAATTGCTTCAAAATAAACCTTATCACTACTTTAAACATCGTTAAAATATTTATTGCATCTTAAATACTTATACTAAAATTGTAATGTTTTTTTGTTTAATTAAGAGTATTCCCTTTTTTTGTACATTAGATTCGATGGAAATGTATTCATATGGATATACATAAGCAATAGAAAAAGGGGGAAATGACAATAAACAATCCAAAGATGTCCTTTAAGGTAAATAGTATGATACTTTTTATGAAATATAACATAGACCAACATACTGTGTAAGGTTTTTTATTATTTCCATCAAGTTTAGTTTGATATGTTGATGTTTTAGCTATGTCTTTGTGCAGGTAGTCTATTTTTAAACTATAATGTTAGTTTTTATAATTTTTTACACATTTCTATCTCACTTTTTAAACCTTATATCACCTTGTTAATATTGAAATTAAGACCTTAAAAAGGATGTAAAAGTTGAGCCATATTATCTTCTTGTTGATAACTTTGTTATAATATAGGTCAGTGAAAAGGAGCATTGAAACCCCCAAGGTGTAATTTTATGTTCTAATAGATTAGGTATCGTCCCTCTAGTTTTACATGTGATGAAAAAATAATGAACAAAAGAATCATCTATAAGATAGTTTAGTAAGCAAATGAATATAAAAACCCTACTCTTGTCACTGTGTGCCACCTAAAAATGTTAAAGTATTAATATAATTGTTAATGGTTTTTTACATTGTAACAAAATAAAGGCACACACAAAAAATGCAGATTTTGATTGTTAAATATTTAAAAAAGGTTTTTTATCATAATACAACAATGGATGTGTTTATTTACGACAATGAGATTCAACTATCTTGTAAATATCAGAGCTTATAAGTAGAATTACGTCGTAAGAACACTCTGTGTAGCAGCTGACTCAAAAAAGTCAGGCTCAAAACATTCATAATTTATCGAGTGAGTTGTATGTAAATAAACAGTCTTTTTGACATAATTTTTTCGAAGTATAAAAACAATATAAACTTTAAAGATATTAAAAAAAACCACAAATATTCCTGCTTGTAGGTCTGTGGATTATACAAATCGCTCAGGAGCCTCTCTTTATATTTCCATGGAACAATCCTCCAATAAATGAAAGGTTCTATAGACAAATGTTTGTCATAGATTCCGATTTATTTATCCTAGCAATAACATAGGAACAATCATCATTATTTTGATTCCATGCGTTGTTTTGAGCCGAAATACTTTTTTCACCAGGTGACGCTCCAATCTATTGTCGTAACTCAGGGCTCTGGTAAATGTATTTCTGAAACAAGGTTATTGTAAAAAAAGAAGCCGTAATCATATTTTATGTTACATCCTCTTGGTTTTTTATAAGTTTAAAATATTATATTATTTTTATTAGATTTAAGCCAAAATGAAGTTAAATATTTGTGTGTGTGTTATTTTTCATTGTATTTATGTCCTAATTATAAAAGGTAATCATATGTATATTTTATATACTCAAATGTTATTTTACAAAATTATTTGTTACACTATATAATGATAAATAATAATAATGTAAAATTAATGTCATTCTGTGATGACTTCTGCTGCCGCCCAATATACCGCCTTTATCCTCAAGATCCGACACCGAGGATTCGTGGATAAGTGCCGGGAACGTATTCAGTTTTACCCCTCAGAGTCAAAGAGATATTTAAAATTATGATAAGAATAATGCAACATTTTAAATAATCAGATAATATGATATTTTTATTGTAACGACTTTTATTTAGATATTGTATTATTAAGTATAATGTTTATTTATTTATATATACTTTTTATATAGCCATCTAAATAATAAAGATTTGAAGAAAAAAAAGGTTGCAAAGATTGTTATAAATAATGTCATTATTTTAAAATAGATTAAATATTGTTCAACGATTCGTTAAGGTTTTACCTAAGTCACAATATCGCATGTCTTAAATTTCATTTTTAATTAAATGTTTTACAGCATCAATTAAAAAGAAATTTCCCAATTAAATTACCAATGAAAAAAAAGAAGATAATTTCGTAGACAGGGACTTATAAAAAAAGAGAAAATGCAATCTTTAGCTATCAATCAGAAGATACACACAAGTCAAGTGATACACATCTTCTATCTATCTATCTTTTTCGTACATAAGTGCAATGATTCATTAAGAGGATTTTGGAGAGCTCCAACGATTTTTCGTTTCACAGTAACAAGTGCGATGATGCATTTCTTTAAAAGATACCACAAAAAATTCAATGAATCCAATAGGACTTTTGAAAAGATCGTTATCTATTTGAGGTCAATGTGGCAGGCCGTGGACTCCAAAAAATGCCCCATGATGGGAGCAGGGAACAATTTAGGGGTTGTTAGATTAGTATCATGGTGTGAGTCAACGAATATTCACTCCAATATGTATTATAGGATACTTCATTTGAAATAATGAAAAAGATCTGTTGTTGTTGTTGCTTTACTGTGTTATATTCAAATTCACGATTGAAGGCTTTTGTTTTATAATAAAAAGGATTCGGATAAAAAGAAAACCCCAGTCGATTCATGCTTAGACTAATAACACAGTGTGTGTAATCCTTTATTTGATTTAAATAATCAGCTATTTGCTGGTCCGTTTTAGCTATAATAATATAAAATATTAAAAAAAATACAAAAACAAATCATTTCTGTGTATAAACACATACACATATATATAAACATGAAAAACACGTATAAAATTAAAACTAAAATAAATAAATAAATAAATCCCCCTAAATTGGGGTACTGCGGCCAATGGTCCTGGCTACGTCCCTTGCCGCAGCTAGTGTCCTGGCCGACCTCAGGGACTCAAAATTGTTCCACACAGAGGACACTGCGTGGGACGCAAAGTATTAGTTGAATAAATGGTTAATTTTTTTTTTAAAGAGCTAAGGATGGTTATACTCGGGATTCGAACCTGCACCCCAACATTGAGAGTTGAACACGCCTTAACGCACACAATTTTCTTCGTATTAATCAAAATCGATGCCATTCATTGCCCTACATTCTATTTATCGACCATTACCCAATATAAAAACTGATATTTTACAAGTTGGTGGATCTTTAAACTGATCGACGAATTTATATATAGTACAAATATCAGTTATGAGCCGATTCATCGGATTTTGGTCAATAAATGTCAGAGTATTCTATCCAACAAAGAAAACTTATCATAAAGTAATCAATATTTACACGTTCATTATTGCCCAAACCCTTACAAAATACGAATTTAGTAAGGAGAGAAATCAGAGGAATCCTGATTCTATCTGCCATTTTTTACATAGCAGTTTCTATAATAAGAATGGGTCATCTCAGTCGACTTAACGATGGATTTTATCCTAAATAAACTAACTTTAACAATAAATAGTAAAAAAAAGTTTAAATGAAATTAATTATGTTATTTTAGTTGTTCTTATTTTTTAACCTCTATTTACGGCTATGTGTACAAACATAGTGAAATCGAAATATCAACTCCTTTTGAGTCCAACCATGCTCTTAGCCTCTTTTTCACGGTCTCAGGGGGGTCCCTGATGCTTAATATAAGTCAGAACCCTTATGTATAAGCGTACAACGCCATTATATCCATAAATGTTAAAAAATATATATTAAATAACTCACAGAATTGAATGCTCCATGAAAAAATTAAACATGAATAAAAATTTATTTCCAAGCCACACTCCAGGAGCTTAAAAAAAGGTATCTAACAAATCCCTTTTTGAAACGACAACTGTTTTTTAAGAGTAAAATATATTACGTGAGGGAATTTGATGCGTTAACTGATTCAGATTTTCTTACAAGAAAAAAAAAGAATAATGAGATAGATGCTCATCTTAACTTAATTTTTAGGGGCTTAGAAAATAATGACGATTTTTATATGATTTTTATTCTTATTTTAGATCCTTCGCATTCTTTAACGTCGAGATCTCCGATCTAAGTCCAATTCGTGCATCGATAAGTTATATATATTGTTTTCAATTGATGAGATCCTTTGATTTTCTATTTAATTGATGATGGTTTTTAATAGTTTTAAATTCAATAAAGTATATATTAAAACAATTCAATAATTAACATAATACTCATAAATTATTTATTAATACCTATAATAATAATAATAAAGTAATTCCGTTCGTTCGTTCGTTTCCCTGTATCTAGCGAACGCTTCATTAGATCTTGACGAAATTTTGTTTTTTGGGTGTTTACCGGAAAATTCGTTTTCTATATGATTACTTAAAAATATTTTTTTTTGTCCCTGTCTTTCCCCCTAAATTTAGGTTTTGTGGAAAATAACGTATTTTTTATAATGCAACATCGCGCTATTCAGATTTTAATAATACAAGAGAGGGAGAGTGATGTCAACCACTCTCAACTTTTCTTGATAAAGTTACGAAGTTGCACTCCTATTTAAGTTTCTTTTGATGTTTTCCTCCATCAACGGAGATCACACTAATATTCTGATATTCAGCGCTACCATGCATATATTCGGCACTTTTTTACTTACAAAATACCTTCTTTTTACGATCTTTAAATACCCACCAAACAGAAAACAGAAAAAATGGCAATGAAGACCCAATGACGACTTTTAAGGAACTGATTTAAATATGAAAAATCATATGCAGTGACATCACTAAAAGTATTCGTGTGATTTTTTTTCCATTCCAGACTATTGTCAAGTTGGAAAATCCCGAGCAGTGCCGGGTAACATTCGCTAGTTAAATATAAATATTACACAATGAATAATATTTTATGTATAAAAAATGATTAATTTAGGAAGAAATACCAAACCTTTTGATATACACTACCATGCAACTAGATTGGGTTTTAAACATAAATGTGTATGGTAATTGGTAGCCACTCAAATATCCGTGGTTTGCAACTTAAAAAGAAAACTTTTTAAGCAGAATTATTGTTGGTTGAGCCATTATAATGTTTGATTCAAACCACAATCTAAATTTCATATTACTTTTGTTAGCATCTATTGTGGAAATGACAACTCACAAAAATAATTACTAGTACAGGAAGGGTTAAAGAACATTTGCTAGCCACAAAAGAATCCCCATATAATTTAATTGAAATTATTTGTCTCGAAGGGTGGAGCTACTTGCTAAATAATTGTTTTATAACGTAAAACATGTTTTTTAATAGTTAAGATGTTTATTTATTAGCTAAAATCCATAAAGTGTAAAAATATAAGAATACACTAGAAAGTAGGATATAAAAAAACAATATCTTAAGACAGTTACGTTAAAAACAAAACATAAATACACATTATAATTAAAAAGTACTGTCTAAAGATAAAACCATAATATAAAATGATTTATTAAAAATTATTTCCTATTCAATATAAAACGTTGATGTCGTCTTATTGTCGATTTGATGAGTTTGAAGTATTCGAGAGAATTTGAAGGAATAAACCCCAAAACATTGTTTTTTTTGCTTTTTAACTTTTGTTGAGAGATCTTATTTTAAATTAAAATATATAAATAATAAATATATTTATATAACATTAAATTTCTCTTGATCAGAGAGATTTTCTTCTTTTTCTTAAATATAATGTAATTCGTTGTAAGACTAACTTATACATATTTACTCAACCATATATAAATAAAAGATCTCCTCCTATAGCAGGAGGGCTCAGGTGCTTCGCACCTCACGATCTTCAAATACGGCATCTATGCAAATAACAATAAAATAAACCTGGGTATTCATTACTCATAGACGACGTCGGTGTCTCTGTGTATCTTGATAATGTCAATTTGGAGAAGGCGGCCAGGGAATCATGAATTTATTTACCTGCTCCTGAGCACGTGGGTAAAAAAACATACTTGACTCTCTCTCTCTCTGATAAAGCATCATTCCCAAGCCACCCAAAAAATATAAAGATGAAAGGATCGCTTTGAGCCTTTGAAGATTATCGATTATAAGGATCGATCTCCCTCCATTTCTTATTTATGAGACTGGTCCCATAATCAACTCCGTATATCTCTTTTGTATAACTAATTTTATTAACAATCGGGTGGCCCCATTCTATATATATATATATATATATATATATATATAGTATATATATATATATATTATATATATATAATATGATTATTAATGTTATCATTGAGTCTTATCTTCCTTGAAGCATATAAAAAGTCAATACTTAAATTAGGGGCCTTTTCAATGATCATGGAATCAAAGGGGGTTCAAGCTTTATAGAGTTCATAATAGATTATTCATTATGAATAAAGGTGATGGTTAAACTAAAATCAAGAATACCAATAATATTCTTTTTCAGACCGAAACTCAATCATTTTTATTTGTATGTCTTATCATCAGGTCCATGATCTATCTATCGTCAGATATAATGAAACAAGCATTCATTTTCTCTATTAGCGGGAATAATTGCTTTATTAAATAATTTAATGTTTGACAAATATATTTTAAGAATCCTGAAATAACATAGATTGAAGCCCACTTTGTGTGTTCTTCTTGAATCAAAGTAGATATATAACATAGACTTCATGAGTCGAGATATACCTAAGTGATGCTATATTTTATAATATAATTTTTCTTTACACAATTACGTTTAATAAAAAAGTCCTTCAGTGCTACTCTTATCTATAATTATGGTCAAAGAAATGGCCACTTATTTTCTTTATAAGTGTATGCTAATAACAAAGAGGTATTAAAATAAAAAAACTAAATGATAAATTATTAAAACACACTTCCAATATATAAACAAGAAATTATAATTCTATTACTGTCCATTAAAGACTTTAAGAGAAAAAATAATGTATTTTTGCCATTATTGATCTAACAAATGAACTTTGAAATATTGTGAAATTGAGAATATGTTTCTCGAGGAATAAATAAAAAACTGGTTCCTCAAAATAAATATTAAAGACACTTCCAAAGATGTTTTCAATATTGCAACAAAACACCTACTTCAGAATGACGACTGATGCGATCAATTGCAAACTTCCGACTGCAGGATTTACAGGGAATTAAATTATTTTTATCCTTGGTGTCGCCTGGGTCCTCCTCCTTGCTTGCTCTAGAACCCATGACGGTCTTCATACATCCTTCTATGTGACTTTTCAAGGGCAACTAAACCTTTACTTTCTCTCATGTTGTTAAATATCTATGGTGATATAAACTTGGGGCTAAAGTTTTTGCGTTCTATGGAGAGAGAGGGGGGGGGGGGGAATAATACAATTGATTGAGCTTGACTTCGTATTTTTGTTGTTTTTTGTCTGCTTTATTTACGAATTGGAATTCCTTCACAGATGGAAGTCGTGGGAAATGGGATTTGATCAATTCCATAGTGTATTTATGTAAATTATTCCTTGGTTATGGACTATTTAGCGTACTTAACATAACGTATATATATAGATAACTATTCAGATGAATTTGCTTAGAGTTTTACCTACGTTTAAATATCCCGCAAATATATGTAGGCTAGTTTAGTTTAATTTATTGAGCAATGTATTCGTGCCGAGAATATAAAAAGTAATCTCTCTCTCTTTCTTTTCATAAATGACATTTAAAAAATATAACGAAGAAATAAATAATGTTTAACCCTTTGCCTGTCCAAGTGTTTTGAGAAATTGTGCTCTTAAGCCAAACATACTTTTTTGGTTTAATCTATTTAAAATAAATATTTTATTGCTATTGATTTTCTGGGAACGACATCAACTGATTTAAGGCGTGACTCATGAACGTAGGAGTAATAAACGTATAATATTGTAAACATTTATGTTTTAATGTTACATATATTGTCATTGAAGTCTAAATTAGTTTTAAAACTGAATTTCCTTTTTTATATAATACCTACGGAATTAAATCGTAAAACTATTCTAAACACGGATTATTTTTGGAATGTATCAATTTAAGTAGGTGATATCACAAACCAATACGATCTGAATTGAGTTACAGACAATTAATCATTATTGGTATAAACAAAAATTGTTATATTGTGCGATACTAATGATAGCAAACAATTATTACTCTATGATATAACTTGCTTTGATTTTTCAAAAATGGACATAAGATATATTGAAAGATATTCGAAAAAGTAGGAAATATTCTTAAACTCTAGAATGCAATAAAATTTAGAGAAAATATAAATCCAATTTTTTTATTTTAACAATAATATTATAAATTTATATAAAAAATACTAAATGATTTAGATTTATCAAATAAATAAGAAAGATGCTGTTGCCGCTAAATATATAAATAATAATGAAATTACTATCAAATATTATTATAACTGCAACTAAGATAATATTATATCGACCCCTACAACTCATTTGTTGAATAATATAGTTCTGCTCTATAAAGCATCTAATGGTA
Organism: Caligus rogercresseyi; assembly: GCA_013387185.1. Classification (NCBI taxonomy): domain Eukaryota; kingdom Metazoa; phylum Arthropoda; class Copepoda; order Siphonostomatoida; family Caligidae; genus Caligus; species Caligus rogercresseyi. Next base: position 13,734,043 of record CP045897.1, on the reverse strand, counting down.
CAGAAAAAATATTTTTCAACGTTAATATCAATAAAATTAGCACTAGAATATTTTAACAAAATTATTTTATAAATTATGTGATTGAAAGATGCTATGGAGAGTCGTGAAAACACAATATTGCGACCTCCAAAACCAATGTACATCAACTATCTACTGGACCGAGGTATGTAGATTAACAACAAGCTCATAAAATATTATGAAATTATATTTTATATTCAAATATCAGAACATGCATTTCAATGGTAACATATCGCTAAAAAATAGAAATTAAATGACGATCAAAGATTGTTATAAATTTCAACTAAATTAAAAATGGTGTCGATTCCTACAACCATTTCTTGAATAACATAGTACGCTCTAAAAAGCATCTAATGATACATAACTTTATGCTGAGCCTAATGCTGTAAAGACACTCTATTGCAGCCTACATCAACTACTAATAATAAGGAAGAGCCAAGAAATAGATACGTATCAAGCTTTAAAAATAGTTATATGAAAGGGTGTAACAAATTCGTATAGAATTACTATTTTTGCAATGTTATGTAGTTCTTAGTGTAACTTTTAGTGAAGATAATAATGTTTTGTTCTCATAATATTATATTTAGATAAATAATACCTGATGAATAATTATCATGATAATAGGAATAAATGTTATAATCCATCAATCTCATACATGAGTGCTTGGCAATGTCTAGACAAGACTAAAATGTTCAAAATGTTTGACTCCAAGTGGATATTGTACATCAAAATGTAGTCCCTGTGACTATTTAAGCATTCAAATAACAGAATTTATAGTTAAGATTAAGGATTTAATAAATTAAACTATGATATATTCTTTTTCATAGTGATTATAGAAAATTGAGTGGGGGATATACGGAATTTCATTCCAGTAATAACATTTTATATGTATAATTATAATCTATATTTCGGTCAACATTATTATCTATTATTGTAGATATGAATGGGGTATCCTGCAAACAAAATAGTAAACTAATTACTAGTGTTCCAGAGAACTCGTTCATTCTCGAGCAGTTTTTTTTTGCTACTGGAATAAGCTCGAGTAAAAAAATTAAGCTTGTGACTCATCATAATTAATTATCCAAATTGGTGAATTTCGACTCATATCAAATATTGAATTTGTTACAATCAAAATGAATCACTCTCGACGTTAAGTTATAATTATTTTTTGTACATTTTCTACTAACACCACTGCCCTTTAACTCTGTAGGTCAATGAGAGGATGAAACATAACTAGGAATGGAAATCTGGAGCTTAGCCTCGGTGCTTACAGATTCTATGACTGTTTTTGGCCGTGAAAAAGAGCGAGGGGTAGAAGGAAAGAGAGAGAAGTTTCTATCTCACTTTATCTTTCTCCCTCTCTTTCCTCCTCTTCTCCTCTCTCCCTCTCTCTTTCTTCTATCCCTTCTTTACCCCTCGCTCTTTTCACGGCCAAAACCGTCATAGAATCTGTAAGCACCAAGGCTAAGCTCCAGATTTCATTCCTAAACATAACTCATTTATCTTGCTTGCAAAGCTTGTCTCCCAAACCTTTCCCACCATTTTAATAAAAACAGTTCCTTTGTTAGCTGTGCTTGCTGAGGATAAGAAAAAGGTAATAAACATATGGTTTTTTCAGTTGGTAACTCACTTTTCTTTACTGATACGTCTTGTAGTCAATGTGATGATCCATTTATCATCAGCTATGATGAAACCAAAACAACATTAATTTCTTCCCCGAGTACGAGCAGCTGATTTGTTCAATTAATAAGTGACATTAAAGGAGTCCTTACAAAGGATTCACTAGTGACAAAGATTGAGGCCCATGAGAAGAGACAACTTGCATTCATAGAGATGATATTCTTATTGCTAAATGTGAATTCACTATCAAGTGTCGCGTGTGAAATGATGGTTCATTTAATAATGCCAACTGTTTTTTTATTCATTCTTCTTTTTTTCTTTCAACTAATCACGTTGGTGAATAAGGTTCCCTTTGTGAAGGTCCTTAGCTATGTGTATGACTTTTTCCTCCTCATTTTATCAATCTCTATTCTATTTGGTAACAGATGTGAAGAAAAAATAAAACAAAAAATGTGAACCAATTGATCATGCTCTGGGATGTAATTTTATAAGAACCAATTTATCATTGTGAGGCTTCTAGAGCATGATTTCCTCAACGGTTTCACATATTTGGAGGCATGCTCACTAAAGGGTATAGGGAAGGGGTTACAACTACTTAGTCTTTCATTACACATTATTATTATTCTTATTACATAATTGCTATGAAGGAGATTTTCATTTGTAGACGAAGATTCTTCTTCACCTTGCAGGAGGTGTAGCAACATATTTCACACCATTATCTTCCCCAGGGCAGACGGCCAAGTAGGAGTCAAGCAGAGGAGAGGATGTTGGAGCCGTTTTGGTGGGGAAGCCCATGGGCGTTAACTATGAGATAAATGGGAGTAATTGATTACAAAGGAAGGAAACCTCAAGAAAAACAAAAATATATAGTCCACTTTAACCTCATCTCAATGGCTTAAAATGGGTGGGTACCAATGAAGTAAAAAGTGTGACACGCAATCATTAAAAATATATTATATATATATATGGTTGCTTCTTGTTTGCTTTCAGTGCTTATATAAAGTAATTTCAAACAATGGTATAAAAGACCAGCAATTGAATGCTTAAGAAGCAAAATATAGTGTGATGATCTACTGATGAGAATGATATTTTCTAAGCAAGCAATAATTCAATACCAGCAAGAAGGCACAATTGAATTACTTGAATCAATGAACTATTAAGATATAATGGTCTGACTTTTCTTCTATCAAATGGATTCAATGGAAGCTTGATTTTTTTGGTCTATCTGCCATGTTCCTTCCCTCACAAAAAATATTTTTGTTCCGATACCCTTATCTTGTTGGTTCAATTTATTCACTAAAAAATCGGTAAGACTCGTTTAATTTTTTTACTTCAATTTCAATATTTCGTTCATAATTTGTTATTTTCAATAAATACAGTACTAGTTATGTTCATTGGATGAAATATACAATTATTCATTGAATGTAATCCTAGAAGATTAATGATTTTTAATGTTGAAAATAATATATGAGTTGGAGTACTAGGCTGAGAAGTTTGTAACATAAATTATCCTTGAAGTCAATAAAATCCCTTAATTAAGAGAACTCTTGTACTCTTCATTTTGTGCAGCTAAAATATAACACAATCGTTGAATTTATAGTACGTCTTTGAGTTAGTCATGCTGCTCAATTATAGCTAAATAAAGCTATGTTAAGAAGTAATGTTAATTCTTACCTCGACAAGATATTAATATCTATCTGTTATCTAATTTAGTCGGGTTAGTCAAGTAGCTCAGTTGCATCGTGAATCAAATCTCCTCTAGATGATTGTTCGATTGAATGAAATGGTCTTTGGTGATTGGTGATGGATGACATAGTGGCGACTGCCTGAGTACGCTATCTAACTTTTATCGTTGAAAATCAACTTTCTCTAGAAACATTGTCTCCTTCCGGCGGATTGGAATAAAAGTCCTTTAATGAAGTCCTCAGATAATGCCGCATGAAGCGTCAGATGGCAGACTCTTTGTTTTCTCTCCTTTCCTTTTTTTTTCGCATGCCCACATGCAGAGTATATTGTAAAGATAAGGAACTTAATATTCTTTATTTATATTCTTGTTTTCATTTAGTTTTATCGAGAGACATGATTGGAAAAGAATCGGCTGTACATTGTTTACATGTATAGTTAAGTTTGCGTGTTTTATAAGTAATTTAAAGTGGATCAAGGTTTTTTTGTTGTTATTAATGATAACCTTCTGTCTTAAAATAATCTTAAGAATGATTCAATCGGATCCTCTTACTTCTGTCATTAAAAATTGCGTGTTTTTGGTTGAGGAATTCTCGACAACCAATTAAGCAATGTTCATTTCAATTAACAATTGCTTTCTAAACTATTGTCGTATTAATCTATTGGAAATAAACCTAAATTCGATTATTATTCAATTCCGTCCACAAAAATATTATTCAAATTGCTCAATAAAGTTTTATATATATTATCGTATTCATCTATCCAAAATATTGTATCTTTATTTCAAAATATATAATTAAGCATTACTGCTAAAGTTGATGAAATTATTTCCAATAAAAATATGTTTTCTTAAGGAAAATCATAGTTAAATATATGTACAATATTATTTTTTATTAAAAATATACAAAACACCGTATCGATTACAAGATTTCTATCATTAGAGGTGGCAGATTTTTTGATTCTCGAAAATAGATTTGTCTATCGAATTATTTGTAAACTGAAAGACTCTGATTTGTGTATGGTATACAAATAGCTATATATATTTATTGGTTCTTCATTGTAACCACAAATATTCAAATTTAATTAATTGTTTAAATGAGAATCACTAAGTACTCACACAATGATAATAAAAATATGAGTTTAATATGTCATATTGAACGTAAACATTTATAGTTTTATTCATGATTCTCTTTTCTCTAACGATTGAAAAAATATTTTTTTGGAAAATATTTATTCACCTAAAACAGGAACACTGCAATTATATTTTTTGTATAGAGATAGAGTGGAAATTGCATTTGATAGATAAATCCATTAATCAAAATATATAAGTTCACCAATGAAAAACATAAATAAAATTATTTCTGAAGAAATTGAACGTTTGTATGAATGAAAACAATCTATTTTTTTGTTCATTTCCACCCGGCAGCAATTGTGAGACAATGTTAATCAAACGAACATACGAAATGTTTTACCAAAGGGATACTTAATTAATTAAAGATAATTTCTTGACAAAAAAACATAACTTTTAATGAAGAGGTTGCAAAGTTTAGATATGATAATAGTCACGATTGTTTTAGTTCAGAACCTTATTTTAAATTATGAAATAGGTATACTTTTTAAAAAATGAAGAAAAAACCCTTAATCCAGTTTAATGTATAAGTCTTATATTATTCAAAATTAATTTATATATTATCAATAAGGACTAATTTTTTATGGCAATCGTGCTTTAAAATCAAAATCAAAATTGTAAATCTACTAAATCTACCAGATTGAAACTTGATCTTTAGAATTAATGGATTTTTTTATACATGGCTGATTCTTAATAAATAGGGAACCGTTAGCATCCAAATGGAAGTAATTTAGAAAGCAATTATTGATGTTTTGTTTCAAAATTGAAAATAAAGCCCTTCTGAGTTTTTAATCATTAAATATCATCCCATTATAATCTTCACTGAGAGGTATTTACAGTGTTAAAATAAAAAAATGCGATAAAATATTCCTTAATCCCAAGTCTACCTATATCAAACTATCTAAAGTTTATTTATTCTTACGTATATTTCAAGTAGATTGAAAATTTTATTGGAATTCATTTTATTAAGCCTTATAATATTGTCACTATGCCAAAATGATTAATTGCTTAAGTTCCTTACCTTTGCAATATACTCTGCATGGGACATGCGAAAATTAAAAAGGAAAGGAGAGAAAATGTGGAGTCTGCCATCTAACGCCATCATGTGGCATTATTTAAAGGCTTCAATTAAGGGGTTGAATGAAAATCTGACGGACTGAGACATTGTTTTGGAAAAAGATAATTTTCTAATATCATGCAGTGTTTCTTCTCATAAGCTTTTTAATATCCTTTGAACATAAATTTTAAAAAGTTGCTGAAAAATAGTTTTAAAAATATTCATTTTTAACAACTTGATACTTCATATGTGTGGTACACAATGGCCGATGAATAAAAACGAGAAAATTCTATTGTACAATTGCTAGCAAGTGGTTCCAGTAGTTCAATTCATTTATAATTAATAGATTACTAGAAAAGCTTATGTAATCATTGATTGTTAGACATAATTATTACTTTATTCAACGTTGGCCTTTTGACTTTTCAAAAAAATGAATGAAAATACGCAAAAAAAATACATGGCATCTCATCCTAAAATGAAGAATGAATTATAAAATACATTCCTCTGCCAATTTACGTGATGCTATTTTTCCCCTGTAGAAGTTTTTGTTTTGCTTTTTTATATTATACTAGAAAATATATTTTCATTGCTAAAAAGAATGAATGAGACTCATATAATTGAACAATTATTGCTGAAAAAAAATATGACCATTGTGCATGAGTTCAGATTGATAGAAAAATAATGAAGGCTAAATACTTCTATGAGGGTAAAGTAATGAAAAAGACGGAGAACATTCTTACTATAAACTATGTGGTACAACAATCAGCTACGCTTAAGAATGATTCGATTGTCATAGTCTATGCATATTATACATAGCGTTCTTAAAATTAAAAATCAGAGCTGCGACTACCGAATGTAAATCGGTATTTCAATCACTACCGACGTAGATTTCAAATACCGAACTGATTATACGATATTCGATAGAAACTACCAAATACTGTACCGATTGACATTCGGTTAATAGAGGTATGGCGTTTGTGACCTTCACATAGAGTAAAGAGAGCTTATTCACTCCAATAGCAAGAAAGAAACATCGTTCAACTGTTGCTTTGCACCTGCGCTCCCTGCCCTTGTGTGAAGAACTTGAACTTTGCAAAATAAATAAACAACAACAACTTATAGTATTATAGAACAGATATAAATATACATTCAATATAAACTTATGCTATGCATTGAATACTAGAGTACCTGAAAGTGAATTTAATATCGGACAATAAGAGAGAGTAAATAATAATAGAATATATTGACTTCCATTTCCCACAAAATCCAAGTGCATATATAATTTATATAGAAATAACATGAATTGAATTTCAAATAATGTCTAAAAAATATTACAACAAATTATGTACTTAATTGTCCTTGTTATAAATTGTCCGATATTAAATCATATGAAGAAGTCACAGGGCAAACACATAAATAAATTTCTCTCTCTTTCTTATCTACCGTACCGACATATCAATCGATATTGTAGATATATAATAAAATCTACCAAATACCGATATCGATCGGTAGAAGGTACATACCGAATATCGAACCGGCGGTAGATTTTTCTACCGAATCCCAGCTCTGTTAAAAACATGCAGACAGGTTACGAAAGTTGATCTGTGAAGTAAAATAATAAAAAGCTTTCATGACACTTGCAACGGTGTATTAACTTTTTTGTTATCATTAAAGGGATAAAATCATAGAGATCTGATTAAATATCTCAGTACAAAAAATAAAAATAAAGAGCTTTTTCCATCGTAATTCGAGAGTTTGCTCAAAATAAACAGATCTTCAATACATACAACTGGATCATTAAAAATCACAAAACCTTCCTTTTATGAAGTACCATTGATCAAGGAACACTAAAGCTAGATCCAGAGTGTCCCGTATTTATCAAGGAATATTATTAAAAACGAGACAAGGACTTAAGTTGACAGTCATTTCTTAGATGAGCACTTCTTAAACGAGCATTTCTTAGACATGAACTAAAACAAAGTCCGTCCATATTGTTTTTTTGCTTGTCGATGATTTTAATGACGTCACACCGGCAAGCAGGGAAAATAATATTTAATATTCTCATTCTGCTAGTTAAGTCATTAAAAAATATTGTTAAAATAAACCTTTTTGATGACGTCAAAATATCAATAAGATGTATGACGTTTCACTGTACACGAAAACATAAAATAAACATACCTTGTATTCTATATACATATCTCTATAATTATAAGCTTGTTAATGGCCTCCAACAACTCTTAATCTATATTTCTCTGCTTTTGAGGATAATAAGCTCTCTATGTATATAAGATCCTTGGATTTTTTCACATCAACGTAGACGCAGGTCTTTGAAAATTATATAGCCTTTAATTAATATAAAGGAAGTAATAAAAAGTAAAAAATGAACGTCCTATTGAACGTAAATATAAATCATTTTATTTTTGGTGCTCTTTTCTCAAACGATTGAAAAACATATTTGTTGGAAAATATTTCATCACCTAAAACAGGAACGCTGCAATTAACTTTTTTGTATAGAGATAAGGTGGGACCTGCGTTTGATAAATAAGTCCATTAATCCAAAAGTTTTATCATTAATGAGAAATATAAGTAATAATATTTATTAAGGAATTGAACATTTGTATCAATGAAAATAATTATAATTTTGTCATTTCCATCCGGCAGCAATTTAGAGAACAATAGTTAATGAAAACGAACATACATAATGTTTTACAAAAGGGATACTTAACTAGTTAAAGATAATTCTTTGACAAAAATTTTAATGAAGGAGGCTGGGAAGTTTGAATTGTATAACTGACACGATTATTTTAGTTCGAAATTACATCTTTTAATAATAAAATATACTCATAAAAAATGAAGAAAAAAACAACTTCGATCCAGTTTAAAGATATATGTCCCATAGAATTCAAAGTTAGCATTACGAGGCTGTTTGGATAAATATGCGATTTTTTTTTCATAAAATATGATTTCAATTATAACGAAAACAACTTTAACAAATCTTTTCCTCATGACTTCCGCCGATTCGAATACATTTCTCCCACCTCTCAACCCACTTCCTGAAGGCCTCACGGAACCTGTCTTCCGGGATGGTCCTCCCGACCGGGTCCATTCCTTCTGGACGCTCTTGTCGACGATCTCCACGAGCATCTTTTTCATGATGGGAAGTAGAAGAAGTCTGCAGGGGGCAAGGTCAGGAGAGTAGGGTGGATGATCGATGACCTTGATCCCCTTCTTGGCTAAGAACTCCTTCGTGCTATTTGCCATGTGGCACGGAGCATTGTTGAAGTGGAAGTACCAGTCTCTATTGGCCATTTCAGGTATTTTCTCCTTGAATTTCTTTAAAAACATGTTCATGACATCCTTGAACACGGCCACGGTGACGGAGGTCCTCACCGGGAGATAGTGCTGGAAGATCACGCCGCAGTTGTCGAAGGAGCTGAGAACCATCTGTTTCTTCCTTGATTATGCCGCTTGAACTTCAGGGCGGATTGGAGCCCTTCGGGAGCCATTGAGATGACCCTCGTTGGACTCAGGAGTGAAGAAAGACACAGAGATTTCATCCATTGTCACAATCTTGTCCAGAAACCCCAATCCGAGCTCAAAATTGAGTTTCAAGAAGGCTTTTGCGCACCTCACTCTCTTCATTTTGTGATCCTCTGTGAGCATCTTGGGGATCCATCTTGCTGACTTGATTGAGAGCCCAAGATCGTCATGGAGGACGTGGAAATGGTGTTGATCGACGTCTCGAACTTGATAGCCAGTTCCTCCATTGTCACCCGACGGTCGGCCTCCACGTACACCCTCACAGCCTCAATAAAGTCGTCGGTACGGACCTTCCTCCTCCCGTTAGTGCTCCTCTTGTCTGAAGAGTCCTTCCCAGCCTGAAACTAATGCTGAAATGCGGTAGATTTGGCTTTGGGAGATGCTGTTGACCTCAAAGGCCGTGTCGACCATGGTCTTGATCTCCTTGGGAGTCTTCCTGGCATTGGCGAGGTCCTCGACGAACTTGTGGATGCGCAACATTTCTCTTTTTGGTGAAAATTTGACCCAATGTTACAAAATAACAAAAACAAATCTTGATTTTCATAAAAAACAAAGTTCTAAATTGGTTTTGATACATAAGAAGAAATCAATCCAATTTGTCTGAGCTTTAATTTAAGTCTATGAGTTAGAAGATTGATGCAATATTTGCAAGATTATAAACTG
>CP045897.1:13704246-13724233 GCA_013387185.1 Caligus rogercresseyi | reverse complement strand
TTATTTTTAAGTAGATATTTTTTTTTTTTGGCCAACTGGCGATCCTTTATTCAACAAAAAGTAAATATGTAATTATTGACATGTATATCAACAAAAAAAAACTACCCTAAAAAAATATACGTAAGGTAGCACAATACCTACAAAAAGACTAAAAACAAATATATATGGTAGAGTAACAAGCAGACACATAAAAGACAACAAATCAATAAGAATAAAAAGAAACAATGCAGGAAAAAAATAAAACACAACGTTACAGCTATAAAAATATTTTTTTTAAAACATGATGTAATGAAGTATTATTTAAAAAATTTAAAGTCTCTTAAATGAAGTTTGACAGTAGGTAAAACGCCACTGATATCACTGTCTAAAGCAGATCTTTTCGCGTAGAGCAAGTGATGTGTCTTTGTGATCACCGCGTTGATGATATGTTGTTCTTTTCCATGGTAAAAGGCAATAAAATCGTCTCTCTTCAAATGGTAGAAGCCAAAATTCGCTTAAAATCTCGCCGGTAGCAGTATACAACGGGGCAAGTTTCTCACATCCGAAAAGAAAATGCTCGCTGGTTTCATCTTTCACCTTGCAAAAACCACACTTTTTCTTTTCACCAGAAAAGAACTTTGCATTTAATTCGAGTGTTCCTGTGAGGATTCGGTATTTTAACCATTTTTCGGAGGATGAGAGCAAATTGTTTTTTATTGCCTCGATGCTTTTCATGACAGGGAGGTTAAGTTTTCTTCTCTTTAAGTATTCGCTAAAAGGTTCCATGGTCGGAGAAATGCAAAGCTTACGGACACTAGAAACGTCCATTAGGAATAAACGTAAACGTATAGGAATTATAGGTCTTGTGCACGGAACATAATCTCCAAACGCTTTCTTGAAACGTAGAAAAGCCATTTTATTGAGTAAAAAAGTGGAGCTTTCTGTCTCACCTGCAAAATCTATTCCGTAAGTTTTAATTTCTAAATCGCTTATGGTATCTCTAGTGGGAAATTCCCATCTTAGAGATTTCTCTATAGAGCAAACTACGCTTTTGATCCCAGCAGATATTTTTAGCATCCTTCCCGAATAACTTGAAATATGTTTTAAGACTTTATTTAAGCCTGAGTATGGATCCTTTGCGTAATTTATTTGTAGATAAGCGGACAAGTGTTCATTCCAGTAATGCTCCTTGTCCATAGTAGCCTAATCCAATAGGAGTTTAGTGCTTTCCAAAGGAGAGGAAAGTCTATGACCGAGAGGCCGCCATAATTAAGAGGATTGTGTAGACGTCTTTTAGAGAGGTTTCTTCTTCTGTAGCTTTAGAAAAGATGCCTCTATGCAATTTACTTGAGTGGCAATAGTTTCGTCAAAAGGAGTTACACGTAAAAGGTGAATCACTCTTGATGTTATGTAGGTATTCCAAGCCCTAATCTTGTTCCAAAAGTTAAGACCAAGTGACGAAAAATAAGTATAACCATTATTTATCCTTGCGATGATTTCCTCCAAGTTTTTTTCCACATTGTTTGTTCCGATCCATGATCCTAATAACTTTATACTACTGACAGAATTAAAATGGGGCCACGATTTTCCAATTAATTGATGGTATTGACTAATGATTTCAGTTTTCTCAGGGTTTAAACTTAGTCCAGAAACTACTGAAAACTTTTCAAATAAGTCTAAAGTCTTTGTAACTGACTTAATAGTCCGTAGCGGACCGCCTGAGTATATCATTGTCAGGTCGTCGGCATAGCATAAACACTTGGGATGGGATATTAACGAAGAAAACCCTGTGATTGATGCGTCCTGATGTATTTTTCGTATTAATGGATCTAATGAAATAATGAACAATAAGGCGGATGCAGGGTCGCCTTGTCTTACACCTCTTTTATTGAAGAATTCATTATTTACGGGTCCATATTCAATTGTTGTTTTGGAGTTGTAAAGGAGAGCTCCAACCATTCGGATTATGTAGTCTCCAAAGCCTTTTTTGTACAAAGTTTGAATTATGTACTTGTGGGAAATTGTGTCAAAAGCCTTTGAAAAATCCACCGCCATTACGGAGACATCGTTGGAGGACTCTAAAAACGTTTGTACAGTAAAAGGTATATGATCCATCAATTTCTTTTTCATAAATCCAAATTGGGAAGGATGGAGTAATGAATGTAAAACGGAACTTAGACGATTTGTTAAAACGTACGAAAAAAAATTAAAAATGCAATTTTGCATGGATAGGGGTCTTAAATTTTTCAAATGCCCTGAATCTTTTCCTGGTTTTGGTACTAAAACGATACGTCCTGTTGATGCAAAGGTCGGGAAACTATCGCATGCTAAAACTTTTTCATAAAATTGAATTAATATAGGAGTTAAAATAGATGCGTACTTTTATAAAACTCAAATGTAAAACCAGAGGGACCAGGTGATTTGTTGGGTTTTCCATTTATTTTTATAGCGTACATTATTTCCTCTTCAGTTATGTGTTTTTCTAAAGAATCCATATCTTTTTCTGTAAGAAGGGGAGTTTCCTCAGGTGCACATCTCCATTCTTCACAAAAGTGTTGTTTCCCATTCTTGCATCTTGCGCACTCCTCATCTTCTTGACAATCAAAACAATCGTAAAGCTGGCTATAATATTTTTTAATTTCCTGAGAAATGAACACAGGATCTTTCGTTATCTCTCCATTAGGTTTATAAATCGAAATCACTTTACTTGCGTTTTTATGCCTTTCATAATCAATACATTTAAGGCGGGCATTGGACAAGTCGTCTATGGATTGAATTTTAACTTAGCTCTGTATAGGACGTCAGCTTCTCTATAGAGTTTATCAGCCATATAATATTTTTCGTCTTTGCTGAAGTCACCCTCGTCTATTTCTTCAAGCTTTTGTAAAATGCGCCTGTTTCGAGCTTTTTTAATTGACCCTTTTCTTCTTAGTAGCATCTTTATTTTTAATAACATGCTCTCCACAAGGTCAAAAATGTTTACATCGGAGTTTATTGAATTGTTAGTTCTTATTATGATATCTTGAATTTCATTACTGGTAGCTTCATCGTCTAATAGAGAAGAGTTGAGTTTCCAATGTGTGTTTTTCCTGTGTTGAAATGGGACATGATTGAGTTTTAAAATAATCCCCTTATGATCTGATATTTGTGTACTTATGACATCATAAGAAACAACGGATTCCCTTAGGAAACCTTTCACTAAAAACAAATCAATTCTTGATGACATTTCTTTTGTGAAGAAGGTGTGTTCGAAATTTTGCATTTCGTTGGCAGTATCTTTAAAATCGAAGGATCTCATAATTGATTTCAATATCTTTGTAGATCGTGGATGTGAGTTTAAAGCTTTTCCAGTGGAGTCACGGTTTAATTGGAGTTTTATGTTAAAGTCTCCACCAATTATTGTTGGTCTATGTGATATTTGGTTTATCAGTCCGCTATAAAAATCTGGTTCATCATTGTTTGGCCCATATAGACCTATGATTTCGAATTTTTTTCCACTAAAAGTACATTGTGCCTTGATGAAATTCCTTTTGCACACCGAAAACTGGCTTTAGGGCTTAGAGTAGATTTTATAAGTAAGGTTACACCTCGTTTGGATTAGGGTTTTTATGATTGAAGGATGAAAAAGATTGATATTCAGATGGTATAGAGAAATGGTTCTCCAAATTACATCGGGTATCGCACAAAATGACTATTTCAGGCAATTTCATAAACTTTAGAAGTCTCATCACGCCGTACTTCTTTTTTAAACTTTGCACTGAATTGACGTTTAAAGATAGAATAGAGAAAATCATTCTTTTTTATGCTGTTTCGATCCACTCGGAGATGACTGAGAACCAGACAAAGCTCTTTTTGGATTCGATCCGGATCTTGATCTAAACGGCAATATATTTTCTTCGAGAGACAAGAAGGTGAACTAACGGGTGTCTCAGTTTCATAAGGAATTTTCAACAACCCATCCACTTGTCTAGTCTGAAGACTAATCATTGGTTCTACTATGGTTTCTATTTCTAAGGGTCTTATTGAATCCTCTCCTTTTTTAAGTAGATAATAGTACCATAATGAAATATTTAAGCATTGCAGTTTTATCTGGACATCCCTCTTCGTATGATAGATGGATGCTGGATACAAAAATAACTATATACCTCCGTCCAAATCATTTATTTCAAAATTGACACAATAAGCTGATATACTAAAATTTGTATCCAACACCTTTGATATTACGCGTAAAAATCCTTCCTATGGTAATAGATGTAAAATTTGTTTTATGCAGGGAACTTATAAAGTGAACATCCGATAAGTTATTAATGTTTATAACAAACATTACTTTATTTTTTCTGTATAAGTTCTAATTATCATGCATTTGATATTGATGTCCTTGCATAAAAATTGCCTTAATTGACCATATTCATTTTACACTGTTATTTAAATAAGCAGAATTTCCCTTCGAAGTATAAAATAACATTCATTCACTAACTGATATGTTGACAGTCGGTTGTTTGAGTTAGCTATATTGATCATGTATATTTGTGAATAATGAACTTTGTTTGATACAAAAGTCTCTAAAAATAATTTAGACATTCTATTGTTAATTTATAGTTGGTATTTTGTTGCTTCAAAACTCTAGGATTTCATTAGTATATATTATTTTATTAGTATTATTGTAAATATATTTCTAAATTTATTTTATGATTTTTTACCATTTCAAAATGCAAAAATATTGAACAGTTTTATAAATTTAAGTAGTTTTTGCATCATCTGTACTATTTGAACAGCTGATGCTCAAAAATATGAGTATAAAATATTAAATTTAAACCATTACCATTATCAGACGTTATATACGAATATTAAGTTATACATTTCCTAATAAACATAATATTATAGAAACAAGTTTCGCATTTATATTACGTCAGTGGTGCAGTACACTTCTTCGACTAAAACTAAGTTTATGTTTCTTTGTACAGCTTATTTTGAAGTCCGTATAGATGATCAAGAGAGGCTCAACACAGCTAAAATGTTCTTTCTTTATATTATTATTAGATTAAGATGAAATTCCAGAAAGAAAATACGATTTTATTAGTTATTTATATATCGTGTGGACAAGACAAAACGAATATAAAATCGAATACTCTTGTATGCCCTCAGAAATATTAGACTTTTCAAATGTATCAAAATTGATCACAAGCCTCATAACTTAGAGTATGCTATGAAGTACAGAGGATTTTTTTAAAATAAAATAACATAAAATAGAAACGATACAAAGAAGATTAAAATTGCCCCTGCGCAAGGATACTACGCAATAGGATTGTGAATGCAGTGAATGATATCCGTTAACCACGAGCATAATTTGGAATAAATTTGATTATTTCGTGTTTGATATTCCTTCCATTCTCATCCATCTTTAAATTTTATTAACTGCATTATCTCTTTTGCTTAATATCTACCTCACATACTCGTTATTATTATCAATTATGCATCAAATTCCTCCCTTTTGTTATTGTAAATCCTTTTCTATAAACTTCTCTGAATTGACACCTTATCAACAACATCAGGGGACGACGAACATTTTAAAGTTTGTACAAAGAAATATAGTTGATTGAAACCAATTAATATTTTTAAGGTGTCTTGTATATGCGTATTGAAGAGAGGAAATACATAAATAAAGTATAACATAAGATGCAATAGTAACCAATACGGGTCAGACAGAGAGGAATCCCATGGTGCAAAATTGGCTAAAAAGAGGCTATGGGTGTGACAATAGGACTAGGTCCCCACATACATCGTCTGGCTCTCCAAACCAGGTTTGCGTTTCATCAACGGCAAGGGAAACACTGAAGTATAGCTTGCCATCAACTATATCAGACGATTTTGCTGAAAGTTCGGAAAGTAGACGTGTGTCAGATCTACTTGACAAAGCGGATCTCCCATCCATTAACGAGATCGTATTAAAGCAAACTTCCGATGCAGCTTGGAAGGTAGTTAATTTGGATGGCTGTCCTTTGGCAAGGAAACTTGAGGGCTATGACGAACGCACACTCAGTGCCTCAAAAAGCTTGCCTCAACCAACTGTTTCGCAGCTGTAAACCTTTGAAAGGTACGGGGTATTTATCAGTGCTGAGAGAGACCAGTACTTATCAAATGCTCGGAGTGGGGGGGTGTGATTCTTGCCTAAATGACTCGATTCAACTTGTCAAAACATTCACAGAGTCTTCTCTATTATATTTTTATAATATATATATTATATATATATCTTTATGCATTTTAAGACTTAAATGAAATCAAAACTCATCAATGACCGACTCATCGAGAGTCAATCAAGGTAATATTTTACGTCCAATATCTTCTAGGATTGACCTCATATTATTAAGGGCTTCCTTAGTAGTTCATTAAACTCATACAAAGTGGTTGACACTGGTATTTCAGACCATCATGGTCTCTATGCCGCTTTTAATATTACCAAAAAGAATATTAAGCATAAAAGAACCTGGAAACTAAATTCCGACCTACTAAACGACCCAATAGTAAACTCAAAAATCATAAACATAATTGAAAAAGCCAAGTCAAACTTTAAAACGGAAATGACATTTTTATCGAAATTGAGAAGATGATTCAAAAAGTGAGGGGAACATGTAGGAGCGCTGGCGCCAAAAAAGCAGAAGAGAAACGCAAGTTGATCTACGAAATTCAGAATATACATGAAGAGAGTATATCAAAACAAGAAAAGCAGTTTAAGTTGGACCAACTATACCGAAAAGCAGATCTCATGCACAGTTTGAAACACAAAATTGAAGCAATTTCGGACCTATCTAACTCGAGGCTTCAATGTATGAAGTTGGACAACAAAAAGCAAAATGCAAAAAATGTTTCACTCACTACAAGTAGCGGAAAAATATCAAGCCACCCAGACTTCGTATGCACCGAAATTAGCTCCTATTTCACGAAGCTTTATAGCTGCTTCAATTGTACGGCTTCTATACTGTGTACTCGATGCGAAACGTCAAACGCCGACTTCTGCCAAAGTTTAAGATGCCCCATGGACAATAATCTTCACATTTCCCGCAAGGATAATGACCATATTGAAACACATCTTACCATTGATGAAGTGAAATTTGCCATCTTAAAAATACAAAGATTAACAAGTCACCAGGTCCAACTGGCCTAACCTTCGAATTTTATAAAAATATATTCATTATTTAGCGCCCCTTTTACTCAGTTTTTACGAAAAAGTTTTAGCCGTTGGTTATTTTCCCGAGTTTGCTTCAGATGGAAAAATTGTTTTAATACCTAAAAAAATAAAGATCCAACGTTTTAAAAAATCTTCGTCCTCTTACAATGCAAAACGCTATTTATAAAATCTACTCCTATGTCGTGGCCAATCGAATGGAAAAAGTTTTAAATAAAATACTTCACGGATCACAATACGGTTTTTTAAAGAACAAACTCATGGACATTGTTCCTTTTACACTTCAGACAATTTTTGACTATGATTTTAACTCATCGTTTATGGCAATTGACTTTGCCAAAGCATTCGATACCATATCTCATAATTTTATCATCCAAACCCTTTATAGCAAAGGGTTTGGAGATTTCATAATTCGGATGGTTGGTGTCTCCCTTGCCAAAACAAGAACCTTAATTGAATACGGGAACCGAAAGTCATATTTCCATAACAAAAGAGGCGTTCGACAAGGTGACCCAATGGCTGGAATACTTTTCGTCCTATGCGTCGATCATTTACTGCAAAGAATACACTTCGACGAAAAAATTCGCGGGTTTTGTTCGTCTGCAGAGACACTAAAATGCTTGTGCTACGCCGACGACCTCACAATGGTTTATTCCGGCAACCCGCTGCAAACCCTTATTTCCATGAAAAAAACTTTTAACATTCTAGACAATTTTTCAAGATGTTCTGGGCTAAGGATGAACATAGAGAAGACGGAACTGATAAGCCCTTATAAAGGCATTATAGAAAAAGCCTGGCCACTCCTAAAACTCTCTGACGATCTAAATATACTCGGGTCATGGATTGGTCCAAACAGCTCAATACTGAACTGTGAAATGATTTTAATGAAACTAAAACGTAAATGTTATTTCTTCAACAATCTTAATTTAAATGTTTGGAATCGAATTCAGGCATGGAATTCCTACGTCGTCCCAAGTGTTTTACATCTACTACGAGTCACCCCTTTTAACCAAGCTATACTAGAACACATCATGACTATTGAAACGTCTTTACTTGTACTGAACAAAAAGAAAAACATATCCTTTAATCGAATTCATAACCCAATAAAAGTGGGAGGATTGGGTGTTATAAATTTCAAGATTTTGTGGCAGTCTCTTAACAGTTATTGGATACGAAAGTTATGGGAAAAAATCATTTTTGGAGTATCCACTTTAATCACTTTTTAAAAATCTACGAAAGCGAATACGACGAACACCCCTGTAATGGTCTATCAAAAATTTACAAATAGTCTCAAAACACTCGGCTCGTATGCAACAATTCTCCAACGGTTCTAAAGACATAATCGAAAGATATGAGTCGCTTTTAGGATGGGAGAAGCCTGTTGTCGAGAGTCTAAACTCTCATACTCCAAGAACCCTTAACGCTCAAATAGCCGGCGACGTTATCAATTCTTCTTCACTAATTAACAAACTTGCTCATAATTTCTTGCTACACCAAATTGGCAGGCCAAGCGTAATTCAACGGCCACTCCTACCTTATCGTCTCAAACTATCAACCGTATCAACAAGGGAGCTTAGAAAATCATCTATTGTCCCTACCCTAGCACCTTACGAAGGATATTTAAGAAGACGCGGGATCGCGAGGAGTACAAGTGAATGTATTGCGGCAGTAAGAAGCAATTTATTAACATCGTCGGAAAAATGGTTTAAATACCGTGTACTCACTGGTTCGTTAGAGGTGGCTGCAAAATTTTCAACGACACACGCCAAAATTGCTTCTTCTGCAAAGGTCAGCCCGAAACCACGGATCACTTATTATGGAAGTGCCCAGCTCTAAATGAAACATACCAAGCTGTCCGTCGTATCATCGAAGGAAGTTTTAACACCACCATCAGTGAAGAGGACTTCCTCTCAACTTCCTCGAATGCCAAATGCGACGCCGTCATCACCAAAATCCAATTTATAATATACAAATTGCGTACCATCAACGACAACGACCTGTCAGGAATCCTCCCAGTAGCTAGTTTACACTCAAATATCTTATTACACTTATAGATTATCATTTTTTTAAATAGTTCTATGTCTTATTTGATAATATTTTTGTGATTGATATGTTTTTTATCTTTGAAAGTTAATTTTAAGAACCTCTTTATTGTATTAAATGAACCTGTTGATAATATATGCCCATTGGGCCAAGAAAAAAAAATCAAGGTAATATATCAATAAAATATGCTACAGGTGCATGTTTCAGGTTCAAGACTAAATAGAACTTCGTATTGTGAGGCTCAGGATAGTAAGTAATAATAAGGATATGTATTATTTGAATATGGATCATATTCAATTTCGGTTTTTCAAAAAATCTTATAAAGAAGTTGTAAAGTGCACTTTAATTCGCAGCCATTTTGAAATGTACACACCGTAGCTATTTGTTTTTATAAACGTTGAATTAATACAAAAAAGTCGTTATTAAAAAAAAATCAAATTTATATTTTTTAATGTAAGGATGATAAGCTTAAACACAATAACCATTTTTTAAAGACTTTATTGAGTTAGAGATACTACCTATAACAATAAATACACATTTTAGTTTAAAATTAGATCTCTAATCTAAAATCACACATACTATTATAGAACAGAACATATCTAAAAATTTCCACAATATGGTTAAAACAGGTAAGTATAGTAAACAAAAACATATTTAGTTAATATACATGATCCTAATTTCTTATAGAAAAAGAGTTCACATTGTTTTTTGTTTAATTTTTTGTAAGTCCGTAAATTCGCTGAAGAAATTGTAGATGCCCATTGGAAAATGGAGCTCGATAGCCGTGCGTGATAAGGCGCGTTCAACTCTCAATGTTGGGGGCGCAGGTTCGAATCCCGAGAGGGGATGGTCATTTTTGGTCTACCTCATTAATAAGATCTTAGGTTCGATAGACTAATTTTAATTATATAATGCGTATTTATATCCTGTCGGATGCAATTCTATCGAACCAAATAGGCAAAAAAAAATCGCTGAAGAGTTTGTAGATCCCCATTGGAACTCGAGGGGTATAAACGCACCAGATCTCCCACATACTTCCAAGGAATGTTGTCGGTACCAGGAATCAGGAATCCTAATTGAGAAAGCGTTTATCGTGCTACTGTATAAATTGTAATTGCCTTGAAGTGTTCATTTTGATCATTTCATTATCAGTAATGTTTTTAGACATATAACTACGAATGATGGACAAAGTTATGCCCAGAATTCGAGTTTTTGATGGTGCCCTTTGTAAGGGTGATAAGCTTAAACACAATTATTATTTTAAATTATCCCTATAAGCATAATTGTCTGAAGGACTTTATGATGTGTCAAAGTTATTATAACCTATTCAATCACCTTACTTATTACTCTTAATGTTCTCATATGAGGTCAAAAATATTTACAACTCTTGTCTGTATCTTCATGGTTGTATAAGAAATATTGCGATTTATAGGTCATAACGAATGTTCACAATCATATTTGAGGTTATTCAGTATAAAATTTGTACTCTTTCTAGAGACTGCATACCACCTGATTAATAGATGCCCTGCTCTGTCCCTCGAAAGGCATGAAGTGTCTCAAGAAGAAGACGCGGACATCCAAATTCTAAAAAAAATTAAATGTAAAAATTAAAAATATTATTTTAAATAAATTCAGTATTTAAGAAGGAATTCATTTTGCTGTTGTAACACAGATACCCCATTGTGTGGTTGTGTTCTTTACCTTAGTGTCTATTGTTTGTATGTACTATTGTAATCGGCAATAAATTTCTAACTAACTAACTAGACAGGTGACCACTGTATATAGTGTGTGTTTTAGTTTTTTTTATACTAAATTTGAGTGGTATTTATTGACAAGTAAACGTTAACACAACCTTGATTGAGTATATATATTATACTGCAGATTAATTTGATTTTTACTTCGATACAGTCAGAGTCCTTGTCATAGGTATCTAATGAAATTTAAGATCTGGTTATTCAAGTCTCTATTGTTATGTTAGTGGTAGAAAATAATGCTATTATAGTTATCTGGCATCGATGCATTGAATGCAACTTTTTATAAATAAAGTAGATAGAACTACACTTCCTGACTTTTTCTATCAAGCTTGTTATATAATCTTTGAAAATTGCCTCGTTTGAAAAAAAATATATAATCACTGATACCGTTGAGATAGTGATAATCAAGATACTAAAAGATGAGTCAGTATCCATGACAAACCATCTCTTTGTTTCGTATACATCTATCAGTTAAATTTTATTATACTATTTGCTGTAATCCCTAAAGATGTCCGACTTTGAGAAAATAAGATATTTATTTGATTTTTTTTACAATTTAGCTTTTTTATTTAGAAGCTTATTACTGTAATACAATATAGATCCATATAAAAAATACATATACAAACTTCAATAAAGAAGACGATCACAAATGGGGCGTATGTGTTACATCAGTAATATGTAGTACCTTTTTAAGAAATACAAAAGCATAAAGAAATACTATTATTTCAGCAGAAAAAGTCAGTTTTCATATTTCACTCATTAAGTTCCATGTATATCATGTGAGTCACATAAAACACTGGTGTCGTTACATATATTCCAAGAGAGAAGTTAGAGTGTTGTTTTTTTCAGCTAACAGATCATTGACCACCTTTTTAAAGATCATTTTTTGTTGACTGTTTTTTATATGCTCGCTTCTTTACTCCACAGCTTCGAAAGATTTACTTGTAGCGCATTTCCTGGAATCAACTGACAAATAAAGTTATTCCTTGAAAGATTTTGTTTAAAGTACATCCTTGGTTTGGCCCCAGTAGTATCCCTACTGAGGTAAATATCCTAATGTATGTAAAGATGCGTATTTATATAATATAATTTTAATTAGTTTTAAAAGCTTGTGCTTCAATCACATAGGGAATAATTCAATTTAGGCTGTCCTTTTATTGATGTACTCTTGATATGGATTGAAGACGGATGGCGTTTCTTTTATGTACATGTCAAAAGTGACAGCATGCCAGTGAATGGAATGAGCCTTTTTCTGTTAGCCGTTTATGGGCACATGGACCTCTAAGATGATGCCTTCTTCAATGCAAAGAAGTTTATTTATTATATGTACTTATAAATAATAATATTACAGAGCAACTTTGTAAGAGCAGATTTGTTTGAATAACGAATTAAGGAATCTCTGACATATAAACAGTTACATCCTGTAATAAATCACAATAATATTCCTAATTCTGATACAGCCTTTTAAAATCAATCGTTAAATATATGAAGCATAAAAAAATTATTTTTGACAAAAATAACATAAATGTAGCACTTATAAAAGGTTTTTTACAGTTCATTGTAAATTAAAAATATAAATTGATCGTAATTATAATCATAATGACTAAAGAAGTGGTGTTTTTTACGTGATTAGTTGAAAGAAAAGGAAAGGTGATAATAAATAATCAGTTAGTATTATGCACTAAATATTACCTGTTGAGAAGTGAATATTAAGTCAGAGAGAATAAAATCATCTTAAAAAAAACTAAATTGTCTCTTCTTCATGGACCTTAATTAATGTCATTTACGAACTCTTTGAACGGACTTACAAAAATAAAGATAACAGTGTTATCAATTAATAAATCATGTTTAGTATTTAGTTTGCTACAATAGCTTTTTTGTTTTCTCTAAAATTGTTGATGAGTAATAAATACATAATTATATACTTTATTTTTAAATCATTGGACGTGAGAGAAAAAAATGAATCGTGGAAGTATAATAAATAGAAAAAGTTTGTGGGAAATTTGAATTTGTGGAGTCGTACCTGCATAAACTGAAGGATAATTTATTGTTAATTAACGAGAAATTTCAAAAAATAAATGAATAGAATAAACAAACTTTTTTGTGCCTATATAATTCGATAGAATTGCATCCGACAGGATATAAATAAGCATTATAGCATTAAAATTAGTCAATCGAACCTAGGATTTTATCAATGAGGTACACCAAAAATGATCATCCCCTCTCGGGATTCGAACCTGCACCCCTAACATTGAGAGTTAAACACGCCTTAACGTTCATGGCTATCGCACTCCCTTATAAAAGACTAGCAGTTTGAAATATCCGAAATCTCAAACAATGTATGTATTAGCCTTAGAACTTATAGCTCCATTGTTAATATTTATATTCTTCTAAAATGTTCACAAAGACCACAATCATTATTTTCTTACTCAATTATGTTATTTATCATCCTTCTGATTCCTTTTTATAGTAAAATTAATAATGTTCCTTCACATTCATATTTTCAAATGATGTATGTTACAAAATTAAGTTTTAAAGTAACCTTTACCAAAAAAGATTAAATTCTTAGCTTGTGGAAGAGTTTGCTACTATCAGCTTTCTGTTTGTTTTATTCAATTATTTTAATATGTCGATTGTCTCTTAAAAATAAGTTGCTACAAAAATAAGTCTTATTTATGTTATGATTGCTAAAATAGTACAAAATGTAATAACATAATACAAATTATTCTTAATTAATTAGTTATTCATTCACTAATCCAAAATATGATTGATCAAAATATATGTGTTTTGCCTGTATGGTTCGACCGAATTCCATCCGACTGGATATAAATAAGCATTATAGCATAAAAATTAGTCTATCAATCCTAGGATCTTATAAATGAGGTAAACCAAAAATAACCATCTCCTCTGGGATTCGAATCTGGGCCCCAAAACCGCTGGTGAATTTTTTTTACGATTTTATAAAACTTAATATTTAGTTTGATTGTAGATAATATCAGCCTATGATACTGAAATAATTATCTTGAATACATATATTTAAATAGTTTATTTTAATTCCAATTTAAACAAAGGTAGATTCTAAATTCATTTTCTACTTGTATGTGAAAGTAAAATTATTATCATCACATTTTTAAAAAGTACTTTCATGTCCACGAGTCATAGATAAAAAATACCTTAATACCTTTGATAGTTATATGAAATACTACAATGAATTAGGATTTTATATTTAGGTAATATTTAATTATCACGCAAACAAGCTATAAACAAAATTTACTTCTTTGGGATCAGTTTGAGTTATTGAGATAATTATGATGGGTGCTATTGGTAGTAATTACAAATAGTCATTTTGCATTAGTCATATTGAAAATAAACTGAAACAAACATTATTTCTCAATTCATTAATCATGATTGCTTCTTATTCAAACAAAAACAACTGTTAAATTTGTTTCGGTAAAAAATAATTATTCCATTTGTGCGAATGGTAATATTGTAAAAATGGAACAGTCCAAAATCCAATGGACAAAAATAGATGTTTTACATGTATAAGTTATAAAGCTGTATTCTTTTCCTGTAAACCAGTTTCGGAAGTTTATAAAACAGCATTGCAAGTATCTATAAAAGGGAGGGTCTTCATTCACCAATCATCAGTTGCAGTTCTTGCTTCAAGCAGATCACACAAACACAACAAAGATGATTGGAAAATTGGTTGTTCTTTTCGCAGTCGTTGCCCTTACCTACGGGGATAAGCCTCCAGCGGGCTATGGTGCCCCTCCCCCACCTCCATCCTATGGTGCCCCTCCCCCACCTCCACCTCCTCCTCCACCAACCCCCTATGCCGCTCAATATGCCGTCCTTGATGCCGAGTCCGGAAACGACTTCTCTGCCGAAGAAGAGGTGATGAGCAGGGCAAGGTTGTCGGTCAATACAAGGTCCTCCGCGCCGATGGAATCATTATGACCGTCACATACACTGTTGAGGGAGACTCTGGTTTCGTTGCCGACATCGCCACTGAGGCTGCCCCACCTGCACCTGCCTCCTATGGCGCCCCTCCTCCACCCCCTCCCCCAGCTCCTCTTCCCTACTACGTTTAAACAAACAAATACATTCTGCTATCAATTGGCTGAACTTATTTTCTCTCCTCTAATATTTGAAATTATATTTATAATTTAATTTGGAGTTAAATAATTCACAACTTTATTCAACGGTTATTCAAAATATGATAAGAACGATCCAATATGGCATCTTTTTATGTTGAGATATAGTTTTAGCATGAACTTAAGCCTTCTCGATAGTATTTTCAGTATAAGCCACGTAATCGTAAAAGGCTTGTAATATTTATGGTTGTTCTGGTGTCTTACTAAAATCTCTTTCGATGATTTATTAGTGTATCTTAATTAAATCGGTTGTCTATGTTCATGCGTTCTAAAATAACTTAGAAGATTGCATTAAAAGTAGTTAATAGTTGTTTTCTCTCGATATGTAAAATAAATAGAGATTTTATAATCTCATAAGCTTTGTTGTTTCTTTTTAGTATTTCAAGTTTTTATATGAATGTTGTATATTTCATATCATGATTTATAACTTTTTCTTTATAATACGACTGAATACAAGGACTTATTTCTCTGTTTGGTGAAATTGAACAATTTTTATTCTTTTATTCGATGTTGAGTTGATAAATAAGAATTTTCTCCTTATATATTTACAACATATAAGTTAAATCATTGCAAAAGCCATTTAATTTTCGCAGAAAAAGTTAGTAGATATTTAGAGTTATTTTAGTTTCTCTGATAAGATAATTTTTTATGATTTTTTTAAAATTAACATCCACTTTTAAAAAATTATCTTTATTTTATCATTTAATTAAAAGTTTTCATTTTATAAATATAAATGACAAATACGGCTTTTGTTTCTCCGTGGAAGGAAATAAATATATGTTTATGAATAATTGCAACGAACGTGATAGGGAAATAAAAATATAGAATGAGTTAAAATCAAAGGGAGTCTTTTCGATAACAATTAAATACAAATGTCAAAAGTTATTTTCCAATAAGAACTCTTCCATAATTGCCTAACTTTTTGTTTAATTCCTTTGGTAGATGTAACGAATTTTAATATTTCACAAACTATATTCTTTAAACTTAACAACATTTTAACAAAATATTGCATTAAAAGTGTGATATGAAACTGAATCTTATAACAAATGTTATAAGAAGTGGTGAAAAATAAAGTATCCAGAAGCAAATAATAGAAGAAAACAGCTAAGTTTAAGCCTTATAAAAGTCTTAAACTTTTTTTTAATTTTTAATATTTTTTTACGTCGGACCTCATTTATAATTTAACTTATTTAACTTGGACGAACAAATTGACTTTTTAATTCAACTATATTTTGGTAAAGGAAAGTTGAGGAAACCAAAAAAATGAAATTGTCAAAGCATTGTATGCTTTTTTTGTAGTTACACATTCTTATAAAATATGCATTTATTAGATGAACACTTACTTAAAAAATAAGTACAACCATAAAAATGATGTGTTTTTAATGAAAATGAAAACTTCATAAAAAAGGAGATGTTTCTTTTTTCTTTGAAAGCTTTGATGGAGGGATCACATTTTTAGGATACATATTCTTTTCAATGAAACCAATCCTTTTCACAACATGCCTAATATTTTTTATTGAAAAACGACAATCCGTCTTTAATTTTTTGAAAATCTTTTTAAATATTAATTTTGAATTATAATTCCATAGTCATATGAACAAACCTATTTACTAAAGTGTTAATTACCAGACATTATAATACAAATATTATTATAAGTTTGTCCGTAAGAATTAGACTAAACTCGTGGCATTGTATTTGAAAGATTTTTTTATCTTGTTTTGATGAATATTTTTTTAATAACAAATTAAAATTAAGTTTATTACTTGTCATAAAAGTCATGACTGTAATTTCGATTATGAATTGTATGGCTACTTTATTTCCGACCTCGAAAAGCATGTTCACGTTTTGAGAAAAACAATTCATTACTTTATCAGAGTCTTAATCAAATAAATTGCAGCTTTCAATTCAATTGCATATTTCATTTATATATCGTATTATATTACAACACTTATCTACAGAAAAATATGTATCATGAAAGAATAAAGACATAAGGAAAAAGGCGTTGGAATTTTATACTAGACATAAACATATATTTATTTTTTGATGTGGATACCCTAAAAGGATAAACCAGTTTATTTTCCATCAGTATTTTGTTAAAAATACCAAATAGTTCATTCAAGTATTCATCAGTTGCAGTTCTAGCTTCAAGCAGATCACACAAACACATCCGAAATGTACGGAAAATTGGTTGTTCTTTTCGCAGTCGTTGCCCTCGCCTATGGTGACAAGCCCCCAGCAGGCTATGGCGCGCCTGCCCCACCCCCACCTCCATCTTATGGTGCCCCTCCCCCACCTCCACCTCCTCTCACCAACCCCCTATGCCACCCAATATGCCATCCTTGATGCCGAGTCCGGAAACGACTTCTCCGCCGAAGAAGAGGGTGATGAGCAAGGTAAGGTTGTCGGTCAATACAAGGTCCTTCGCGCCGATGGAATCATCATGACCGTCACCTACACTGTTGAGGGAGACTCTGGTTTCGTTGCTGACATCGCCACTGAGGCCGCCCCACCCGCCCTTAGCTCCTACTACGGCGCCCCTCCTCCACCCCCTCCCCCAGCTCCTCTTCCCTACTACGTTTTAAACAATCAAATACATTATACTATATAAAGAGACGATAATTTATTGATATTTTTAAGTGATGGAGACTGGTATTTATTTTCATTGGATTATGATAGGTAAATATGTATATATGTAGATGATGCTATTGTAAATCACAATCTTATTTTATTTAAAAATTAATAGTAATTGACATAAAAAGTGCCCGTTACTTATTTTGTGTCACATTCTCCCTTGATTCCCGTTGTTCTGACGAAAAATATAACCGCATGATTCTATGAAATAGACAATAAAAATATCAAATATATCAATACCTTTTATTCCAATGATATATAGGAAAACGATTATATTTGTTTAACCTATCAAATCGAGTTTGTTGGTGGAATTTGTCAAAGCTATATATATAACTGTAAATAGAAAAAATTTGGTGTGGAAAAAGATAGTAATTTCAAATTTGAAAAAAAATAGATATTATGACACCAGACTTGTTTGAAGAAGGGGATATCATCATAACGTATAATTTGTATATACTTTTTACTACTTGAAGGCACAATATGCCCTAACACTGAGCACAGTTCCGGCGAAATAACACTGGCCAACAGCCAAAAAAAGGTCGGACTAATTTACCATAATTCATATAGAGTTTTATTCACTGATTCCAAATATGGTATTCATTTTTCAAAGTTAGTGATAAATTCAGAGCTAAATGGATTTCAATTTTTTTAGCATTTTTTAGATTCAGAGCCATTTTTGGCATACAAGGACTGAAGTATAGAAAAATAAAAAGCAATGATTTGATAGAGCTTAGATCAAAGTACTCATTTCAATTTTTACTTCGTCTCTGGCACATTTAAACTTTAAAATATATGTCATTTTGTACGAAAAATGAAGGGTTTTCTCTTAGAGACTCACTGATCCTCACTGTTCCTCACTCAAAGGTCTTACATGATTAAAAATTCATATGATATGAAGAAAAAATATCAAGCTTTAATTTGATATGCTTAATGTTCTATAAAATGCCTTATTTTAATCAAAATTAGCAAATGAATATTTTTTAAATCCTCTCCATTTTGCCCTTTTTTAGAGAAATTCATAACTCACCCAGTGAGATAGAAACAGAGAGAAACTGACGTCACAATGTATGTAAACAATAAAGAGTAATTTTCCTTTTTCATTGGAATTTGAGTGTTTTTTCCCGGAAATCTTCTGAGGATCCAGGATTCCTAATGAGTGGCCTGCCGGCTGTGCCGTCGAACACAACATTTGTGAGAAGAATTCATCGTGACACAGCCTCGGATCAAGCATGGAGCAAAGAGTGGAAGCTTCGGAGGACATGACTCCCCAGAGGGTGCTTAGCCTATTCTCTTTGCATCAAAGAGGATGATGAGTCGGAGACAGACAGACAAACCCTCAAGGACATTACCCCCCCCCCCCCCCTCCTCCTCTCTCTTCCTTAAGGCTGGTTGGCTGGCTTATTCCGTCTGCTCAAAGAAGATGACGTGTCGGGCACCCCGGAGGGAGGGAGGAATGGACTCCCGTGAGAGAGAGAGAGAAAGAGTCATTGCCTTTGTTCTGTCTACCTACTAGCCTATTCTATCGGGGAGTCTTTTTTTCAAGTGAATCCATCGTTTTTTGCAGCAGAAAAATGAATTACTTACGTTTTCGTTTGCAAAATTCACCTTTTATTAACTATGCAAAAGATACAGGGGACGACCTCCCTTCCAGTCACCCACCCACGTCCTTTAAACTCATAGCCGCCGCCCCGAGGAACCCAAGAGTGTACTTCCAAGATAAAAACAAGACATCCAACAACACAATCCTTTCAACAGCCACAAATCACAATGATACACATAATTCATTTATGATACGCGCAGTTATCTGCCCACCGATCCGTCGCCGTCCTTTATTCCGGGGAGGGGGGGGGTCCACCTGCCCTACTATCCACTCATACTGAAACAGAGCACCATTTCAACAGTAGCCGCCGGGCATGCCATGAAGATACCACACAAGCGACCCTGCATGGACCTGGGGAGAGACTCCCATCCCCCACACACTCTAGAAGGCGGACCAAACACCACCACGCCCTCGCCTGCATTGGCCTCACTCTTCAGTCACTCTAAATCCATTCTTGGGAACTAAGCAAAGACTTTCCAACACTCTCAGGTGGAAGCCATCTCCCCCATGGGGCCTGAGTCCTCTACGGAGCGCTATGGCATCCGCTCCACCAAGGACGACCTCCTCCAGATGATTCAAAGTGGACAGGGACATCGCAAAGGCCGAGTCACAAATCGTCAATCTAACCTTCTCAATAAGCATA
>CP045897.1:13649182-13704146 GCA_013387185.1 Caligus rogercresseyi | reverse complement strand
ATATTTATCGCATATTTTTGAACAACATATAGGAGGAATCTATATATGATAATATATATATAAGATATATATATATATTATATATATATATATATTAGATATCTATATAAATATGATATATATATAATATAGATATATATATATATACTATATATATATATATATATATATATATATTAGGGTTGTTCTTATTTTTCAAATGTTTGAAATGTTAGCGACTTTGTGGATTTTCTGTTTCTTGGTGATAAAAGAAGACGACATACAAAGTTTGAACAAAATCGGTCAACATTACGAGGTCGCGCAACGAGGTCAAAGTTTTAAAATTTAGTAAAATATATAGTTTTCCGCAAATTTCTTCAAAATGGTGGACGTTACAGACTTCAATAATAATTATTAATTTAAAGGAAATCTAATTTACTACCAGACGTATGTTTGATGTTTTTTAATAAAACAAAGTTTTCAGTAAAAACAAAGCAAGAAAGGGAGTGAGTATTGTTAGCTTATTTCATAGCTTTTTTGTATCAATTAACTTCACTCGCCTGTAGAAGATGACTTGTTCGCTTCAGAGTAAAATAGTACTTTTAAGTTTAGTAAACCTTTGATGATAAATCCAAAAATGACCTTGGTTGCATTCTATCAGTTCAGAATTCAGTACAATCTGAGTTTACATCATATGATTCAGAGCCTGTATTGACCTATAAGAAATCGATTATGAAAAAAATAAATTATAATTTGTTTCTTAGATTTGCGTCAAGGTATCCTCTCAAAATTTTACTTTGTCTCTGACGCATACATAATCCATTATATGCGTCATTTTGTACGCGAAATAGGCTTTTTTAATGTACATATAACTCTCTACTTATTAAATTGACATGATTTAGTATACCAAAATATTAAAGCTGGTTAACCAAGCTTTCATTTGATATGTTTGTGTTCTAAAAATCGCTATACTTTAAGAGATATAAGCAAATACGTACTGCTCCCCCAAAAATTGATCTTTGATATGAGAATATGATTACCATTTGGTAACGGCAGTAGTGTAACCTGGATAGGAAGAAAAAAGAAGGGAGAGAAGTGAGGCAAAATACTCCCTCCCTTCTCTTCTATTCTATCCAGGTAACACTAACATAATTAGTGTTTTTGAACGGCCCGGGCGATCATTTCAAGGGGATTGGACACTTCATAGAATCTCTCCAATGACGACAGCTTGGCAATCGTCAAACCCAATAAACTGTTCAAGGACCAAAACTACTGGGTCAGTGGCATTCATCAAGGGCAACTTTACTCAACTGTTACGCGCCATTCAAGCCTGCAAGAGCGCCTTCCACTGACGGAGAGCATTTGAATCCTTGAGATGGTGCAGATGCAGCTGACGTTGAGCCCTTGCCGCAAGTTGAACAGTGTCCTTCAGAAGAATCCGACTTTGAAAAAAATTAAATTCTAATCCAGAACTCTGGAGAGAGAGATATTGGAGCTCGAAGATGATCCCAAATTGCCGTTCCTCTTCTCGTGCGCTCCAATTACCTGTTGGACTGCGAAAGGGTCTTCTCCGAACTAAAGTCTCTTTTGTCTGACCAGCGAACCAGTCTGACAGAGAGACATGTTAAAGATATGCTCATTCTCAGTGGAACAATGATTATATGACATAATTTTTATTAATATAGAATATACCATATTTTTCAAATATAAAGGCTTTTTTTTTGCTATTTAACCTTTTTTCGCATATTTTTTCGCCTATTTAGTAATTTTTTCCGCATATTCTGGGCAATACGGCATTGTTTTTATTCCAAATTCCAACAGCCCTGCTCATAAGGCATTGTGATCTTAAGCAAAAACCACTTCTCATAGCCATGGATCCAATTCACATAACTGTCTGTGGGAAGTAAACATATCGACAAGAGGAGAGGCTCTAGAGAACATATTTGATGAAAATAATCTGACAGTCATGAATGAAGGTAATGAGCCAACCTTTCTTACACAACGGGCTTCTTCAGTCATTGACATTACAATCATGAATCAGCATGCCTTTAAAAAGTTGGACATCAAAGGATGGCATGTAGATCTTCGGCCATCAATGTCTGATCATAGGTATATAAATTTCAAATTCGGAAAATACAAACCTATCTCCGAAAAGTCAAGAAATTTCAGAAAAGTCAATTGGGATATATTTAGATCTCAAACCGAAAATGTGTCACTGCCTAAAGTAATTCCCAATTCTATCGCCATAGATAAATGTGCAGAATCATTATATGATACAATAATGAAGGCACTCGACATTGCTTGCCCTTTAAGGAAAACAACAGCAACTAAGTCCGTGCCATGGTGGACAAAACATCTTGCAAGCCTTAGATATAAACTCAATAAACTCGAGCCTAAGCGTCACTACAGCACACATAGAGAGGAGTACTTAAAAAAGAAAAACGAATATCGTACAGCACTCAGAAAAGAGAAGAAAGAGGCATGGAGGCATTTTTGCAGTAAAGCTGCAAATGCTAAAGATATTGCAAAACTGATTAAAATACAAAAACCAATGGAAGACTCAATTGGACTACTGAAAAAAGACGATGGATATACGCAATCACCTGCTCAATCTTTATTAGTACTTATGGAAACTCATTTCCCTGATAGTATAATAAATACGACCTATGATAGACCATTGCAAGAAAGAAGCTTTAACATTAACTATGTAGATAAAAATAAGGTCAAAGAATCATTCAATTCTTTTGAACCATTTAAAAGCTCAGGACCAGATGGGCTGAAACCAGTTGTACTACAGCAACTCGGGAAAAATTTAATATCTTACATCACAAACCTTTATGAAGTAATTCTCAACACTGGCTATACACCAAGGATCTGGAGAGAGATGAAAGTTACTTTTTTGCCGAAACCGGGCAAAGATGACTACAGCTCAGCTAAGGCTTTCAGGCCAATCACTCTTTCGAACTACATTCTTAAAGGACTTGAGAGAATTGTACAATGGAAAGTGGACGACGTTATCCCAAGACTTTATTCACAACATGCTTATACTAAGGGATTATCAACTGAAACAGCCCTTTCACAAGTTACGGACTTAATCGAAAAATCAATTTTTCAAGACCACTGCACACTTGCAGTCAGTTTTGATTGCACAGGTGCGTTTGATTATGTACAATTTCACTCTGCAAACATAGCTATGTCACGGCTTGGAATTCCAGAAAGCATTCAATCTTGGTACTGTAACCTTCTTAAAACAAGAACAGTCAAAGCGGAATTAAAAGGGGAAAAAGTCAGCGTCAATCCAACACGTGGTAGTCCACAAGGAGGAGTTCTATCTCCAGTTATATGGAACTTAATCATGGACACTCTTTTGACTAAGTTTGAAAATGGCGCCATCCATGTTGTAGGCTATGCGGATGACGTCCTTTATTAATAAGTGGTAAAGACCCTGGTACACTTGTTTATAAAATGCAGGAAGCAATTAATATTGTTCTGGAATGGGGGAAAACAAATGGTCTCACATTCAACCCATCCAAATCTAATGCTATAGTCTTTTCAAAAGCATACAAATTAAGATCAAAATACTTTCCGCGACTATTTATGGCAGGAAAAGTAATTAAATATGCTACACAAATAAGTACCTAGGCGTGGTTTTCGATCAAGGACTCACCTGGACTGAACATATAAAAGAAAAAGCTGCCAAATGTTCTCGAATATGGAATATGGCAAAGGCTGTCATAGGTCAAAAATGGGGCTTAACTTCGGATAGGGTTCTCTGGCTCTATGAAGCAATGATTAGACCCATTATCACATATGCATGTCTAATATGGGGACACACTGTTACTGCAAAGAAAGTCGAAATAAGAAAATTGAACAATATTCAGCGAAAGGTACTTATGAGTATGACTCATACACTCCGATCAACACCAACATCAGGAATAGAGGCAGTATTGGGCATCACTCCATTGGATCTCTACATACAAGCACATGCAACAAAGTCAAGATGGAGAACAAAGTTCTTTCTCCGGGATACCTGGGATGGTGTGGGCAATCTTTCAAGGCGTCGTGGACATCGTTTCGTTAGTGATAAAATACTCCATCGACTTCAATTGAATGAAACTAGCGACTACATTACAGGCAATCGTATCTGGGTTGATAACTCTCATGTTGAAAACTCTGACATTATTATATACACAGACGGATCAAAAGACGATAAAGACAACACAGGAGCTGGATGGGCAATCACTAGAGGTGATATATCCTTTTATCAATCATATATATCTCTTAATAAGGAAGCATCAGTCTTCCAAGCTGAGGTAATTGCCATCACACAATCTGTAAAGCTTTACTTGAACAAGACAAGCCATCTAAGAACGTGATTATTCGGTCAGATTCTCAATCAGCAATTGCTGCTATTCTAAACCCCTTTACAAAAAGTGCCACAGTTAAGCAATGCAAAGAAGTATTAAACAACGCAAAATCCAAAATAAATATACATCTTGATTGGTGTAAGGGCCATTCAGACATCTCAGGCAACGAATTTGCGGACTACCTTGCAAAGAAAGGAACGCAAAGTAAAAATCGCTTATGTGTTGGAGCACCACCAAGCTACATAAAGAAAGTGATAGATGGCTTCTTCTATGAAGTTTGGTGCAACAGATACAAAAAGGATCTTGGAATGAAACATACTCATAGGATGTTGAATATTCCAAAACCAAAGGTTGTCGAGCTTTCACGTCCCAACATTAAATTACTTGTTCAAGCCTACACAGGCCATGGACCATTTCTGGCCCATCTGAGCAAATGGAAAAACACAAATGCCATTTGTAATATATGCATGGAGGAGTCCCAAACCGCTGACCACCTAATCAACAGATGCCCATCGCTTTCATATGAGAGATACCAAGTCATGCAAGAGGAGGATGAAGATCTTCGTATGATTAAATTTATTAAATGTAAAAAGATGCAACAAATTATTGATTCTAACTTTAATTTAATTGCTTCATAAGTAGATTATAAAATAATTTATATAATGCAATGCTCAATATCCATTTTTGCTGTTGTAGCACATATACCCCTTTGTGTGGTCGTGTTCTTTTGCTGTATGTATGTATTTGCTTTTATCATTGTATAATTGTAGTATTTGTATGTACTATCGTAAGACAGCAATAAATTCTTAACTAACAAAAAAAAAAAAAGTACTCCCCCAAATTATTTCTTTGCTAAAAGGATTTATGCTGGTCGCTATATGAGGATTGTCCACGGTCCATTCAAGACGCAATCGACTACTGTGTAGATCAAGAGAATAATTATGCAGCGTTAATGGTTGACTTCGAAAAAGCTTTCGACTATCTATCGCATAAGTTTATTTTGGAGCAACTCTACAAGTGTGGTTTCCCGGATAGCTTTGTAGACATGATCTCGGCTATATTGCAGAACTCCTCCTCAAAGCTAGACCTCCAGGCAAACATGGTAC
The DNA here is from genome assembly GCA_013387185.1 of Caligus rogercresseyi. Classification (NCBI taxonomy): domain Eukaryota; kingdom Metazoa; phylum Arthropoda; class Copepoda; order Siphonostomatoida; family Caligidae; genus Caligus; species Caligus rogercresseyi. The sequence goes on along the minus strand of CP045897.1, from coordinate 13,698,694 downwards.
CGTCCATATTTACAAAGGTGAAGGCAGGAGATTCATTGTCACCTTCTCTCTTCATAATCTCAGTGAATGGGCTGTTGGAGAAGCTAACCAAGAAAAATCTATAAAAGGATAGATGTAGAAGGGAATTTTTTTAAATGCATCATGTATGCAGATGATCTTACCCTTTTGTTATCTGGATCCTCGGAAATATTAAAATAGTCCATTAGGAGATCCTTGGAGCTTATCGAGGACTTTACAATTTCTTCCCGCCTCTCAGTCAATGTTACAAAAACCCAGGTTTTAACAAACTGTGAGGAACTATTGAGGACTGACTACATGGGGTTTGCCTATGTAAATATGGCAAATATCCTTGGTGTCACGGTAGCCAGCTCTACAGGGGACTATGAAAAAGTTAAGGAACTAAAGTTATGACATTCTCCAAAAAACTGTCATATTTTACAAAAGGACCCCACTCTCCCGTTACGAAAGATTAATGCCTGGAACATTAACGTATTCCCCAATTTATTTGCACATAATAAGATATTTACTTTTCTCAGAGACCTTGTGCAAAGAAATGTATGTACAAAAGGATTCCCTTGTCTAGGGCAGCTCCAAGCCCTGCATTGCCAAGAGTAAGGTTAAATTATATTGCAGCTCAATGGGGTCTGGGATCGCTTGACGTCGAGTCCATGTGGAAATCCTTGAACTTTTCGTGGTTGCAGAGGTTCCTAAAAGCGAAGACAGTTGGGCAATTAGAATAAAACACATTTTTTATAAATAATTGGTTACTACTTCCTCGTGAGAATTTTCATGGGTCCATGGAACTTCTAAAGGCCGTAAAGTCGTGTGGTCCCCACTGGAAGAAGATGGCTTCATCCTGGGAATCCACTATGCACAAGGTCCTTCCTCTTCTTGGGGCAAACGAGCCTCTAAATCATAATGGATCGTTGAACAGTTCTTCGGAGTTCTTCAATGAGAGTTACCTCGCGTCTGTTGGAGAATTCATCAAAGAAAAGTAAACATAAGAAAATATATTTTGTGTGGCGATTACAAAAGCGTCGCTCTCTTACATCAATAAAGGAGCTCCCTATTGGATCACCTATTCCCTTCTATATCGCTCTTGCTGAATTAGACAATCAGACGGTTCGAAGTCTCTGTCGTGCTGTGGACGTCCGTTTCTTATCGTAAGTAGGCGATTGATAATTCTAGGCATTGAGGCAGACAAACGCTTGTGGAGTCCTAATATAATAATGAAGAACCGCTTCACAGACTCTCATCAAAAATGGTTTAGATACCGTCTGGCCACGTCTTCTTTATTCATGAAAGTCCCATGTGGATCCCAGGAAGCGGAACTGCCATTGGTGCGGGAAGGTCGAGGAGACTTCGTTCACTTCTTTTACTTCTGTCCCAGGGTCGCCCCAGCCATCAAAGCGGTGGAAGGAGTAATATTTGGAGCATATGGACTGATGCTAACCCCTCTGGACGGCTTGTGTCGTCCTCGCCTACCTATCAGGAAGCCTATGAGATAGAAGCTTTCGACTATATATCGCATAAGTTTATTTTGGAGCAACTCTACAAGTGTGGTTTCCGGATAGCTTTGTAGACATGATCTCGGCTATATTGCTGAACTCCTCTCAAAGCTAGACCTCCCAGGCAAACATGGTACCATCCATATTACAAAGGTGTAAGGCAGGGAGATTCATTGTCACCTTCTCTCTTCATAATCTCAGTGAATGGGCTGTTGGAGAAGCTAACCAAAGAAAAATCTATAAAAGGGATAGAGTAGAAGGGAATTTTTTAAATGCATCATGTATGCAGATGATCTTACCCTTTTGTTATCTGGATCCTCGGAAATATTAAAATAGTCCATTAGGAGATCCTTGGAGCTTATCGAAGACTTTACGATTTCTTCCCGCCTCTCAGTCAATGTACAAAAAACCCAGGTTTTAACAAACTGTGAGGAACTATTGAGGACTGACTACATGGGGTTTGCCTATGTAAATATGGCAAATATCCTTGGTGTCATGTTGACGAGAACATGGAGAGCAGCTTGAGCGCAGCTGTTTTAACACAGGGGTATTTTCAGTTGGGACAGCTCTCCAACAAACAACGGGCCCATCCTTCACAAAAGATTTCAACCTGTCGTCCTCGTACAGTTCAATTATCTCTAATTCACTTGCTGCTTCGTCGGTGACAAGAGGCACTTTTAAGCAGCCCGTCTCCGCATTAAATGGATCAATGAGAAATGTGATCTGTGGTCTTTTCTGCTGTAAATCTTCAAAGCGCGCAGTGAAGTTCCATACAGTTGCGCAAGCAGTCGCGCGTACCTGGCTGCATCCACACTAACAGCGGCCATATGCTGGATGTTGCGCAGAGATGGAAAGTGGGTTAGATCACTCTTTTTAATACGCTCTGTGAAAAGCTTCAGCTTGTTGATAAATGCAAATACACACTACACCAGATCAGGCAGCGTTTTTAATTTCCCCTGCAAGTCCAGGTTGAGTTTATCCAAATGTGAGAGCACATCAACCAAAAACGCCAAGTCCAGGAGCCACATTTGGTCTGAGAGCTGAGGATAGTTATTTTTCTTTTTTCCCAAAAATATTTTTATGGCTCCCAAAGTTGGTAAAAAGAGGAAACCACTTTTCCTCGGGACAGCCACCTCACCGTGCAATGCAGAGGTAAGTCCACCAGGAAGATCTGCATCAAGTTCAGAAAGGAATTTTTGAACTGCCGATTTCCAGTACGGCTTCATGACGTGGTCTAAATTGAGTTGTTTAAGATGTATGATACAGTGGAAGTTCAAAAATCTAGAAATCTGTCATCACTCTTGCAAAGACTCACAATTCCATTCACAGATCCAATCATTGATGGTGCTCCATCTGTGGCTATAGCTGTGAGCTTATCGAGAGACAAATTGGCTTCTCTGAATACGCCCATCATTGCTTCTTTCACGTCAATGCCGCGTGTTCGCTCTTTTAATGGCACAATATCCAGAAGCTCTTCTTTAAGCCTGCCGTCTGGAGAAATCATACGGGCAAATATTGCCAGCTGTGGCTTGTCCTGTATGTGCATGACTCGTCTAGAGCGACACTATAATATTCCCAATTTTCCAGATCTGTGCGGGGATCAGATTCAATCGCTTTGTTTATGTCTGATATTCTGGTCTCAACAGTGTGACGTGACAGCTGAAGATCTACGAAGGCATCTTTTAGTTTGGTATTATCTGGAGTTAAGGTTTCAATCACATCTTTCAAGCACTGTTTCACAAAATCACCTTCACTGTATGGTTTTTTATGACGTGCTATATTCCATGCCACTTTGTAAGAGGCCAACGTCACATTTTCTGCATGTTTGCTGAATTGGTGAAAGACTTGAGCTTGTCTTTTTACCTGACTTTTCAAAGTACTCACTTTGTGCATGCGTAGTTCAGTGCCTTTGGGAAAGTCTCTGTCAATATTAGCATGAACCGTGCGAAAATGCCGTTAAAGATATGAAGTCTTGAAATGTGATAATGTGGAGCTGCAAATTAAATAGAACGGTTTTCCATTCCGTTCAATAAAAAAAATAAACATCTTCCCATTCTTCCAAGAATGTCCAGTATTTCGTTTAGCCTTGCATTTTTCCATTTGATGACGAGTATAGCCTGCACTAGAACGCAATATGCTAATATTTTCCTGGCATTAATCCTAATGTTTAGTATGGATACCTGGGAAATAACAGAGATTAAAGACTCTACTTGTCTTACTTATCGTTTGGGATCGTGGATAGGAAGCGCAGGAAGAGTACACATATTTAGGTCGCAATCTAGGTATTCAGAATACAAGGTATGCCACATTGAGAACTTCAACTTAATAAATCCCCGGCGTGCTCTAATTCGTCCACATACTTCTTTTACATTCAGATTATAATTTGTTTTTGATAAGCTCTTGTTGATATGAAATGCTCTTAACAAATAATTAAACAAAGTGAGTCTCAAAACATGTAAAAATGAGAAGAGGCAAAGAACCGCATTCCTATTGGCCAAGAGCCGCATGAAGCTCGCGAGCCGCGTGTTCGCCACCCCTGCTCTAGAAGAATGAAATAAATAAAAATATAAAAAAACCAAAAAGTTATAGTGGTTTGGCTACATCTTGTTCGGTTTTTTAATAATATTTTCCAGTATTAGTTTTTAGACACCGTTTTTCTTCTAGTTAATATTACTTATTGCATGAAGTTTTTTAACAAAAGCATTTGGGATTAAATGACATTTAATTTTTATGTGTTTGTATGTCAAAGAAAGGAGTTTGTGGCATCAGGATTAAAAGGCATCTATAATATTAATCCCAATTTAAAAGTGGCAAAAAATGTTACAATAATTTGGAAGTTTTTTTAACACCTATCTATTTCCACCCGCTTAAAAAAGTCTTTATTGTTTAGCATACGATTATTATGTAGAGCTTATAAATGTTTTAGTTAATGCTATTCAAGGATTTTATCATGTATTTTAAACATATTTTGCATTTTTGAATGTAATTCAAGTTACAATTTGTGTATAACTTAAGTAATATATTTGAAGTATTTTCGTTATTAGCATAAATACCAGATTTTTACTATAGTCCTTTTTATTTCTATATATTATATATTAATGTATCCTTTTATAATGCACATTATGTCACTATAACATGATTACTCTTTTTAGCTGCCGAAAAATACAATATAATACGTACTATCATTTCTTACATATTACTCTTGTGTGCGAAGTACATTTTCCACAAACAGGACGCTAACATCTTTCACAGCACTTTTTTCTTGTTTCTAGATTTTCATGTGAAGTTCACTAGACAATAGGAGGAATATTATCAGAATCCGATTCCTCCAAAATATCACAACAGTCTTCTGCAAGTACATTCAGTTCAAATATTAGTTTTAGTAGTAAATCTCGTCTTGGATTGTTAGCACCGGTTACATCTTTGTACAACACAAACGCATTTATGTATTGCAGCCAAATCAAGAACATTATAGAACACCTGCAGCTGCCAACGACGTAAAGATACGTTGATGCTGTATAATCTCGCCATTTGGTCAACAACATCGATTCCATACTTTGTTTGGTAAAAATATTCTTCTGATTCAGGAGGCTTCTTCGGACTAGTAGAGATTGACACATCAGTGAGGATTAAGATATTTTTGCTGGGTTCGGCTTGGTTAACAGTGAGGGTCAAATTATTATTCTTCAGAACTGTTGTTTCTTGAAGAGACGCTTTCAAAAATTTGATCTCGGGAAAAATTTATCTTCTAATTCGGTTCTGTTCTATTCGGTTCCATCTGATTCATCCAATGGAGTTGCTAAAAGAAGTTGTTGAATTTCGTCGACAATGAAACGTTTTCTTCGTGACTTGTGGGCAGGTTATTAGCACATGAGCAAAGTTAACACTTTTCCAAACACACTAATTCGTTTGGAGTTACTGATGTTCAAGAAAATCTATACACGCTCGTTACAACTTTGTTACCCGTACATAACACTATGTCAGCAATATTTTACGCTTATTTAGATTTTTATATGCTTGGGTTCAAATGACCCGCTCGTCTTCCTAGATATAAGTGCAATTAATAAATAATAATTTAAAAAAAGCAGCATCTTGAAAAAAATTTTTGAGGTTAAATAACAGCTCGTCCACCTAGTGTTAACATACAGATCATTTTTTAGTGGATAAAATTCAAAAAGTCATTTTTTAAATCAAATTGAGAGGAGGAAAGAAGATTACGGGCTGAGAACACCAGTAAATATATTAATTTATGGTTTAAAATCAAAAAAGTTAAATCACTCTCTCTATTGTTTTAAATACAGAGTACTTACCAACACATTGACATTTGGTAGTATATATGGGACTACAGCTGAGGAAAGATTATGCTTTTTTGCGGGGATTCGCTGGAGACATCAAAACATTTTTTATTAGAGTGCATATATGTGGTAGAAATTTTACAATATCTAAAATTGTTATTTGATGATTTTTTTAATATACAATTACGGAGTAACGATTTTATTTACTTTTATAATGGACCGTACCAAGAAGAAATAAATTTATTACCACTAAAACCCCAATATGTATAAAATGAGATCTACTCGAGTTCCTTTACCTACAAATTTTAATTCTCTGGTTGATCATATTGTTAATAACACGACGTTTTAATGTATTTTTATGAATATTATAAGATATAATCTCATGTGAATAAAGTTTTACCTTGGTAAAAAAACCCAGCAAAAAACAGATCATTACTTATTATTTGGAAACACTAATAAATAGGAAAATGCAATCCTCTTCAGCAGCGATAATGTCACTTGTAAAGTCTTTACCGGATCATAAGTAAGAGCAAAAATCAAGTGTTACTAGTTGTAGCAAAGCTATAAGCAATTTGTGTTACTCCGCCTATTCTCAACCCTCTAAAAAATATTTTCCTTTTGGAGTATTTGAGCTATCTTGTTTATATTTTGAAACAACGAACCAAGATAATTGTTCATGGTGACGTCTAATAATTGTAGACTAAACTAATAGCTTGCACATACAAACAAGAATGTTCCAAAAATATGCCATTTACTTTAGAGCCTAAAGTTTTGCAAATTATTTTCTTATAAATGTGTTTTTACGGACTCCTGAGTTAGAGATCATTGAAGTGACAACATATTACGACTATTAAAAAATGTCCATTTTAGCAACAAATTGATTTAGATAATTTAACAAAAGTTTCTGCATTTGAATAAGCAATTGAATTGCAATATTTATCCCAATACTAGAATAAATTTCTAATATAAACGTTGGTATTTCAATAAAGTGAATAAACGCTACTTGGGTGTTCAATACATATTATGTAAGTATAAGCAATTTCGAATTCGAACATTTTATATTCTCGATCCTATATTTCAATATATATTATGAAGATTTATTCATTATATTATCAGCAGAATGTATTTATTTGTTTAAACGTAGTAGGGAAGAGGAGCTGGAGGAGGGGGTGGTGGAGGGGCGCCGTAGGAGGCAGGGGCGGGTGGGGCAGCCTCAGTGGCGAGTCTGCAACGAAACCAGAGTCTCCCTCGACGGTGTAGGTGACGGTCATGATGATTCCATCAGCTCGAAGAACCTTGTATTGTCCAACAACCTTGCCATGCTCGTCACCCTCTTCCTCGGCGGAGAAGTCGTTTCCGGATTCAGCATCAAGGACAGCGTAGTTGTAGGCATATGGGGTTGGTGGGGAGGAGGAGGGGGTGGGGGAGGGGCACCATAGGATGGAGGTGGGGGAGGAGGCGGTGGGGCAGGGGCACCATAGCCTGCTGGAGGCTTATCCCCATAGGCAAGGGCAACGACTGCGCAAAGAACAACGAATTTTTCCAATCATCTTTGTTGTGTTTGTGTGATCTGCTTGAAGCTAGAACTTCAACTGATGGTTTGATGAATGAATTCACTACCTTAAATAGGTGTTTACTAAGTCATCTCCCTTAATATTGAAACTGGTTTATAAAAGGAGTTCTTCTTCATGACCACTTGATAATTGTTATATTTACTTTCAGATTGGATATTGGATACCTCCCCAATTTGTTTGGAAGGTAGCGCTTATGAAAGAGTTTAAGAATCCAAGCATCCTCCTCAAGCATCGCTCTTTCTGCTATAATGGGAGAAACTGAAGCTTTGTATTAAACAATTTGAATGATCTGCGAATATTTTTTTTGCCTATTTTGTTCGATAGAATTGCATCCGACAGGATATAAATAAGCATTATAGCATTAAAATTAGTCTATCGAACCTAGGATCTTATCAATGAAGTAGACCAAAAATGACCATCCCCTCTCGGGATTCGAACCTGCGCTCCCAACATTGAGAGTTGAACATACCTTAACACAATCTTTATTTCGGTGAGTGCAACAGTTGTTCTTATAGAATCACTTTTGTTTGATTGTTTATATCATAACTCCAATATCATTACTAAGAGACAATTTTTCAAATTATATTATTCATATTATTAATATTATAACTTATGGCATCCTTTAGCATACATTACTCTTAGACTTGCTCAAAATATGACAGAGTAATTCTCCTACCGCCCTTCTAGTAGCCCCAATTCAGATATATTGAATACTATTTTAAAAATTTACAAGAAAAATAGTCATCCAATTAAAATATATTACACTATATGAAATTATATACATTCGTCGATTAAATTTATTTTGAGTTCTCGGAAGCCAAAGAAATCAGTAATTTAATCTTCAATACTCAAAATAAACAATTTATATATATAACACATAAGTATAAATTTAAATAAATAAGTATAATATATAAATAAATAAATATATATATACGTATATAAATATCTACATATATCTATCTATCTATATATATATATATATATATATATATATATATATATATATATATATATATATATATATATATATATATATATATATATATATATATATATATATATATATCAATGTTTCCAATGAACTTCATTTGTTAGACCATTTCTTTCTTTGGCATTCCTTTCAGAAACAGTATTAGACCCTTAGTATTTTTTCACTATATTTAGTTTCATATATTATCATTCGCTCGTTTCTCGTGGAGTTGATTCAATATTTTACTTCTCACCCCTGAAGGAATTGGAACTCATTCTGTGCATTGTCAAAGAATCTTGGGTCATTGTGTGTTGCCAATTTACAAAAGCAATCATAACCTGATTAATGTATTGTATATATCATTTGAATAATGGCTGTATTTATACGAACTGAGTCAGTCAACTATTATATTCTCCATGTAGTCTAAGGATGGTAATATCAAGTTAAGTCTGCAGAAAGTAATCGGTAGCTCATCAGTATTGAACTGATGCTGGTCTCTTATGGATCCTCTCTTTACCACCCGTGCTAGACCATAGCTGTGTCATGCAATGCTTGTCAAATTGAAGACCTTGAAGACTCTACACACAAAGAAACATTTACTTTAAAGGTTTCATATTTCTTGCTTGTTTGTATGTTTAGGCCCCAGATTGAACCCACCTCATCGAATTTTATAATGTATCTGCTGAATACTTTGATTATTTCGCCGGAACCGTGCTCAGTGTTAAGGCATATTGTGCCTTCAAGTAGTAAAAAGTATATACAAATTATACGTTATGATGATATCCCCTTCTTCAAACAAGTCTGGTGTCATAATATCTATTTTTTTCGAAATTTGAAATTACTATCTTTTTCCACACCAAATTTTTTCTGTTTACAGTTATATATATAGCTTTGACAAATTCCGCCAACAACTCGATTTGATAGGTTAAACATATATAATCGTTTTCCTATATATCATTGGAATAAAAGGTATTGATATTTGATATTTTTATTGTTTTATTTCATAGAATCATGCGGTTATATTTCGTCAGAACAACGGGAATCAAGGTAGAATGTGACACAAAATAAGTTACGGGCACTTTTCATGTCAATTACTATTAATTTTTAAATAAAAATAAGATTGTGATTTACAATAGCATCATCTACATATATACATATTTACCTATCATAATCCAATGAAAAATAAATACCAATCTCCATCACTTAAAAATATCAATAAATTATCGTCTCTTTATATAGCTATAATGTATTAGATGGTTTAAACGTAGTAGGGAAGAGGAGCTGGGGGAGGGGGTGGAGGAGGGGCGCCGTAGGAGACAGGGGCGGGTGGGGCAGCCTCAGTGGCGATGTCAGCAACGAAACCAGAGTCTCCCTCAACAGTGTAGGTGACGGTCATGATGATTCCATCGGCGCGAAGGACCTTGTATTGACCGACAACCTTACCTTGCTCATCACCCTCTTCTTCGGCGGAGAAGTCGTTTCCGGACTCGGCATCAAGGATGGCATATTGGGTGGCATAGGGGGTTGGTGGAGGAGGAGGTGGAGGTGGGGGTGGGGCAGGCGTGCCATAGCCTGCTGGGGGCTTGTCACCGTAGGCGAGGGCAACGACTGCGAAAAGAACAACCAATTTTCCGTGCATTTCGGATGTGTTTGTGTGATCTGCTTGAAGCTAGAACTGCAACTGATGAATACTTGAATGAACCATTTGGTATTTTTAACAAAATACTGATGGAAAATAAACTGGTTTATCCTTTTAGGGTATCCACATCAAAAATAAATATATGTTTATGTCTAGTATAAAATTCCAACGCCTTTTTCCTTATGTCTTTATTCTTTCATGATACATATTTTTCTGTAGATAAGTGTTGTAATATAATACGATATATGAATGAAATATGCAATTGAATTGAAAGCTGCATTTATTTGATTAAGACTCTGATAAAGTAGTTAATGAATTTTTTTTCTTCAAAACGTGAACATGCTTTTCGAGGTTGGAAATAAAGTAGCCATACAATTCATAATCGAAATTACAGTCATGACTTTTATGACAAGTAATAAACTTAATTTTAATTTGTTATTAAAAAAATATTCATCAAAACAAGATAAAAAAATCTTTCAAATACAATGCCACGAGTTTGGTCTAATTCTTACAGACAAATTATAATAATATTTGTATTATAATGTCTGGTAATTAACACTTTAGTAAATAGGTTTGTTCATATGACTATGGAATTATAATTCAAAATTAATATTTAAAAAGATTTTCAAAAAAATTAAAGACGGATTCTCGTTTTTCATTAAAAAATATTGGGCATGTTGTGAAAAGGATTGGTTTCATTGAAAAGAATATGTATCCTAAAAATATGATCCCTCCATCAAAGCTTTCAAAGAAAAAAGAAACATCTCCTTTTTATGAAGTTTTCATTTTCATTAAAACACATATATTTTTATGGTTGTACTTATTTTTTAAGTAAGTGTTCATCTAATAAATGCATATTTTATAAGAATGTGTAACTACAAAAAAAGCATACAATGCTTTGACAATTTCATTTTTTTGGTTTTCCTCAACTTTCCTTTACCAAAATATAGTTGAATTAAAAAGTCAATTTGTTCGTCCAAGTTAAATAAGTTAAATTATAAATGAGGTCCGACGTAAAAAAATATTAAAATTATAAAAAAAGTTTAAAACTTAGCCAGTTTTTCTTCTATTATTTGCTTCTGGATACTTTATTTTTCACCACTTCTTATAACATTTGTTATAAGATTCAGTTCATGCAATATTTTGTTAAAATGTTGTTAAGTTTAAAGAATATAGTTTGTGAAATATTAAAATTCGTTACATCTACCAAAGGAATTAAAAAAAAGTTAGGCAATTATGGAAGAGTTCTTATTGGAAAATAACTTTTGACATTTGTATTTAATTGTTATCGAAAAGACTCCCTTTGATTTTAACTCATTCTATATTTTTATTTCCCTATCACGTTCGTTGCAATTATTCAACAACATATATTTATTTCCTTCTACGGAGAAACAAAAGCCGTATTTGTCATTTATATTTATAAAATGAAAACTTTTAATTAAATATAAAATAAAGATAATTTTTTAAAAGTGGATGTTAATTTTAAAAAAAATCATAAAAAATTATCTTATCAGAGAAACTGAAATAACTCTAAATATCTACTAACTTTTTCTGCGAAAAATTAAATGGCTTTTGCAATGATTTAACTTATATGTTGTAAATATATAAGGAGAAAATTCTTATTTATCAACTCAACATCGAATAAAAGAATAAAAATTGTTCAATTTCACCAAACAGAGAAATAAGTCCTTGTATTCAGTCGTATTATAAAGAAAAAGTTATAAATCATGATATGAATATACAACATTCATATAAAAACTTGAAATACTAAAAAGAAACAACAAAGCTTATGAGATTATAAAATCTCTATTTATTTTACATATCGAGAGAAACAACTATTAACTACTTTTAATGCAATCTTCTAAGTTATTTTTAGAACGCATGAACATAGACAACCGATTTAATTAAGATACACTAATAAATCATCGAAAGAGATTTTAGTAAGACACCAGAACAACCATAAATATTACAAAGCCTTTTACGATTACGTGGCTTATACTGAAAAGACTATCGAGAAGGCTTAAGTTCATGCTAAAAGCTATATTTCAACATAAAAAGATGCCATATTGGATCGTTCTTATCATATTTTGAATAACCGTTGAATAAAGTTGTGATATTTATTTAACTCCAAATTAAATTATAAATATAATTTCAATATATCAGAGGAGAGAAAATAAGTTCAGCCAATTGATAGCAGAATGTATTTGTTTGTTTAAACGTAGTAGGGAAGAGGAGCTGGGGGAGGGGGTGGAGGAGGGGCGCCATAGGAGGCAGGTGCGGGTGGGGCAGCCTCAGTGGCGATGTCGGCAACGAAACCAGAGTCTCCCTCAACAGTGTATGTGACGGTCATAATGATTCCATCGGCGCGGAGGACCTTGTATTGACCGACAACCTTGCCCTGCTCATCACCCTCTTCTTCGGCGGAGAAGTCGTTTCCGGACTCGGCATCAAGGACGGCATATTGAGCGGCATAGGGGGTTGGTGGAGGAGGAGGTGGAGGTGGGGGAGGGGCACCATAGGATGGAGGTGGGGGAGGGGCACCATAGCCCGCTGGAGGCTTATCCCCGTAGGTAAGGGCAACGACTGCGAAAAGAACAACCAATTTTCCAATCATCTTTGTTGTGTTTGTGTGATCTGCTTGAAGCAAGAACTGCAACTGATGGTTGGTGAATGAAGACCCTCCCTTTTATAGATACTTGCAATGCTGTTTTATAAACTTCCGAAACTGGTTTACGGGAAAAGAATACAGCTTTATAATTTATACATGTAAAACATCTATTTTTGTCCATTGGATTTTGGACTGTTCCATTTTTACAATGTTACCATTCGCACAAATAGAATAATTATTTTTTACCGAAACAAATTTAACAGTTGTTTTTGTTTGAATAAGAAGCAATCATGAATTAATGAATTGAGAAAATAATGTTTGTTTCAGTTTATTTTCAATATGACTAATGCAAAATGACTATTTGTAATTACTACCAATAGCACCCATCATAATTATCTCAATAACTCAAACTGATCCCAAAGAAGTAAATTTTGTTTATAGCTTGTTTGCGTGATAATTAAAATATTACCTAAATATAAAATCCTAATTCATTGTAGTATTTCATATAACTATCAAAGGTATTAAGGTATTTTTTATCTATGACTCGTGGACATGAAAGTACTTTTTAAAAATGTGATGATAATAATTTTACTTTCACATACAAGTAGAAAATGAATTTGAATCTACCTTTGTTTAAATTGGAATAAAAAATAAACTATTTAAATATATGTATTCAAGATAATTCTTTCAGTATCATAGGCTGATATTATCTACAATCAAACTAAATATTAAGTTTTATAAAACCGTAAAAAATATCACCAGCGGTTTTGGGGCCCAGATTCGAATCCCGAGAGGAGATGGTTATTTTTGGTTTACCTCATTTATAAGATCCTAGGATTGATAGACTAATTTTTATGCTATAATGCTCATTTATATCCAGTCGGATGGAATTCGGTCGAACCATACAGGCAAAAAACATATATTTTATCAATCATATTTTGGATTAGTGAATGAATAACTAATTAATTAAGAATAATTTAATTAATTTGTATTATGTTATTACATTTTGTACTTTTTTAGCAATCATAACATAAATAAGACTTATTTTTGTAGCAACTTATTTTTAAGAGACAATCGACATATTAAAATAATTGAATAAAACAAACAGAAAGCTGATAGTAGCAAACTCTTCCACAAGCTAAGAATTTAATCTTTTTTGGTAAAGGTTGCTTTAAAACTTAATTTTGTAACATACATCATTTGAAAATATGAATGTGAAGGAACATTATTCTTTTACTATAAAAAGGAATCAGAAGGATGATAAATAACATAATTGAGTAAGAAAATAATGATTGTGGTCTTTGTGAACATTTTAGAAGAATATAAATATTAACAATGGAGCTATAAGTTCTAAGGCTAATACATACATTGTTTGAGATTTTGGATATTTCAAACTGCTAGTCTTTTATAAGGGAGTGCGATAGCCATGAACGTTAAGGCGTGTTTAACTCTCAATGTTAGGGGTGCAGGTTCGAATCCCGAGAGGGGATGATCATTTTTGGTGTACCTCATTGATAAAATCCTAGGTTCGATTGACTAATTTTAATGCTATAATGCTTATTTATATCCTGTCGGATGCAATTCTATCGAATTATATAGGCACAAAAAAGTTTGTTTATTCTATTCATTTATTTTTTGAAATTTCTCGTTAATTAACAATAAATTATCCTTCAGTTTAGGCAGGTATGACTCCACGAATTCAAATTTCCCACAAACTTTTTCTATTTATTATACTTCCACGATTCATTTTTTCTCTCACGTCCAATGATTTAAAAAACAAAGTATATAATTATGTATTTATTACTCATCAACAATTTTAGAGAAAACCAAAAAGCTATTGTAGCAAACTACATACTAAACATGATTTATTCATTTGATAACACTGTTATCTTTATTTTTGTAAGTCCGTTCAAAGAGTTCGTAAATGACATTAATTAAGGTCCATGAAGAAGAGACAATTTAGTTTTTTTAAAGATGATTTTATTCTCTCTGACTTAATATTCACTTCTCAACAGGTAATATTTAGTGGCATAATACTAACTGATTATTTATCCTTTTCTTTCAACTAATCACGTAAAAAACACCACTTCTTTAGTCATTATGATTATAATTACGATCAATTTATATTTTTATTTACTATGAACTGTAAAAAATCTTTTATAAGTGCTACATTTTATGTTATTTTTGTCAAAAATAATTTTTTTATGCTTCTTATATTTAACGATTGATTTTAAAAGGCTGTATCAGAATTAGGAATATTATTGTGATTTATTACAGGATGTAACTGTTTATATGCCAGAGATTCCTTAATTCGTTATTCAAACAAATCTGCTCTTACAAAGTTGCTCTGTAATATTATTATTTATAAGTACATATAATAAATAAACTTCTTTGCATTGAAGAAGGCATCATCTTAGAGGTCCATGTGCCCATAAACGGCCAACAGAAAAAGGCTCATTCCATTCACTGACATGCTGCCACTTTTGACATGTACGAGGTATGATCAAAAAGTATCCGACTTTTGGTTTTATTGGTCAAACGAACACAGCTATGGGGCGGGACTTGCTGTGTTGTTGGGACATACTGCGCATGCTCATTTTTTTCTACAGCTCCAATACAAATACAAAATTTATCAACATTTCAGTAGTGTTTTCACAAGAAGAAGATATACATTAAAATAAAATTAGCCGAAGTTTTTGTTTTCACAATTCTGAATTCAAAACTCTGTTTTTTACTTGACTCACCTTTTATCCCCATTTTATAAGTATAATTTATTGTTGAATTTGACAAAAGTTGTCGACGAGAGATAAATAATATTAAAAGTTTTTAATAGATAATAATGCAAAGTGCAATGTGCAAAATAGTCCAAAAAGCTTTGTTCCACTTTTTGTTGAATACAATTGGCATATTTATTTGAACGTTGTACAAATTTTGCAGTACCAGATAACTGAAGGGAGGGACAACTGACATTATGTCTACAGCACCAAACAGACTTGTTTCCCTCAAAAGAAAGAGACCATCCGGGTGCAAAACTGATTACAAAGTCATACCACATATAACAATTTTCCAATTTGTAGTAGACAAAAAAATACCTAAGAAAAATTAAACATATTCATTATGTTTTCGAATATTTATGAATACATAAATCTACGATAAGAACTATTTCGTTTAAATTTTTGCTTACTTTCTAATATAACGATCCTAGTTCATTATTTATGGTACACACAAACATAAAAAAAAAAATACATTACACCCTAAATGTTCATTCATATCTTTTTGTACATATTTTTTTTCTTGGCCCAGTGGGCATATACTTCAACAAGTTGAACCAAAGGTTTGCACAGGTACGTAGTGAATAAATGATCGTTAAATAACAATTATTTAAATGAAACAAATATAAAAAACATTCGAATATTTGGAAATAATCATATTAATAAAAGCATCTCCATAAAAATTCATTTCTGTAAAAGAAAAATTGAATTTAAAGAAGCAATTGGAATGATACAAGAAATATCTTCGTTTTTAACTATTCGCATTTTGTATAATATGTTTTGGACTTTGGTTATGGCAGCGTCACATTTGGCATTCCTTGCGAACGCCAGAAAAGTTTTGATCTTGAAGAGGTCTTTTAGTGAGACTTGGAGGGCTTGGTAAGTTTCTGTTAATGCAGGGCAGTTCCAAAGGAGATGATCTGTTGTTTCTGGGTGTATTTTACAGAAGAAACAGTTATTTCGATAGTCTTTTAAAAAACTTGTTTGCCACCTCCAGTGAACCGGTCAAAAGTCGATACTTGAACCATTTTTCTGAGGATGTAAGAATATATTATTCACAGCAGCGACACAATCACTTATACTTCTTAGTATCCCACGTCTCTTTAACATATGTTAAGTAGAAGCACTTTCGAGTTTCAAAATATTAGATTCTATTTTTATATTCTTGATCTTATATTTCAATATATATTATTGAAGATTCGTTCATTATATTATCAGCAGAATGTATTTGTTTGTTTAAACGTAGTAGGGAAGAGGAGCTGGGGGAGGGGGTGGTGGAGGGGCGCCGTAGGAGGCAGGGGCGGGTGGGGCGGCCTCAGTGGCGATGTCGGCAACGAAACCAGAATCTCCCTCAACGTGTAGGTGACGGTCATGATGATTCCATCAGCTCGAAGAACCTTGTATTGTCCAACAACCTTGCCATGCTCGTCACCCTCTTCCTCGGCGGAGAAGTCGTTTCCAGATTCAGCATCAAGGACAGCGTAGTTGTAGGCATATGGGGTTGGTGGGGAGGAGGAGGAGGTGGGGGAGGGGCACCATAGGATGGAGGTGGGGGTGGGGCACCATAGCCTGCTGGAGGCTTATCCCCGTAGGCAAGGGCAACGACTGCGAAAAGAACAACCAATTTTCCAAACATCTTTGTTGTGTTTGTGTGATCTGCTTGAAGCTAGAACTGCAACTGATGGTTTGATGAATGAAGACTCTCCCTTTTATAGGTGCCTAACCATATAAATAATGGAACTGGTTTACCAAGAAAGAATTCTTCTTCATCACTATTGTAATATTTTTTCTTCTGAAATTGTAATTCCGTTTTCCATATACTTATTATTTAGTTAATATACCCAAATGTTTTTTTACCTTTATCGAACTAAATAAATATTAACATATTATAATTTTCCTTTTTATCCTGCACAAAGTTAGTTCTTAAAATGGGTGCCAATAGTTCAATTAAATTAAAATAATTGATATTTCATATTGTTTTCCAAGAAAACAGTTGAAGTAAATTATATTGATTATTTGTAAATAACTAAAATTCATCGTCTTTCAAAATATGCATAATTAATTAAACAATTTTATTAGCATTTTGAATTTGAAAATCATTATTGAATCCATACATTTTAGAATATACGACTTCCTTTCAAAAAATATATCTGAATCTAAAAAATGTTTTTATAAGTATCAAAACGTATTACAAAGATAATCTTAAATCTTTATTATTCTTACTTACACCTTAATCAAATGTAAAAAAATATATGTAATTTGTCTTCTCAATAATTTTCAGATTAATTTCTGGGGCCAATTTGATATTGATTCAAAAACTATTTCCTTAGCAAAAATAATGTTCAAAGAAGCACTACCTAATTGATAATTAAAAAAATAATTTAACAAATATTTTAACAATAGTGGTTTTTCCCCCTCTGACGTATGTAAATAAAGACGTGCGTGTTTAGAGAGGAGATTTAATTTATTCATTTTAGTGAATTAAGTGCTAATTATCAGCAGTTATCTCACGGAAACTTGATCATAGTGTCATAGGACACATCGCCTGCCCTTTGGATGTCCAATCCCGCGGGGGGCTCGTCTTCCCCCCACGACGGTTCTCACTCCCATGAAGAGCCTCCGTATCTCCAAGCGGTCAAGGGAAACACTCGACCGGACTCATCCACGAAGGTCAGTACTCCTCAATCGATCCCTCAACAACAAGAAAGCGTCCAATCGTCCGTCCGTGTCAAAGACTCGGTCGTTACCGATGACGTCACTTATGACGGTTCTGAAATAGAAGAAAACTCGGTAAATGGGTCACCTAGATTTGGGTTCTGGAATTTTTTTCGTATCTTAATAAAAAAGGAAGACAACTCTTTTCCTACTGAATCAGAATTTTTAGATTTTGATGTGGCTGAAATTGCCATTCATAAGTTGGGAATTCCAGCTTATGAACTATCTCACATCACGTCGGAAATGGGTCCTGGCCGTGCACTCATAGGTGTCAAGAAGCCAATTGAACTAATTAAAAAATTTAAGGACATCGAACTCCCATTTGAATACATTCAAAAATCTTCTAAAAATAAATTCACTGTAGATATAATTGACCTTAAAAACGCCATTACATATCTTAATACAAAAACGTTCCGGGTACAGGCAATGCGATGTGTTGGAAGAGTTTCCGAAGAGGACCTTGTCAATTCAATGAAGCTTTTTGCAGAGAGGTATTTCCGTTCTGAAAAAAGCAGCTTAGCTGAACACCCAGCCCTTAAGGGCCTTGAAGTCTCTGTTGCATCTGGCACCATCGAGTTCGATGTTAATGGAAACTTATCCAGCCTGCCAACTCTAGTGCCCGTCCGTGGACAAATAATCAAACTCAGTTATGATAGGCCAAAAAGCAATGTTTAAACTGTTTCAGGTTTAAACACTCGATGAAACAATGTACATCTGTCAAGGTAAAGATAAAAGACTATAGAGAATACCTACTTACTCAACTAAAAAAGAGGGGCATACTGGCAAATCAGTGGAGAGTAGTTCGGAAAGAAGAATATCTCTCAAAGATATACTGGAGATAACAATTTCTCCTGAAACTCCTTCGTCTAAGATAAACTTAGATCCTCCCAGCCCATCCACCAACGCTCTCCGTACTGGAGATATACCAAGCCCAAATGAATGTCTCTCCAACTTGACTTTAAATACAGTACACTCAGGAACTCAACCTGATGTAAATATAGAAGAGTCGCTAAATATAACCAACACGGATTCTCAACTTCTTAAAAACCCTGTGGACCTCTCAAACATCCCGAAAACTAGTGACGAGGAGAAAAATCCTATGTTTGAAAAAAAAGCTTCTATGGTAGCCGATGTCGGGGATTCTAAAGCATTTTCAAATAAATCCGAGAAAAATAAAAGAGAAATAGATCGCCAGATGGCATCAACGACACACAACAATTCCATTTCGATCACACTGAAACAGACACCCCAGAAGAAAATTCTAACATCGATCCCCTAGGAGCTACTTCATTTAATACAAAGTGTCGTTCAGTAACAGAAGTCCTAATGACTCCTCGAAGGAGTAATGAATCCAAAAAGAAGAAAAAGGGAAAATCCCCAAAATAGTCATTGTTCCGGAAATGTATTGAACAATATATACAAAATACCATAAATCAACGTAAACCGACCATGTCTTCATTGGTAACATATAACGTCAATTCTCTAGCTTCGATAAGAAGAACAAAAAAGTTCTACATTATTTAAATACTGCCTCTCTCTCCGAGTTTTCCTGTCATTTTCCAGATGTTGTAGTCCTTGTTGACACACGATTGGATGACGTCACCTACGTTAAAAAACTTATCCCTAATTTGCAGGAAATCTTCTTTGCCAAAGCAATGAAGATAACTTCACATCCTTCCAGGGGGCTGATCGTTTTAGTCAAAAAGTGCTTAAAGCCCACATTAGTAGCTGCTGACGTAGAAGGCAACTACGTAATTTTGGACCTCTACTTCTTACAGAAGAAAATAACATTATACGGGATATATGGTGTAAATTATGAGGCAAACAGTTGGTTTTCCGATATAATCCGAAATTATCCTCCCCCACAAGGGAATGAAATGATCCTGGTTGGGGATCTAAATATTACACGAAATCCGGAAAGAGACGCATGTGGATACAAGGGTTCCAATAATAAAGCAAACGCCAAAGATATAGAAAAAATTATTGCCCAAAAAAATCTAGTGGCCCTGGGATTAAATAAGGATGGTGAGTCACCTAAAATGACTTTCCATACGATAACTAAAGGCAATAAAGTTATAAAAAGTAGACTCGATTATATTTTCTCTACATATGAAATTTCAAATCTCCTAAAAGAATTCAAAACTTTGCCATGCTATATTTCAGACCATCATCCAATTTTTGCATCTTTCTTTCGACCAACAAAACCTCGTAAATCGCACTGGAAACTGAATGTTTCCCTGCTCGACTCAGAAGAATGCCTGAATGAGATATCTGACATGATTGATAAAAGAAAAACAGATATGTACGAAGGAATCACCTCACCATGGATGCTCTACGAAATATTGAGTCCTATGCAAAGAAGGTCTTCGTAAAAAAAGGAAAAGAAAAAGCTGAGGAGAGGAAGAAGAAAATACAACATTTTGAAAATATAAGCGATAACTGTGTGGAAAAAAACATGGACCTGGATAAACTTCTCGAATATGAGAACAAAGGGACTATGATCAGACTAAGGAGGGAAATTATTAACCTAAATATTAAAGGGAAAACCTCCTTCAAGTACTTGGAAAAATCTGCTTCAAGGCCAGAGATTACTAGACTAAAACTAAACTCAGGTGATATCTCTAATGACCCAACAATTGTGTCGAATGAAGCCTCACATTATTTTTCAAAATTACATAGCTGCATAGATTGCTCAGAAACGAAAATATGTGACTTTTGTTATCATTGGAGGTTGGTCAAGGACTTAAAAAGATGGAAACCACTTTTAACTATACCAGACAAAGACACCCAAAAGTCTATCCACTGCGAAAATAAAAATTTATTCAGAGGTATTGATGCCCCAATATCTCAGGGGAAATTTTAGAGTACATAAATAAATATAATAAAAAATATAAGGCGCCAGGACCATCGGCCTCCCTCATGAGTTCTATAAGACTTTTGCAGCTCCCCTGGCTCCGATTTTGGAAAAAGTCTTCCACGATATTTTCAAGAGAGGTTTCATTCCTGACTTTATGAGCTCTGGACTAATTACTTTGGTCCTGAAAAAAGGTAAAAAGGGAGAAGACATTAGAGATTATCGGCCAATATCTCTTTTAAATTCCTCATATAAGATACTCACTGGAATATTAAATAAAAGGATCCATAAGTCACTCCCCCAAATTATTTCTCCTTGCCAAAAAGGATTTATGCCTGGTCGCTATATTGAGGATTGTCCACGGTCCATTCAAGACGCAATCGACTACTGTGTAGATCAAGAGAATAATTATGCAGCGTTAATGGTTGACTTCGAAAAAGCTTTCGACTATCTATCGCATAAGTTTATTTTGGAGCAACTCTACAAGTATGGTTTCCCGGATAGCTTTGTAGACATGATCTCGGCTATATTGCGGAACTCCTCCTCAAGCTAGATCTCCCAGGCAAACATGGTACCGTCCATATTTACAAAGGTGCAAGGCAGGGAGATTCATTGTCACCTTCTCTCTTCATAATCTCAGTGAATGGGCTGTTGGAGAAGCTAACCAAAGAAAAATCTATAAAAGGGGTGAATGTAGAAGGGAATTTTTTTAAATGCATCATGTATGCAGATGATCTTACCTTTTGTTATCTGGATCCTAAGAAATATTAAAGAGTCCATTAGGAGATCCTTGGGGCTTAGCGAGGACTTTACGATTTCTTCCGGCCTCTCAGTCAATGTTACAAAAACCCAGGTTTTAACAAACTGTGAGGAACTATTGAGGACTGACTACTGGGTTTTGCCTATGTAAATATGGCAAATATCCTTGGTGTCAGCTCTACAGGTGACTCTGAAAAAGTTAATGAAGTTAAGTTATTGACATTTTCAAAAAACTGTCATATTTTACAAAAGGACCCCACTCTCCCGTTACGAAGATTAATTGCCTGGAACATTAACGTTTTCCCAATTTTTTTTGCACAATGGATCGTTGAACAGTTCTTCGGAGTTCTTCAATGAGGTTACCTCGCGTCTGTTGGAGAATTCATCCAAAGAAAAGTAAACATAAGAAATTATATTTTGTGTTGGCGATTACAAAAGCGTCGCTCTCTTACATCAATAAAGGAGCTCCCTATTGGATCACCTATTCCCTTCTATATCGCTCTTGCTGAATTAGACAATCAGACGGTTCGAAAGTCTCTGTCGTGCTGTGGACGTCCGTTTCTATCGTAAGTAGGCGACTGAGAAATCTAGGCATTGAGGCAGACAAACGCTTGCGGAGTCCTAATATAATAATGAAGAACCGCTTCACAGACTCTCATCAAAAATGGTTTAGATACCGTCTGGCCACGTCTTCTTTATTCATGAATAAGTCCCATGTGGATCCCAGGAAGCGGAGCTGCCATTGGTGCGGGAAGGTCGAGGAGACTTCGTTCCACTTCTTTTACTTCTGTCCTAGGGTCGCCCCAGCATCAAAGCGGTGGAAGGAGTAATATTTGGTGCATATGGGCTGATGCTAACCCTCTGGACTGGCTTGTGTCGACCTCGCCTACCTATCAGGAAGCCTATGAGATAGAGCATCTGGTATCCACGGTTCAAAGGGTCCTCTATGCATCAAGAACGGACGGATCTGGACTCCCTGTGGGTCTCCATCGCCTCGTCGGAAGACAGTGCGTCAAACATCAACATGGGGAGTACAAATGTAAACAAACTATTTTCCCTTCGTGTGGACTGAGAACATCAAGCTGCCACTATTTTATCAACCAGATCTTTTAAGTTCCCTTTTATTTTATTATTACTCTTAATTTCTTGCCTTATGGGCGTATTCCATTATTGCTTTTATTATGTGTTTGAGAGTACAAAATTGATATAATGTACGTTTGCAACGTACGGAATGTAAGATACCCTAGAAGAATGAAATAAATAAAATTATAAAAAAACAAAAAGCAATAGTGGTTTGGCTTCATCATGCTCGATTTTTTAATAATATTTTCCAGTATTAGTTTTTAGACACCGTTTTTCTTCTAGTTAATATTACTTATTGCATGAAGTTTTTTAACAAAGCATTTGGGATTAAATTACCTTTAATTTTTATGTGTTTGTATGTCACAGAAAGGAGTTTGTGGCATCAGGATTAAAAGGCATCTATAATATTGATCCCAATTTAAAAGTGGCAAAAAAAGTTACAATAATTTGGAAGTTTTTTTAACACTTATCTATTTCCACCCGCTTAAAAAGTCCTTTATTGTTTAGCATACGATATGGTGTAGAGCTTATAAATGTTTTAGTTAATGCTATTCAAGGATTTTATCATGTATTTTAAACATATTTTGCATTTTTGAATGTAATTCAAGTTACAATTTGTGTATAACTTAAGTAATATATTTGAAGTATTTTCGTTATTAGCATAAATACCAGATTTTTACTATAGTCCTTTTTTATTACTATATATTATATATTAATGTATACTTTTATAATGCACATTATGTCACTATAACATGATTACTCTTTATAGCTGCCGAAAAATACAATATTATACGTACTATCATTTCTTACATATTACTCTTGTGTGCGAAGTACATTTTCCGCAAACAGGACGCTTACATCTTTCACAGCACTTTTTTCTTGTTCCTAGATTTTCATGTGCAGTTCACTAGACAATAGGAGGAATATTATCAGAATCCATTCCTCCAAAATATCACAACAGTCTTCTGCAAGTACATTCAGTTCAAATATTAGTTTTAGTAGTAAATCTCGTCTTGGATTGTTAGCACCGGTTACATCTTTGTACAACACAAACGCATTTATGTATTGCAGCCAAATCAAGAACATTATAGAACACCTGCAGCTGCCAACGACGTAAAGATACGTTGATGCTGTATAATCTCGCCATTTGGTCAACAACATCGATTCCATACTTTGTTTGGTAAAAATATTCTTCTGATTCAGGAGGCTTCTTCGGACTAGTAGAGATTGACACATCAGTGAGGAGTAAGATATTTTTGCTGGGTTCGGCTTGGTTAACAGTGAGGGCCAAATTTTATTCTTCAGAACTGTTGTTTCTTGAAGAGACGCTTTCAAAAATTTGATCTCGGGAAAATTTATCTTCTAATTCGGTTCTGTTCTATTCGGTTCCATCTGATTCATCCAATGGAGTTGCTAAAAGAAGTTGTTGAATTTCGTCGACAATGAAACGTTTTCTTCGTGACTTGTGGGCAGGTTATTAGCACATGAGCAAAGGTAACACTTTTCCAAACACACTAATTCGTTTGGAGTTACTGATGTTACTATACACGCTCGTTACAACTTTGTTACCCGTACATAACACTATGTCAGCAATATTTTACGCTTATTTAGATTTTATATGCTTGGGTTCAAATGACCCGCTCGTCTTCCTAGATATAAGTGCAATTAAATTAGTTAATAATATAAATACAGTGTTTAAATTTTAAACAAATATAGTTATTATATACACATAAATAGTCAAAAAAAATTGAGGCATGTATATATGATAATTTAAAAAAGCCAGCATCTTGAAAAAAATTGGGGTTTAAATAACCAGCTCGTCCACCTAGTGTTAACAAACAGATCAATTACTTATTATTTGGAAACACTACTAAATAGGAAAATGCAATCCTCTTCAGCAGCGATAATGTCACTTGTAAAGTCTTTACCGGATCAATAAGTAAGAGCGAAAATCAAGTGTTACTAGTTGTAGCAAAGCTATAAGCAATTTGTGTTACTCCGCCTATTCTCAACCCTCTATAAAATATTTTCCTTTTGGAGTATTTGAGCTATCTTGTTTATATTTTGAAACAACGAACCAAGATAATTGTTCATGGTGACGCCTAATAATTGTAGACTAAACTAATAGCTTGCACATACAAACAAGAATGTTCCAAAATATGCCATTTACTTTAGAGCCTAAAGTTTTGCAAATTATTTTCTTATAAATGTGTTTTTACGGACTCCTGAGTTAGAGATTCATTGAAGTGACAACATATTACGACTATTAAAAAATGTCCATTTTAGCAACAAATTGATTTAGATAATTTAACAAAAATTTCTTCATTTGAATAAGCAATTGAATTGCAATATTTATCCCAATACTAGAATAAATTTATAATATAAGCGTTGGTATTTCAATAAAGTGAATAAACGCTACTTGGGTGTTCAATACATATTATGTAAGTATAAGCAATTTCGAATTCGAACATTTTATATTCTCGATCCTATATTTCAATATATATTATTGAAGATTTATTCATTATATTATCAGCAGAATGTATTTATTTGTTTAAACGTAGTAGGGAAGAGGAGCTGGAGGAGGGGGTGGTGGAGGGGCGCCATAGGAGGCAGGGGCGGGTGGGGCAGCCTCAGTGGCGATGTCTGCAACGAAACCAGAGTCTCCCTCGACGGTGTAGGTGACGGTCATGATGATTCCATCAGCTCGAAGAACCTTGTATTGTCCAACAACCTTGCCATGCTCGTCACCCTCTTCCTCGGCGGAGAAGTCGTTTCCGGATTCAGCATCAAGGACAGCGTAGTTGTAGGCATATGGGGTTGGTGGGGGAGGAGGAGGGGGTGGGGGAGGGGCACCATAGGATGGAGGTGGGGGAGGAGGCGGTGGGGCAGGGGCACCATAGCCTGCTGGAGGCTTATCCCATAGGCAAGGGCAACGACTGCGCAAAGAACAACGAATTTTCCAATCATCTTTGTTGTGTTTGTGTGATCTGCTTGAAGCTAGAACTGCAACTGATGGTTTGATGAATGAATTCACTCCCTTAAATAGGTGTTTACTAAGTCATCTCCCTTAATATTGAAACTGGTTTATAAAAGGAGTTCTTCTTCATGACCACTTGATAATTGTTATATTTATTTTCAGATTGGATATTGATAACAATATTTGGGTTATTAATAATCAACAAATGTAATCTATTTATTCATGGTCAGGAGTAAGTAGAATTAGTGAAAGTGATGAGTAAAGGATTGAAAGATTTTTGAAATGATATTTTTCATTTTTTAGTCGATGTTGAATGCCTAGATCATGAAACATGTAGATTCTAAATAGAGGTTCCATTGAGACCTATACAAAACTGTACGAATGTAACTTTAGAAATCCTATAAGAATTTGGAAGATTTTATATCAATAAGTACGAATTTATTTCATATTTTTTTGTTCAGGATAGATATGGCAAAGGATTTAGAAACAAACACACAATGATAGTTTTTGACCTATCCTAACACCCACCCAAAAAATAAGAAACTTTTCTGGATTGCTGTAGCTTCGGAAGCTTTTTATAGGATAACATAAACTGTAATTTAATTATAAATATAAGTATTAAAAATAATTTCTTAGGATGAAGGACTCATTTTCAAGAAGTTGATTAAGGACACATTTGTAGTCAAAGTCGATGATACAATAAACATTAGTCTAATAATTAATTGATTTACATGACAACTTACCCTAAATGTGGGGTTACAAGTATCATATTTTTGATGGGTTATGTGTCTATATTCTGGTGCCACTAAATTACTTCCATATGCTCATGAAACGTGATATACCGTTCACTTACAATAGGGCATGTATTGTATGTTTTGATTTCAATTTTAGTTACAAAACCTTGATGAATTCGACTGTACGAGTACATGTTTCTTTCTTTCTTAATTCTTGTTCTTAGCGACTGGCTCGAGTTGTAATTCTAACAGTATATTTGAACACGAGTTCTTATTGGAATGTAGAATTATGAGTTTTTATTGAGATAACAAATTCAGGAGTGACAATCTTTTTTGTCTAATCTCCTTTATTATTTAAATGTTATTTAAAAAGTATATATAAATAAAATAAACATTATAGTTTTTAATAAAATATCTAAATAAAAGGCGTTATAATAAAAACATCACATGAGCTGATTAATTAAAATGTTTCATTATTCTTTTCGAAATTTTAAAATATCTCTTTGACTTTGAAGGGTAAAACTTGATAATGTTTCCGGTACTTATCCATGAATCATCGTTATCGGATAGAATCTTGAGGATGAAGATGGTATATCGGGCGGTAGTAGAAATCATCGCGGAACGAAGGATTTGGGGATTAAGCTTTCCTTTTTTGATAAACAACTCGCAATGTAGGCTTTGCAATTTAACAAAGAAAACTCGATTGCCTTGCTTTTGGGAGAGCGGAATCTATTGTTTTTATAAGCCCAAATAAAACAGTTGCTTTTACATACTTATTGGCGACGTTCTCCAATCCCTTCAAATTGATGGACAATAACTTTTTTATGATAGCAACAAGTGGACAGTCGACAAAAGCATGCTCTACGTCATTGTAAAGTTTGCCACAATTTAAACAATGCAAATCCAAGGATATACAGTCGGCCAATATCTGCAATTTAGCCGTGAACTTCTTGTCATCGTAGATTCTCGTTATAGATGCAAATATCCTTAATCTCCAATTTTCCGGGAGAGACAATCTTTTTAAATGGGCGTTGGCTACAACCTCGGCTTCCTCACGGAAACTTACAGATGTCATTTTGAGGTGCCATTGACAAGGAGGTTTATGCAGACGAGCAGTTCTTGTTAAAGAAAAGTAAAAATGGCCATCACTAAATACAGTATTAGGTGTCGTATTATGAACAGTTAGAATTTTGGTTCCTAATTGCATTTTCCTCCAATTCAGGCGGATTGCCTAACTTTTTGTAATTTTTTTTTCTTGGAGTGTTGACGGATAATATCCACTGTGGAATCACTTTGAAAATTTGGTGCACATTTCCATATGATTCGTTGTCCTGCAGCCCAAGTATCTGATAACGCTACAGTATATATATTTGTTAAATCTGTTAAATATATTCGTGGAACTATTTGGAATAAAAGAGCAAGTACTCCACCAATTTGTTTGGAAGGTAGCGCTTATGAAAGAGTTTAAGAATCCAAGCATCCTCCTCAAGCATCGCTCTTTCTGCTATAATAGGAGAAACGGAAGCTTTGTATAAAACAATTTGAATGATCTGCGAATATTTTTTTGCCTATTTTGTTCGATAGAATTGCATCCGACAGGATATAAATAAGCATTATAACATTAAAATTAGTCTATCGAACCTAGGATCTTATCGATGAAGTAGACCAAAAATGACCATCCCCTCTCGGGATTCGAACCTGCGCTCCCAACATTGAGAGTTGAACACGCCTTAACACAATCTTTATTTCGGTGAGTGCAACAGTTGTTCTTATAGAATCACTTTTGTTTGATTGTTTATATCATTACTCCAATATCATTACTAAGAGACAATTTTTCAAATTATATTATTCATATAATTAATATTATAACTTATGGCATCCTTTAGCATACATTACTCTTAGACTTGCTCAAAATATGACAGAGTAATTCTCCTACCGCCCTTCTAGTAGCCCCAAACCAGATATATTGAATATTATTTTAAAATTTTACAAGAAAAATAGTCCAGCCAATTAAAATAATATTACACTATATGAAAATTATATACATTCGTCGTATACATTTATTTTGAGTTCTCGGAAGCCAAAGAAATCAGTAATTTAATCTTCAATACTCAAATAATCAATTTATATATATACACACCTAAGTATAAATATAAATAAATAAGTATACATATATAAATAAATATATATACGTATATAATATCTACATATATCTATCTATATATATATATATATATATATATATATATATATATATATATATATATATATATATATATATATATATATATATATATATATATATCAATGTTTCCAATGAAGTTCATTTGTTAGACATTTTTTTCTTTGGCATTCCTTTCAGAAACAGGCGGACCCTTTGTATTTTTTCACTATATTAGTTTCATATATTATCATTCGCTCGTGGAGTTCTCGTGGAGTTGATTCAATATTTTACTTCTCACCCCTGAAGGAATTGGAACTCATTGTCAAAGAATCTTGGGTCATTGTGTGTTGCCAATTTTACAAAAGCAATCATAACCTGAGTAATGTATTGTACATATCATTTGAATAATGGCTGTATTTATACGAACTGAGTCAGTCAACTATTATATTCTCCATGTAGTCTAAGGATGGTAATATCAAGTTAAGTCTGCAGAAAGTAATCGGTAGCTCATCAGTATTGAACTGATGCTGGTCTCTTATGGATCCTCTCTTTACCACCCGTGCTAGACCATAGCTGTGTCATGCAATTGCGCCATAGCCTGCTGGGGGCTTGTCACCGTAGGCGAGGGCAACGACTGCGAAAAGAACAACCAATTTTCCGTGCATTTCGGATGTGTTTGTGTGATCTGCTTGAAGCTAGAACTGCAACTGATGAATACTTGAATGAACCATTTTGTATTTATAACAAAATACTGATGGAGAAATAAACTGGTTTATCCTTTTAGGGTATCCACATCAAAAAATAAATATGTTTATGTCTAGTATAAAATTCCAACGCCTTTTCCTTATCTCTTTATTCTTTCATGATACATATTTTTTCTGTAGATAAGTGTAGTAATATAATACGATATATGAATGAAATATACTATTGAATTGAAAGCTTCAATTTATTTGATTAAGACTCTGATAAAGTAGTTAATGAATTGTTTTCTTCAAAAACATGCTTTTCGAGGTTGGAAATAAAGTAGCCGTACAATTCATAATCGAAATTACAGTCATGACGTTTATGACAATAATAAACTTAATTTTAATTTGTTATTAAAAAATATTCATCAAAACAAGATAAAAAAATCTTTCAAATACAATGCCACGAGTTTGGTCTAATTCTTACAGACAAACTAATAATAAAATTTGTATTCTACTGTCTGGTACTTAACACTTTAGTAAATAAGTTTGTTCATATTATATGACTATGGAATTATAATTCAAAATTAATATTTAAAAGATTTTCAAAATTAAAGACGGATTCTCGTTTTTCATTGAAAATATTGGACATGTTGTGAAAGGATTGTTTCATTGAAAAGAATATGTATGCTAAAAATGTGATCCCTCCATCAAAGCTTTCAAAGAAAAAAGAAACATCTCCTTTTATGAAGTTTTCATTTTCATTAACAACACATTTATTTTTATGGTTGTACTTATTTTTAAAGTAAGTGTTCATCTAATAAATGCATATTTTATAAGAATGTGTAACTACAAAAAAAAAGCATACAATGTTTTGAGTAAAATAGAATTTTCATTTCCCTATCACGTTCGTTGCAATTCTTCAACAGCATATATTTATTTCCTTCTACGGAGAAACAAAAGCCGTATTTGTCATTTATATTTATAAAATGAAAACTTTTAATTAAATTATAAAATAAAGATAGTTTTTGAAAAGTGGAGGTTAATTTAAAAAAAATCATAAAAAATTATCTTATCAGAGAAACTAAAAATATCTACTAACTTTTTTTGCGAAAAATTAAATGGCTTTTGCAATGATTTAACTTATATGGTGTAAATATATAAGGAGAAAATCTTATTGATCAACTCAACATCCAATAAAAGAATAAAAATTGTTCAATTTCACCAAACAGAGAAATAAGTCCATGTATTCAGTCGTATTATAAAGAAAAAGTTATAGATCATGATATGAAATATACAACATTTATATAAAAACTTGAAATACTAAAAAGAAACAACAAAGCTTATGAGATTATAAAATCTCTATTATTTTACATATCGAGAGAAACAAATATTAACTACTTTTAATGCAATTTCTAAGTTATTTTTAGAACGCTTGAACATAGACAACCGATTTAATTAAGATACACTAATAAATCATCGAAAGAGATTTTAGTAAGACACCAGAAAAACTATAAATATTACAAAGCCTTTTACGATTACGTGGCATATACTGAAAAGACTATCGAGAAGGCTTAAGTTCATGCTAAAAGCTATATCTCAACATAAAAAGATGCCATATTGGATCGTTCTTATCATATTTTGAATAACTGTTGAATAAAGTTGTGAATTTATTTAACTCCAAATTAATTTATAAATATAATTTCAATATATCAGAGGAGAGAAAATAAGTAAAGCCAATTGATAGCAGAATGTATTTGTTTGTTTAAACGTAGTAGGGTAGAGGAGCTGGGGGAGGGGGTGGAGGAGGGGCACCATAGGAGGCAGGTGCGGGTGGGGCAGCCTCAGTGGCGATGTCGGCAACGAAACCAGAGTCTCCCTCAACAGTGTATGTGACGGTCATAATGATTCCATCGGCGCGGAGGACCTTGTATTGACCGACAACCTTGCCCTGCTCATCACCCTCTTCTTCGGCGGAGAAGTCGTTTCCGGACTCGGCATCAAGGACGGCATATTGAGCGGCATAGGGGGTTGGTGGAGGAGGAGGTGGAGGTGGGGGAGGGGCTCCATAGGATGGAGGTGGGGGAGGGGCACCATAGCCCGCTGGAGGCTTATCCCCGTAGGTAAGGGCAACGACTGCGAAAAGAACAACCAATTTTCCAATCATCTTTGTTGTTTGTGTGATCTGCTTGAAGCAAGAACTGCAACTGATGGGTTGGTGAATGAAGACCCTCCCTTTTATAGATACTTGCAATGCTGTTTTATAAACTTCCGAAACTGGTTTACGGGAAAAGAATACAGCTTTATAATTTATACATGTAAAACATCTATTTTTGTCCATTGGATTTTGGACTGTTCCATTTTACAATGTTACCATTCGCACAAATAGAATAATTATTTTTACCGAATTAAATTAACAGTTGTTTTTGTTTGAATAAGAAGCAATCATGAATTAATGAATGAAGAAAATAATGTTTGTTTCAGTTTATTTTCAATATGACTAATGCAAATGACTATTTGTAATTACTACCAATAGCACCCATCATAATTATCTCAATAATTCAAACTGATCCCAAAGAAGTAAATTTTGTTTATAGTTGTTTTGCGTGATAATTAAATATCACCTAAATATAAAATCCTAATTCATTGTAGTATTTCATATAACTATCAAAGGTATTAAGGTCTTTTTTAATATGACTCGTGGACATGAAAGTACTTTTTAAAAATGTGATGATAATAATTTTACTTTCACACACAAGTAGAAAAGAATTTTGAATCTACCTTGTTTAAATTGGAATTAAAATAAACTATTTAAATATATGTATTCAAGATAATTCTTTCAGTATCATAGGCTGATATTATCTACAATCAAACTAAATATTAAGTTTTATAAAACCGTAAAAAATATCACCAGCGGTTTTGGGGCCCAGATTCGAATCCCGAGAGGAGATGGTTATTTTTGGTTTACCTCATTATAAGATCCTAGGATTGATAGACTAATTTTTATGCTATAATGCTCATTTATATCCAGTCGGATGGAATTCGGTCGAACCATACAGGCAAAAAACATATATTTTGATCAATCATATTTTGGATTAGTGAATGAATAACTATTAATTAATAATAATTTAATTAATTTGTATTATGTATTACATTTTGTACTTTTTTAGCAATCATAACATAAATAAGACTAATTTTTGTAGCAACTTATTTTTAAGAGACAATCGACATATTAAAATAATTGAATAAAACAAACAGAAAGCTGATAGTAGCAAACTCTTCCACAAGCTAAGAATTTAATCTTTTTTGGTAAAGGTTGCTTTAAAACTTAATTTTGTAACATACATCATTTGAAAATATGAATGTGAAGGAACATTATTCTTTTTACTATAAAAGGAATCAGAAGATGATAAATAACATAATTGAGTAAGAAAATAATGATTGTGGTTTTGTGAACATTTTAGAAGAATATAAATATTAACAATGGAGCTATAAGTTCTAAGGCTAATACATACATTGTTTGAGATTTCGGATATTTCAAACTGCTAGTCTTTTATAAGGGAGTGCGATAGCCATGAACGTTAAGGCGTGTTTAACTCTTAATGTTAGGGGTGCAGGTTCGAATCCCGAGGGGATGATCATTTTTGGTGTACCTCATTGATAAAATCCTAGGTTCGATTGACTAATTTTAATGCTATAATGCTTATTTATATCCTGTCGGATGCAATTCTATCGAATTATATAGGCACAAAAAAGTTTGTTTATTCTATTCATTTATTTTTTGAAATTTCTCGTTAATTAACATAAATTATCCTTCAGTTTAGGCAGGTATGACTCCACGAATTCAAGTTTCCCACAAACTTTTTTCTATTTATTATACTTCCACGATTCATTTTTTTCTTTCACGTCCAATGATTTAAAAAACAAAGTATATAATTATGTATTTATTATCATCAACAATTTTAGAGAAAACAAAAAAGCTATTGTAGCAAACTACATACTAAACATGATTTATTCATTTGATAACACTGTTATCTTTATTTTTGTAAGTCCGTTCAAAGAGTTCGTAAATGACATTAATTAAGGTCCATGAAGAAGAGACATTTAGTTTTTTTAAAGATGATTTTATTCTCTCTGACTTAATATTCCTTCTCAACAAGTAATATTTAGTGCATAATACTAACTGATTATTATTATCACAATTCCTTTTCTTCAACTAATAACGTAAAAAACACCACTTCTTTAGTCATTATGATTATAACTACGATCAATTTATATTTGTATTTACTATGAACTGTAAAAAATCTATTATAAGTGCTACATTTTATGCTATTTTTGTCAAAAATAATTTTTTATGCTTCTTATATTTAACGATTGATTTTAAAGGTTGTTTCAGAATTAGGAATATTATTGTGATTTATTACAGGATGTAACTGTTTATATGCCAGAGATTCCTTAATTTGTTATTCAAACAAATCTGCTCTTACAAAGTTGCTCTGTAATATTATTATTTATAAGTAAATATAATAAATAACTTCTTTGCATTGAAGAAGGCATCATCTTAGAGGTCCATGTGCCCATAAACGGCCAACAGAAAAAGGCTCATTCTATTCACTGACATGCTGTCACTTTTGACATGTACATAAAAGAAACGCCATCCGTCTCAATCCATATCAAGAGACATCAATAAAAGGACAGCCTAAATTGAATTATCCCCTATGTGATTAAAGCACAAACTTTTAAAACTAATTAAAATTATATTATATAAATACGCATCTTTACATACATTAGGATATTTACCTTAGTAGGGATACTATGTGGGGCCAAACCAAGGATGTACTTTAAACAAAATCTTTCAAGGAATAACTTTATTTGTCAGTTGATTCCAGGAAATGCGCTACAAGTAAATCTTTCGAAGCTGTGGAGTAAAGAAGCGAGCATATAAAAACAGTCAACAAAAAATGATCTTTAAAAAGGTGGTCAATGATCTGTTAGCTGAAAAAACAACAACTCTAACTTCTCTCTTGGAATAAATGTAACGACACCAGTGTTTTATGTGACTCACATGATATACATGGAACTTAATGAGTAAAATATGAAAACTGACTTTTTCTGCTGAAATAATAGTATTTCTTTATGCTTTGTATTTCTTAAAAAGGTACTACATATTACTGATGTAACACATACGCCCCATTTTGTGATCGTCTTCTTTATTGAAGTTTGTATATGTATTTTTTATATGGATATATATTGTAATACAGTAATAAGCTTCTAAATAAAAAGCCAAGTTGTAAAAAAATCAAATAATATCTTATTTTCTCAAGTCGGACATCTTTAGGGATTACAGCAAATAGTATATAAAATTTAACTGATAGTTGTATACGAACAAAGAGATGGTTTTGTCATGGATACTGACTCATCTTTTAGTATTCTTGATTATCACTACGAAGCCTACGAAAAAAACTGTGAACGACCTTCACACATTTTATATAACGTTTTCATGTTTAATGAGAATATGGACCTTAAATATATTTATCAATATAATCGTATGTACTCTCTTTGATTTCAATGAAGTACCTTTAAAAAATATTGAAATGATTTAAAGTAGTGTAAAGAATCCCATATTTTTTTTCTGCAAAACGATTTGTTTTGATACACTAAACTTACTACCTGGATAGATTCTATTGAAGTTTTTACTAAGTTAAACAAATAAATATTATGAAAAATGAAATATATATTGTAATGATCATGGACCACTTATGATAATATAATAATTAGCTATGGACCGCTTCATCACTGATGATGTTTTTACGGTGAAAGTCAGGATCATTTTAAAATTCCTTAAGCCCATTTTACGAATTCCTCATGTTTGAGTTAGTAAAGCGGTTTGTGTCAACTTATCTTTTACGGTTGTAGGCCAAGATGTTTTCGCAAATACAGAGATTCCAAGTATTAAGAACAATTTGGGTCATTTCAGCTGATGCTCTTTTACACTTTGTGCATTCTTTGTCTCATTAGCACACAACCATTATGTAGTGTATTTGTGAATTTTGCTGGTCGATTACGTCACACATAAATTTGTGTTAACGGTCTTACAGTTTGGATCAAGTACTCACCTCTTTTGCTATAAATTTCAACAATTCACGTTTAAGGCACCCTTTTGTTGTCCTTATACATCACACACAAGCTAATAGAAATTATGACGTTTTATTCATTTGCTGGATATATCTTATATTGCTTTGTTATTCCATATGTCTTCCATCAACCATTATCCTTAGCAAAGTGGCTCTAGCGTATATCTATTATTAACGCTTCCTTTTCCTTATTCAATCATATAATTTGTCTGATTAAAATGGTAGCCTCCTATCATCATATTGCTTTGTGGATAACAGGTCCTCCTACAATGAATCAGGATAGTGTTAACAATTAGTATGCGATGCATGATTAATACTGATCATTATCCCCCCGACCTTAAAATAATTGGAATGAATGGCCACTTTATTTGAATAAATTATTATTATTAATTCAATCGAGACCACGGCTATATCATACCTACTGATGTTATTCAACATGGACAAATGACAGAGAAATGTAATTAATCATCTAAAATCCATCATATGATATATATAAATTTAGAGGAAACAACTCTCAGTATAAATCAACGATAAATATACATTACCTAAGCTCCTAACGGGACTCAGTTTTTTTAAATAAAATATAAGAAACAATGCTGTATTTTAGTTAAGGTTAAATTAACAAAAACCGATTAAGTACGTCATCTACATCACCTAACATCTCAACGGTAACAGTGATTATATATTTTTCAAACGAGGCAATTTTCATAGATTATATAACAAGCTTGATAGAAAAAGTCAGGAAGTGTAGTTTTATCTACTTTATTTATTAAAAAGTTGCATTCAATGCATCGATGTTAGATAACTGTAATAGCATTATTTTCTACCACTAACATACCAATAGAGACTTGAAAACCAGATCTTAAATTTCATTAGATACCTATGACAAGGACTCATGACTGTATCGAAGTAAATATCAAATTAATCTGCATTATAATATATATGTATATATATATTCAATCAAGGTGGTGTCAACGTTCACTTGTCGATAAATACCACTCAAATTTAGTATTAAAAAATTCAAAACACACACTATATATAGTGGTCACCTGTCTAATGCAGTGAGTGGCTACTTATATGATATCCCAAATCGATTTTATATTACTCAGTACTGCAGCCACCATCAGGTGCTAAATCAGTTATAAATATGAATGGAATGTCCGTCCGAATGACTGGCTATGTACAAAGTATGTATCAATCCTAAATTCATGACAACTACTTCTGCACATTGAAGTACATCGAAGCGGATCAACGAAAGCTGGAAAATTCGGGGGAATCGTGGAATAATAGTTGCTCATGTAAGCAAGTTACACTTCAAAAGCTCCCGATCTTATTTATCAGTTTATTTCATTATGGCTACTAGTCCCTGTTTGTGTTCATTAGAGAAGAATCGAGGTCATCAAAATGCAAAAGTACAAGATGAGTTGAATGATTGAACTTACAAGCTCATCACTGTGTTTGCACACAGGTGCTCAACATCTGTATATAAACAGATCTGCGATAAAGAGCCACAAACAAGGTTTATTTCATTGTATAAAAAAGAATCCGGATGTTTTAGCTGCATGTATAGGAAAATGAATGTTTAACTTGATAATAAAGTACAGTCGTCCCTCGCAAAGTCCGACGGCCCGGATCCACTACACGACCACTGCAATTTATATGAGGGTCGCGATGTTGATATAATTGAAATTTAAGAGATTTGACATGAAACCGTGACCGTGAAAAAACAGGAGCCAAGCTGTCGTCGCGTAGTAAAAGAACTACGAGATGTGGGGGCGAAGTAGTGGGGCCGACTGTATACTGTTTGTCTATTTCCACACTTTTCTCTATCCATGTAATATTTGGACCTTTTATTGAGATTGGTAATATAAAATAAGAATAATTTCAGCTTCATCTCAATTTGATGAGTTTTTCATTGATTTGTAGGATTCTTCAAGAACTTAATGATATATCTCCATTATGTTCCATTGATAATATCCAAATTTATTTTTTGTCAATTTTTTCTTCCTTTAAAAAGTATATGGAAGAACATTAATCCAAATTAGCTCTTCTTGTTGAGTTATCATTGATCCAAATTACTTGTTTGCTACAATCAGAGTTTTTTTAACAATCAAGAATATGATTTCTATTTTCCGTAATTTTCATAATGTTTGTTTGTTTGTTTGAGGGTAGGATCCAAGAGTACGAATTGAAGTCGAGTCTTGAGTCCAGGGCGGAATCGAATTTACGATCTTAGCCCATTCCCTAGAACACACAACCACTTTAACCATGTTGTTTACCCATTCTACCTCGGGAAGCCAAACAGGTAACCAATGTTACAATTCCTAAGAATTGCTGGTATCTGCTTTAACTCTGGAGGATGTTGGTTAAAGCATTTTTGAGCGATCATTCTCTTAAGACAAAAGAAATCACACTCTGCCAACACGTGATAAGACGTCTCATCACTCTGCTGGCAAAAACGACACTCTCGGGTGAGAAATTTGTTCGACAATGACTGGTGATATCTAAGAAAGTTATGACCAGTTATTATCTGTATTTGAATACATAGAGATTCACGACTAAGATTAATCAATCGTCTCGATGCATTAGGGTCCGGCTTCGGAAGCCACAGTTTACTTTGTCTACAGGAGCTATCCTGTGTCCATCGGGAGGCCCATTCTCTATAGAGACCCCTCCTTGTCAGGTCTGACATAAAAGAATCTGGAATAGGAATGTCCTTTAATAGATTTGATCTTGATCCAGCTTTTGCAAGTCGGTCAGCTTTCTCATTTCCTGGCCAACCTACGTGGGCTTTAATCCAATGAAGGTTGACATGGTTTACACGTCCAAGTGCATTCAAAACATTGATGCAATTGTTCACTGTACGAGACTTTACAACAACCGAGCCCAAAGATACAAGAGCTGCTTGGTTGTCGACATAAAAATCAATTTTTTGGTTTGAGATTTTCTTTTTTAATAATAAGAGGGCTGCCTTTAAGATAGCCCAAACTTCAGCCTGAAACACAGTGGATTCGTCATTGAGTTTCCCAGCTGAATTTATTATAAAAAATAAAGGATTGTACAAATGATAGCCCCATCCGATTTTGTTAGCAATTTTGCTACCATCGGTGTAGCATTGAATACCATTACTGGCGTTCAATACCTCACCTACAGAGAAGCTATCATAATTAATGGAAAATGTTTTCTTCCAACTCATTTTTAGACTCGTAGAAAAGTCTCTGTTAATACAAGATGAAATTCCTAACTTTTTATTTTCACGCCACTCTTCAAGAATATGACCAGGTTTAGACCCAATGCTCTCCCATCCATGTGGCGTGATTTTCAAATTAAAAAGTGCCTTTCTGGCCCTCATTTTGATATATAAATCTAGAGGAGGCAAATCGAAGATTACCTCAAGTCCTTTCGTAGGTGTACTACGATAGATAAAGGTTGTTCTTATCATACCAAGCCGTTGGATACGTTCCAGTTTCTTCAGGTAATTTTGGGTTCGACGAGACCAGACAATCGATCCATAAGAGATCTTAGGACGAATTATGCTGGTATATACCCATCTCATTGCCCTAGGAGTCGGACCCCAGGTTTTCCCGACGGCGTTGTTGCAAGCCATCAGTAGTTTTTTGGATTGGTTGAGCTTGGATGTGATGTGGAGACCGAAGTTTAATCCCGAATCCAGAGTCACACCTAAGTATTTAACAGAATTAGATAAGCATATGTTAATACCATTCATATTCAAGTTCCTTATTTTAGGGGCTTTCTTCTTCCTGTGGAAGAGAATAGCCACTGTTTTATGGGGAGCGAACTCAAGGCCACAGCCATTACCCCACTCAAGAGCCTTGTTAATGGCTTCTTGAAGGATACAGACCATAGAGCTCGGATCCGGACCTGAAATTAAAAGAGCAACATCGTCAGCAAAGCCAATGGCCTTCACTGGGCCCGAAGCAAATAACCCCAAAAGCTTGTCAAATACAAGATTCCAGGCAATCGGACTGAGTACACCACCCTGAGGTGTCCCTCTGGTGAGAACTCGGTTCTTTCTAATACCCTTGAGTTCGACTGTGATGGAGCGACTTCTTAGGTAGGATTCATACCACTTGATAATACTTTCTGAGACTTTCCTAGCCCTGAGGCCTTCGACCACAGACGTAATGTCTATATTATCGAATGCACCAGAGATGTCCAGAAAAATCCCGAGACTATACTGACCCCTGTTGATAGATCGTTCAATGAGGTCAACCATAGAGGAGAGAGCAGAGTCGCAGCTCCTTCCTCTTCTGAAAGCATGTTGATTAGGGTTCAGAGGAATCCTAGTTAGATAATCTTCTTCAATTTTATTTAAAACAACTCTTTCGAGCGTTTTCAAAATAAAAGAAGTGAGAGTAATAGGACGAAAAGACTTTACCTTGGAGTAGTCATCCTTACCTGGCTTTGGAATAAAGATGACCTTAGACTTCCTTAGTTGTCTTGGAACATATGAGAGTCGAATTGAGGCCCAAAATAGTCGGGCCAGCCATTCCATACTCTTAGTGTCTAGGTTCTGCAAGATGATGGGCTTAATTCCATCTATCCCCGGTGTTTTATGAGATCCGAAGGATTCCACAGCCCACTTGATTTTGAGAGTCTTCATCCATGAGGCGTAGAAACTTGCCTCGAAAGATGACTTACTAATTTTGGTCTTTGAGTGTTCCGTTTCAGGAACCTCAGAACAACCAGGAAAAGAAGTAGTCAAAAGAAGGTCCAGTGCTTCTTCCGGAGACCCCGATCCCAGTAGCCCAACGGAGCATGTTTTGGAGCCCTGTATAACTTTGAAGAGCCTAGAAAGTTGTCTCCCGTCTTTTGCAGACTCAGTGAACCTCTTCCAGCTCTCCCGCTTAGCTGACCTTACCAGCCCCTGAACTCACGTCGTAAGCTCAGATATTTGTTCCAGTTAGCTTCACTTTTATCTGATTTGTAAACTTTGTAGAGTCTCCTTAGGTTACTTCTGCAGAGCGCCACCTCCCGCGACCAAAAGTCAGGTTTTTCACTTCCCGACCTAACCCAAGCGGAAGGGCACGCTGTGTCCACAGCCCTTTGGACACCCCCTACAAATTTACAAAACGCCATGTCCAACCATCGGGGCGTG
This sequence comes from Caligus rogercresseyi, assembly GCA_013387185.1. Lineage (NCBI taxonomy): Eukaryota > Metazoa > Arthropoda > Copepoda > Siphonostomatoida > Caligidae > Caligus > Caligus rogercresseyi. The sequence continues at coordinate 13,658,107 of CP045897.1, read as the reverse complement.
ATAGTGCCCGGAAGTGACATGTCTATTTTCATGGAATGCCTAAAAAGATTCCAATCTGTTTTACGGAGATTTCTTATCTTGACACGTTTATTAGGTGCTGGGATAGGAACCTCAAACTCAATGAGAGCATGATCCGATAATAGATCCTTATCACTAACCCTCCAGTTAGTAACTCGGATTTGGTAACTAAGAGTAATGTCTATATGTGTTTCTGCGCCTCTCCCTATAAAGGTTGGCTTCAGTCCACAGTTTTCAACAACAAGGCCATTGCCTAAAATAAATTCTTCAATTACTTCCCCCCTCCTATTGGTATCCAACCCCCAAAAGAGGAGTGAGCATTTGAGTCCATGCCAATAATCAGTGAGTAGTTTTTATCCTGGCTGAATTTCATAAGTCTTACCAATGAGCTTGGTAAATCATTATTAATATCCAGGTAAACAGAACAAATAATAGTTTTGGAATCTCCATTTGTCATGATAGCAGAAGCTACATCACGACAGCTAAAGTCATTCATAAACCATAAGTTTAAGTTTTTGGACGCCACAATCGAAGCTCTGGGTGAGCTACCACCGTGTAGTACCTGATGGCCTGCTAGGCCTACAACTTTGCCTCTATAAGTATGAGGTTCCTGCATAAGAAAACAGAAACTGGACAAACCACTGAGCTCTTTGCTTATAGCTGCAATAGACGCTTTACATTTATGAGCATTCAATTGAAAAATCGAGTAGACATAATGATAATAATATTATTTGAATTTATTTCATATAATAGGGAAAAGCTTGAATAGTTATATTCAGCATTAAAAACCCTAGCCTAAGTTGTCTTTTGAAAGACAGACTTAATAGAAGTCGAAGACTTCTTAATCGAAGAGCCAGTGCTGTCCCTGTTCCCACAGACCGCAGGTTCGATCCCCACGGAGGCACCTCTGGTTGAAGAATCAGGAGAAACTCCGATTCTCAAGCATTGTTGCACGCCATGAAAAGATTCCCCTACAGTCTTGGACAAGTTAGCTAACTTTCTCTTAGCAAGGGCTGCGGCCCGGAACTCCTCACCAGACAAAATTTCGTCTGGTTTTGCAGATTTTCTTGTCAATTCAGTGAGTTGACTCGAATTTGCTGTCGAGTTTGGGGCAACAGTCCTGCGTGGTTTCGAATGAGAGTTCATTCGGGGGATATCGCAGAGAGATACTCCTGCGACTTCATCCTTCTCCGGGCCCTCTTCCTTTGGTTCGGTGTCATCAAAGTGTACTCCTCACGGCTTGGAATGTGCACAGGTTTGGATGAAGAAAGTTTTGTAGTCTTGCATGTCTGCTTCGACTCAGGCCTCTTTTTGTCCTCGGAGGTGAATTTGGCGTCACTTTTACCTATGAGATTTATAGATATCTGAGAGAAACCGATAGAAACTTTTTGCTCCGGCAATTTTTTGATTGCCTTTGCAAAATCCTTATCAATTTTTCATAGTTATTTATATGTTAATCATTATAGAAAAGAGGAATTTTAATGAAAAAGACAAATGACCTCTATATACAGATTGACCGCCATTTTGAATTCTCAAACAAGTATGGATATACAAAATTGAATGAGACTCGTTTTATCTATTTATTTTATATATTAAACATTGTTTAAAAAATCCAACGAAGTTGTCTGTTTTGCCTCTTGTGGTGTGTCAGTTTTCACTTTGAAGTGCATCCTGCATGTCCTCGTATCTCCACAGGATTTCGCCATATCATTTGGTATTAGCTGAAAGGAAATGACACAAAAGAAATAGTTGGCATCTCATAGATTCTAGACTTTAGACTTTATTGTTTGCAGGAGATTCTCGGAATCGCTCTCCTCGATTGGATCTTTATTACTGATTTTTTAGTCATCCAAGGAATCATCCATTTGATAACATATATTGCTAGAAAGAGTACAAATTTTATACTGAATAACCTCAAATATGATTGTGTACATTCGTTATGACCAATAAATCGCAATATTTCTTATACGACCATGAAGATACAGACAGGAGTTGTAAATATTTTTGACCTCATATGAGAACATTAAGAGTAATAAGTAAGGTGATTGAATAGGTTATAATAACTTTGACACATCATAAAGTCCTTCAGATAATTATGCTTCACAGGGATAATTTAAATAATAATTGTGTTTAAGCTTATCACGTTTACAAAGGGGACCATCAAAAACTCGAATTCTGGACATAACTTTGTCCAGCATTCGTAGTTATCTGTATAAAACATTACTGATAATGAAATGATCCAAATAAAGACATCAAGGTAAGTATAATTTATATGGTAGCACGATAAAACGCTTTCTCAATTAGGATTTCTGGTACTGACAACATTCCTTGGAGTATGTGGGAGATCTGGTGCGTTTATACCCCTCCAGTTTCAATGGGCATCTACAATTTCTTCAGCGATTTTTTTTTGCCTATTTGTTCGATAGAATTGCATCCGACAGGATATAACTATGCATTATAGCATTAAAATTAGTCTATCCACCTAGGATCTTATTAATGAGGTAGACCAAAAATGACCATCCCCTCTCGGGATTCGAACCTGCGCCCCCAACATTGAGAGTGAACACGCCTTAGCACGCACGGCCATCGAGCTCCCTTTTCCAATGGGCATCTACAATTTCTTCAGCGAATTTACGGACTTACAAAAAATAAGCAAAAAACAATGTATACTCTTTATCTATAAAAAATTAGGATCATGTATATTAACGAATACTTTTTTGTTTACTATACTTACCTGTTTTAACCGTATTTGTGGAGATTTTAGATATGTTCTGTTCTATAGTATGTGTGATTTTAGATTAGAGATCTAATTTTAAACTAAAATGTTTATATATTGTTATATGTAGTATCTCTAACTCAATAAAGTCTTAAAAAATGGTTATTGTGTTTAAGCTTATCATCCTTACATTAAAAAATATAAATTTGATTTTTTTGAATAACGACTTTTTGTATTAATTCAACGTTTAAATAGCTTCGGTGTACATTTCAAAATGGCCGCGAATTAAAGTGCACTTTCAACTTCTTTGTTAAGATTTTTTGAAAAACCGAAATTGAATATGATCCATATTCAAATAATACATATCCTTATTATTACTTACTATCCTGAGCCTCACAATACGAAGTTCTAGGTAGTCTTGAACCTGAAACAAGCACCCTGTGGCATTTTATTGAATATTACCTTGATTGACTCGATGAGTCGGTCATTGATGAGTTTTGATTTCCTTTAAGTCTTAAAATTAATAAAGTAATATATAAACATTATACAAAAATATAATAGAGAAGACTCTGTGAATTGTCTTGACAAGTTGAATCGAGCCATTTAGGCAAGAATCACACCCCACTCCGAGCATTTGATAAGTACTGGTCTCTCTCAGGAACTGATAATACCCGTACCTTTCAAAGGTTTACAGCTGCGAAACAGTTGGTTGAGGCAAGCTTTTTGAGGCACTGAGTGTGCGTTCGTCATAGCCCTCAAGTTTCCTTGCCAAAGGACAGCCATCCAAATTAACTACCTTCCAAGCTGCATCGGAAGTTTGCTTTAATACGATCTCGTAATGGATGGGAGATCCGCTTTGTCAAGTATATCTGACACACGTCTACTCTCCGAACTTTCAGCAAAAATCGTCTGATATAGTTGATGGCAAGCTATACTTCAGTGTTTTCCCTTGCCGTTGATGAAACGCAAACCTGGTTTGGAGAGCCAGACGATGTATGTGGGGACTTAGTCCTATTGTCACACCCATAGCCTCTTTTTAGCCAATTGTTGCACCATGGGATTCCTCTCTGTCTGACCCGCATTGGTTACTATTGCATCTTATGTTATACTTTATTTATTTATTTCCTCTCTTCAATACACATATACAAGACACGTTAAAAATATTAATTGGTTTCAATCAACTGTATTTCTTTGTGCAAACTTTAAAATGTTCGTCGTCCCCTGATGTTGTTGATAATTCAGAGAAGTTCATAGAAGAGGATTTACAATAACAAAAAGGGAGAAATTTGATGCATAATTGATAATAATAACGAGTATGTGTGGTAGATATTAATCAAAAGAGATAATGTAGTTAATAAATTTAAAGATGGATGAGAATGGAAAAAATATCAAACACGAAATAATAAAATAAATTCCAAATTATGCTCGTGGTTAACGGATATCATTCACCGCATTCACGATCCTATTGCGTGGTATCCTTATGTAGGGGCAATGCTAATCTTCTTTGTATCGTTTCTATTTTATGTTATTTCATTTAACTAAAATTCCTCTGTACTTCATAGCATACTCTAAGTTATGAGGCTTATGATCAATTTGATACATTTTTATGGAAATATATGTTCAAAAATGAAATTGAATATTGGAGGGTTGATTTTATTTTATATGGAAAGTATTCTTAGTTCAACATCCAAGATTCAAAAACCTTTATAACTATAATGGAACTATAGAGAAAAAGTATGTATTAAATAAAGTGCGCGTTTGTACAAACATTTCTTAATATAAAGGAAGTAGTCAATTGATTTGTACCCTTTCTTCATGACAATATCCTATTAAAAACACCTCTCCATTTACTTATTTGGGCAATTGTTTATGTCCATAAAAGATGAAAAATAGAGCGAAAAATACAATTATTAATTAAATTACACTTTTCAAGCTCTAATGCCCATTTGGCAAATTTAAAATTGATTATTATTTTTGAATGCACTTTTAGATACTTTTTTTACAGGTATTTATAGCTAAAAGTTTTTCAGATTATTGTAACTAAGAAATCAAAAAAAATTATTTGGTGATCCATTACGATACAAAATAAAATTAAAATATTTTTATTTATCTTTCCCTTGATTTCCGTTATTATACCTCACTCACTTATTACGTTCAACTCTTGTAAAAATAAAGATTGAAAAAAATGTAACTATGATATCAATTTGCAGAATGCATTTAAATAACATAATTTGAGCTATAATTGTTGATATTTTTATTGTTTTAACACAATTTTATTATTATATTCTAGGTCTAGATATAAATTTGTACATTCATGTACGTGATATAAAAAAAGACATCACCAGCGAAAAAAAAAAGATAGTATATTCTAGTAGTGATAATGATAATATACACAAGTTGATTATAAAGCGGTAACAAATATAAAATAGGCAAATGAAAAATCTATTTTGTAGCAAATTATAAGATTACAAAGGATTTTTTAAATCAAAATATCATTTCTTCAAATTCAAATTTAGTTTGCACAGAAGGAAGCTATAAAGTCCATTCATACGTTATCTCGAAATATTAAAATGTGTATTTTAAAAGTATGTATAGCTAAAGACAAAAATATACCTATTGTAAACAGTAAAACCAGTTATTTTCATATCAGTATTTTTTTATAAATACAAAGAGTTCCATTAAAGTAGTCATCAGTTGCAGTTCTAGCTTCACTCAGATAACACAAACACATCAAAGATGTACGGAAAATTCGTTGTTCTTTTTGCAGTCGTTGCCCTCGCCTACGGCGACAAGCCCCCAGCGGGCTATGGCGCCCCTGCCCCACCCCCTCCTCCCCCACCTCCATCCTATGGTGCACCTCCCCCACCCCCACCTCCTCCTCCAACCCCCTATGCCGCCCAATACGCCGTCCTTGATGCTGAGTCCGGAAACGACTTTCCGCCGAGGAAGAGGGTGATGAGCAGGGCAAGGTTGTCGGTCAATACAAGGTTCTTCGCGCCGATGGAATCATCATGACTGTCACTTACACCGTTGAGGGAGACTCTGGATTCGTTGCTGACATCGTCACTGAGGCTGCCCCACCTGCACCTGCCTCCTATGGCGCCCCTCCTCCACCCCCTCCCCCAGCTCCTCTTCCCTACTACGTTTAAACAAATACATTCTGCTTATGACTAATGAATAAAGCACCAATAATATATTGAAATATAGGATCAAGAATTTAGGTACATCTAATGACTTTATTTATTTTGCAAATATCTACAATATACTTTTTCTCGTGTATCCTAAGAAGTCCAGCATAATGATCACAAAAAGTAAACAAGATATGTAGATAAAATCTCCCAAAATACATATGATCTCATAAATATTTGTTGTAAGGGGTGAGCTTGGGCAGAGTCACAAAAGTGATATAATTGAACTTTCTACTTACTAGCACTGCAACAAATGGCGACACTTGATTGTCGCTAGTATTTATTGATCCGGTACAAGCGGACGTTACTTATGGTAGCCGAAGGGCATTAAATTTTATTATTTATTATAGTTTTTTAATAAGTTTGATGAAATCTTGGGTATTTTGGATGTCATTCTCACTATATCTGTTCTGTGTTCATTAAAATTGTATGGTTTCTTTCCAGATAATTTGCAATCTGAGTTTTACAAAGTATATTTTTTTGTTGATTTGCGAATTTTTAGATATCTAATCAGTCTTTTTGTAGTCACAGTCTATCTCGCGTTTGATTTTTTCACATTCATTAGCAGGTTACAATAAATATTGCAAATAACCATTTGTTTAGTTTTGTGTATTATGAAACGAAATATAGGGATCAATTGGATTGCTAATTTATTAATCTACTTCCTTTAATTTTATGCCGATTTGGAAATACAAACATACATAATAAAGAAGTCATTGAATTCAGAATGGTAAGGCTGCTTTGATACATTCAGTTTCTGGCAGTTGTATTTTCTTTGATTTTTTAATCTTTGACTGAAACCAAAGCTCTTTTTTTTTTTTTTTTTTTTTTTGACTTTATTTATTCAGAGTAGTTATTTAAAACATATATTTAATTAAACATTATAGATTAAATTAATACTCTAAACAAAAGTCCAACAATTCCTAACACTGTATCACAACTATAATAAAAAAACATGAACAAACAAATATTAACAAACAACAAAATCACATAAAACATACTTTCTAATTTTATATAAATAAAATTTCAAAACAATAAACATTTTGTATTAAAAAGACTAATTAGAATATTTTACTTCTTTAAAACTTTTGTGTATTCGTAATAGAAAGCGTTGAAAGCCAGCGTTGATTCTTGTAGTGTTTGGAGGGATAATACTTTTTATATTTCCCGCATATTCCCACGATGATATCCCCACGTTGGAATTTTTTTGATTTGATAAAAGCCGAATATCTTGCAGCGGTTGTATTATAATTGCCCAAAATTCTTCCACCTGGACCGTATTCCGATGGCCAGTTTTTCGGCAATCCTGCTTTTACAATTTGAAATAGCCATTTCAGGGCACGCGTTTTCAGTGATGCTTTCAAAAAATTCGAAGTAACTCCAAACAGAATCAACGGTGTCACAAAGTTTCCCCACGTTGGCAATGTTGAGGGTAATTATTTTTTTTAGGAAGCGAAGTCCCTGGCATTCAGCAAATGCGTGAATAACGGTGTTAAATAGTTTCCCGCAATCCTTGCACGGAGCATTGAAGAAATACAGTCATTTAAATTTGTAATTGCGCTGTGAATTTCTTGGGGTCCTTAATTTTTGTCATAGATGACATTATTCTTTTTTCCAGGAGCATGGAAGATTTAGCTTTGTAATACATCTATTACATATTTCCACAGCCTCACTTTTGTAATTGTCTTCAATTGACATTCTCAAGTGCCAAGGCTGTGGTACTTGATGTTCTAAAGCAGAATTTTTCAGAGGGTAATAAAATTTCCCACAATTAAAAATGGTGCCTTCCAATCATGTAATGATAAAATTTTGTTTTTAAGAGCGACAAGTTCCAATTTCTTTGAGATGTAAAAGATTTTTAAAGTAAAATTTCTTATTCCGATTTTGGTGAATCACGTCAATGGTCGAAGAGGCTTTAAATGATGGAGTTCCACTCCATAAAACTCTGTGAGCTGACGCTATCCAGGGAGAAATTTCTTCTAAATGGGAATTAATAATTTGTGCCAAGCATAAGCCACGTGTAAATGGGATCTACAGAAAATGTAGCCCTCCATTCAATTCCAGGACGGCAAGAGATGTCTATAAAAACCGTGCGGTAATATTTTGGGTAAAATTATCCTTAGAAGAGATAGCCCTCCTCCTAAGAGAGATCTAGGTCTTATTATTGAAGATATGTAAAATTTGTGAAATAATTTGTTGAGCCCAACCTTTTCTTCATCTAAAACTTTTTCTGCAAGCCAGGGAATCGCAGTTGCTTTGTATAAAATTTTCGGTGTTATAACGTAGTTAAAATATCGATCCTCTTCTGGAGATTGAACCCTCTTGACGATGAGATTGTAGAATCCACATAGTATCTAAGTGAAGTCCAATTAGAAGAAGATGATCCATGTCTGTCCCATGAAATCCGAGAACTGAGATAGAGTCCATGATCGAGCAGCCAGCAATTTTTAATTGTTTTCCAGGACTCCATTCCCCGAAAGGTAAAATAGCTGTTTTTTTGTTATGATTTTTAATCCAGACTTCTTCTCATATTTTTGAAATATGCCAAAACCACTTCAATACGCTTAATCAGTTGTCTCTCAGACTTAGCTTCAGCATATATAATATCGTCATCGTACATATCCTTAGTGTCCTCTTCCCCTCTAAAATCACTCCAAAGCCTTTGAATTTGTTTAAAATTGAATTTCTAAGACTATTAAGAGCGGCAATAAATAAAAGGGGCGCTGTTGGGCAGCCTTGCCGGCAACTCCTCTTAAAGGTGATTATATCACTCCTATAGTTTACCATGATATAAATGACGTGCCATTGACGAGTAGGGCTCAATAGGTTGAAAAACTTCTTCGGAGTAATTTTTTTAATGGAGTGAGGATGCGTTGTGAGTAAGGAATCAAACGCCCTACAAAAGTCTACTGCAACGATACGTTTCCATAAGTTTTTCCTTGTTGTTACCTTCATCATGACTGTGCCTATATTCTTGAATATGTCGCTAATTTTCCTTCCTTT
>CP045897.1:13588943-13649082 GCA_013387185.1 Caligus rogercresseyi | reverse complement strand
TTAAAAATTTAAACCAATGATATGTATTCTGCGCCTAAGTTTTCATAGTTATAGTAATGTAATTGTTTATATTTTAGTTGGCTATATATAGTTGGTAGCAGGGGCGGAGTGGCCACCAGGAGTACAAGGACTATTCCCGGCGGGCTGCTGGCCTCAAGAACACAACGGCCGTTGACAGCCTCCAACGGCCCAGCCCATACCACGTTCTCTTCTAATGAAATAAATACCTGTATACTCCAATTTATACAAGTTACATAAGACATCTACCTTATACCATGAGCATGGTATGAATCTAAGGGTTAAAAAATATTTTTGCTGATCCTGGACTTACTAGTTATTCAAAAATTAGGAGTCTGACTCCACACTCTGTTTTCAAGTACACTTTATGGGGAGCCAATGGTTTCTGCAAACTAGTAGAAAAACTCACTTGCAGCCATCAACCTGGATGTATCTTGTTTGTAGGATGTTCCACCGACAGAGCGGCCAACATGAAGGGTACCTACAAATGCTTTTCTGCTCTGTTCTCAGAAGAAGCCCCAACCAAATACATGTTTAGTGCTATGCAATGTTCTAATCTGGTATTAGGAGACACAACAAGCTGTTATCATTAGGGAGTAATACAAAAGGATGAGACAGTGGGGGCAACCAGAACTGACTGGTGTCACAGAAGGCACATCCCATATGCCAGACACAGTGACGGGCAAAAGATGCTACGCTCAAAAGGTATTTGGGTGTTTTGGAAATCCAGACAGGGTCCTATATGCGACGTGGTCTTGACACTGCTGGTTATGCGACAAGACCAGACCATGAATGCAACAACTAGAGCCAAAGTGAAAGGCTAAATTGAGTGTCTCCTCAAATTTGAAACAGTGCTGACAGCCCAGATTTTTCTGAAGATTTTTGAACAGACCTCCCCCACTGTCAAAATATCTTCAAACTTATATACCATGAGCATGGTATGCAGTGGGATAGATATCCTGACTGCACCTTGTCTGGTGATGGGAACAGCGGAGGACTTAAGAAATGTGTGCGGGACCTCAGTGGGTGTGAAGGAAGCTGCAGACTGGTTCGTGGAAAGGGCTAATGGTGAGCTGCTGGACAAGGAAGAGATTGAGGTGAAGGTAGCCCTTCCTAAAAAAGACATAACAAAAAGAAAACCAGCCTGGAGAGCTGCCAGAAGAATGAGCCCTTGAAAGCATCTGAGAGGGACTTTGAGGTGAATGTCCATAGTCTCATAATGAACACCATCATCCAAAGTATTCATGTGCGCTTTACAGTTAGTGGAAAACTTTGCTCTGATTTTGCCTGACTCGATCCTAAAAACTTCCCTGAAGTAAAGGATAAGGGACTTTCATCATCTGCAATGGACCATCTTAGCAGCTATTTGATGACATTTGATGAACACTGATGTATTAAAAACACAATTGAAAAGCTTATCCACCCACTGGGAGAGATTAAAGCTGTCTGCCCTTGAAAAGTACAAGGTAAGACACTCAAAGGCGCAGAGGAAGGATATAGGATGGGCGAGGCAATGTGGAAGGTCCAGAACTGAAAAGTGTCGAGTGCAGAATGTGCAAGAATTGTGTTTTATGTCATCTTGTCACAGTGCAATTTATTCACAGACCCTACCACACACTTTGTCTGGCATACAAATTTCTTCTGACTATGTCCACTACTCAAGTAACATCTGAGAGATGTTCAAGCATGATCTTGTTACAAATGATGGCTTCCCACTTTTATATACAGTCCCTGAATGGGTTGAAGAAAAAAATCCAAAAAGTATTGTTGTTCAAACCTGAAGCCTTTACTTTTTGTATAGTGAACATGAACTTAGCAAACAATGTGACAAATGTGAAGTCACCTTACAAATTGTTATGTTATGAATTGAGTGAAAAGTTACAGTATGATAATGCAAATGAACGACAGTTTGAAAAAATAGAACATAGTAGTGTACTAAAATTTTAATAATACATTTTTTACTCAAAGGTAAATTTATAAAACAACGTACAATCTATATGTATATAACCTTTCAAAGGCCACAAAAATATGACAGTATGTATATATATATAATATTATTTTTGGATTTGTAGCAATAATAGCCTATAAAAACTATTGTGGTTATATCCCTGCCCTATATAATAAGTGATGCACTATAGACTAAATAAAAAGGGAAGATCAATGTCCTAGTCAGCAACTGATGAAACAAAGAGAGAAGGAAGGAATACTTATTATTGTCCCTTGAGCAGTAAAAGACTTGTCTGAAAGAATTAAATAGGGATAACTGATAAATGACGTTTTTTAAGGGACTGCTAGAAAAATGTCACCTGGTGACAGACTGGGCAGTTACAGTAGGATTTCCTTTTTTTAATATTCCCAAGACAACCAAATTTATAGTGGGCAGTCCATTTTAGTCATAGAAAAGCTTATGTAATTGGACACTTACATATATTTTTCCCAATATTATTCAATATCCATTTTCTCAAGGCATTCTTAACTTGACTGAATTTACCATAGAGATAAAAAATAGAGAGCTCATTCCCATCATCTGTATTTTTGTGTCCCTATAAACAAAGTAATATGCACTACGTCATCGTAAGCTGATCATAGAGATATAATCTATCTATATGATCACTTACGATGACGTAGTACAAATTACTTTGTTTATATTGGACACACCGAATACAGTTGAACGATGCTTCTCTGATATCGAAGGGAACCAGCTCTCAATATTTTTATATCTCTATGGAATTTACTCATACTATGATTAAATTCTCTATAAATCAAGTAAATTCGCCTTCTTTTGTCCGACTAATGACTTCCCCATTTGCCACAAGTCACCATTCTTCTTTTTTTTAAACATATTTCCTACATTGTACATACAATGAGGTTTTTGTTTGTAACCCCATCTTCCCTAGGTTTTTCTAACATATCATTTGTAATGTCTACACATATCATTATCAATTTGACTGTATGTTGTGTGTAGATTTATACATACCTAAAAGGGTTGGTCGGACTGTAATTATGTATAGTTGTATGTACAGTTTAAAGACAGGGATCGTGTGCCTGAAAGGCTGAGATTTTCATCCCCCTAGTTTGGTGTCTTCTTGACCATAAATATCTTCACTTTTTAATTTATATGTTTAATCCGATGTGTGTGTGTGTGTCCTTAGAGGAGTGTCTTGACATGGACGGAATTGAACCTTAACCTGCAAATTAAAGAATGACAATATTCCGAGTATATATATACTTTTTATGTACCGACTTCCTTTATTATTATAATATACTGAGTACATAGATAGATGTCCAAAGAACCGTACAGAAAGGATGTCATCTTTTCATAATATAACCAGATTAAATTAAACTGATATATTTAAAATATATAATGTTAGTCCATTCCTTGTTAATAGAGCTAATCAAGAGAGGACATTACTTTTGTGGTGTAAATAATTTAAAAGTAAATTCTGAGTACGAAATGTTTTTAAAGCGATACCAAACGCTGGACAGCATAAATATACCAATACATATGATAATAAAGTATATTTAATGTATTTATATATATATACAGGGTGGTAAGATCTAATCCGACGTTTTTCTTCTTTCAACTTAAAATACACATAAAATCGTGAATTTATGTTCAATTATATTGACTTTAGCATTAAATGCGCCTAAGATGTGTAGATTATGCTTATTTAAGCATTATTATCCTTCCTTTATACAAGACATTTTAATCATAAGTTTTACAATGAGCTTCGATTTCTGTGAAGATGGGAGATTTAAATACCCTGTTCAAAGAGCTGCTAAAATGCATAAGTTACCGTGTCCCTGCATCTCAAGATGAAGCCTCCTAATCTCAAGGAGGAGGTCAATAGATTAGTAAGCTTTTACATGGATTTACTGGAGCTTCCCGATGATTGGAGGAAAATAATTATGCGTTCCACGTCAGGGATTCATGATGGAAAAAAATTTACTGCCCAATTACAGATTTCCTCTAATTGCATAATTTTTAGAAATCATTGCAAGGACTGTGGCAAATTTATGTCCACACGTTGCTTGCTTTTGCTGATTGCCCAGCGGTGTCAATTTTAAAGTCCTTTTAACTTCTTAATGTTAAGGATTGGACAAGTGTCCCAATAACATTTTGAAAGTTATTATACATTTGGCTTTCCTAATAAAGGAAAAAAACAATCAGATACTTTTAAAGCAATTTTAAATACAATCATAAATGCAAAGCATTTATTGCAAAAAGGTTAACTGCAAACGAATACATCAGCTCCGAGGAACTTAGAGCCATAATGCTCTCAGCAATGACAAGATATGGAGCCCTTTTCCTAAGGAAACCGTCGCTTCTGGACAACTCTTGACCGTCGCCGCGAATGAATTAAGTTATTCCCATCAAAGTCAAAGCATCTTTTAAAAATAACGAAAAAATTGTTGAAATTTTATTATCCTTATTATTTGTTTATTGTAGTGCATTCATTTTTTATTTGATGTTGGAAATATAAAATTGTTTTAATCTTTTATGAAGTTTTAATTTTAGATTACAATGTCTATTTATGTTTTTTTATACACAATAACTTCATGTTAATAAAGATTTGATGAAAAAAAAACCATAAATATATGTCAGTCCATTTGAAATTGAAACAAATTATCTAGATTGAAATGCAAAAAATTTTTTCCTAAAGTGTCTCTGCAACGTTTCTTCTAAAAAAACAATCTACGTATTTTCTAAAGAGTTATTTTGAAAATTTTATTCTTTATTAGCAAAAAGATTTGCTCTTAAGCTTATTAAATATATATTTGATCATGATGATAAGTTATATTGGCAAATCATTATTTAAACAAATGCAAACCAAAATATTAATACTTCCATAACGAATATTAATGTATTGGCATTGAATAAATAATTTGAACGTGATGTCTGATATGTGTGTGTGTAATCGAGTATATTTCTTGCCATTGGGCATATTAGTTACAGCTGTAACTAGTCTAAATATATAATAAATAAAGAAAAAAAATTATTAAAAAATATAAAATAAATAAAAACAAATAAAAAAAAAAATCTATATTAAAATGGTTCTTAGGGCCAAGTTTGTTTAATTATAGGCCAGTAGCATAGTTGAGTATTAAAATGCGAGTTTTCTCCATTCATTGAGAGTAATAAATACATTCATCACAATATAGCTTCACGTAAAAACCATTATAATATACCAAAGTATTTCCGACATTGTACTTGACAATGGTCACTAAAACATAGAGTCAATATTGTAATATAGTCTATATATCATAAAAAACCTTCCATAAAACTATTATTTCCGTTCTTAATAGTCTATATTTTATGCAGAGTGTTTATACATTTATTCATTCAGAATGGACTACGATTTAATGCTGAAGTGTAATAAAATCCATGAACAAATAGCCTTATAATGATTTTACAAGAAAGATTGACAACTTTATTACATATGTGACCCATCTGTAAATGTATAAACCAATTTGCTATTTATGTAATAAAATGGTTTTTTTAATATATTGTATTGGATACAAAAATAAAATAAATAATATTTAAAAAATATATAAAAACAATCAAATATAAAGTAATGAAATTTATAGAAATTAAAAGATAATACAAAAATCAATCAGGGTTAATCATAGTAATCTGTATTCTATGAAAATAACATAAGCCCCCACATTCTCTCTTACAAACACCAATAAAACATATTTTATTATATTTTTATTACACCCTGACACGAAGATGTCTTCTAATATAATTTAAAAAATAGAACAACGGATCCTGTTATACATAGTGTCTTGTGTGAAAAGAGCTTGATTCTTAGAGGGGTATCGAACTTATGTCCTCTCCGTATTTTTTCAATAAAACGCTTGCATATTTGATTTCCATGTTATTTCAATTTCAATTTTTTAATACTCTAAATGACCTGATGGGAACTCTACCTTCTTGTTTAATTTGTTTAGTACATATTTTCTTTATCAGGGTTCAGTTTGATAACTTCAAATGTATCTTTCATATCTTTTTCTCATCCAAATGCAGAGTTGTTGTTTACAAACAAAGATATCTTATCAGTTACTCAGCGAACTCTCTTTTTTTGTTCATTCAGTTAAAAATGACGTGAGCACGACATCCTAAATCCCCAATAAGGTTTTACCCAAAGATAATAGATAATACAAGATGTGCAGAACACAATGTGATTCCTCTGATTAGAAAATAAAACTGAAACGTCAAACATGACGTCACATTATCGATTTGTTATGATTTATGGCATAAAAATATCTATATTCTCTTTCTTTTCTCTCATTATATGGTGTAGGTATTAGATATACAGGCAAATCGTCTAAGTGATGACGTCACGTTTTTTTGATTTTTATTATTGGAAATATCCCTCTTTGAGTTCTGCCACCCCTGGGTTTTACCTATTTAAATATATTATCAAATTATCTCTTTCAAAGGTGATTGTGTGATGATGTTTCAACTACAAAAAACAAAAATGTTACAGGGTTTTATTGCTTTTTTAAGAAAAATCATTTCTGTCAAGATGATAGATTTTATGATGTCATTTGGCCAATATAATAATAAACCACAAAAGTTGGTTGCATGTATCTAATTAACGAAAGTATGATAATAATATATACAAATATATATTCCGTCGGATATATTGTCATTGGAAGTTGCCTCTCCCTTCCATAAAAAATGCATTTTGTTTAAAGCTGACGTATCACATTTATACAATAGCTATAATATATTCAACAAGACATTGGATGTGCCATTCAAGCAAACCATTAAAAGACACTTTTTAAGATTCCCATGCGATCATATCAATTGCATTTTGGTTATTCAATTGCATAGAGGTTCATGCCTTGACTTTCCATAATAAGAAAAACTTTTTATGAGTACTCCAAAGATTAGTTGAAATTTCCACATACAATTAGTTTACTTTATTTGACTAATGAAATAAGAATAGACAAACATTTTAAATGTATCTTTTCACATTTTCAAAATATCCTATTAAGACTTTATTGAATTTAGCGTAAATGCAATATACTATTAAAAAATAAACATTATAGTTTAAAATTTATACACAAATAAAGTCAATACAAAACATTATACGGTCACATAAAGTACAATCACTTCATTAAACAAAGTTGAAATTAATTGGATATTAAAATAACATTACATGAATAGGAATAAATAGGTTTCATTTATTTAGAACTAGACTGTTTTTGTAAAATCGTAGTAAAAACTTTAGATGGTGAGAGGTCCTCTCGGAACAGGAGGGAAGTACCGAACAATGTCACTCACAAATCTCCAGCTTGAATCCTCTGGAATCCTGATGGAGCGCGCCATGTCTCTCTTTTGAATAGGTTCCCTCGAAGATAAACGCTCTGCGATATAGCTTTTGCAACTTAAAACTGCAAACTCAATTGCTTTTGTTTTCGGAGATGCTGTCCGTAGATTATAATTTAATCCGAAGAGAATTATGGGACCGATCAGTTTTCCAGTTATTCCAGGAACATTTAGAAGAACAAAGTCTTTTAAGATACGTAGAACAGGTCGATGGGAGAAGGCATGGATGATTGAATTAAGTATTCTTCACAATCCTTGACCGGAGCATCACATTTAAAGATCATAAACGTTGCTTTATAAGAGCTTCTTCTTTAACTCCACAAATTATTCTTAAAACATAAGTATTCTTCTTTAGGAAATTTTCTTTTTGCTTAACAAATTATAATGTGAATAAATGGCACTTATTATTTAGACTTCTTCTTTCATTTGGGTCTTTAGTACGAACTTTTCTTCTTCTTATTCATTAATGAGCGGCCCTTTTCATATTAGGCGTATCCACCTTTGTTATGAATCCATTAAATCCAGGCTCCTTCGTAAAAGAATAAATTTTCTTTCTGAAGCCAAAAGTTCATGCTTTGTTTGAGGCATTAAATTGTAAGTCCTCTCTTGTTCCTTTGTATTATTACTAATCTCTATGGATTCAATTTTCCAGGGTGTTGAGCAAGACTTCTTTCTTCTTAGGGAAGAAATGTCTGTTCCAATCAGACTCATCGTTTGGTCTCACGTTGTCTTTTCTCAGCAGTGGGTCGTGGTTTTTTCCTTCGATTACGTATGTGAACGTCTTTTACTGACGACTTGGGCTTTAAACATCATTTTTTTGTGTGCTTCAGAATCCTCTTCTACTTTTGATTATCCTCACCTCTGAAAAAGGTTTTTTAATTATCTTTATGGTTTTCGGGAGCCGTTTGTCTAATGAGGTTCTCGTCATGGTTTTATTTTTCCTAGTACCTAGCCATATAAGATTACAAGCATGAATACACATCAAAAAAAGCTTAAATGTCTGTGAAACAACAGTACTCTTTGGCTTTGGAAAACGGGATCTCTCCGCAAGGGCGAAATCCCTAAATCGTGCCTTCCTCGAGGCGAAATAATTAATTGCCCACAGATTGCCAATTATTCTATCGGAATTAGGCCAATTCTAATATCTACCGCTGCTCACTACGCAGCTTTGGACTTAAAAATTCCCTCAGCATCTGACTCATCAAGGACATTAGCAGCATCTGTATTTAAATAATATCCCGGAATATCACACTCTCTTAAAGTAATATACAGAAGACTTTTTAAATATTTTAATAAACGCCCCTAACTGTTTTTACTTTTTTGTAATCATGTGATCTTTTAATTGTATTTTATTTGTTTGTTCAGTTTCGATGCAGAAATTTTATTCTAAAATGCTTATTTATATAGTTTTACTATGTATTATCATCGATTTTATACATAATCAAAATCAAAAAAATATATTTTCTGAACTGTGAAAAAAATGTCTGTGAAACACTTTTATTGCAATGAATATGATTTTAAAAGAAATAATTACATCTTATCGAAAGTCAAAGTCCTATTGCTAAAAAAATAAATTTATTATTTATACCAACATCAAGAATCTCGAACTGGACGACTCAAATATAAATTCAAATATATAAGTACGTCCTATACTGACCTAGACCTATAAAGCATTTTTGATAGGATGCTTTTATTTTATGCCATGTACATTGATACACCGGTCTGGATGACCAATGGCATGCGAGTAAAGGAATACAACATAATACCCCCCAGCCAATCCAATCTCTACATGTCAGACACTTAGCACTACCACTCAAACATTAGGACGATCTAGACAGACATGGACAAACTAAGGCCCGCAAGCCGTATACGCCCGTTAGACAAATTATCCGTTCCGCCACGCTTGTCCAGTAAAAATATAATAATGCTTCACCAATAATTCATTACGTCTTGTCCATACAATACCGCGTTCACCATCGATGGCGCTCTGACATTTAGATCTGCAAGTCAAAAAGTTTGCCTATCCCTGATTTAGACCTTTGCCTATGTTTGCTTTCAAAATTGACCTCTTAGTTTTAGTTGAAACCCCTGCTCTAAGTAAAGGGTAGAATTTATAATAAAAACTCTCATTGCACTAATAATATTTGTCACCCATATACATATTAAATACATAGAACCCAACCAATTTGAAGCAACTTTCCCACGGATTTCCCATTGCCCACCGCATTCTTGGCTGTTGTCATTTCCATTGACCTGCATAAGACATGTAGATTCATTGTTCCTCTGCAGTTCTTCACCTATCTACTCACATCCATCGTTGCCTCCCCCACTATGTCCAAGCTCATTATGACTTCTCTCCTCCCCATTGCTACATCCTAAAAATGTGGATACTCATGAGTGTATATGCTTTTTATGTTCGAGTGAATACAGACCCAAAAATGGCTGGAAGTTTGAGGAATCCCTCCCGTCTGAGCTTCAGGGGGTCCGAACATAATATATTTACGTATAGATTTATATATATATATATATATATATATATATATATATATATATATATATATATATATATATATATATTATATAGATAACATATATTACCGGAATATTCACAACAAATATATTTGCTGGACTCGAATAGTTGTTCGATAATGTAAATCAGCTAAAATGGCTGCCCTACTAAACTTATATAAAATGAAAAGTTTTTTTTTATTTCTTCGTGGATGGTTAAACGTCGTAAATCGAGTAATTATTTTCGTAGCATTGAAAATCTAATGTAAAATAATATTTTTGATGGCGTGCTCGGGAAGAATAACATTACAAATGTTATTCATCCCGGTGTGGTGCTATTAAAATCTACTGGCAAGCGAAAAGTCAAATATCTTAACAATACAGACATTCCTCCCATTTCAATATTGGCCATTCAAGGTATGGCACTTCAGTATTGTGAATATAAATAAATGAATCAAACAATAATGCCCACTGATGTCACTATTTGTTATGTTTCATTAAAGAGTATTATACTTTTTTTCTTTTCCTAGACGTCACTGACTATTTGTTGTAATTTTTTCCATTGTTTATTGCTTAAGACTTGGTATATATGTTACTCTGTCTGCTCAAGTCATAAGAACAATGATGAACCTTCTCCGAATTGTTTTCAACGATTTCAATAATATATCATCGTTTTTTTTCATAATTACAATTTTAAAATGGCTCTTATTTTTTTCTTCGTTGAACATTTTTCTTCCCTACTTTTATTGAGGAACTTTTGCATCCAGTTATTATATAGCTCGGCGATACTGATTAAGTGTATCTAGGTTCTCAGGATTTTGGACATCCACCAATCCCTAAGAGTTAAAATAAATATAAATTTTGCAACTGTCATAGAGTTTGTATGTCTATGTTATTTTGGATGTATAAATTTTATTTAAATTTTATTGTAAAATAAAAAAACATATAACTATAAAGTAATAAATCAGTGGACTATAAAGTGATTAGTGGCTGTTTGTACTTCTACCTCTGCATATAATCAAAATGCCCTTATTCACGTCTATTAGTTTTATATTTATAAGATTATTTTTTAACCAATGTATTATGTCGATACATCAAGAAAATTAAAGTATATGTATATTTATAATTACGTCATCCCTAGATACACATCACTCTGCATCACTGCATCACTCTCCTTTGTGGTGAATAATTGTGGCTCACTCATGTCCTTTGGCTACCTATCGTTCCTCCACCAAAGATATCTGAAATTGGAAGTCTGCCAATTCGTTTCTGTTTGAAAGAGAAGAAAATATAAGAGAATATTGTTTTGTTTTTTTCCTTTCTCATTAGAAGCCATTGCCATACTTTAATTAAAATATAAATAGCCAAATATGTGTTTCAATCAATTACGTATAATTGGATGGCATTATTGTAAAAATATCTAGAGTTTAGATTCGGTATATAATCAAATATATATTATATATTACGTCATGAAATGCTATAATGTTTTATTAAGATATATAATAACTTGCTGTTCAAATATTGGGAATTTAAGTAATGAAAAAACCACGAGGTCATACTTTAATACTTTTAGCGCCATCTATTTTCATTTAATTTACAAATATGAAATATAAAATAAATGAATATAAGAAAGCATAATTTTGCTAAAATCCATTGTTTTATCACTGAATGAAATAAGTATTTCATCTTTAAAAAATAATTGCTATGCTTAACATTTTTTCAATCATATTTCTCATAGAAAACTAACTTACCTTCTCTAAATCCAACGATTTATCAACGCGATTATTTCTACATATGCTTTCCAGGATAAAGGAATTATGAATCCACATTGCTTTCAAATAGGTCCCCTTATAAGCCACTCATAATTGGTCGTGAAAAAGGTATTTTCATATCACAAAATTGACTTTTAATATTACGGCCAAGCGTTCCTATTATTAGGTAGTTGAGATATCTGAGTCAAATCTGTATTCATTTGGTTTGAGCTGAGGTATTTTAACTAAAAAAGGAGAAATATGATCCATCCATCACAAATGGCTATATATTTTTGTTTCAAGGAATGGTTAATACAGAGATCCTGGACACTCAGAAAAAACTAATCGTTTTATGATAAAACTTTGTATTTTTTAGAGTAATGATAACAATTTAAGGAAGGATTTCATTTTTCTATTCCAAGGACTCTAAAATTGTGTCACCAAGTGGGGAAATCATTTTTGATATGAGTTAGATCTTTAAAATGACTAAATTTTTATTCTCTGTTGAGTATCCAGTCTTATGAGCAATGAGCAAATACTGACCTTAATATTTATTTTGAAAAAAAAACACCCTTGATTCTTAACAAGACTTGAATAGTTATTCAGAAGTATCACACACACACACGTTCAACATGACCTTAGCATCCGGGTGGCATGTTGATGAGGCTTAACTCCTGTCGTCAGGTCATTAAGGTCTTTTTTCAGTAAAATATTTTAAGATACAAGAAGATAAGCTGAATAAATAAAAAAAGAACGAGATAAAAGGATAATTCCACGTCTAAACATTTTAAAATGAACCCTAGTAAAACCAGCTCATTGCTAGTAGACTGCTGCTTTTAGGGCATATTAAAAAAATATTATTACCTTCACAATGTTTTGTAGAAATACCTTTTTCATTAATATATTTGATAAAAAGTGAGTAGATAAAGGACAGAGTATTCTGATGGGTTTATTGTAATGTTTGTTTTCTAATATTAAAATATTATTTGGTATAGGGCTAGAGGATGTCCGTATAAAACATTGTCAAGCATTATAATACATTAACAGAACTAAAAGGAGGTTTTGTGTACAAATAACAACAAATATTAAATTAACAGTATCGTATAAAACATTGTTATCGTATAAAACATTGTGAAGCATTATAAAACATTAACAAAACTAAAAGTAGTTTTGTACACAAATAATAACAAATATTAAATTAACAGTATCGATTTTTAAGTTTTCCAATTCATAGATTTTGATAATGATTGCTGCTTTTGAATTATATTATTTCATGAATTGTTAACTTAGAAAATTATATATATATTAGGGTTTTTTATAGATCCCCAAAATTAAGATATCAAACGTTAAGCTTCTCGCGAAAGTTGCAGCTTAAGAAACTAAATGATCGAAGAAAAATGGATTTGGGGTTTTGTTCAAAGGATATGTTCATAAATTATTGATCATTTAGAAAAAAACTTACTTTTCCAATATTTCGATATGATACATTTATGAGATTAACATATTATTACATCGTTCATCAGTCATATTTAGAGCCAATAAATAAACATAAGTGTTGATGCACAAACCTTTTTAATAAAACAGCTCTTACTAGGATTCCTGTATGGTTTAAAAATGGAAAAATAATAAAAGAGTACTCTTTTTGATGTTTTTAAGTTACTCTTTAATTATGTTTATTTTCAAATTTTATTTTTTCATAAAATGGTCTATAAAATATATCCATGACATTAATTACATCCGTAAACTTTTGCAGAGGCCTTTGTTACTAGTGTCACAGCTCTTTTATCTGACTGTGAATGGCAAGGATAGTTTTTACTGTAAGTACATTTAATATGAAAATAACAAAAAATGCTGAATATATATATTTTAATTCATTGATTTTAAGTCATTATTGCAGCTTTCGATGTTTTAGTTTATAAACTGTTGTAATTGAAAAATATATGGAGTGGTTACATAGGTATTTTAGTATATATATATATATATATATATATATATATATATATTTTCTAGCGAAGGAAGGAGCTTAAAGGATTGCCTGTCACTGTCCCAATTTCTATGTGTCAATGCAAGGGTGCCCTGGAGGAGCAGTATGATTTTTTTTGGAAAAAAGACTGGTGAAACCTAAAAACTTGCCAACATTCTTAGATGTTTATTGGAGAGCTATTTTTAAAGAATAAAAAATATAAATTCAAAATACATCAAATAATGAATATTGTGGCCATTGTTAGCGGCCATATTGGCCTTAACAGTCACCTATTCAAGATAGGAAAAGTAGAAAGTTCAACTTGTCGTCTCTGCAAGGAGGAGGAAGAAACGCCGATTCATCTTAGTTTGACTGTGCCCGCACCGTAAAGGAGATGTACCAGCTCGCCGAGGAGTCCAAAGCTAAGAAGACCCCAATGGAAGCTGAATGCTTGAAAATTTTCGATATTTTTGTAAATTCAAATTATTCAAAAATAAAGATCTTAGCTCCTAAGCAAACTTTCACCGGCTGATACCGGATTAAGTTCCGGTGGGGTGGAGTTTACCTAGAGTTAAACAAACAAACATATATATATATATATATATATATATATTCTGACCTGAATTATTGCCTTTTTTCTATTTTAACATATTTCTTAATATCAACAGAAGGTTGTATTGGTTTGACAAACTAACACAAAACCATTCTTACAACGCCTTTGATTTGGACCCGCAAACATGATAACCAACAAAAATACCAATTCTGCAGATGTTGATTCATATCCTACTTTTCTTTTCAAAACCTTTTCTGACTCCCTATAAATGTGTTTGTCAAATACATGTATGCACATTCAACAATAAGCTGTAGAAGAATGAGAAGTGCAGGAGCACAATGATTTTTAACTTTCACGCTTAGATCATTAAGCATCTATTCAGACAAAGAATCATTATCCTATGACGCAGTGTCGGCAAAGAAAATACTTATATATTCAACAATATGTATACAAGAGAAGTAATAATTGTTTGTGTGATCTAGTTTATTTGAAACTATAACATATGTATCTTTTCATCTAATATAATTACGTGGTTTAAAATATATAAATAAATAAAGTAAAACAGTATCAAATATTGAACCGGAAAAACAAATATTAAAGTTAATTTAAAAATTGTAAAAGTAAAAAAAGAAAAGTAGAAAAACAAGAACTAAATGGAAGAAGCTGTTGTGATCAGTATTACAGCAACTTCTCTTGCTTCCCTCCGACTCTTGGTAGATATGAGTTTGGGGATATATTTCAAACTCTACCAACCACAGATACAAATGTGTTCTTGCAACAATTTTTCTGTTGATGATTTAGAGGTGAGAGCCAAATTTGTTTATGTATGCTTATTTTATGCAAAAACCTGTTTTCTCCATTTGATTGATAATGCGTGTTAAATTTGGACAAAATTTTACGTGGAGGATTTTGGGGTACTAAGAAATATATATTTGAGTGTGCGGCTGATATGTCCGGTATCCATAGCAACAATCTTCGAGACATTTTCCCTATTAAAATTAAAAATATTCCTTCCAATATACGGCTCGGTGATGAAATGCTTCGATTGTCTACAGGAATCCATGGCCAACCATTGGGCTTTCCACATTGACAAGGACGTGTTCATTAGAGAGTTCTTTTTCTGGTTGACAGATATAGGCACAGCCATTGGCTGCCTGATTGTGTGCCTTCTTTTGCAAGGAAGTCGGTATATTTTTATATTTATTTCATTACTTTGAACAGTCAATTTGAACATTGAATGGTTGTTTATGTTTTGTTTTGATAAACTGTGAATAAGATTTATATTGAACTTTAAATTTTTAACTTAATCTTTATTTATTTTTATTTATTACACATTTAGCTTTTCTGATCAAAAAAAGTAATAAAACACGGTTTGACTCCTAATTCTGCTTAAATCTTTTTTTGGTTCTACAATTGTTGTGTACATATTCTCAGTCCTAGTTGTTAAATTCTGTATCTAAGTCCTCGCTGTTGTTAAAAGTGATACACCCAAAAACAGTAGCAACTTTAAGTTATAAGACACCATTAATTATTTAAGCTTTGTCTATTTCTTGCACTAATCTGTGTAAGAAGCCACATCTCTTGTAGGGCTGATAATTGTCTACTCTTGACTTTACTTTAAGTAATATTTTTCCTAAGGATATTATGTATTAGTACATTTGGAAGCATAACTACAAAACTCTGCCTTACTGATTGAGATGTTGCGTAGCTTCAAGAACTACACATTTATAAATAAATCCTAAAATAAAACAGACATCCCCTAAATATTTTTGTGTAATTAAATTCTAAGCATTGAATTAAACTCCCATTGATCTACTAAGGCATGCTGAATGCATTTACATAAATACAACATACATACTATATTTTCCCATGAGCGCTTAAGAAACTTTAAATTCTCAAAGGAATGTCTTCAATGAGTCAGGTGACTCAGTGGATGTCGTTAAAAGAGCTTTAGGCAGTGATCTAATTTATAACTGCTTTCGTCTAGCTCATGGGTCAAAATAATAATAATAATAATGGGTCCGTTAAATGTCTATGGACAATGCAAAGGCTTCATTGATGCTTATGCGGAATTAAAGTTTGAAAGTTTAGAATAGAAAAAAAAAGTTTGTTTGTGTGGATATTTTTATGGTGAGTCAAGTGTTGCCTTCAATGAATAAAAATACTTGGATATGGGTGTTGGAAGAAACAAGCTCGGATTGGGCCACTTGCAACACAGACTTTATGGTGGAATTTTCATTTATATTTCACTTTATAATATGTAAAATGAAAACGATATTTGAAATATATTTTTTTTGTACACAACGGTACTATTATATTTCAATTAACATCCATATTGTAAAGAAATTACACAATTATTTTAGTCTACTTATTAAATATTACATTATTTAGAATGGGTTCGATGTCGGAGGGAAGTACTGTTTTGGAGTTTCTAAATTTATAGAGCATGAACTGCAATCTAGAGGTGATCA
The DNA here is from genome assembly GCA_013387185.1 of Caligus rogercresseyi. Taxonomy (NCBI): domain Eukaryota; kingdom Metazoa; phylum Arthropoda; class Copepoda; order Siphonostomatoida; family Caligidae; genus Caligus; species Caligus rogercresseyi. Next base: position 13,632,479 of record CP045897.1, on the reverse strand, counting down.
GGTTCATTTTTTCCTGATGCGGGCCTACGTACATATACACGAAATCTTTCGTCTTCAAGCAAACATTGTAAAATTCGAAATAATAAAATATTGTTTTAATATTTACTTACGGAAAGTAGTTGGCATTGACCGTGAATGACCATTTAGAGCTCCTATTTGATATGCACCTCAAGCCTTTCTTAGAAAAGTTTATCAGTATATAACTATGAGATACAGAAGACCGAAACAAATAGGTAATGGATCGATTTTTTATTAATATATCAACCACACACTCAAAATATTTCTTGGTACCCCAAAATCCTCATATTAATCTTGTATGTATCTAACGCGCCATTATCAAAAAATGATAGAAATCGGTATATGTGCATGAAATGATTATATGGAAAACGAATTGGTCAGGAATAACCAAATAGTCCTAAACACACCATATTATCATAAAGTTATTCACAGACAATTGGATCCAAATCTAATTTGGCAATTGTAAAAAGTTGCAAAAAACGGTTCGACGAATAAAATGAACATGGCGACAATGAATTTATTGGGAGTGCCCAGCTTTACTGCAGCATTCCCTGAGTTCTCAAAATTATTCATGGAAAAACTCGTCAAGATATAATGAATTGTTTAGGGTACACAGGGAAAACAACAAACAGACGAACGGTTTATATTAGTATTTATAAATATCTTCAGATTTTTTGGTTTACTATTAACTGTTTACTTTAATTTATATTTTATTTTGGAATAAAACAAATAATTTAATCATAAAAATAAATACTTAATATATCCATCTCTTTTCTCAGTCTCTTTCTGAAGCGTTAAAATAAAGTAGCGCATGCATAACATAAATTATTCCTTTTTCCCCAAAAGGAAGTGGCCAAAATTTAGTTCTTCCTTATTTCGTAAGGGGCGCTTTGATGCTAGAGCTCTTTGAAAATAATAACGAAGTCCTTTTATTATTTATATTGGAGACGTTTTCTTTTGATATATTTCCAATCATCAAACTTAATCCTTTAAACCGGTTTTAAATGGGATTGTGAGGTAATTTCATGGACTAGTGACATCTAACGTTAAGGAAATAACCAAAATTTTGGCCAATCTTTTTTGTTTACTTTTTCCTTGCATGCGCTACTTTATTTAACGCTTTATCCCTTACTAGCCTCAGTACTTTTTTCTTTCCCCTTTCTGTTAAATGACCAAGTCTAATGGGCAGTGTGATCCCTCTCGAGTAAACGCAGTTTTCCCCAAGGGCCCTAAAACAACCCTCCTAATCATTGCTCTTACATCATTGAAGTCTCCCTTCATCATACAAGAATCGTTAAAAAGTTGTTTTTGTCTTTCACTTAAATAGGTTTTATTTATTTTTCTCAGGGTCCATCTTTACATATATAATGATCTCCTCTTTAAAAAGAAGAAGAAGAAGAGTGTTTATTGTTCATAGAGAGGAAACCAAACAAGAGGGAAACAACAAGTAGGCTAAAAAGGGTCCAATTATTGACCTGAGTAAATGAGTAGAGCGAGAGAGGAAGAGAAATACAAGGAGGATGTCTTGCCCCCCAACCCCATTCAATTATTGTCCTGGTCTGTACACAAGGGTTGACAAGAGGGCTAACAAAAGGACCTATTTTTGTTATGAGGAAGCTAAGGATGCCTAGAAAAGTTAGTAGTCCATTGTGGAGAGGAAGTAAAAATAATAATATAATTTTGAGAATTACAATTTGATGAGTTGTTTTCTATTTAGCTCCTAGATAAGCCCCACCACGCCGGAACTCTATCCGGTATCAACTGGCAATAAACTGTTTTAGGAGCTAACAGACGACCTATATAATAATTTGGCGTGTTTAACTCTCATTTTGGGGGCGCAGGTTCGAATACTCCCGAGAGGGGAAGGTCATTTTTGGTCTACCTCATTGATAATATCCTAGGTTTGATAGACTAATTTTAATGTTATAATGCTTGTTTATATCCTGTCGGATACTGCTATTCTATCGAACCAAATTGGCAAAAAATGGATTGCGATAGCAGTGTGCGTTAAGGCGTGTTCAACTCTCAACGTCGGGGGCGCAGGTTCGAATACTCCCGAGAGGGGATGGTCATTTTTGGTCTACCTCAATGATAAGATCCTAGGTTCGAGTGACTAATTTTAATACTATAATGCTTATTCATATCCTGTCGGATGCAATTCTATCGTACCAAATTGGCAAAAAAAACCAAATACTCACACAAAGCAAAAATTAAATTCACTATAAGAGCTCTTTCACCCAAAATGGCTGAGACAAGCTTTAGTTGTCAGGGAAATAGAAAAAAGGATATTCAGAAATAAATATCCATTGAGGTCATCCTATGTTAGGTTTAATAAACAAGTAGTCTTTCACAATGACGTCAACGAATATTACTTATGTCATTCTCCCTTTCCTATCCCTTAAGACTTGGATTTTCGACTTTAACTCCTCGAGGGATAAGTAAAATTCCTTATTTTTTTAAAATTTATACAAAAGTAAAAGGGTTCTTAGAAGAAACTTCTCCAAGGACTTTTTCTTCTCCTCGATCATTTCGTCCATCTTCATTCTCGTTCGGGGACATGTGCAAATAAAGTTGATGGGGTCTCGTCATCTCACTTCACTGAGTCGGCAAACCTATGTAGATGATTTTTACATCTTGTAGACATGTGTATTTAACCAAATATGTCCGGGAACCGTGGCAATAATCCTCTCTCTCTCTCTCTCTCTCTCTATATATATATATATATATATATCATAGAGATATAAAAATATAGACAGCTTATTCCCTCCAATTAGCAGAAAGTCATCGTTCAGCTGTATTCAGGACACAATGATGTATTTCTCTGAAGAATCCATCCTCCAATATCAGAAAATATCCTTCAGCTGTATTCTGGACACAATGACGTATTTCCCTGAAGAATCCAATAAGTTCTCTATATCTTTATATCTCTATGATATATAAATATATATACTCAGAACAGTCAGAATTCAATATCCCATTGGAACCTTCATTATTATTTCGCCCCATGAGGCTTGCGATCCCTCAAAACAAATCAGATTGTCAATAAAAATTTACCAATTTACTATTTAAATTGTCATTTCAAGTGCATGTAGGAACCTTTTTTAATACTTTGTGGACAATCATCCTGTAGGCAATTTTTTTGCCATTTTTTAATAGAAATACACTCTGAACAGTTCACTCTAGAAAGAAGTTTACCTTACTACATTCACAAAGCTGCAAAGAATAATACATTTATTTCTTGTCCCAAAGCACAACGTTTTTTTGTGTGTGTGACCCATGAATTTCCGGAATCCTTCTCCGCCTACAATCCCTGGACAAAGGATGAATTCTTTCTATTATGAATAATAACACATATTAACAATATTTTCTGAGGGTTTTTTTTTCGTATGAAAAATACTTTTCTCACTATGTAGAACACCATAAGGTAAAACCACCTGCAAAAAAAAAAAATACTCGTACAAAACATCAATAAAAATGTTTATTAGTACAGCCCTCATTCAATGGAGGGTTTCTCTATCTCTAAAAGTTCTTAAACAAAAATCTTTACCCTTCATTCAACCAACTGTATTCTCATTTGAAAAAGTTTTTTCTTTATCGCTTTATCTGATTAAAGTGACTCCAACAAATTAATATTATTATCATCATAGCATCTTCAAATACTTTTAAGATCTATTCGAAAAAGTCAATATAAATCTGTCAAACAGAGGGTGCAAAGGATGTATATCTTTTATAATTTCGATGGATGCAGAAGAAAGCATCTTTAGAGGTGTATTCCTTCTGGGTGGTCAAAAGACTTTCGTACACTCAGTGTCGAAATTGCTGATACTTGCAAGCCAAAAGTCACTCAAGTTTGTTTGTTTTCCAGTAGACATGTTTATGGACCTTTCTTATGAGAGTGTTTTTTTGTTGATTTTCATGTCTCAAGTTTAATCAGGAGGCGTTGCAATGGAGGAAGAAAATAATTGCCCGTTTGCGTTTATCTACTTTAGTTGCAATCTAATTTTATGAGCAGACCTTAGATTCATGAATTGATACGCATAAATAATAGAATTGATAATTTTTGATTGTTCATATTGAATAATTTATAATGATTGAATGGAACAATTATTATTTTTTCAAAGTTTGTGAACATGTATTAATTAATTAAGTAACGAAGTATTACCATTGTATTAGTAAGAATGTATAAGTATTAACTTATAATCCTGGATTCATTCTAGGATCTTTGAATGAGAAAGAACGACGTGATTATAGTTTTCGCTAATTAGCTAAAAACATATTTTTCAGTGGACACCTCCATTGTTTTTCTTTTTCCTCTTTCTTAAAGTCATAGTGATGATTTCTTTATCGTCAGATGAGATATAATATATATAAATATATATTTCAGAGTTGTTGACGTTCGCAAAAAGATGTGTTCGTCGTTCGTTTGTCGTTCTCTGCAAGTTATTATTCGTCTTTCATCGTTAATTTTAAATTGAATCGTTTGTTTATCGTTCGTCATTCGGAAATAGACGACATTTTTTAGAAAGGGAAATTGTTCCATGAAATTAAAATCTTTGTCATTTTTGGCGCCAAAACGAATGACGAACGATAAGAATTTTCCTTGTCGTTCGTCAAAAACCTTATTGTTCGTCGTTCATCGTTCGCGAATAAAAAATAAAAGCAATCATTCTTGTTCTTGAATAAGAGGACTTGCTTTAAGACATTCATCACAATATTCAATTAAATGATTTGTAAATGGCATTGATTGAGACCCTTTAAGAAAGAAGCAATGTATTTTTAAGGATACTATTTATATCTTTAAGTTGATATTCAAACCTCAACAGCCATAATTTATATAATGATACCTTATTTCAAAATGCTAACAGTTTTTTATCTTTCACGCCTATTTATTACAAACCAATCACGCTCACTCGCATGCCCTAGAGGGCTATCCTTGTCAATGAGGTTCATCAATAAGATCCTACCGGAAGGCTGCACGAGCAACATTGTGAGCACGCTCCTCTGAGAGCTAACTTCTTTTATTTGGGTTTGTGGATCATGTGGTTCATTTAGCCCGAAGTGGCTTCTTTATTTTCTTACATGTGTCTTGTATGAGAACAAAGTGTGACTTTGAGATGTTATTTTTTAGGGGGGTCTCCGCCCCTCTCCCAAGGCTGATGAATTATTATTTTAGGAAATGAAGCTTTTGCAGAAAAAAAACAATTTATCAATTTAGTCTCAAACATGTATATATCCGAATCTCTTTTTCGGAACATTTTCGAGTGAAATCCATTGTGTGTGTGTGTGCATATGATTGACGTTTTCTTCTTTTTGTATGTGATGGGGAGGAGGCTTATCTCACATTGCTTAGCTTTTTTGCCGGAAGTATTAAGGGGAGGGGGGGTCATCCGCCTATTGATTGAATGAAACATCAAATATATATTATTATTTTATGTTAGTACTTTGATTTCCTATCAAATAATATATATTTTCATAAAGAATGCACCGTGAATCCATCTTGCACCACAACGATTTGCACCATTTTAGGGGTTATTACAGTGAAACTTTGTATTGTTATATGTGTATCTCAATTGTTTAAAGTTACAGAGTTTCATTATAATACATTATTCTCTATTATGCATGTATTTCATGTTCTATGATCTCTAAGGAAAATAATTAATCTATTCATATGAACCAGAAACATAATTGTTTATTTTAAATATTGGTAAAGCTCCTTTGGCAAGTGGGATACCATTTAATGCCAATAGTAGTTACTGCAAGTCTTATTAAGTAATTGACAAGATATTTGACCTATCATATCAAACGTTGGGGCGTTGATCCGTCATCCTTGGAATATATCCCTTCAAGCGATTGCAACTCTTTTGAACATTGACTTATTAGTTGTTATTCTTCTTTCTTTTATAAAAATAAGTCAATATATGTGTATAAATAAATCACCTTCTGAAAATAAAATTTTATTTTTTTGCTAATATTTATTGGATTTTTGTCATTTAGTCCTGAGATTTAAAAATCGTCAAACAATAACTATTAGAGCTTGATAATAATGACTTGAGATGAACATTCTTGTCTCGTTTCTACATATATCCAAATGGATTCTATAAAAAATATTGAACATAATTCTCGACTATCATGACTTTTAAACCACATTGACATCTATCTATATATATATATATATATATATATATATATCTATATTATATATAATACAGTCCCTTTTAATAACCTTTTGATGATTCAAAATATCATGATAACTTATTGGCCTACAAGAAAAAACAGTAGTTTATTTTTATTTAAATTATATTATATCCCTCGTATTCATTTATTTATCATCAAATAGCAATAGACTGGTTTATATTAATTTTGATTTTACAGATATATAGAAACTATAATTTAACTAGTGTGTATCTCAAACCTCTTTGTCATATATATTACATATATACTTAAAGTATATTTAATGATATAAAAGATTTACAAATGTGGTACATAACGCAGTACGATGTTTTTTTTAATTTCATTAAAATGATCCATTTATATATATATTATAGATATATAATATATATATTTATAAATCTATATATATATCATATATTACGGTCGGCTGATAGTCCCGAGACTAACTTAGAAGAAAACATTTTCTGGGACAAAATACGATTTTATTATTCAACATAGTTCCCTTCGAGGGATACAGCAATTATAGCGATCTTTCAATTTTTTCGTTCCACTTTTATAGTAATCTTCGTTGTATCCGAATTATGTCTTTTTCTCGCGATTACTCATCATTTTCCTTAAATTTCTTTGCCAGCGAGCATTCTCTTCAGGTCTGCAAACAGGAAATAGCCGCTGGGGGCCAGATCTGGAGAGTACGGTGGATGGGGAAGCAATTCGTAGCCCAAGTTTATTTAATTTAGCCATTGTTTTTCATCGACTTGTGACACGGTGAATTGTCTTGGTGAAACAACACTTTTTTCTTCTTCACATGGGGTCGTTTTTCAACAATTTCATCATTTAAACGCCTCGACAAGGCTATATATAATCGTTGTTGATTGTTTTCCCCTTTTCAAGATAGTCAATGAATATTATACCGTGTGTGCATCCCAAAATACAGACGGCATAACCTTCCCAGCTGACTGTTGCGGTTTTCCTCGCTTTAGATTTGGTTCATCATATGCAGTCCACTCAGCTGACTGTCGATTGGACTCGGGAGTGAAGTGATGGAGCCATGTTTCATCCATTGTCACATATCGACGCAAAAATTCGGATTGATTACGATTGAACAGCTTCAAACACTCCTCAGAATCATCAATTCGTTGTTGTTTTGTGGTTGTCGTTGTGAGCTCTCGCGGCACCCACTTTGCACAGAGCTTTCGCATGTCCAAATATTCATGCACGATATGTCCAACGCGCTCTTTCGATATCTTCAGAGTCTCAGCTATCGGTAAAACTTCACTTTACGGTCATTTAAAATCATTTTGTGGATAATTTTTATGTTTTCCGGTGTAACCACCTCTTTTGGGCGTCCCACTGCGTTTATCATCATTCGTGCTCACACGACCAAGTTTATTAACACACAAATTCGTCTTTTCCCTTTTTTCACAATAACAAAAGTAGCTTCACTTAAAAACGCAATTTCTCACAAACTAGTGTCAGACAGCTGTTATATTTATGCATGTATGTTTTGAAGGTTGGTACTAGCTGACAGTCATATGAAAACAAATCCACTGTAGCCATCCATGTGTTAGTCTCGGACTAATCAGCCGACCTTGTATATATATATATATATACATATAGATATAGAGAGCCAGGGGAGGGGCATACATTCGATAGTGTACGCTTATAGAATTACATGCTTATAGTGTGTACCGCTCTGCTGCTTTTACTAATAGCTTGGATAAAGTCTTCTTCTCGACCTTTCATTTCCAAAGATTTTCTTTCCACCAACTTTTTTATAAAAAAAGAAATATATCAAGACGAATCCAATCGTCTTACTCTTTTACACATACTTACATAATTGACTTTTTGAATATATATTTGGCAATAAATATATATATGTATTTAGACTATATTTTCTGCTATTTAGCATGGCTAATCATTTGTTTTTTATTGATTTACTATTGCATACTACCCGGTGTGCTCCAGATTTTTCGAGAATGCTCACGTTCAACTAATATTTCTTGCCACCTCAAACATATCTATAGAACACTTGATCAGTATATAACTAAGTGATAAGAGATACAGGTATCAACAAACAAATAAACGATTTTTATTAGTATATATTTTTCCTGTGAAGAAACACACATTCAAAAATATTTCCAAGCATTCCATAAATATCAAATCAAAGTTTTGCCTAAATTATCAAGAAATCGTATAATTTTTTTTCTGCATAAAATCAACATATGGAAAACGAATTTTCCGAGAATAACCAAATAGTCCATAATACACCTACCAATTAATATTCATCCTCTATAAAATTATTTCAATCTCAATTGGCAATTTTAAGAAATTGGCGAAAAATTTTTCGCAATACATATGGCGATAATATTAACAATATACATTTATCCAGGTTTTTATAAGATTTACGTAGGTAACCACACATACCTACAAGAAACGCCATGATTCTTTATGTTTTTATAACCAAAAATATATGTATTTTCTCAATACCTCAAACTCTCTACGACAGTAAGACGAATTCATCGTTTTATATTGAATAAGAAATCTTTTAATAAGTCATTTTAATTATGGTTTTATCTTTAGACAGTAATTTTGAATTATATGTTCATTACCTCCGCCGAAGGAAGTATTGTTTTCACTGGCGTTTTTCACTGGTTTGTTTTGTGGTTGGTTGGTTTGTTTGTTTGTCAGCAGGATAACTCAAAAAGTGCAGAACAGATTCGGATGAAACTTTGTGGAGTTGTTGGAAATGCCAAAAAGAACAAGTTATTAAATTTTGGCATCTCTGAGTGCTTCTTAAGATGCAAAATGAGCTAAATACTAATAAATATTTCAAGTTAGCCTACTCTGACAATAGATTCGCTGTGATGTGCTCTCAAAGAGGAGAGCACAGCACAGCGACATCCATTGGCAAATGACAAAAAGACCAAGTGATTCATTTGGTGGGGATCGGCGGAGGTTTTGCACTCTCTGAGTCCTCTAGTTTATGTTTTGTTTTTAACGTAACTGTCTTAAGATAGTGTATTCCTATTTTTACACTGTATAGATTTTAACTAATAATTTTAACATCTTACCAATATATATATATATATATATATTTATATATATATATAGGTATATATATATCTTATAATTAAGATATTGTGCTAAGTTATCACTCCTTTGATGTAATTATTTGTTTTTAAAATACGACACTTTATTGGCATTTTAAATTTTAAAATATTTCGAACTTAATCTAATCAATACAATAAAATTCAGATCGTTCGTCTGTTCGTTCGTTTCCCTTTATCCCCCAAGATATTAATTCTATATTGACGAAATTTATTGTAGATAATTTTGAGGGATCCACCGCAAGTAAAACACTCTCTGATCTCTTTTATTTTTAGTGTAAATAATAACATCAAAACAGAAAATTATAGGTTCTTATGGGTATTAAGGCTAACTTTGTAACCTCATCAAAGCCAAACCATAAGTTAAAAAAATCAATTTTATCTTAATAAATTTATAAGCTCAAAGTTGCCCTTTCTCGTGATTTTACTGAAATTTTTAACAATATTTTTAGGATTATTGTGTTGAGATTTTAATGTTATTACGATTAAATAGAGTTGTGGTTCATATCACAAAAAACCCAAATTTGTAATCCCATCAAAACCAAGCCAAAAGTATATTTCTTATACGTTTATCTCTCACTAAGTTATCCTCTCGATATCCATATAAAAATATTTAAGAGGTTCGTTTCGGTTTTGTTTCTCACTTGAAGTCTTATGTAGCTCATAAGTACACAATTTATGACCTGACAACGAGTAGGAAAGCTTTGTTCAAATCCCTGCGGAGGAAAATAATCCGAATATTTCAACAATGCAAACAAAACTATAAATTAAAGGATTTTTTTCGTACACATTTCTTATATTTTATATATCTTTTCTACTACACTTAAAACTATCAAAGCCGTTGCTACCAATACTTTTTTGGGGAGAACAATAATTTTGGCGGGGCAAAACACTAGTGAATTGCACCCCCTTATAAATAATCTCTATAGAATTCATCGATAGCGCCTTCAATCAGTAGATTCTTTTTATTATCTGCCGATAATCATTTTAGACAAACTGTTAATGGTACCGATAAGGGAATGCGATAGCCGTGTGCACTAAGGCGTGTTCAACTCTCAATGTTGGGGGCGCAGGTTCGAATCCCGAGAGGGAATGGTCATTTTTGGTCTACCTCATGATAAGATCCTAGATTCGAGTGACTAATTTACTGGCTAGTATGCTATTTATATCCTGTCGGATGCAATTCTTTCGAACCAAATAGGCAAAAAATACCGATAACGACTGTAGATTTTTATATCGAATTCTGGCTCTAAAAATACCTAAAAAATAAAAAATCCTTATCTGTTAATTACAATTATTGTAAATTGATGGTTTAACAAATCACGTTAACATTTTTTTAAATATCTATAATAATAATGTAATATTATTTTAATAATTATACAAAAGTTTATACGTATCATTGCTATAATGCTTATTATATCGAATCGAATGCAATTTTGTCGAATCATATATGTATTATGGAAAGTGAATTTATAATTAAATGAAAGTAATAGCCTAAGAAATGAAGATAATATAGAGATTTACAATAACAACGTAAAATCTGTATTTTTATTTAAAAAATAAGTACAATCAAATCAACGTTATTAGTAGCTTATTTTTCTAGATGTCAAGGGTACTAAACCTACATGATCCAAGGTACATTTTGATTAAACCCATTAAAACGTTGAACTATTTTTTTATCATTTATTAATAATTTAATAACATATGATTTTAATAAAAGTATTATCAGATTTTGTTTAACTACTTAGTTAACCCCATCACACCTGAACTAAATTCGGTATCAGTCTGTAGACGTTTACTTAGAAGCTAGAACACTTATTGTCAGACAGATCTAACCTATAGAAAAAGTCGTTAAGTTTAAAAACTGATATGTACCAAAATTAATTAAAATACAAATAATATGTTAGCAAAGAACTTTATGAACTAGCATATTAAAGGATTTTAAAACGTTTTATAGGTAACTCCCACACTTCAAGTTTTGGCGGGAAAGGCGTGTTTTGATGTCTATGAAAAGAAAATCTCTTCAAACCAATGGGGCTAAGACAATATTTATAAAGTTTGACTTTATAAATAATTAAAAAGCGCTTGAAGGATCTAAACGCCCATTGGTTGTTTACCTATGTAGGCCTGAATCGCAAGGCACTTGACGCAAAAAAAAATCTTCCCTCGTGCGGTTTTCCGCTAAATCAAGACACCTTCAATAATAACAACAATAACTTGAAAGACAAGAAGAAATAATATTTTTTTTTCCTTAAGAAGGAGAAACAAAAACAACAAGAACTTCTCCCGGCAGTTTCATTTTTATTTTATTCGTATAGGCAAAATTTGAGGGCGCTCTGTCTGATGACGGCCTGCTCTGCCTTATCTTTTCCCCTCTAGGACGACGACGACGCGTTGGAGGATCGAACGTCAGTTATCCTCGAGCCCTGAATCCGTGAACTGTGCTGTGCTCATCATGAGAATACTCCAAAAAGAACCTACGATGCCTCAAGAGTAAAACACTTATAACATTACTTTAGGTAAGCTTAAACTTCAAGCTTTATTAACTCACTTTTTATTTTTTTAATAACGTAATAGTTAGTAAAATATTTGTAAATAATAATGAAAAAAAACAGATGATATCATGAAGAACACATCAATTCACTCAGGGCTGTTGAGGTACACATTTACTTATATATATAAAATATTACGTCTTATCGTCAGTGTGACGATCCATTAATCATGATGCAATAAACAAAGATTAGGAGAAGTTTCTTATAGACTTAGTTATTAATGATAGTAACCACATAGGCTGTGTTCATACTTCAACATCCGTGATTGATATGAGTCTTTTTGCATAATATTTACTACTTTTTTTATTAATTACGCTTCTTTTCTATGTATATATAAATAATATTTTATAAGCCATAGTTCATATGCTCTAATGGAAAATCAATACATACAAAGTAATGATTGAAAATGATTCCAATATTTTAAAAAATATGTATTAAGTCTTAGTATTAAGCTATATGTTTTACTAATAAAGTTGGGTAAAGGATATCTTTCAGATATTAACACATTGGTTACGTTGACAAATACAATATATATATATATATTAAGTAAAATAACTACTGTTATTAAATCAGCTGGAATTTACGCATAAATAAAGTTTTATTACATATTGGTGAACTGAAATATAAATATTTTGTCAGAGTGTATATATGAAAAGAGTTTGTAAAGGTATGTCTTTTTAATAGAAACATGTAATACAATCAGTTGTTATCGTCATGGATCGACTGATAAGACGTAAGGCGATATTCTTATATATAATAATTAGGAATCCAAAATAGGATGGTATATTGAGTTTATAGAATTGTGAACACTTCAAAATACAAGGCTGGCTTTAAGTTTCAGTAGGATACGATATTTTGCCAAGTACAATTTCTTTAAACATGAGTAAGTGGATCATAATACTATTTGTTATATTTTACATTATTCTATGTAGGAATACATATAGTCATTAATTAAACGTATCAGCATTCATCAGCATTATTATCTAAAGCGATTACTATTTTGATTCACCTATGAAAAGTATAGCCGAACAGAAATAAAATATGATATAAAAAGTAAACAGCCTGTTTTTTTAGAAACATTTATATATATTTGTTATACGAGTATTATAATATTTATTAGAAAATGAAACTCTATCATTTTATAACTGCATAGATCTTGTAGTGTTGTACTCAATATATAAATGACAATGATACTAACTTTACTCTACAAATTACTCTTTATCGAGTAAATCGGTGTTTTTTGATATTAGTTACAAAATCAGAATCAAGATGAAGATATTTTTTAATTATTTGTAAATAAAATCAACGACAAAACTTAACCCGCTTTTACGGACTTGTGGTTATCTTTTCTTTTCATAATATTATTCATAAACAGCAAAGTCGAAAAACAGGGCTTCAGCTGTCTAGCATTCAATTGAATGAACAAAACGCTAGATACACAAAATTGGAATGTTATTGATTTATTCTTCTTTACATTAACATACCTACCAATGTAATTAAAGAAACCCCCACCAATTTTATATAATATTGTAGCTAAATTAGACATTCGAAGAAAATTGTTATCAAGAGATATATATACGATAAAAGTAATTAAATGAAAACATTTTTCTTTTGGTTGACATGATATTGAACTCTCATACGTCTGATTTTAAAGGTAAAATTCGTATTAAGTTAACAATCCCACAAAATGAAAAAACTTATCAATTTACTTGACGGAAGATTGAGCTAAGGATTGACAGGCTTCATTAAGTATATTCCAATAGCAGCTTCGTAGCTACAACATCACCAACGGTGCAGCAGAGTTACACAAGGCCACAAGTCGATTAAAGATGCCAAGAAATTGGCTAGGGACCATTTTTAAATCATATAACCATACATAAATATATATTTGTTATCATATATAATTTGTTTATTACTTATTATATGTTCATTTATCTAAATAACATTTTTAAAGAATTTTAGCAGCTTAAAGCTAATGATGCATTTTAAATATTTATAACAACATTTATAAATCGTTATACAAAAAACACACTACATCAAAATGAAGATTTAAAGTAAAAATTCAAAGAATTGAATATAATTATAAAACCCATTACTCAGATTTAATATTAGAGCAACTACCTTAAGCGATATTAGCGAAAGTTGCTAAAGGCTGATGGCAAATTCAATTCCTTTTGAGATAGGTTTATATATCAGGGGGCTAAATAAACAACAAATAAGTGGAGATTTGAAGCAACTCAAAGTCATTTTGAGCATTAAAGGATGGACCCAGAGATTGCAAAGCTTAAAAGTTAATTTTTTTCATAAAATTTATTAATATTAAATGATTTTTTGTTTAATTCTTCTAGGTTACAAGAAAAAGCATTTATATATATTGATTGACAAGTGACTGGATGAGGGGTGGTCCTCAGTGTTCTTCTTATGCTATTACTACTTTTGACACGGATAAGAATGTCACTTCTTCCCATCACAAGAGTAAGAATGAATAATAACAATAAAAAATAATAACTTAAGAATGTTATCTTTTTCTTGACTACATTTGTATACCTACAGTGGAGTCAGGGATTGTATTTACCATCTTAGAGAGACAAGAGAGGGGGAGCGAAATCCAATATTCTTTTTTCTCTTCTGCTTCTTTTTCAACCGTTGAAATCTCCATTTTTTTTTCTTCTGTTAGGATGATGGAACGAATGGTCAGTATTATCATATTTAAACGAAGAGAGAGAGAGAGATGCTCAGTTGTATATTATACCTATAAAAAAACGTTAGACTCTTTACTTAACATGCGAATGTTGTATTATTTCTGTGATTAATAATAATATACGGATTGACGAAATAATATTTTTATTATTATAAACATGTTTTTGACGAATGACAAAAAACAATATTTACAGTTAGAGGGATTTGAAACGTGATTGGTTGAAATAAGAGGAGAAGAAGAAATTCATTCTTAACAATACAATCGTCTCTTCTTCATGGGCTTCCATCCATGATGTCATTGTCGAAACCACGGAACGAAGTCCTCTTATATGTCTATTAACAATTATTCAATGAAGCAACAGCTCATACATAAGAAAAAATAATGTATTTTTTGGTTTGCTCACGTCTGATTATCAGACATAACAAAGATAACAGTGCTATCAAATAAACAAGTTTATTGCTGGTATATTGTTTATTGCTTGTCAAGGTATAATTTTAGTTATCCCATACGATATAATCAAAAAGTAGTGTTCGAATCTCAATGTTGAAGGCAATGGCTCGACTCTCTAAGAGGAAGGCTTTATTGATCATGGGAAAGATCCAAGACTCGATTGAATGATTTTAATGCTATTGATATCTTAATAGATGCAAAATATCTTACTCCATCGATACAAGGATCGGCTCCAGTGGAGGAAAAAAAAAAGACTATTTGAATTCTTACCAAGAACATCATATAGATAGAAAAAAAATTGAGATATTTTTAAATACTATTTTTGATAATTTATATAAACTGTTCCATTTATTATTTTCATTATGCCATATTAATAAAGTATGTATTTTATTTTTCTGTTGTATATAAATATAAAACTACCATATTATTATTTTTTTCAGTCACAAAATTTTATTCATAATTTGTAACAAATAATAAAGTGTTTTAGATACTACACTAAAATACAAATATAATAATATAAATTTTCATTATTTTTAAGGCTATTGGTTTTTATGTCTATATATATATATATATATTATATCGCAGCAGAGATGGAGAATCAGTAAAATCATTGACTTTCGTGGTAGAGATTACGAGCCTTATCTCTACTAGAAGAGATGACAAATATATATGTAGATAATATTTTATTCACTTGTGAATCAAAACAAACAATTAGGAGAAGGGGTTGTAACTCACCCAAAGGGTTTCCTGGGACGTATTTGGGTCACACACACACATAAATACATATCAGAACAAATAATTCAAATCAGTAAAATATTGTTTTCCCCCCCGATCTTTATTGACATATTATCATTTATGATTTATTCACATGTCAAAGAAAAAAGAAGTCAGCTCTTGTCAAGCATAGATTAAACAGAGAGCTCTCGTAAATTGTTTGCTAGGGGGAGAAGAAAATAAAATATGGGTTTCTCATTCATTTAAGGATTGTTATTTGCTCCTGTTTGAGTGTAAACAATTCGTTAGTAAGGGGAGTCATTCCTATGGATGTTTGAAATAAGCTTGTAGGGTTCATTTTTGTGAATAGTAATATTCAGTGACGGATTCATTTCTTTGTAGGTCTTCTAATACACCATTTGCTTTCTCGCCGGAAACAAACATCCTTCATTAGTGGGGTAAAACAAACATTTATGCATATCGATTATATTTAGTCTCAATATATGTATTATTTGTGACATTTCTATTTTTTAAGGACTGTAGGATGTTTTTATTATTAGTATTTCTTCAATAATATTTGACAAATTATATATGCGTAAAGATTTATTTATAGTAAATATTTGTCAATACGTTTCTATATATAAAAATGAACTTCTCCAAGAAAGTTGATTGAATCGAATTGGTTGCAAGATGATTAAATTCAGCACCCTTTCACTTCAGTTTCTTTCATTAAAAAACATTGTACTACTAGACATAAGGGGATATGTTCTCAAATCACTTATGTTACAAATTTAAGTTGTTGTGATGACGTCTCACACAGGCTGCCAACTGCATTCCTGGAAGAGTATTAATATAGCCACCTATCAAAGAAATGGAAAAGAAAAGAGAAAGAAGAGGAAAGAGTGATTGACGTCACAATCAACTATCGAACGTTATCCCTTATTTTCATTAACTTATACATCAATAAAGGATTGAGTCATGTATATTTAAATAAATCTTATAATACGAATATTTTAATATATAAATAATCAGTTTATTCATAGTAATTTAAAAAAACTTAATAAATATAGAGTTTGTAGCAGCATGAGGATGGCGGCGAAAGGAAAAGATGAAGCCTGAGGATAAAAATAAGGTTATATTTTGTTGAAACTAAGTATTAAAAATTAACAATTAACCTTTATTCGTTAACGCGAAACCAGGAAGACAGATGCAGTAAATGTTATTAAACGCTTCCTCTGGTGTCTGCCGTAATCCTCCCGCCACATGAATTCATCCAAATGACTGGGTAACATGCTGGAGTTCGTACCATTCATCTGAACAAATCTCTTTTTTCATCATTCTCCAGTAATTCTCGACCCCATTGGTGCACGCTCCAGTGACTGGATCAACGAAGTATCGAGAATGATTTACGGTCTCGTGCTGATAAGGAGGCCTTACTCGAATACTCCCGATTCCATTGTAAGAAGCCTACTCGTCGCTTCTTACAATGGAACCGGGAGCTATATACTTCACATAAAGTTCGATAGTTGATTTGTGACGTCAATCACTCTTTCCTCTTCTTTCTCTCTTTCTTTTCCATTTCTTTGATAGGTTGGCTATATTAATACTCTTCCAGGAATGCAGTTGGCAGCCTGTGTGAGACGTCATCACAACAACTTAAATTTGTAAACATAAGTGATTTGAGAACATATCCCCGACATAAATATTCCTGAATACATAAAACTTTAAGATGCTTTCATTCATGCAGTAGCTGCTATCTTTCTCACTCCTTTTATTGGAGAATTCATAGTTAGCCTTTCATCCAAGTTTTTTTTAAAATAAATAGTCCCTTATTGTTATATAAAAGTAGCATTGATGAAGGTCTTATAACAAACCACACTTATATTGGTCAAACATTTCCTTCCTTTAAATAATCTTTGCAAATGGACTGAGAATTCCAGAAGCCTTCAATATAGTAAAATATAGAAATCATTTATATGATATTATTATTATTGTACCTTGTAATAAACTCAATTTTGGGAGATTATTATTTTCATTGTTTTTTTCTTATTTCCCTCATGTTCTTAGTATTATTATTATACTAAGAAGGCATATTAGAGCTTAACTACACACATATGTAAGCCATTAGGAGGAAGGAGGTAAATGCACTTATCTAATGGAATTGTAGATTCTTCTTAATGGAGATTTCATCTATGACCTAGTACCTACTAGATGTATGTAGCATGGCATGTACAATGTGTGTATCTATCTGTGAGACTTCTCATGATAGGAGCAGTGCTTAATGTTGGTTGCTCCAAGGCGTGCGAGTGCTTCAAAAGAAATGAAGAAAAGAAAAGACTTGCTAGATATCATTATTATTATATATTTTCTCTTTTATATCAGCCGACTTCTATTTTTCTTTTCTTTCTATATATTTATAGAAAGAAAAACCGACATATTATTTTGTTATTATTATTCTCTACTTGTTATTATTTTTTCTTGTTTTCCATGGCATCTTGCGTAAGATTTTAAGACTACAAATAGAGAGGCAATGGGGGTTCAAAGAGGAAACAACTATATATATATATATATATATATATATATATATCAGAGCTGCGACTACCAATGTAAATCGGTATTCGATACAACCTACGGTAGATTTCAAATACCGAACAGATTTTACGATATTTGGTAGAAACTACCAATTGCCGATACCGATTGACATCGGTACGGTATATTTGAAGGTATGACTTTGTGACATTCACATAGAGACATAAAGATATATAGAGCTTATTCCCTTCAATAGCACAGAAACATCGTTCAACTGTCGCTTTGCCCAAGAGCTCCCTTGTGTGAAGAACTTGAACTTTGCAAATATGTAAACAACTACAACTTAAAGTATTATAGAGCAGATACATAATATACATTCAATAAGCTTATGCCTATGCATTGAATACTAGAGTACCAATAAGTGCATTTAATATCGGACAATAAGAGACAGTAAATGAAAAAAAAATCTATAGCCTTCCATTTCCTACAAATCCAAGTACATATATAATTTATATAAGATTAGTATGTATTAAATTTCAAATAATCTATAATAATTATAACAAACTAGCGAATGTACCCGCGCTGCCCGGGATTTTCCAACTTGGAAAAAAATCACACCAATAATTTTAGTGATGTCATCGCGTGTGATTTTTCATATTAAATAAATTCTTTAAAAGTCGTCATAAGGTCTTCATTGCCTTTTTTCTGTTTGTATTCCTAAAAGTTGGGTATTTAAACATCATAAAAAGAAGAAATCACACGAATAGTTTCAGTGATGTCATCGCATGTGACATTTCATATAAAAATCAGTTCCTTCAACAGTTGTCATTGGGTCTTCATTGCCATTTTTTTTCGTTTTTATTCCATACGGCTGGGTATTTAAACATCGCACAAAGAAGAAATCACACAATAATTTCAGTGAAATCATCGCATGTGACTTTTCATATTAAATCAGTTCCTTAAAAAGTTGACATTGGGTATTCATTGCCTTTTTTTTCCGTTTTTTATACCTACAGCTGAGTTTTTAATCATCGTAAAATAAAAAAATCACACGAATAATTTCAGTGATGTCATCGCAAGTGACTTTTCATTTTAAAATCAGTTTCTTAAAGAGTTACATTGGGTTTTCATTGCCATTTTTTCCATTTTGTATTCCTTAAGGCAAGGTATTTCAACATCGTAAAAAGAAGAAATCACACGAATAATTTCAGTGATGTCATCGCATGTGACTTTTCATATTAAAATAAGTTCCTTCAACAGTAGTCATTGGGTCTTCCTTGCCATTTTTTCCGTTTTGTATACCTTAAGGCTGGGTATTTAAACATCGTAAAATGATGAAATCACACGAATAATTTCAGTGATGTCATCACTTTTCTTTTCATATTAAAATCAGTTCCTTCAACAGTTGTCATTGGGTCTTCCTTGCCATTTTTTCGTTTTTTGTATTCCTTACGGTTGAGTATTTAAATATAACATAAAGAAGGAATCACACAAATAATTTAAGTGAAATCATCGCATGTGACTTTTCATATTCAAACCAGTTCCTTAAAATGTTGTCATAGCTCTTCATTGCCATTTTTTCCGTTTTGTATTCCTTAAGGCTGGGTATTTAAACATCGTAAAAATAAGATGAATAATTTTAATGATGTCATCACATGTGATTTTTCATATTCAAATCAGTTCCTTAAAAGTTGTCCTTGGGTCTTGATTGCCATTTTTTTCCGTTTTTTTTTGTTCCTTAAGGCTGGGAATTAAACATCGTAAAAAGAAGTTATTTTAAGTCGTTTCATAGAGTGCCTATGTTATTTTCTTATGAAAAGTAGTTCCTTAAAAAGTCGTCATTGCATCGTCATTGCCATTTTTTTCCGTTTTGTATTCCTTAAGGCTGGGTACTGACATCCCTCTCCATCTCTAGGCATTATTGAAATTTGATTAGTACGATGTTGCAATATAAAAAAGTGTTGTTATTTTCCACAAAACTTAAATTTGGGGGGACATACAGGAACAGAAAGAAAAATATTTTTAAGTAATCATGTAGAAAACGAATTTTCCAGGAAACACTCATAAAACAAAAACACGTCTTAGTACGTCTATCTTATCCACAGAAAATTTGGGCAAAATCTAACTTGTAAATTTTAAAAAAATCGGCAAAAAACGTTTTAGCGAATAAAATAAGCATGTCGATACGAATTTTCCGGAGTTGACAACCCCACTAAAACACTCCCTGAGCTCTCAAAACTATTCACTGAAAATTTCGTCAAGATCTAATGAACCGTTCGGGAGATACAGGGAAACGAACGAACGAACGAACAAACGAACGAACGGAATCTTTTTTATAAGTATAGATTATGTATTTAATTGTCCTTTGTTATAAACTGTCCAATATTAAATGCATATGAAGAGTTACAGAGCAGATACATAAATAATTTTCTCTCTCTTTCTAATCTACCGTACCGAATATCGATCGATACTGTAGATATATATAAAATACCGATATCGATCGGTAGAAGGTATATACCGAATATCGAACCGGCGGTAGATTTTTCTACCGAATCCCAGCTCTGATATATAGGTATATATATATATATTGGTAAGCATATGAAAAAAGTGATGCTTTTTGAAACTTGATTGGTTGATACAAAAAAGAGAGGGAATAAGAATAATATTAACCCGGTTGGAATTATAAAGTATTTTCTTCCCTTAAAGCTGTTGAGGAGTGACCAATAATTCAGAGTGAAGAAACTCGAAAATATTCAGTACCGCCTCCAAAGTAATTGCCGAATTTCATAACTTGATAGCATTTGCATATTTTACGAAATAAAGTTACGCATTCAATTGTCACCATTGCTTTAAATGAATTTAATTTTTTAGAGTGTTTTTAATGTTTTTTTAACGATAATTGTCCTTTTAATACTTTTTTGTAGGTCTTTTTTATGTGGTCGTTTTAAAGCTTTATTTTATTTGGTATATATTCGCCTTTTTTTTTTTTATGTACTACGTTCGTTTTTTAGTTTTCTCTGTGTTATGATTATGTGTTATTCAAATTGTCTCTTCTTCATGAGCTTACATCCATGTCACATAATAGTCCTTTGAATGTGGAATCCTCCATCCCTTCCACCACCTCATACTATTTGAATAAAGCAACAGTTCTATATCAGAGATAAAATAAGTATCTTTTTAGTTTCATCATATCTGTCGATAAATGGAATAAGCTATCGGACTATTAAAAAAAAGAAACCCTTGTTATCCCATGAATAAAATCATATACATTGATGAGTTTGTGAGAATACCTTTTTGCTTTGCCTAAGCATAGATATGATTTTTTTTTTTTCAGTATGTAATGTTTTTGCTTTTCTACGTTCGATAGTCAGAGTGATGATCCATTTATCGACAGATATGAGCAAACAAAGTAAATATTTGTATCCCCCAGTATAAGGAGGAGGCTGTCCATTCAAAGGATTCGCAAATGTCATGGATTGAAGAAGATATCGTTTTTTAGTAAAATATTTTATTTAATGCGATTTATAAATTGTGAATTTATGTTATTCACAAATGGTGAATTAGATAATTTTTAGTTCTGAAACTCGGGGTATTTGTTAGCTTTTCATTGGGAAATACAGCGAAAGACAAAACTAAGGAAAGAGTGAGATTGCATATATATAATCCATTCCTTCCATCTTTTAGGGAGTGGGATGGTGCATAGAGATATAAATACATAGAGAGCTTATTGGATTCTTCAGAGAAATACGTCATTGTGTCCCGAATACAGCTGAACGATGTTTCTCTTCTATTGGAGGATTGGTTTTCTTCAGAGAAATACGTCATTGTGTCCTGAATACAGCTGAACGATGTTTCCCTGCTAATTGAAGGGAATAAGCTCTCTATATCTTTATATCTCTATGGGATGATGTCACGTTGCTCTCTTTGTTTCAGGATAAAAAAGGTGTCACTCTCTTATTAGTTATTTTACCTTTCCCTGTCCTTCCCCCAACAATGGAAAACAAACAAATACGCAACTATTTGGGCCTCTAAACATTGCTTCGGCTCTCTATATGATGATTTTCTTCTTTATAAATAGATCTTGACTTCTCAACAGCCGCAAGTTATATGAATATTGTTGATTGCATAATGCCAACTCCCGTTTAAAATCATTATCTCTCCATTTCTTTACACTAATCCCCTTTCAAAACACCACTTTTTCCTTAGCTATGAATAATGTTAAACAATCTTGGAGTTTAGGTCATTTTATTTATGTGTGTTTGAATTGTAAATAAGCAAATTATTTATACATAATATTTATGTATATATATATTTATATATATAAATATATTTACATAATTATATAACAGTATAAATAACTATATATATAATATATATTTATTTTTTTTGGAATTTATTTACATAAGCACTGGTCTCTTAGTTATTATATCTGATTTATTATACTATCGTTGAAGAAAGACTATCTTTTAAAAAATCGAACATATTTTAAAAATATAATTAACCACGAATTTTTATGTTGATTAAAAAAATCTAAATGTATTTCAGCTCACAAAGACTACAATAGTTTATCAGTAAATCGACTACAACACACACACACATATATATATATATATATATCAATATAGATATACAACCAATGGCGTCATTAGTAGGCTTCTTTATACATAAATATTATACCTCCCAAAATGAAACCACTTTTTTAGTTCTTTTACATAGTTTCAACGATTCTGGTTCATTTTTTAATGCTGAAAAACGAATATCTAATTTAAAAATCTCTGGCATTGCTAGAAATCGAGCGTCACTGGTGTCAAAGGTTTCGTTATGAAGCAAAACTAGGGTTCTTTATAGTTTCAAGAAGGAAAAAGAAAGAGGGTACTCATGTTGATGTTTTTAAGTTATCTTTTAAATACGTTTTTAAAACGCTAATGATAGTAGATTTTCCCCATCGAATCCCAATCTACTCCCTCTGAATCCCTCTCATCAGTATTGATACCAATTCTTTTAATTTTTGTTTTTCTCAAAATGCAGTTTTTCAATGGAAATATCATTATGGTAATCTCGAGAATTCACCAATAGACATTTTGTTCAACTGACGATCAGTTTTTTGGAATGATGGTCCATTAATCGTGATATAAGATTTAAAAAAAATTATATATTCCTACCCGGAATCGAGGAGTTTTTGATTAATTAATAATATGCGAAATAAGAGGAGTCCAATCTTGTTCTTGATAAAGTAGTGTTTTTAAGATATTGCCATTTTTGGTTCAGATATATCTTGACACTGCATTCATAACACGAATAAAACATAGTACACTTTTTAGGATTAAAAACATTTGGCAAATATTTATGGGGAATATTGACCCCTGAATATAAATGTTCAGATATCAATGAATTGAGTTTTATATAGAAATTGTCTTAGTATGGCCTGCTATAATAATGTTTTTTCCTTATCATCAATAAGACCAAATTAATGAACGATAATCATCTAATAATCTGATATTATAATAACAACCAAAAAGCAAAGGCGTGCTTAAAATAATATCAATTTTTTTGGGCTTAAAATTCATTTTTTTTTTCAAACATAAACATTCAAACATAAAACATTCTTTAAATTAATAAAAACATAACAAAACCAGGGTCTATGAAATAAAGAAATATTGATAAGAGCTGACCTGTCGCTTGACATGGTGCCACACAAAGAAGTCACACCGGCAAGCAAATAAAAGAATAAAATTTAGAAGTAAATATATATTTTTTCAATAGATGTATGATGATATGAAAATAATAATAATATTAACAAGACTACTGACGTTTTTTTACGATTCATGAAATACATCATCCTTTTTTATTGGTTAAGTTGTTTATTTATTGCTAAAATCTATACAGTTAAAAAAAAAGAATACACTAGAAAGTAAGAGATTTAGAACACAATCTTAAGACAGTTACGTTAAAAACAAATCATAAATGAACATTATAATTCAAAATTACTGTCTAAAGATAAAACCATAATATAAAATGACTTATTAAAAATTATTTCGTATTCAATATAAAACGTGGATGTCGTCTTATTGTCGATTTGATGAGTATGAGGTATTCGAAAGAATTTGAAGGAATAAACTTTATTCAATCTCCGGCCCATGTCCATGACGTCGCAGATGAATTGGGAATTTTTATTGGGGAGGGTAAATAACGAGCCGCTGCCTCAATCATAATTGCTCTAAGGTCTTCACTTCGCATATATACCTTGACAAAAGAAATCTTGAAAATGATTTTTTAAATACGGGAAAAAGACTCTAAAATATCAAAATCCTTTAAAATACAATGGTGCGTCTCATTATATTATTACCTCTATAAACAAGAGTTGCCTTATATATGCTTCAGTCTTCTTATCTTAAGAGTATGAATAATATTGTGTGTCCCCTGACCAGACATACATTATCTTATCGAATTTTGAATTCTGACCACATCATTACCCTGCCCCATTCAATAATATTTTTTTTTGCGTAATTGGTTCGATAGAATTGCAGTATCCGACAGGATATAAATAAGCATTATAGCATTAAAATTTGTCACTCGAACCTAGGATCTTATCAATGAGGTAGAACAAGGTTGACAATCCCCTCTCGGTAGTTTTCGAACCTGCGCCCCCAACATTGAGAGTTGGACACGCCTTAACACGCACGGCTATCGCACTATTCAATAATATTTTTGCATTGTATCATTTTTGTATATATGAGTGCGGCATTGAGTTTCTTGGAAATATGAAACATATGAGTTAAGAATTCCTTCATACCTTTTAGTTTGAATGACGTAGAATAAATAAAGGATTTCCTTTTATTGTTCCGTCGGAGAAGAGAGAGAGAGAGACGGTCTACTTCATGGAATTTGTTGTTTTATTCTCCTATTTAACACAGAATGAGTCAGCAATTATTTTTTCTTCTTAAATATATATATATTATTAATGATCACTATAAATATTTGCTTTAACGGATAAAATATTATATTTTTCTTTATTTTTATGCGTCCCTTATTATTATACAAAAATATTATGCTTTCCAAAGTATTATTTTATTTTTTTCTCTCTTTATTACAGGGTCTAAAGAATAACGAAGATGCTTAGCCCTCACAGATTCCTTCTGGTTTTTCTTCAATTTAAAGTCATAATGGCTACGATAAAAGGTAAGAGTATTATGAATGTCAAGAGTATTTAGAAGAACGCCGCCGGCTCATTATATAGAACCATGAGAAAATATGTGCTTTTTTAATATTGTGCCGGCTTGTAGCTGACCAAAAATTATATTTTTGCAAATACGTCAAAGTTTTCATTTTGTCCGTATGGTTCGATAAAACCATATATGAGGTGTGTTATATATCAGGGCTTTATGGTATTAGAATATTAGTTTTTCTTTTATTTAAAGTTAAGAAAATATTCTAATATTTAAAGCTTTATGAGGAAAATAATCTACCATAGAGATAAAAAGATATAGGTAGTTTATTCCCTTCATCTGTATTCTGTGTCCAATATAAACAAAGTAATTTGACCTACGTCATCGTAAGCTGAGCATAGAGATATAATCGATCTCTATGATCAGCTATGATGACGTAGGTCAAATTACTTTGTTTATATTGAACACACAAAAATACAGCTGAACGATGTTTCTCTGCTATTGAAGGGAATAAGTCTTCTATATCTTTATATCTCTATGTAATCTACCAACGTTAAAAGATTTAAAAGGATGTATCTTTAAATATTTTTAGTTGTGTTTTGTATTTGCATTATAAATATAACATCAATAATTAATTATAATGCAAATAATTTCTCAAAGAACAATAAAAGTTATATTTTAAGGAAGCAAAATATCTCAAATTTTAGGGTGCATTTTCATCATCAATTTGTATTCCTTAGGCCCCCCTACTGCTGAGCGGAAGGAGTACCGACGTATCGTTCGCCTCGGGGAAGACGTCCGACTTACTTGCCCGATGTCTGGTACTCCGAGTCTCATGTTTGAATGGAGCAAGGACATGGAGTCCATTCAGGAGTACTCCTGGACGCGATTCCGCATCAATAAAAAGTATCTGCGGATAAGTAGGACCTCTCGAGAGGACTCGGGGACCTACCACTGCAAGGGTACCAACGGATTCGGCTCTGAAGTCGTTCGAATCCAACTTATTGTCATAGGTAAGATCTGTTTTTTATATTCTTGTCAAACAAACTAAACTACATTCTTGACTTAGTGCATTTCAATGTGTGGTTCAAGTCAATAAATATGATTTCTGAAATAATGGTCAAAGTAATAGGACACACAAAAATGAAAAAAAGAACTGAAATTTGACAGAATCTCGCATTATTTATATCTTAAAACATATTGGACCTATTCACACAAACAACTACATTTATGGTATATGTATACACACATAATTGTCCTAATAATTTACTTGTAGATAATTGATACTACATAGTAATCAATAATACTTATATGATTTATCGTTACATCCAAATCTGAGCTATTTTCATGTACAGATTTGGATGTAATAAAATCATATTAATTTTAAGTTGTACGGTACAAAAAAAAAAAAAAACTTTATTTCGTATCTGAAGTCGTACAAACTCATGGAAATATTTTTGTATAACTTTTGCATTTATTTTATAATAAACTTTCTTCTTTTTATTCATTTCAATATGAGTGCCTCTAATAAGTTAAATTCGCTAGACCATTTTGTCATGCTCTGGCGTATACTTATAAATACATTTATTTAAAAATTATATGCTGGATAGCTCATGAAGTGTAGTACTCCTTTGATAATATATATCCTTCCAAAAAGCCAATAACTTTTAGCCATCCTTTATTCCCTTCAACAGTTAAACATTGATTATCTTTTGATATTTGAAATGAAATAATATGATTTTCTTTTCTTTTACTTCATTGTTTCAAAGGAGTATAATAGAGCAAAAGTGAATATTACGTCTTGGGACTTTTAATCAGAGATGAGGAGTAGCTTATCATCAGTTCACTTTTTATATGTCGTTGGCTACTTAGCATTCTTTATAAGCACTTTGAAACCAAGATTCTCTTCTTTTAATTTTATATGAACTCTTTTCATTTTCTAAAATTATATTTATTTAATATTATACTTAACCCTATATGTAATATTTACTCATCAAGTAACTATTTATTACTTAAGTTTATATTTTTTGTGACTCGGTTTATCCTTCTTCAAATCTTAGATCTATTAAAATGTTCGTAGTTATCCTTCAAAGAGGATTACTCCAACTTTGAATATAAACACTTACTGTTGTACTTGTATATTAACTTTTCCGAAAATTACATGATTGCTGAGTTTAAAAGGATTTATACCAGATTGTACGATAAGGCAAAATAACCTTATGCTAAAAAATCCCTACGACTGGCAGCATCGATTTATTTTCGCATCCTTTTTTTGCCCATATGATTCGATAGAATTGCATCCGACAGGATATAAATAAGCATTAAAATTAGTCTATCGAGCCTCGGATATTATCAATGCAGTAGACCAAAAATGATCATCCCCTCTCGGGATTCGAACTTGCGCCCCAGCATTGAGAGTTGAACACGCCTTAACACGTACGGCTTTGTTCCCTTTTGAACGACCAATCATTTAAAACAATTTCAACGCTTTTGCACTACAACAATAATTTTTGACTTTTATTATTACCTTTTTCATTCGATAGAAATTTATCCGTGCGAATATAAATCAAACTCAACTTTGAGAGCCGATCACGTCTCCTCTGAGCTCACACACTCCCTTATTTTAACGTTACAATCGATATTCACATGGATGTAATTCCATCAAACACAATTGTCAATAAACAAAAAATGTGTCTCATTATTTAAGAACTGTGAATAATAGTTTTTATTTGCAACTATCACATATTTTACCCAGATTAAAAAATGTCACCACTTATTTTCTGTGAACATTTTCTTTACAACGATTAATATAAATATAATAAGCAACACTAAATAGGTTACAATTTTTGTCATTTTTTAAAGATATTCAACCAACCATAATCGTAATAAATTGAATGATTTTGTAAAACAACACTATATCTATAATACGAGGGTTGGTCAATAAGTCCGTGACTTTTTGTATTTCCGTCCATATAATTTGGTTGACAACACTGCTCCTGTCAACAAGCATCTATCAGCTGACTTCTGTTAAAGTTTGAACACGCTGGGTCTTTTAGTTTGTGTTTGACAGTCTTTACAGACAAACAACTTCGTGAATTGTGTAGAAAATGGAGAAAAGTGAATTTTGTGTGCTCATCAAGCATTATTTTTTGCGGGAAAAGCCATCGCTGAAACAAAGGCTAAGCTCGATAAATACTATGGAGACTCTGCACCATCGATATCAATGGTAAAAAAGTGGTTTACAAAATTTCGTTGTGGTCGTACAAGCACCATTGATGCCGAACGCTCTGGACGCCCAGTTGAACTCGCTACACCAGAAACAATTCAAAAAATTCATGATATGGTGTTGGCCGATCGGAGATTGAAAGTGCGGAAGATTGTGGAAGCCATAGGCATATCACATGGGTCAGAGGTTTCGATTTTGAAAGATCACTTGGCTATGAAAAAGCTATCTGCAAGATGGGTGCCGCGTTTGCTCACAATCGACCATAAACGCAATCGGGTGACAACTTCGATGGAATGTTTGGCTTTGTTCAACAGCAATAAGGACAAGTTTTTTCGCCGATTTGTAACAGTGGACGAAACATGGATACACTACAACACACCAGAGACCAAGCAGCAATCAAAACAGTGGGTTTGAAGGGTGAATCGGCGCCGAAGAAGGCCAAAGTGGGTATATCAGCCAACAAAGTCATGGCTACTGTTTTCTGGGATGCACGTGGTGTAATCCACATAGATTACCTTCAGAAGGGAAGAACAATGAATGGCGAATATTATACCAGCTTATTGGACCGATTTAATGAGGATTAAAGAAAAAACGACCCCATTTGGCCAAGAAAAAATCAAGAGTCCATACATGTGTTGTTTCCATGGCGAAATTTTACGAATTACGCTATGAATTGCTCCCTCATCCGCCGTATTCTCCAGATTTAGCCCCGAGTGACTATTTCTTGTTTCCGAACCTTAAAAATGGCTTGCCGGAAAGAGATTTTATTCCAACAATGAAATCAACTCACAAACAAATACATATTTTGAGGACCTCGAGAAATCTTATTTTTTGGAAGGGATAAAAAATTGGAGAAACGCTGGACGAAGTGTATAGAGCTCAAAGGAGACTATGTTGAAAAATAAAATTAGCTTTTGTCAAAAAAACTTTGTTTCATTTAAAAAGTCACGGACTTATTGACCAGCCCTCGTAATACAGATAATAATTTGAAACATTGAATCATTCTGTTTCTGCTCGGACGATACCTCGAGTAATATTCTGGTTCATTAGGCAGTAGTACTGTCATTTACCAAAGAAAAAAATATATAAAAACCACATTCAATTATCCTCATCTCACTATTTGCAGATCCATTGGACTTTCCGCATTTAGAGGAGGGGGAGCTTCCGGACGTATATCCTCCGGAGTGGACTCCTTCCACACGTCACAACCTACGTGAGTCCTACGAACTCACCTTTGGGCAAAAGCTTCACCTCAGCTGCGAAGCACGAGGGAATCCCTCCCCAGTCGTCAAATGGTACTTTAAAGGACACGAGATCATGGGTCGTTCCGGAGAGCTCATACTCGAGTCAGCCTCCGAGACTGACTCCGGCCTCTACGCATGCAGAGCCTCCAACGCCCTGGGATCCCTCTCCAAAAATGTCAGCCTCCTAGTATCTGCCCCCAAGCGAGACCATCTCTCCGACCTCCTGGGACGGCGAAACAGTCTGGAAAAGCTGACTGTTGAAGAAGGGGAACCCGCAGCCCTAGAGTGCAAGGTCTCCAGCCCATTTGAACCCAATATCAAATGGCTCAAGCGGCTGGAAGCATGGGAAATCCCTGCGTACGCGGACGTCATTGAAGTTGAAAATAAAAAGTTTCGCTTTATTCAAAATCCCAACTCTGTCTCCATTCCCCTGCGTGAAGGAGAATTTGTCAACACACTATTCATACCAGAGGCCTCCCTCTCGGACTCTGGGATGTACTACTGCTTCATCGCTCTACGGGTGGACTACGAGTTTAAGAACACTTACCTCACTGTGATTCCTCGTAAGTATACAAGCTACTCAGGTGGGGATGTTTGTTCTCGGAGCAAATGGAAGCGTATTTTAGAACTCTTCTTAATTCATATACTTTAAAACTCACTACAAAAGGAGAAGTCAACGCAGTTTAGTTGGTGCACAAGATAACAGATAAAAAATGACTTTTTTTTTTTCTTAAAGAGGCATCATGAGATTGGACAGCATTTTTACTACATGCATTGAAGCTTTAACAAATAGTTCGAGTAAAGATATCAGTTGTAACCTTCAGTACAAGGGCATGTACATACATACATATCCATATATATATATATATATATCAGGAAACGACGGGTACCCGGCCCGGGTCCCGGCTGTTTTTTGAGTGTCCCGGTGTTGTTAAGCACCGGGCCGGGACTTAAATATTTTCTTTCGTTTGTCATTCATAAAGTGACAACGTATTTTGTTAGAAAGGAATTTTCGAAATATTATTTCTAAAAAAACGTCGTCACTTATTTTTTTTGGAAATTATTTTCTAAAAAAAACGTCGACACTTCAGAATGTCGAAGGAACAAAAATATATATTAAGTGTCCCGGCCCGGGTCCCGGTCGTTTCCTGATATATATATATATATATATATATACAGAGAATTTCATTGAATTGGGCTCGGGAAATAGTCCAATCTTTCAGTTTAAGTATGCCACCGTCTTTGTTTAATAATGTTCTTATATCTTGAAGCGCGATTAGTTAACTTTTTCCCTGTTAACCAATCACATGCTTTTAACGATCACAAACATCCCCGGCCTACTATGTATTACCCTTATAGAGCGGAGGTCATGAATTATTAATCCTCTAGCCTCCTTTCAGGAACTTCGGGGCAGTCTTCCTCATCCCCTTCTCAGGGGCCGGAGATCCAATACTCATCGTTATCATTATTCTAGCCATATTCGTCTTCATTCTTCTACTGTCCATCATTTTATGCATCCTTCTTCGACGCCGATCCAAGGGAGGCAGCAATAATAGTAATTGCCCGCTCCCAGAGTCTCCGATGTACAAGAAAATCTAATGACGCATCCGCCTCCCTCTCCACACTCTCCGGCAGAGGACAAAATCCCGCTTCCCGCTCCGCCGCCACCGCCGCATTCAGGCCCCCTGGGCCTCCAATCTTCCTACTACGACTCCTCGTCCACACTCTCCACCAATTACCTTCAGTCAGGCTATTATCCACCTCCGCCAACCTCTGTTACGTCACATAATGACTACGAGGTCCCCGTCTTCCGACCGCCGTCCTCACGCTACTCAAGAGACCCCGTGGGGGGTCTCTACTAGTCATCCCCCCTGAACAATGCATTCATCCAGCTCGAGACATATTATTTTTCTTTACATGTATTTTAAGTTCTCAAGGAGTTATAGAAAAAGATTTTGTTTCTAATTCAGTACTGACTAAAGCGTTAAAGTAAAGTACTGCATGCAAGGAAAAAGTAACCCAAAAAAATTGGCCAAATTTTGGTTATTTTCTTTAACGTTAGATGTCGCTAGTCCATGAAATTACGTCACAATCCTGTTTAAAACCGGTTTAAAGGGTTTGATGATTTGAAATATATCAAATCACTACAACATTGTGCGGATTCCAAATAAAAATAATAAAAACACTTTGTTATTATTTTCAAAGAGCTCTAGCATCAAAGCGCCCCTTACGGACTAAAGAAGAACTAAAATTTTGGCCAATTCCTTTTGGAAAAAAGGAAGAATTTTATGTTATGAATGTGCTACTTTACTTTAACGCTTTAGTACTGTAAAAAGTAGGGTTCACTACAAAGTTAAATATACTATTCATTCTATAGAATATTTTATATATTTGGGGCTCTTTTGAACTCTCAGCGCCCTAGACCATGTACATCGTCACCCTTTATCGAATAGAAGCAAAAACTCCAATACCATTTACTGGGAACAAATAGTGTAATCAACTACTCTAATATAACCCTTATTGTTAGGCGTGACGTCACGCGGCTACCTTGTTATTACTTTCAAAGTCTCGTCTCCCCTTGGGAGTCCATATTCATTCAGACAACATTCTTTATTTGTGAAATAAAGAATAAATGTATTAAAGTTATTTTGCACTTTGAGTTTTAATAAATCGTTAATTTTATTATAAAAAACATGTATTTTCATTCCATATGCGTATTCGGAACTAAGTGACTCATCACCAACTGAAAAAAACAATAAGAATGAAATTTCGTTGAAATTTGCATTACTTATATATTTATATAAACAATTCGGAATACTATAGAGCAAATGATTTATAGTATGTAGAGCTTTAGGTATGAGTGGATTCCAATTATCTCTCTATTAAACAATGCACTTCAAGAAGCACCGAAGAAGATCAAATTATCATTATGATTATATCATGTGAAATACAATCGCTTTAATTAGTGCGTATTGATTCGTTTGCTTTTTTAAATAAACTTCTTTTCAAGAAGAAGAAAGAAAGACGACGATTCAAGAAGCTTATGTTAAGCATATTCTTGATGGAAAAAGACTGATAAAACCCCGGAATGTCGTACATATGGAAATGATTCTTGTAGGAGATAAGATGTGTGTAGTAGATGTATGTATATGAATTTAGACGCGTCTTTATACTCTGTACATTCAACATCTAATTACATCTACAGAGTTATGGGAGTTTCCCCTATGAAAGTGTCGGAGAGTGATTTATGCATCAAAGGCTTTATAAATGTATGCATGTAGTCTACTACGAAACAGAATCCCACAAATGTGATTGGTTCAAAATAGTTTTGACAGGAAAAGGCAGTTCATATAAAGAAATAATATTTTTTAAAAAATATTTAACAATTTATGTTGAATATACATACTAAAAGGGGTAATAAATGATTCTTATTGAACCCAAATGTACGATCTCAGCGTCATACATTAACATCCCTTACATAAAAAAATGCTACTAACAAAATTAAATTACATAAAAATTACAAATTTTGATTAGCCAAAAACATGACTAACATGTATTTGACGTTAAGGAGGGAAATATTATGTTATATCAAGAGAGGGCACACAAAAAGGAGTACCGCTAGTTGGAAAGCCCTTTTGTCGTTATCCTTGTATTAAGAAAATATAAACTTTTCTTCTGAACTATTTAAAAACATAGCCTGGAAGTTCGCCTTTTCTATAGACATACGTTATTCTTCCCCTAAATCACAATGACACCATTGCAAAGTGAATCCGTATAGCGACCAATCATTTATTGCCTAGGTTTAATGTTTCATTCAGAAGTGCTTTTGTAATTGTATATAAGTATTTATTTCGCTGCCTAAGGCGTCCGCTTTTCTTTTCGCATTATAATTTTAATATTCATGTGGATAGATACCTTTTCGGGTTCTTAATATTTAATGGAGCAATAAAAAGTCTTTTGTTTAATGGGTTTTATTCAACAAAGGCATAGGGGTATAAATACACACACAAAAATGTATATATTTATCTTATATAATGTACTAACATATTAACTTATAAAAAAATACTTAAGTGAAGAAAGTGTTTAAGCTCAATGAAAGTGTTAGCAACTCTAAATACTGAAAGAACGGATTTATTTCCCGAGAGGAGAAGGACTTTTTGATCAATTTTATTTAAAGTATTCTAGGTTCCATTATATGTTATTTACAGGGGTGTGCAGGCAAATTTAGACTAACTTTGAGTACTTGTATCTCAGAAACCAGTTAGAAGCTTAAAAATGTATGAACTGGTTAGGATATCCTATGAGCTTTGTTCAATAACAAAAAGATTGAAAATGTCCTCGGAACTTGAGCGCAGGACGGCCATTATTGTGGCGCTCCGTTGCGGCCGTGCGCCCAAGGAGATCATCGACTTCTTCAAATTCCCCAAAGCTACTGTTTACAGCATTGCCAAGTCCTTCAATGAGTCGGAGGACATCGAGGAAGGATTCCTAACACCGGAAAGGAAGACTCCAGACCGATTTGGTGCAAAACTGGTGCTTAGAGAATGTAAAAAAACACATATATTGTTTTCTTGATCCAATGGGCATGTATTATAACGAGTAGAAATTTATTTATATTAAAAAACCAAAAAATATTCTTAAAAAATCAACAAAGAAATCACTCAAAAACCAATGACAAAAGTTAGTATAAACAAAAGAGAATATTATATATATATAAATAATTTATGTATGCAGCAAGGTTTTGTTTAGCTCCTAGATTGGACCCACCATAATAAGATGGTTCTTCTTCTTCTTCCTCGCAGAGTCGGCAAATTGGGCTTATGACCTTTCCCATCTTGTAGAGATGCCTGTTGAGGCCACTGATCATTTCAACGATGACGTAGATTTGAGCCCGTTTGTATTTAAAAATCTTACTTCCGATATAGGGATTTAGTATGAAGAGTTTAGACTGGCAGCAAGTGCTCATGCACGCCATGCAGTCCTCCATTCTTTCAAGGTTGCTTGTCTGAGGGCATTTTTTGTTTGTCGCATGGATATAGGCACGTAAACGGGCGTGCCCCTCCTAGCAACGTCTTTAGCCAAAACGTCGGCATACTCGTTTCCAGTATTGTTATCGTGCAACAAGGTATTTGAGTATAAAATGGCAATTGGTAAAACTTATTTTTGTTAATACAAGTTGAACCAGGGACACCCCGGAAAAGGAACTCCCTTCTTTCCCATATTTTATTATCATTTTAATCCCACCGCTCTTTATAAACATAAACAAATGCTTCATTTCAAAAGTTATTAGACAGGATATATTAAACTTCCCGCAGCTCCCTTCCTTTTGACATGACCCAATCCTTAGTGCTTCAAGTTTCCGCGGCAAACACAAATAACAATAATAATAATATTAAAATCTGTTGTCACGTTTTATTAACTTCGGAAGGAATACAAACAGGTGGAAATCAAATCGGTTTCTTTGAGTGCCTTCATATTAACAAAAATATAAATAATAAGAAAAAGAAAAAACACGTACGTGACTCAAGCCTCAAAATGGCCGTCCCCTAAAAACTTAACTCTTGTGACACCCGCCACTTGCTTTTTTACATGGACGAACATTAAATCCATGTCAGCAATAAATTCTCACTTCGTACAAATCACTTTTTCTCTCTCCCTCTTGCCGGGCTCAAATATCCATCCACTTTTACACTGTGTGTGTGTGTATAACTATCGAATTTCATTTGACCCCCGGGAAATAAGGTTAAAAAGATATGAGTACAAAAGTAAAATATAAATACAAAAAAACATCCCTCAGGGTCAAAGAGAGGTCAGACCAGAGAAAGGCGCTCATTCAAATGTAAATGTGCAAACTAAAAGTATACTAATTTTAGTCAAAAATATGAGGAGGGCAATGAAAAAAAAAGACACCACTTTCTTATATATATTTTCTATATATATCGTACATCATGAACTATGTTTCATATAAAAAGTTACTCATTAAAAAAGAAAAATTGACACAAAATTATTTACTTTTTTGGCCCTGGGGCACTCATATATTTCATTTGATTTATCTCAATATTTACATATAAAATAGTAATAATGTATAACTCAAGCACTGAAATAAACTATAAAAAAGAAACACGTTAATCAAGCATAAAATTATTGTAAAAAAATATATAATATAAGTATACAAATAACAGAATAAAATAAAGTTGCATTGAAATTTCTAATTATTTCTTGCTATGTTTAGCATGGTACAAAATAAAATACTTAATACAAGTAATAGTATTTTTTGTACACAACGGTACTAGTATATTTCAAGTAATAGTAGTTATTTATCCAAAAAATCTTATTTACAAGAAAACAGAAAATATCATCAGCCCGACACTCCAGAATGCTAAAACGTATATAAGTTATTATAACTAAAACACTAAGAATACGGAGAACTAATAGCTTATGGACTTTAAATCGGATTATTATCTTCGTTTAATTATGTATGCGTATTATCTGTCTTTGTTCATTAACTTTGTATTTTAAATTCGTTACATCATTGTTACAGAATTCATTAGGGTACGAACTTTAGGTCTTTAAATGGGAAATAATTATAAACTAGAATGTTTATTTATGTTTTATTGTAAAAGCACAATTTCCTATTTTATATTTATTTAAGTATGTTACTTTTGTCACTAGATAAATAAAGGCTTGCTGATGAGGAAAAAAAATATATATATATATATATAAATTAATGTTTAATTATGTTTTTACACATTAACATCATTTATATATTGTACATTCCCTTTTTTTGTGCTTGTATATATTTTTATGAGCTGTGTAATAATATATATATATATATATATATATATATATATATCTTATAATTATATATATATATATATATAAAACACCAATCAGTAACACTACTATTTGTCATGATAATCGGGATAGTTCTAAATAGTTCTAAAAATATATATATATAGGGATGCCATCACACTCCCTATTTAATTGAGTATATGAAGTCTCACTTTCTCTATGAAATGTGTTATCTGTCTCTCCATACATTTGAGAGAATAACAAATTTATAAAGCGCTAAAAATATATTTAAATTGTACAGCCATTGTTATGCATTATTTTTTCTTACATTCATGGAATTGTATCTGTATGGATATGGAAAAGCATTTACATTAAAATTTGTCCATGGAACATGTTTATATTATTTTGATTGAAAAATTTAATTTCAACCAAAGTTCCCCATTTGTTTTGTTGATTTTAATAACAAAATGATGGAAAATACTATTTTATTTGAGTATTGTTACTTTTCTAAGATTGATTATGGACATTTACCTATATAAAAATTGTAACTGAAGTAAGAATTTGTAATTGATTAGACAATCTTTTTTAAACTTTAAGATGTGACGTTAAATGCTCAAATGCTAAATCAATGCAATGCGTAACAGAATAACTAATTTATGATATGAGAAAAACATTTTCAAGCTTACATATGACGTCATACGTAAAAACAAATAAATAATGAAACCCTTACTATAAGAAACTTTAATTTATATACTACTATTGCAATTTAAACTAGATTGAGACGTTATTAACTTTAAAAATACCCTTTCTATCTTAAAGAATCAATCTAACATGAATGATAACTACTTTTCCAAACCCAACATTCGTTATTCATATTCCTATTGAATAAATAAACGCGCTTCTTACTAAAGCGTTAAAGTAAAGTAGCGCATGCATAACATAAACTATTTCTTGTTTCCCAAAGGAATTGGCCAAAATTTTAGTTTTCTTTAGTCCGTAAGGGGCGCTTTGATGCTAGAGCTCTTTGAAAATAATGACAAAGTCCTTTTATTATTTATATTTGGAGACGTTTTTTATCTTGAAAAGTGTTTTTGACAAACTTAATCCTTTAAACCGGTTTAAATAGGATTGTGACGTAACTTCATGGACTAGCAACATCTAACGTTAAAGAAA
Organism: Caligus rogercresseyi; assembly: GCA_013387185.1. Lineage (NCBI taxonomy): Eukaryota > Metazoa > Arthropoda > Copepoda > Siphonostomatoida > Caligidae > Caligus > Caligus rogercresseyi. Next base: position 13,594,636 of record CP045897.1, on the reverse strand, counting down.
ATAACCAAAATTTGGCCATTTTTTTTGTTTGTTTACTTTTTCCTTGCATGCGCTACTTTATTTTAACGCTTTATTTCTTACTATATATCACTCACGACGGATGGTTAACTTCTTATCGTTTCTATCCAAGGAGGCTTGAAAGGGTGTGAAAATTATATATGTATAAATATGTTTTTCCAGCTAATTGTAGCAATTACCTTAAAAAATCCTCTCTTGTTTGAGGGCAAGGTTTAATACACCTTCCTTTTAGCTGCTTCATCCTCCCCTAAGTAATTATGATTCAAGTCATGATGGTTAAATATATATTTTTATTTCTTTGCCTTTTATGAGTATATACCTTTGTGCCGCTACAGAGAAGAAAAAAAACCGCGCTCATAAAATGGCTTCTTCTTCATTTTATTTGAAAAAAAGGGAGGGAAAAAAGGATACAGGCGCATGCTTTGCTTTTATGATTACTTTCGTATGCTAATTTATAAAAATCAAGGCAGTTATTCTCACTACTCATCCTCACTTAAATCTTTTCCTTCGGTTTTCTAATAAATTAAGAAGGGGCAGGGATCCTGTTTCCCCCTAGGGCGGATTGGAGTACATCACATAAGAGTCATATGACTCTCAGGATGTTTGATTTAAGGGGGGTTAGAGGTATCCATTGTGGAGCTTTTAAAAAAATTGATTTATTGCCTGAGTGTGCCAACGTGAAGGATATGGAAATAATGGTCTACTTTCAGTATAGATGTATTGCATGTTAATAAAAGATTTACTTTTAGGCCAGGAGTTCAATACCTACATCAAGCATGGAGAGCCAAATGGGATTATAGAGTTTAGAGCAAGGCTTGTGAATGATGAGCAAATGCAATTTGTTGTATATTTGATTAAAGATCAAGAGAAATTAGCGCTCCCATCAATTACATAGCAATAGCAACAAATTGTTATAAAATTGTTTAAAAAATACTATTTTCCACAAAATATCAGTAAATTGAAATATATAAATTATGAACATGAAGTAGGATGATATTTTTGTGCATTTGTAAGTTTTAATGAATATGATCGGAGAACAGATCTAAAAGATTTATTTACAATATAAGGATACATCAATCAAACCCCTTAGTGATATTATGATCAAAAATATAAAATTGTGCATGCCAAATTGGCGTCAATCCGCTAGATAACTCTGATCCCAAGGCCTGGTTTAAAGCAGATAGAAGAGGGAGCCTTAAAAAATCATCCAATACCTGATAAAATCAGTATTAAACCCAAGTAGACCAGAAAAAAGTCTTTATCATTTATGTAAAAATATTTCAGATCCAGCTATATTTTAGTAGATATCTTGTATGTAAGGAGGGCATTCTATTCGATTCTTAGATGCTAAAAAAGACTACACATGTAGTTTATCCAGCGATTTTCTAATGAGCATGTAAACTATATATTAAAGTCATGAATTGCTAGCTTTATTCCTCATTTTCCAGTTTTTTTCTCATTTCTTGACCATACATGACAAAACAAGTTTTGTTTCCCTTCTATATGTCAAATACATCAACTCATTAAACTCGTTGGGATAAGACTGTGAAATACGTTGTTGAGTGTACTAATAATGCTTATAAAGTGTATATCCATAACAAGTTATGCATCAGAGAAAAATTCCCTCGTTGACAAATGATAGTATTATAAATACATACTTATGAAATATATGACAAATGTTTGCATTCTCATATTCATAAGAATTATTTTTTATTGAGAGGAATTGCATTTGATTGCATTTGTATAGTTTTACGGAATGAGAGGTTCCACAAAAAAGAACGTCATCAATAGTTTAGTAAAATTACAAGACACATAAATAAATAACTTTGAGTTTTCAATGTTGTTTTTGTATAAACCAGCAATCATGATGGGGTTCACTCGGATAATGACACGACTACATAGGTACACCTTTTGATAGAAAGGAATGCTGTTATAGTCAGTCCTCCTATTGCAAAATTGTTGTAAGGAAAAAAAATCATCAATAAATATGTCATTAATACTCTTCATTTTGGATAACAAACTTCTTTTCATCTTCCTTATTTGGTATTTGTGTCAAAGACGAGTAGACATGAAAAATGTTTGCGGATCTCTTTGTATTGAAGAAGGAATCATTAAGGAGGAATCAAATGTTTTCACGATTTTGGAACTTGATAGAAAATTACATTTGGATTTGAGAAGTACTGATATTTGACATATTTTAACGAATAATAATTATACATTAATTTTTTTTGATCATTTCGATCCCTTCTTTTAACACCTTTCAAACAGAGAAAATATGGTATTCAAAAACATTAATTTACATCAGACTTGTTGATTTATTGTTCATTTGTTGTCATTCGCGAACGATGAACTAAAAAGTTTTGACGAACAACAAACGATAAGGAAAATTCCTTATCGTTCGTCGTTCGTTTTTTTGGGGCCACAAAAAAGACAAAGATTTTTTTAAGTTTTCATTGGACAAATTTCCTTTCTGAAAGAAACGTTATCACTTTTTTCAGAAATTTATTTCTAAAAAAACATCATCACTGTTTTTCAGAAATTTATTTCTAAAAAACGTTGTCAATTTTGTTCAGAATGGCGAACAACAAACGAACGATGAACGACGAATGAGTCAATTTTAAATTAACGATAAACGACGAACGATAACTTTTGGCGAACGACAAACGAACGATGAACAACAATTTTTCGCGAACGTCAACAAGTCTGATATATATATACATGTATATATATATATCCAGATATAAACAAATATAAATATATATATATATAATATACATGTAATATACATATATATATATGTATATATATATATATATATATATATATATATATTGAGCACGTTTTTGTAATGGAAAGGTATCTTCAAGTCCAACATCCATCAAATGTTTTTCCTTTTACCCCTCCTCATGGGCAATGTCTCTGGAAGGATTTAATTTAACAATGGAGATATATAGATAACAACAAACAACAAACGCCGCCGTGTCCATCAAGACACACTCAAAGACAGAATGAAACAATGCAACATTAACATGCTTTCTCTCAATTGATAAAGGAGGAAGGCGGAAAATAAAACTATCTTATGGATTCCGATGCTCTCTCTCGTTGTTTTTATATATTTATTTTCTACATGGATTTCATGATAATGGAACTTACTTCGAAGGATGGCCTTTCCGACTAACTCATAAATCAGTCGGAGACAGTTTTCGTATGTAATGTCTTAGGATTGATTTTTTCTTGTTATGAAATATGATCATTTATTCCCATTTTTTAAAAATAAAACAAATTATAAAATGGCGTCAAGTTCATTTTACATTATTTAAGCTTAACAATGGATCTTAAAATTTTATACCTACGAACTATATCCACATGTACTAGAGTCACATTTTTTAGTATTATAAACAATGTAGTGTCCTAGAAATATAAAAAAGTGAAAGGACGCATCATAGGAACGGCATTCACTTCGTTGTCATCTTTATTGGCAAGACTTTATAATTGCAAAATAGTGAGCAACATATTTGCTAATTTCTTCGTTGCTGGATTCAACCCCCAAGACAGTACGTAGTCATTATTCCTTCCAAATGAACATTGTTCCTCTTTTCTCCTGTCTTTACTGGAATTTTTTTCAAAAAGTGGGTTGTTTAGGGGGTTTATGAAAACATATATGTTTATATCTATATGTATAAGTCAAATATAATAGAATCTTAAATACAATCTCTTTATAATATCAAATTAGATACGCCACACGATGTCTAGTTATAAATTAGGAAAAAAATATGTTGTCACATATATATTCATAAATAAATATTATCTATAACAATGATAATTTTATTAGGTATTAAAACGAAACAACACATCAAATGTTTACTGATGATATATATATATATATGCGTTTAACTTTCAAAATAATAAATGTCTCTAAATGACCAGCATTCCAAAATGAACGAAGAAGCAAATATTATTAAATGAAATAGACATGTAATTTAAAAATATATATCTGAAAAATAAAAAAATTGTGTATAGATGTATATTTGAGCAAATAATGACTACATCAAAACTATTGTTATATTGTCATATAATTGGGAAAATATTTTTGATAAGTTTTAATGTGAAAATAAATTTATATTAGTTCAAAACATAAAAAAAGTTTAGCAATATTAGAAAATGTTAGAATTCTACAAGGAAATAAAAGTAATTGTACATATAATTTGCTAAATAATACATAAACTTTTGGTGTTTCGTAATGTTGAGTTCATAAAAAAATATATAAATATACAATTAAGTTAATATCATACAAGAAAAAAGAAGGTCTGTTTTAATATATATTTAAAATTCCATTCATGATCAACATTCTAAAACAAACAACGAACTAGATAAAAACGGATAAATTGACTTATAATTTAAAAACACTTTAATCTCAATAAAATTTTAAAGTATAAAAGTATTTACGTATAATACAAATTAAAATTACATCTCCAAATGTGATTAAATGATCAGTAATATGGGAAAATATAGGAGTCAACCAAAAAAGTTAATTATTCCATTTATGAAAAACTAAAAATGCATGCCACTTTTTCAAAAAAAATGTCCAACAACGAACTCATAGATTTACCAGTCAATTTTGAACACTAGCTTACTAATTGTGATTCAAGTGAACATAATACTGTTTCTAAGGTTTGAATTATTAACTTTCTCATGATTACTATTACACACATCAGTACGTTTTTTATTGAACTTCGGGGGTGGATCATGTAAACAAGGCACAGAACGCACGCAGGAAGGGAAGGGTCTATTCAATCACTCTTACATAAACAGTCGTATATATTCTCAATTTAGAGAAGAGCGAGGAGAGAGAGAGGCGTAAGATGGGCTGCTAAGAGATTTATTTGTGTATCGAGGATTTGGTAAATATTTATATTAGAATGGAATGAAGGAGAGGAATAAAAGTATGATCACATTCAATCATGAGCACTCTCCATACTTGCATGATCAAAAAACGTTTATAGGGAGTTATTTAGGCTAAGCCATTAAATATCTTTATTTACAAAAGTATTTGATGTATGTAAGGCTTTATTTCGTTTGGCATAACCGTTAATATATTTGTGAAGGGGCATCTTTTAATTTGCTTGGTTCAGGATCTCTGAGTACAAAGAGTAGATGTATGTTTTTTTTCTTCTCTAAGACTTTATTGATATAGAGATATTACATATAAAATTATAAAATAAACATTTAAAATTAAACCTCTAATCGAAAATCTAGCAGCACTATCTACAAAAATAATTATAAAAAACTTTAAGGAAACAAAATAGTTATTAAAAAACACACATAAGAAATAATATCACAAAATAAAAAAGATTTAAAAAAATAATTATTTGTTTGTCTTTTGGCAAATTTCTTGTACTGCTTCAGGATCCGTTGTAGAAGTTGAAGATGTTCTCAGCGGAGACAGACGAACAAATCGTACCAGATCCCCCACATAGGGTATATGTTTATTGATCGAATATACAAAGTATTGACTAAGTTTATTTTTTATTTACTACAAAACAATTAGAAGAATATTTTATTTACTCGAGTAATTTAATTTATACTGAGCTATTTGGTGCTTAATCAGTTGTAGCCAATGGATAAACGGTAGATTTCAGTTTTTGAGGAATTTATCAAACTGCGGTCACATATGA
>CP045897.1:13554344-13588843 GCA_013387185.1 Caligus rogercresseyi | reverse complement strand
GGTGAACATAGAATATGAAAATTGTGTTAAAATAAAATAAATAATAAAAATAATAAAATCATATTAGACCTTAGCAGATCTAATTTTTATAAGTCAAACTACACTTTTCCTATTATATTTTTATGATAAGGACCCACATCAAAGAAGACAAGTTCTCTGGCTTAAATACAAAATTAAAATTGTTGTAAAAGATAGTCACTAATTGGCCCAAAATCCGAAGTGCATACGACACTCGATCAATAAATACCTTGATGTTTCTCTTGCTTCCTTCCAAAGATAACAAGTTTTCCCCTCATGGCCCCTCCATATAGGACTCCCAATTGTGTAGCCAACCCATCTCCAGGGGGCTCTTATATTCCGCTGGCCAGACATTGTCGTGCTGGGATCCAACATCAAGGTATATGGAAAAACAAGGTATGTTCTTATTGGGCTGACCACTCGCTTGCCGGCGATTTCTAACGACGTCACACCGGCAAGCGGGAAGAATTAAATTTTGGAATGATTTTTTCGCTTATGGCATCAATTTATAGTGCTATAATATTTTGAAACGTCACGAATAATAATAATAAGATTACTACTGACGTTTTACTATTTATCAAAAACAAGAAAAAAACATACATGGTATTCTATGTACCTTGTTCAACTAGAACCTTGTATGATCTGTGATACCCGTTATGGGGATTGATGATAGTAGATAAGCATGATGAGGAGAGACAGAAAGACAAGAACACTAACCCAATCACACACACACACAATCCCAACACCCTCTTTCTAATAATCCTCATATGCCACATTCTTAACATAATTTTACAAAAAAAAGAGAGGAACTTAACAAAAAAAGAAACATTCTCTACCTGAGAAAGAGACAATAAATATTTAACATAGGTAGGTGATATAAGCTTATATTTAAGTATGTATGATATGGAAAAGCCTTCCCCCCAAAAAGACACTTTTTATAAGTATATGTGGTGTAAGCTTTACCAGCAGCCCATTGCTTAGAAGCATCGCAGAGAATATAAAGAAGAAAAAAATAAAGTATTTGCAGACCCAAAAAGCTGTTTTTGATACTTATGGGAGTTGTATTTTACTAAAGATATGTTACGCAGTTGACAACTATTTATTATTCTATAATATAAAGAGTAACATCTTTTAAAATTGGGTGTCTTTTTCTTTAATATGTAATCAAATGTTATTTACATCTCTCCAGCAATCAAAGGATCCCATGAATGATATTTTCACATTATTTTTATGATAATAATATGCGTTTTATTTAGTCATGGATATTTGTCCAGAACATAGACCTACCTTTATAATAACGGAATGCATTATATACTGAATACAAAAGAAGTAAAAGCAATGTCGGAGTCAGCCACTGATTGGCGTCATCTTAATCCCTTTTAAAACAAAATATATATTATGCAAGTCGATGAAACCATGAATAGAAGGATGGAATACTTGTTATCATCCCTTCGAGCAGTCCACATACCAGGTCTCAAGAAATAGAAACAGGGATAAACGGCAAGTGTATACCATTGACGTCATTATAGGGTTTTGTTGAAGCATGGTATATGATGACATCACTGGATATTATTTTGTAAGATGTGTTTTTTCTTCTATTTCCAAGACATCATATTTCTTTCAACATATTGAGGCAGTCAAATTAGCCAATATATAGAGTTTTTGTTTTCTTTTGAGTGGTCCAGAGCCTTCAATTTCCTCCGGGAATGCCCAAGCATTCTAGTTCCCTCCAAATAATAAATGGAATATAAAAAGACTTTAAAAATACGGCTTCCTATAGGCATTAGGTCGAGCAAATAATAAAAATATCACAAATGATTTAAATATTATAAACGACAATTCCATAAAGATTAGGGAAATGCGGGATTAGTTCTCCTGCATTTATTTATCATTTTTTCTGTTTATTTTTCACTTTTATTCTACCCCTGCAGATTGTTGATCCATATATCGTCTTATATGACGAAACAAAATAATTATTTCCCTTAGTATAAGCAGTTGCTTTAATTATTAATATTAAGAGATGTTATTGAATAAGATCATTTCAAAGAAACTAAATTTGAGAAGAGAAAGGGAGCGTGATAAATAAGTGTGTTATGACGTGTATTCAATTTATATGTTGAAGGCGCAGGTTCGAATCCTCTCGAAAGGGGAAGGTCAGTTTTGGTGTACCTCATTGATAAGATCCTAGGTTCGAGTGACTAATTTACACACTAGAGTGCTTATTTATTTCATGTCGGAAGCTGAATTCTATCGAACATAATAGGTCAAACGTAATTTGTGCACTTCTTTTTGAGCTAATGTTTCTAACTACTGCTGCGTGGGAAGTTAAGCTTTTTTAATACGAACTATTTTTATTCAGCACTCTCTTTTTCTTCCAATCAATCACGTTCGAGAAAAAGGTCCACGCTTGTTATAACGTTACATTATATATTTGAGGAAGTTTTAATAATAATATGATAACTGACGTTGTACACTCCATGAAGATATATAATAAAGATATATAATATTCCATATAGGATCAAACCTATCAATTGTTGCCACTCAAAAAATGATCGTTAGATACAGGTGACCGTTATAGACAAGTTAATGCTAACACAAGTTTGACAGTATTTTGGGCTTACTCATTTCAAATCATAGCTAGAAAATATATATCAAGGTCTTGATGAATATTTCTTTATATTTCGTGATGAAATCATCACTAATATATATATATATATATATTCATTTCTTTATTGTACATAAATACGTACGTTGCTTGAATTCGTTAGGCATATTGTTAATATCCATAGCTCTTACTAATCGCCATGAAATTAAATTTTCATGATAACGACATTTTCCTAACATATGAAGTATTTAATAATACATTCATATATCTACAACAAAATATATTATGTACATACACAAAGTGTGAGTACGTTGCAATATAAATTATTTTGTATTATTTAAATATGTACATGGGAGGTCTTCTTATTTCGTGTCCCCATTAACTTTATACGTAAAGTATACACACACACACACATATATATATATATATATATATATATATATATATATATATATATATATATATATATATATATATATATATATATATATATATATATATATATATATATATATATATATATATATATATATATATATATATATATATATATATATATATATATATATATATATATGACTTGTTGATGTTCGCGAATAATTGTCGTTCGTCGTTCACCAAAAGTTAAGATTGAATCGTTCTTCGTTCATTGTTTGTTTGTCGTTCGTCATGATAAAAAATGACATTTTTTTAGAAGGGAGGTTTTTTTCGTAATTTTGAAAAAAAGTGATGCCGTTTTTTTGGTATGGATTTTTTCCCATGAAAAAGAAAAAATGTTTGAATTTGTTTGGCGCCAAAAAAGGCGTTGTCGTTCGTCCAATTTTTCGTTCATCTTTCATCATATATATATATATATATATATATATATATATATCGAAACAACCAATACACTTTTTTTCGCCGGGACCTAGGCCGGGACTTAATTTTTTCAAGCCGGGACTTCAGTATATTTTTGTTCCTTCGTTTATCTGAAAGTGACGACGTTTTTTAGAAAATAATTTCCTAAAAATAGTGACGACGTTTTTTCATTTAGAAATAAAAATTCCTACAAAAAAAATTCTGGAAAAAAGTGACGACGTTTTTTTTAGAAGAATTTTCTAAAAAAGTCACGGCCCTGTGATTTTTAGACACCGGCCGCGCCGGGTAACTGATATTTTCCTTTATATTTATATATATATATATATATATATATGTGTGTGTGTGAGTGTGTGTGTTTGTGTCTATACAAACTTTGCATAAAAGGAACTTATCAAATTCCCCCTCACTGCCGTAGTTTAGTCTATCCCAGCATTTAACGGACTCTAGGTCTCGGCAATCATCAAAAGCCGCAGTTTTAATTGTTGATAAATGTTATATACAGATACTAACAACACTCAAAGAAAATAATAATCATTATAAAGATTATTCATAAGAAGCCTCCAAAAATGCTTAGTCATGTTCATATCACTGATCAGCAAATTAAAGCTTTTTATTCAGCTTTTATATGTTGCTGTATATATACTTCAAATATGCATAATATAATATTTATTTTATGTTTCGTGAAACAAAGATTCTATGTATGTTAATGGGAGCAAGGATAGGTCGTCCGTGGCTCTGGGAACGACAAACATACGTACACATACACACACACATAGATTGAGAGAGACAAATAAAAAATAAAAGTAAACTAATATATATGAGTATATTTTTTCTCTTATTTATGTCAAAACATGAACACTTAAAATACGAACCTCTATGTTCAACTTTAAATAAACAGTTTGTATTTCAAAACAAATAAATGTTTTTTTTTCTGAAAATAACAACAATAAGGATGAAAAAACATAAATAAGCCAAATGAGTTCATAGCTCTGTTTTGAATATTATAGGGTTTTTTTTTACAAAAAAGGACATATAATTATGTGTTTATAGACAAAGCATTGTAGAAGCAAAGCATTTTTTCAATAATCAACTCTACAGAAAAATAATAATTTTATTATTATTCAACAGTTCAAATTTTAAAATATGTACAGGGAAGTAAATACATATAAACCTATTATTTTTATACATCTATTATTAGCATATATATATATATATATATATATATATATATATATATATATATATATATATATATATATATATATATATATATATATATATATATATATATATATATATATATATATATATATATATATATATATATATATATATATAAATATAATAAGGAATATAATTACTTAAATAACTAATTATATTTAGTTTTTATAAAGAATACTATTTAATAAAATACAAATAACACTTTTATATATATATATATAATAAGGAATATAATTGTTTAAATAACTAATTATTTTTAGTTTTTATAAAGAATACTATTTAATAAAATACAAATAACTCTTTTTGTGTTACTGAATGCCCATTTACGTTATTTTTATTAATGAAATTTGGTTGCATGCAGTACTTATTCTTCTCCCAGGATATCAATAATCTCTAAAGCTTTAGAAACTAGAAGGATATAATACATTAGTTTTTCACCATAGCTCTTGATTTTTAATAATACTTTTCATGACAAAATATATGTAGTCGTTGAACTAGCGTTTTTCTTTGTGTTCAAATGATTTCACTTGAATTTTACCGTCTTTACAGAAGGAATCGGGTCAAAATGGCTCATATATAATTCGAGAAAAAATAATTATTATGGTTTTACTTGTCGACATTCTCTAAACAATGGTTTATGTTGTAGTAATTGCATTAACTAATTGATTGATGAGATCACATTTCAAAAATACAGATGATATGCTTCGAATTCAACTATAATGACGTTAAATGGGATTTTATCATTTATATGCTTTGAAAAGTACATTTATCTTATTATACAAATCATTTTTTAAAGAAAAAATATATAATTGAAAAACTAATTATTTTCAATATAAAATAACATTTCGAAAGCGGGATGAGCATAACATTTTTACAAATCAATGATAAATAATAATTTGTTCAGATTATGATATTTAGAAAGACTTCAAATAATAAATAATATCCCACGAACAAGAATATCTGTCAAATAGATATTAATTAATTAATAACAGTAAAAATAGAATATATATGTTTAAATTGAAATTTTTATACTCGAAAGCTGATCCATCAAATCACATATTTCGTTAGGGATGGTTTTATCTCCATTAGTGAATTATTCAGATAGTGGAAGGTAAATATTGATCAGACTCATTGAAAAGATCCAGGTTCGATGGATTAAGTTTATTATTCCAATGTTTATTCAATATATTCAGATATTAAAGTTCCAAATTGGATTTTTTTCTTAATCACTTCGTTATGATTTCATATTTCTATGATCTAGACCAGACATTGGCAAACTAAGACCGGCTGGCCGTATACGGCCCGTTAGATAATTTAATCCGGCCCGCAGAGCTTGTCCAGTAATTAAAATAATAATGCTTCATAAATCATTAATTACGTCTTGTCCATCCCGTTTCACCGATAGATGGCGCGCTGACATTTAGGCCGCACCTTACTCTTTATATCTCTATTGAATTTTCTCATTACCATTTGAGCCCTTCTGTAAAAAATGAGCGGACCAAAGAAAAGTGGACAGTCAATGTACTACCATAGTGGCCCGCAAGTCAAAAAGTTTGCCCATCCCTGATCTAGACCAATAAAATTATAAAAAGAAGTTGGGGGTAACATGTTTTTACTGATTTTACTAAAAATAAATAATGTCACTTCTTATATGACAAAAAAAATATAATATTTCAATTATAAGCGTGCCCGAATTCTAATTATAATCCATATGACGACCATAGAAGGCTTCACTACTACTCCTAGATCAATTCTCATATGCCCAGACTTTGTTATATGGACTTAGTGTACATGTTTCTCCTTCACCTATCGATAGATAAGAGCAATAATAGCAAAAGACATAATTATAATGAGAGATAAAGAATAACAATTTTATTGTTTGCTTAGGGACTGCGACCACAAAAGAACTGAGTAGATAATGAACGCTTAACATTAGTAGGAATACTATTTTTCCAGTACGAATCAATGCTAGGCAGCAAATCAATTATTATTATATATATATATATATCAGGAAACGACCGGGCCCAGGCTGTTTTTTGAGCGGCCCTGCCCGGTGTCCCGGTTTTTAGACGCCGGGCCGGGACTTCAATAATTTATTTCGTTTTTCATTCATGAATTTTCTAGAAAAGAATTTCCAAAAAAAGTGAGGACTTTTCGAAACGATTTTCGAAATATTCAGTTTTTTTGGAGATTCCTTTATAAAAAACGTCATCACTTTTTTTGGAGACTCTTTTTTAAAAAAACGTCGTCAGTTCTTTTGGAGATTCTTTTCTACAAAAAAACGTTCTCTCTAATTCTTCACTTCAGAATGTCGAAAGAAAGAAAATATATATTATGTCCCGGCCCGGCTTGAAAAATTAAAGTCCCGGCCCGGGTCCCGGCGAAAAAGTGTCTAAAAAGGTGTATAAAAGATATATATATATATATATATATATATATATATATATATATATATATATATACACATATATAGGTATATAATATTAGCTCCAGGAGGTATTCTTGACTCTGTTACTTATTATTTTATATTTTTAATCATATTGGGAGTAAAAAGTTATATATACAAGTTAGATAACTTATTTATTAAATATGAGATATTAATTTCCCCTCAACAGACGCAAGACTTTATTGAATTGCTATATTTTTTTAATGATCCATATTAGTTTATCTCCATTGAAACCTTGAAAATTCCTTGCGTTTGAAAAATGAATGTATATTCCCGTATATCATGGGACACTAGTTCCATGGTTACTTAAAATTATTCATAAAAAATATTATTTATAAACATAATAATATAATAATAAGGTGTATCACCGGTATCGATTGCAAATTTTGCCCAATTGGTATCAATAGATTGGTATATTTTTGTAAATCTATTCATTCAGGCCTTTATTTCTATTCTGTACATTCTGAAGAAAAAAAAACTACGAACGATTACAAATGAACAACAAATCAACAAGTCTGGCATGATTATTGTTTAATTTAAGTGAGGAAGTGAAATTTCTCCAACAAATGCTTATTGGAGAAGTACGAAGGATTCAAACAATTTACTGCCTATCTATACAGTTGATATAGTTACTGACTCCATCTATACCACAAAATATCAAATTAGATCAGAACAGGGTTAATCACTTCACAAAACAGCAAGATTATCTCCGTAAGCCTCTTTCAGCACATCCATACTTAAGAGCTCGAAGCAGCATTACAAATGTATAGCTACGCTATTGATAAAATAAGACATATATACATAAACTGAATTAATGTGTATTATTTTTCATGAAAACAGTAGTTTGGCCTTCAATTATTAATTTAATCTAAATTGAATTTGAAGAGTGATTATATTTATTTTTAATAGTTAGTAAAAGCTGCAATATTTTTATTTTTTTTCAAAACGCATTCTTAAGGACGAAAAAAGAGACTCATTGAGGGAGACTTCTTTATTAAAGTATGAAAAGGTTCCATTTCTTTAATATTTATAGGAATCTCAAAATTGATGGAAGTGAAAATCTCACAAAATAGGTTTTACTCAAGCAACTTTTGTTGCAGTGATTGAAACTACAATGTTACTACAAAAAATGATCTGAGTGAAATAAGTTATTCATTCTGAGTCTGATAAACGAATATTTACCCCTTAAAGAAAATATTTATTTTAATAATTTTATTCATTTGATCATGAGTACAACTTTGTTGAGAATTAGAGGATAGCAAAAAATCAACTATATTTCTGGTTTCAAGAGATAGAGCAAAAGCTATATCCTCAAAGTTAAAACGCAATTCATGTCAAGCTAAACTTGTATCCTTATTTTTTTTTGCATCAAGTTAATTTGGACAAATTAATTTAAAAGTGTACAAAAAAAGCTTCAATATCAAATTAATAGATGACTCTAAGAAATAACACAGTTTCTATATTCACGCAAATTTCTTGTTTATGTAGCTTTACTATTTTAAACTAAAATGCTAAATCTATTTTCATTGTACAATATTTAGAAAGCTCATTATAAGAATTGATTGTGATATATGTAATAAATTACAAACTAATCAAAATTGTCATAATTGATTTACTTTTTTAGTATTAGATGCCTATTTTTTTTTACAAATACATAAATTTTGTCTTAAATTTAAGGATAAATATAATATGAAGGGTTTGAAACTATGAAAAATCTTGTAAACATAATAGAAAAATATGTTAAACTTACTTTTTAAAATATTAATAAGTTTGTCTCTTGGTTGTTAAATGTGTTGTATGAAAACAATATTTTATATAAAATGTAAAAAAAATTGTCTTAAAGCACAAATATTTGATGTTGGATTATAGATTACGAATTATTGTTTTTATTTAATGCATTTCATTAAAATTAACAGTACAAAATAGTATGCAATATTAATAAAGTAATCGTATGAAATCAAAAATGAAACAGGTAAATATAAAAAAGGATTTAAGAATGATAATAAAAAATGAGGTTGTAATAATATAAACAAAAACACTAAGAAGACGTCAAGGGCAGAATAAAGAGGTGTGAAGCTCCATCAACTCCTCCCTCAAACACAGTACCATCGTTGGGGAGTGGGGACATCGTTGATGATGTCCGTGCATTTTATTGAAAATGTTTGATACCGAGCGTAAGACTTCTATGTTGCTTGAGACTATACGATGAAGACCCAAAGGGAATCCCCCACTGTTTACTCTCGAGGCATAAAGGATCCTCTGAACGTAGAGATAAATAGATTATGACTTATTCAAATTACTCATATTTTCCAAATGGTAATAAAATAGATTTATCATGTTATATTGTCGATGTATAATGTTATCGATTAATTGTTTTTGATGTATATTACAAGAGTATGTCCTTTTGGGTTTAAACTATGTTTTATATTATTCAGAGGGTTTTTTGCCTCTAACATTTGTTTAGAGATTTAATTTTAAACTAAAATGTTTATTTACATATATAATTTCTTTATAACAATAAAGTTTCATACAAAAATAAGATTTATTTTGTAAGATTTTTAGACAAGATTGTAACTTTATGAATTTTGTATACAAATTTATTGGAGATGTATAAAAGAGTAATAGTTGTCAATATTTCCTGGCATTTATATAAAATAATTTTAAAATAGTTGTAAAAATCTATTTCCATTTCTTTTTATACGCGTCAGCCTTTTGCAGTAAAAGGTAAACAGACTTCTCAGATATGACCTATCATTTTGATTAATAAAAGAACTGGTTATACTCAAAGATAATTTGAATGTTAGTTTTGTTTTATCAAAATAAATACATCATTTTACTGACTATTAGACGTAGAAAAAAAATATTGGTGTGTTTGCGAGAAATATCGTTTTCGGATATTTAATAGTGATTACTGATTTATTTATATTTATTATTTGTTTACACAAACATATTTATCGATCGAAACGAAAAAAATATATAATCGTTCGTCTTCCTTTCTTTCATAGGATGGGAATCCACCTTCATCCCAACCTCAGCATAACGCTTAAAATACACATTTTTCATCCATATAGAATGACTTAATACATATTGAAAGATTGACTCATATTAGGATTTTTTTAAAGTAAGAGACTCAAGTTGATTTTTTTTTTACATCTTATTTAGTAGATTAAACAAAGTTATCGAATCATTATTTTCTTAAGTGATACTAATTGATGTGCTTGATTAAAAATGATAACCAAATATTATAATAAGTGTTTACCTAAAATATTAGTAAAATGCCATAGAGACCATAAATAAGACACTATATTATTATTACTGATATTCTCATTTAATCAATTGAAGTTATACATTATCTTATAATACCAATTGTTTTAAGTATGAGTCACGCTTCGTTTCAATCAACAAATCACGTTATGAACAGAATTAATTGGGTCTATAACTTCTAAATTCCATTTGATCACCGACCAAACTAATAGCTGTATGTATAATAACCTCATTAAAAGAAGCGAAGAAACATACTTCATTCAGCAGCTGATGGAAGCTATCTTATGTCTTTTTTATGGCGAAATACAACAACAAAGAACAAAGAGAAGTCAAAGTCTAAATACCAAAGGAATAGAAAAAGGACAAAAATATGACACATTAAGACCTAGTGACTTCGTTTTAAAGGACTACTATTTTTGTTAATCATAACTTAGTATGACGTCACGGGATTGTATAATTTCCTTTTTTATATTCCTAAGGATTTAATTGCTTCCCTCGGTGGGGCAGCCATTTTAAGTAGCTATTCGTCCTCAATTAACTCCTCGTCCTGTCAAGTATTTTTTTTCTTCTTCACTGTTCAGTTTACGGTTATTCTACTGGTATTATTGGACATATATATGTCGCAGCAGAGATGGAAATCCAGTAGAATCGTTGACTGTCCTGGTAAAGATTACGATCCTTATCTCTTCTAGGAGAGATGACGACTTAAATATGGAAATAATATTTTACGATGCTGTACAAGCTATTTATTTCATTTGGGATTTCTATTCTATATTTTGATGGAAATGATTTTATGTTCAAGGAAGCAAATGCAACACAATGTTTTACTAACATTGTATCTATATCACCGACCTATATAATAATAATTTGACACTTATCTGAAAATAATTTAAACACTATAAAAATAGTTTGATGCCTCATACCATCTACATATTTTTGTTGTCATCCCTCCTATAAGACACTACACTCCTGATCTCTTCTAGCAGAGTCGTTGATTCTTCTGCTATAGATCCCGATCTCAGTCACTCCTAGGAGAGGATACGATCGTGATCTCTACCAGGAAAGTCAACGACTCTACTGGATCTCCATCTTTACCGCGGCATATACATTTCCTTACTCCAACTTTTCTAACTAACATACAAAGTATGTATCTGACATACAAATCTGTCCCTCTAGCCTATAAATATTTCCTATTGTTTTTTCTACTCTCATAACTCCCTCATCCAATTCGTCCCCTCTCATTTGTCGTACATAAATAATAACAACAAGAATATAAATAATAATAACATCTAGTGGCAGATGAAGAAATCTGTCTCTATATTTGACCATTCTCATGGATCTCAACATTTCTTCTTATTGTTGTTACTGATCTACTGTATAAATATATATTGTATTTATGTCAAATAGAGAATGAAAAGCAGAAGTAAAAGAGATTGTCAACAAATGTAAAGTCACTACTCATTTTACTTTTTTATATCCAAAAAATAAAGCAATATCATCATGATAAATATAAGGGGGGGGGGGGGGAACGGATTAACAAAAATTAATGGTTCAACCCCTCAATAATAATAATAATATTTTTAATATTACTTATCATTAATTTTATTTTTTACGTAATATTTATAAAAAAATCATGTGTAAGGGTTTGAGGGAAGCATCATTATTGACCTTGAAACAATGGGACCGTTAAGAAGTGTAGTGTCTCGCTATACGTACTCATGGGAAGGATAATTCAATTACCTATATGAGCGATCAAGTATTCTACTTCTGAGCTACGTGGATGCCTTCTTAATGGCGGCTCACACTGATTCCTCAACTAGATGGTCATTAATCAAATCCTATGATCCCTAAAAATCAAAGCAGGGTTCATGCAGGGTTACTGTTCCACTTTTTAGGTATCGATGTACATTTATATATTTATTAAAAACTTTTATATATACCAAGAATGAAGAGCTACTCATTGCCTGTAAATATACTTTAAACGATACTGATTATGATTAAATTCTAAAAAAAATACGGAACACCCCTAGTGATCAACAGCAATCATGCAACCGGCAAATATATATTTTAAATCAGAATCTTGATTTCTCGAAAAACAAAAATTCCTATCGAGTGAAGTCATATTATTTTCATATTTCACTGCTATATTATATTATTCACTCTTCCTTTATTCACAATCATATTTGAGAAAAGTTACCCTTTTGTTATCCTTAGGCATCGCCTATTTTCAGTGAACAGGAAAATTTGAGAGTTAATTTGATCTTAAGACCTTCATAATCGGAGAGTAAAAAGGATCATCCTCCACTGTAAATACAACAAACAAATTTCGACATTTATATAACAGGAATTTCAACAAATTGTCTGTTAAGCTTGAATTCGATCGAGGGCAGCCCGGCAGCAGGCCCAAGCTTTTAGGGGGGGCCCTACAGTTGTTATGGGGGGGGGGCACAGTTGGCACATTCAAAAAAATCGGGCCCACTTCACTCCTGGGTGGCAGGCCTTGCCCCCTCAGGCCCGCCCATCCCGCCGGGCCTGATCGAGGGACACTGTGTAATTGAATTAACTCCCCAATATCACTCGACACGAAGACTATAATCAAGGCTATCATTCGTCCAGCTCTTCTTATTCGTTCTTTGGATATGAATCCTATCCAACTTTATAATAGCTTTAGATCCTATGTCCTGACTCATTGAATAATATATGGATTTTGTTTATATTATCCGTTAATTAGACATACGAAAACTGTTTTAAGAAGAAAAAAAGCCTGCGGACTTATTAGAGGGTCTTTTGAGGAAAATCAACTTTTCATTCATGAAATACGTTGCTCCTCCCCTAAAAAAATACTCACTCAATCTTAAACAATATTGTCATTGTTTGTTAAACTAAACTTAGTGTCTCTGAAGACTTAGTATTAAAAAACATTCCAGATCTCTTGCACACGTGGATGTAATTTTTTATAGTAAATATTAGGAACATAGAGATATAAAGATATAGAGAGCTTATTCCCTTCAATAGCAGAGAAACATCGTTCAGCTGTAATTTGGTGTCCAATATAGACAAAGTAATTTGTACTTCGTCATCGTAAGCTGATAAGAGAGATAGAAAGATTTATTAATATTGGGCACAATGACGTATTTCTCGGAAGAATACAATAAGCCTCTATGTCTTTATATCTCTATGATCGTAAGCTGATTATAGAGATAGATTATATCTCTATGATCAGGTTACGATGACGTAGTATAAATTACTTTCTTTATATTGGACACAAAAATGCAGATGAAGGGAAAAAGCTCTTTATATCTTTTTATCTCTATGATTAGAACTATATAAAAAGTGGTGTTTTATTTAAACAGTATTAGTTCAAAGAAAATGAGAAGGAATGAATTAAAAAACGGTTAGCATTATGCTCAAAAGTATCCCTTTAGTCAAGCTGCTTTTGAGAAGTGTAGGTACATAAATTCAGAGAGAAGGATACCATCCCTCAAAATACATAGTATATCTTCTTCATTGGCTTACATCATAGAGATATAAAGATATAGAGAGCTTATTGGATTATTCAGAGAAATACGTCATTGTGTCCAGAGTACAGCTGAACGATGTTTCTCTGCTAATTGGAGGGAATAAGCTCTCTATATCTTAATATCGCTATGGCTTACATCCATGTCACATAACAGTTCGTTAAATGTACTCCTCTTATTCCAATTATTATTATTAATTGATTAAAGCACCTACTAATACCCAGAGATAAAAGTAATGCTTATTTTGTGTCATCAGTCAATAAATGGATCATGCAATTGACTTTTGGACAAATAAAAAATAACAGTGTTATCAAGCGAAAAAACATATATTTTTTGTGTGAGTTTGCGCGAACAACCTTTTTGTGACCCCTCATTATATATGATCTAATAATTTATGCTTGACCCATAATCTCATCACTAAGAAGCAAGCATTTCTTAGAATTCATGAATCGATAGAAGAAGAAGAAGATTGAGGGAGCTAAACAAACATGTTATATTCTAAGTAGAAACATCGTAAATCAAACGTTGATTTATTTATCTACTCAAGACACGCCATTTAATTAGTAATTGGGGTGGAAGGCCTTCCAGAAGTGGAAGGCTATCATCTCAAGATAATTCTTATCATCAAACACACACACACAAACATATATTCTTATACAAATATTGAATGATTTATGATGAAGAAGGGGTTACATATCAAATAATTCCTAAACGGGCTAGGAGACGTGGGGAATACATACACAAATATGTAGAGAGAGAAAGATTGTTCAACTTTAGGCCAAAGGTTGAGTGATATTTAATTTTTTAAATGTTCAGGGTTTTTTGGCATACTAAAAATTAATTTTTGCTGAAAGTCCATAGAGATATAAAGATATAGAGAGCTTATTCCCTCCAATAACAGATAAATATCGTTCAGCTGTATTCTGGACACAATGACGTATTTCTCTGAAGAATCCAATAAGCTCTCTATGTCTTTGTATCTCTATGTGAAGGTCCTTTATGATTAAAACGATGGTCCTGGGATAAAAAAATATGGATCAATATAAAAAACCAAAGAGATGTAGATTGACGAAGTAACGACTTGTAGTGCTAAAATCGGGTTATTTTTTAGTGCTTCATTGTGGAGGGAATGAGGTCGATAGAAAGAAAAGACTTTATATTTAAAATCATGATATATAAATACTGTTTTAAGAAAATAGTTGTCTACGGACTTTTTAAGCAAAATCCATTTTTCATTCATCAAGCACTACTACTTGATGCTTGGTCACTCTGTGATCACATTTCTGTGATCAACATGTAGATAAGAGAGTCTTTTTTTTTGTGGTAAGGCTTCAGGAAATAAATAGTATTCTTATCTTTATAACTTTTTTACTTCTCGTTGATGGACAATAGAAAATGACAAATATTTTAGCAAAAAATATATAATATTGGCTAAATAACATTTTACAAAGCCGAAATAATATTTTCTCTGATGTTAATTGCAATTTTCTATTATATATCATATGTAGATAGAAAAAGTTATATAAAAGAAAACGGCTTTTTACTTTAAAAATCCACTCAATATATGTTTTTTTCAATGATCTACTATTTGTTAAAATATCTATAAATAGTATATATATATACCTACATATTTATTTATATAATATAGATATATATAATATAAATATAATATATATATATATATACTATATTTATTATATAAAATACATATTTATATATAACCTATATATATATATTTTATATATATCTATATTATATTAATATATATATTACATATATATATATATATATATATATTATATATATATTTATATTAATATATATATATCACAATATTATATATCTATAAACCGATCTTATATTAAATACATATAATAATATCTAGAAATCTTCTATCTCTATATCTCGCTCTATCTGATCTCTCTTATATATATATATATATATATATATAATATATGTGTGTGTATATATTATATATCACTCTTAACAAATTTACTGTACCGAATCCCAAGGTGGTGGTAGTTTCTAGAATACCGTATTATCAGAATCTATATTTAAATTCACTAAGGTATTATATATAATATATAATACCTTAGGTGAATTTCAAATATAGATTCTGATAATACGGTATTCGGTAGAAACTACACCACCTTGGGCATTCGGTACAGTAAATTTGTTAAGAGTGATATTCAATGTACGATAGACCTCCCAAAAAAAACACTTTTTAGTTCTTTTACATATACCCAGCGATTTGTTTCATTTTTTGATGCTGAAAACGAATATCTAATTAAAAATTTCTAGCATTGTTAGAAATCGGACGTCACTGGGTTCAAAGGTTTCGTTATGAAGCAAAACTTTTTTGTTATTACTTATTTTGAAAAAAAATAGTTTTACTAAATTTAGCTATGATCAATTTATGACTTTGGATTTTTTTTGCAAATTTTCGTCAAATAATATTTAGTGCCAATAAATGAACATAAGTGCTGACGCACCAACCATTTTTTAAATAACAGCTCCTACTAGGGCTCTTTATAGTTTCAAGAAGGAAAAAGAAAAAGAGGGTACTCATGTTGATGTTTTAAGTAATCTTTTAAATACGATTTTACAACGACTAATGATAGTAGATTTTCCCCATCGAATCCCAATCTACTCCCTCTGAATCCCTCTCATCAGTATTGATACCAATTCTTTTAATTTTTGTTTTTCTCAAAATGCAATTCTTCAATGGAAATGTCATTATGGTAATCTCGTGAATTCGTCAATAGACATTTTGTTCAACATATATATTATTATTATTATAATTTTAAAAAATATATATATATATATATAATATTATATATATATGCTCCTATTTGACAATCAAAAATTATGGATTGAACTATGAATTCCGTAAATGAATCTAACGGGCGTCATAACCAGACGATACCATCAGCTCAATCACAGAGCTGGTAGCGTTGACACGATTGAAACACTTTCGGGTTGCGTGAGGAAACGCACGACGTGAAAGTTCAACAGCCTGAAGAATGTTCTGACGCTGTTTCTCGCTCTTGGTCTACACTTTAGTAAAGTCAGACCCGAACTTGACGGCCCTCTCTGCCGCGTCATTGACAACTTGAAGAGAGGTGACGATGCCGCAAAACTCAATGAATGTTGAATCAGAATCCCATTGTGCGACCGGAAGCTCCAAGAAGGTTGGATTGATGTTTGTAAGCTGAAGGTAGAAACACTCAATGATATATAGGTGGTGGCATTTGGTATAAAATTCTTGTTATTCTTTGGTAAATTAATCATAGCCTATTACAATTATCAAAGGAATATTTATCCGGCTAAGATTCCAAGTTTCACTGTCAACGAAGTCTTCAAGATTGCTCTCAGGAGAAATCTTCGGTAGGTTTGGTTTACCCGTCGGAACTTCACAAGCTGCGTTCTCCGGCATAATCATTGCGTCGGCAATCTTTCGTTTGGAAAACTCGTCAACGAATTTGGGAACCAGTGCGTATAGCATTCCGACCGGTGTACCAAGTGTGGCGGTGGAGTTTATGTATTTAAAGTAACTTAAAACATCAACATGATACCCTCTGTTTCTTTTTCCTTCTTTAAACTATAAGAACCCTAGTAGGAGCTGTAAAAAATGGTTGGTGCTGCTCACACTTATTCCATTTTATTGGCACTAATATTATTTGACGAAACTTTGCAAAAAAATCTAAAGTCATAAATTGATCATAACTAAATTTAGTAAAATATTTTTTTTCAAATAAGTAATAACAAAAAGTTTTGCTTCATAACGAAACTTTGAACCCGGTGACGTCCGATCTCTAACAATGCTAGAAATTTTTAAATTAGATATTCGTTTTCAGCATCAAAAAATGAAACAGAATCGCTGGGTATATGAAAAAAACTAAAAAAGTGTTTTTTATTTTGGGAGGTCTAATGTACGTAGCTATGTTACTGGAATTACAACCGTCCGAAATTAACAAAATAATCATTATTTATCACGTCTCTATTGCTCGTCTTCTCGCGTGTAGCTTTTATTACCCAATATATTTATATTTGTTTTAAATTAAAAAGATAATAATTTATACTAAATACGAATACAATCGTGTTAGAGAAGCATAATCCATCGCATCTCTAAAAAATGCATCAAAACGTGAAAGAAAAATATCCATTGAATGACATAAATTTTTTTTCAGACGGATCGATGAAAAACTTTTAGATTATCTAGTACAATCCTTCTGCCTCTCACCTGGGAGTTATGACTATAGAGAGACTGAAAGAGGGAGACACATTTTGTATATAAATTATTATGTAGATTTACAGCAAATAATTATTAATTTAGTATATATCCTTCCTCCTTCCCTCTCTATGTACTATATATAACTCAAACTTATCCTCGAATCAATTGAAGAATGCTCTAGATATAAATAAGAAGACTGTTATGATTGATCATGCATTTAATTTAGGACAACTTATAGTATTATAGAGCAGATAAATAGAGATACATTCAATGTATGAACATCCTATGCATAGACTACTAGAGTACCTGAAAGCACATTCATATCGGACAACGTATAACAAAAGACAGTTAAGGTATTATTTGTTATTGTCTCCCAATTCGAGTGCAGTACATGATTATATAAAACTCATATCATTAAATTTCAAATAACCTCTAATAAAATACAGTAGCAAATTATGTATTTAATTGTCCTTCGTTTAACTTGTCCGATATTAAGTGCATGAAGAAGTCACAAAAGCAGATACATAAATAAATTTCTCTCTTTCTCGTCTACTGCACTGAATACCGATCGGTACGGTAGATTCAGGTATTATACAGACCTTGGGTAGATTATACTAAAATCTACAGAATATCTTTACCGAACGGTGGAAAGTATTTACCGAATACCGAAGCGGCGGTAGATGTTTCTACCGAATCCTAGCTTTCTAAAATTTTTTTTAACAAAAATAGCTTTGAAACACGACAATTTTTGCCTATGGCTTATAGTTATCGATCTAACGATATTTTTTTAAATTATATGCGGTACAATTGTTTGTATTCTCAACTAAACCTTCTCTCCTTTTCCCTCCAAGAAAACATAATATAAGTTGGAGAAGAAGAAAAAGTTCGTTGGAAAAGCGTTCGTGACATTGAATAGATTTATTCTCTTAAAGATTACGACTTCAATATATGTACATATCTATACGTGATATATTTTTTCTTAATGTCTGTGTACATAAGTTGGATTAGTGATTATGAGCATCTTCTTCTCCCTCTTCAGTCTCGTTATTTTATGGATAGAAACCGAAGGAAACTCTTCTTGGATACATAAATATTATTACTTCTGACCGATGATGCATTGAAATCGCGGAAACAAGAAACAATAGTCTTAATTTGGGACTCAGGTACTGCCAGGGCAAGTCTTGTACGCAGAGGTTGGAAGAACTTTATATTTATAACGGCATATTGCTACATGTCTGTTATAATTAGAGAAGGGCGAAATAGTCCAAAATCTAGTCTAAAAAATATATTCAGTTGCTCCTGTTCTTTCCCTGCGTAAAACGTCATCAATCAGTCATCATTTACATACACAAGAAGGGAAACTCACTTAGTATCAATAAACAAAGAGAAATAATGTTTCCTTATTACTTATGAATCGAGTCATTAAGTATCGTGAAGTTATTCTGCCCTATGTGAGTCCATAACAATGTCGACGAGGATGAGATGTTGGGCAACGGACATGCCCGAGAGCCAAAATCACACCTCAAAGAACATATACCATGGATGGAGCTACTCATCCCTCCTGGACCTTACTTATCGTGTGTAGGACACCCTTCTTCCCTCCCGCGTGTGGGGGATCCATTGGTCATTCTCTTCTTTAATTAACCTGGAAGACCTCTGGAGTCCCCTCCAGGATTTCCCTTTCCCCGATGGATTCCCTGCCGTCACGTGATTGTGGACAGACGGGACGAGCAACACCTCTTTCTCTACAGAAGGATCCTTGGCAGTGGCGTTACTGATAATCCTGGAGCCCTCCTGCAAGGAGGAAAGTTAGGGTCCTTTCGTCACAGTGATGAGGCCCCCTCTCTGCTAGGGGCCTCTCGCATTGCATCACTTGCTTAGACTACAGAACGCCCCTGATCCTTGGTCTCCTCAAGGTGGCTTCCCGGTTGTGCCGGAGGACACAACAGTAAGTATTTGCCTCTGTCAATTCTAGGCCAATAATAATAGTTTGTTTCTTTTCCAAGAACCGATTCCTGATCATATCTGTTTGAGACACCATGGAACGCTTCTTCAACTTTAATACTTCTTGCAGGCCCGAGGACCACTTCATGATGATAATTCATACGTGGGAGGAAGCAACTATGCTGGCTGAGGACCGACGTTGATATAATCGTTCTTGTTGGAACCTAACTCTCCCTGGACGACATGATCACAATGACTTATCTCTCCGCCGACAGATGGCCCTCTTCGATAGAAATAAACTATATCATAAAATTTAAGTTATTTGACGCAGCAATAGTTTCTTAAAGATTACATATACTTATTTAGTCTTGCGTCAGGACAATAACATTCCACATTCAAAGTATATTTTTTATTTCATAAATTATCAATTAAATGAATACTACTATACCAACTAATAAATAATGTACATATTAAGATTTAACATCATCATATTACTTTTATTTAATAATTATCAATATATAAATAATATCAAGGGTTAACGTAACAAGAAGGATTTGTCAAATTGTCTATATGCAAGGGAAGTTGTATTTTTTTAATGGAAGAAATATATTTTTGTGTAGAAGTAATTTATCAATAAATAATACAACAAAAGCCTGCTTTGGAATCTGAACAACTGTTTGGCACTGCAACAGTAACCCTGGCACAGTAAGGCCTCACTATCCTCATTTTTCCTCGAAACAGCCTCGCTATGCTCATATTTTATTCTTGAAACGGCTTCACTATGCTCTTTTTTTTAAACAGCCTCCAAGTAAAAGTGACGTCATAGGTGATCAATGACGTTACAATGAAGCAGTGCCGTAACCAGAAAAAAATAAGTAGGTGGGCATTTTATTTTTAAAGGGGGGCATTTTAATAATAGTGGTAAAGTAGTATATTACGGTTCAATCTGGACTGGGGGGGGGGGGCATTGCCCCCTAATGCCCCCCCGTGGTTATGGCACTGCAATGAAAAATACAACCCGCACAGGAGGATTTGCAGCACGCTCTTACTTTGATTTCAACAGCTGAAGTTTTTTTAAATATTTTTTGTATGTCAACTGCTAAGATAATACCATACTTCAAAGAATATTCTTCAGCAGTACAGTATAGTAAATTGTCGAGAATGCCTCTTTGCGCCGCATTTAATTGCAAATATAAGTCCGAGGATACCAGAAAACATTAGTTTCCCAAGGATGAATCGCTTGCACGGTAAATTTATCAATTATTTTTCATCTTCTATTTCATTGTCCTATATTATAACTTATATTTTCTCATTATTTTATTAAGAGAGTAGGTACGGAACATGGGCAAGGCAAACTTTCGACATAATAAAGCATCTGTGTTATGTTCGAATCATTTTGAAACACAATGTTACAATATATCTTCCGATTCAAAGCGCCTTCACCTTAAAAAAGATGCACTTTCTACAATATTCCAAGGAATTCCGGATCATACAAGGAAATATATACAGCGACAGAGTTCCAAACGTCCTCCATCCAAATAAAGATAATTTTTTGAACCAATACTAAAATAAATTTATTCAGAATTTTTTTTTTAATCGATCTTAAGATGAAATTAAATTTCTATCGATCTTATTTAACAACAAGAGTTTATTTAAATTAGGTTTGGTGATTTGGCAAAATATGTTGCGAAACTTTCAGTTTATGGTGCAAAAATGTTAGAAAAAACTTAAATCCTTTCTCTAACAATGATAATTTTTTAGATTTGATGAATGGGAAAATAGAATGGCTGAAAGAAAATCTAAGAGGGAAAAGGAGGAACATAAAAAACAAGAATTGCAGCAAAATAGTCGAAAGAATATCCTCTTAGATCATTATTCTTTTGATGACGTGGATATTCTCAAAAGAAAATACATCGAAAAGTCGGAAAGAGTGGAGTATCTGGAAAAAAAGCTTAAGATCGAAAAAGTCAGATTATAATAGAAAGACAAATGTAAGTCAGTTGTTTTGTATCATTAATAGCTTTAAAAATCATGTCAGAAAATAAAATATAGAAATATATATGAACATCTCATTAAACCATCGTTTAGTTTATATAATAACAGGTAAAAAAGATAATATAAAAAAGATAATCATTCCAATAAAATATAGGGATAATTTAAATAAATAAAAACTTCATAGAACGACTAATAAGAAAATTAAAGAAAAGACTATGTAAAATCAACCTTTTTAACTTCCGAAATTAGCTCATTGACATTGGGAAATTGAAAACGAACTAATTCTGCAACACAATGAATTCCATGTGCCAAGCAAGTGACGTGAATCATCTCTGGGAATGATGTCTTCAGAGACTTGGCAGCCTTAACACAATACGCAGCTCCATCAGTGACCAGTAGCTTAAAGCGTGATGGACTAAAATGTTCTCCCAAGACATTTTGAAGATTATCCACAACAGTCGTCACAATAGTTTTGCTGTTCGCTTCTTTGATATCCACGACGTTAATGAGGTAGGGACGGCTATCGAAACGACCATCCAGAGGACCAATAAGCACGGCTGTCATGGAACGCCCTTTGGGATCCTTGCTCTCGTCTAGGAGAAGAAACAAATCTTCGTCTTTTATCTTCTCCTTGATATTATCGATGACATGCTGGCTCTCTTTTTCAATAATTTTGGTTATAACCCTTTGAGATGGAATAATTTTCTCCGTATGCTCCTCCATAAATTGAATAAATGCAGGATTTTCTATTTTAGTCACGGGTATGTTGCATGCAGCTAACATTCTGGCCAAACCAATGTTGAATGATGATTGACCTGAACAGTCCGTCGTTATATTGGAATTTTGTTCTCTAAGAAGAAGTCTTTTTTGATGTCTAGACATGTTGGATTCGTCGTTTATAAAGAATTGCCAAATTACAAACTTGACATTTTAAGATGTTCTTCGTTTGTTCGTAATTCCAAATATCCAAGCCTCCATGTTCTTCAATCCACAAGGCAGGGTTTTTGTTCGGCATAATGATGATATATTTGCTTGTCACGTACAACTATTATAAGTAACAATTGGAACTTCACAAAATACTCAGATAAGGAAAAATAAAAAAGATTCTTATTACGTACGTAAACAAACTCCTTAGCGACAAGGGTACCATACAAAAAATCATAGCTTGTTTAGCTACGGCTTATTTCGCCCTTCTCTAGTTATCATTATTAATAGTAATAAGTTTTGTGACTTCATTGATTACCATAATTGCGTTTATGATTTTTTAAATATATATAATGAATATTGTAATAATAGATATAATGAAGTAATGAATAGTTAAATTATTTTTGATATTTAATTAATATCAGAAGAAAAAAAAAATGTTGATCCTGTGAGCAATATTCATACAAATACCTAGAGTGCTAGTAGAAAAACGCTAAGAACGCGAGGGCCCATTGGCGGAGGATTTGTAACCCCAAAACACCCCAATTGGGTTTGGCAGAATCCAAGGGCCCATGGCGGGGGATTTGTACCCCAAAACACCCTGATTGTGTTCGGCGGAACTTGAGGGCTATTGGTAGTGGATTTGTAACCCCAAAACACCCCGATTAGGTTTGGCGGAACCCAAGGGCCCATTGGCGGGGGATTTGTAACCCCAAAACACCCTGATTGTGTTTGGCGGAACCTGAGGGCCCATTGGCGGTGGATATGTAACCCCAAAACACCCCGATTGTGTTCGGCGGAACATGAGGGCCCGTTGGCGGGGGATTTGTAACCCCAAAACACCCCGATTGAGTTTGGCGGAACCCAAGGGCCCATTGGACGGTGGATTTGTAATCCCAAAAACCCCGATTGCGTTCGGCGGAACATGAGGGCCCATTGGCGGTGATTTGTAACCCCAAAACATCCCGATGTGTTCGGCAGAACCCGAGGGCCCATTGGCGGTGGGTTTGTAACCCCAAAACACCCCGATTAGGTTTGGTGGAACCCAAGGGCACATTGGCGGGGGATTTTTAACCCCAAAACACCCCGATTGTGTTTTGCGGACCCGAGGGCCATTGGTGGAGGATTTGTAATTCCGAAACACCATGATTGTTTTCGGCAGAACCCGAGGGCCTATTTTAATTGTGAGTACATTTTTAATGGGTGTCTAAGAAATGTCCCTGTCTAAGAAGTGTCCGTCTAAGAAATGGCTGTCTAAGAAGTGTCCGTGTCTAAGAAATGTCCGTCTAAGAAGTGTCCGTCTAAGAAATGGCTGTCTAACAAAAGTCCGGTTCCCGTTGAATATATACATATATGTATCAGAATATCTAAATTGATTTTTTTTATTTTTTAGTCGTGTTGTAATTTTTCCTTTAACCCAAACCCAACTTTGTTAGGTGGTTTTAGCACCGATAACAGAATCCGAGTTTCTTAAAAATTAACTGTAAACTCTTCCCACGATCGTAATGATTTGTTTTGTAGGGGCAAGGTTGATTACAGTCAGGATGTTAAAAGTTCCGTAGGTATAAGTTTATTTATTTCTTTGTAGTGTGTGATTTATTATTGTTATGTTAGTTCTTCCTCTGAATACAGATGAATAAAACAAGGTCGGATTCCTTCCTATTCTAAAATCCAGATCTAAGGATCTTCTACGCAGGAATCCTACATTGGTGACCCCGACATACGCAGCCAATGCCTACAGTACCCCCTACTACTCTCAATGGACTCAAAAGACACGAGCCATATGGCGAGCTCGCGGCTCATACTACTGCAGCCATGCTCCAACAGTTGGGCCTCGCAGGTCAGGGAGGTCTCGCCACGGCCGTCGCAGAGCCTGCCACGCCAGCTATAAACGCCGTGAATAAAGTCTCCGTGCAGGTCCCACCGTTCTGGAGCAAGGACCCGGATCTTTGGTTCGCTAAAGTGGAGGCCCAGTTTGCTACGGCCAATGTGACTGCAAGTTCCACTAAATTCAATCACATCCTCAAGTCCCTCGACCAGGACACGGTCAGAGAGATCCGGGAAGTCGTCAGGAACCCGCGGAGGGGACACGAGTATGAGGATATTAAGGCCGAACTGTTAGAGATCTTCGGTCAGTCCCAAGCATCTAAAGATGCAGAGCTCTTCGGCCTCAGCGGCTTGGGTGACCGTAAACCCACCTCCGTCCTGCGCCACATCCGAGGCCTCGACACGGACAAGGAAATGCTGATCAGGGCTTTCTTTCTGGTGCAACTACCAGCGGACATCCGAAAGATCCTAGCTGTCTAGGAATTCCATAGTGTTGAAGCATGGCCAAGGCAGCCGACAATATCTACGAGAACCGCTCCTCCCAGCAAATTTCTGTTGTGTCCTACCAGCCCCAGGACAACCCCTCAACAGAAGGTGACACAGAGCCAGTAATGGCGGTCGTCAAGTCCCGCCCTGCAGCCAGCAATTCAAGGATGACCAACCCGACAGTACGACACAACGTTAAGGACAAAAATAGAATCTGTGTCTTTCACAATAGGTACGGCTCGGAAGCGCGTTCCTGCAAAGGTGGCAGCTGCATCTTTGTCAGCCTCATCCCTTCCTCGTCCGCAGTCTCGGAGGCATCGGGAAACGGACAGGCCAGAGGTAATGGTCGCGGCACCTGTCCTGGCCATCGGCAAACACGCGTTCACCCTCGGCGATCGGATCTCCGGCGCTCTTTCCTCGTTGACACCGGAGCTGAAGTCTCTGTCCTCCCACCTGAACCTAATCAGCGACGGCAGCAACCTTTGTCCGCGCTACTAGCAGCCAACGGCATCAGATCAAGTGCTGGGCCAAAAGACTATCCAACTGGCATTCGGCCCTGTGGGAAATCAAAAACATTTTTCCTGGCGCTTCCACGTAGCCGACGTGTCGCGGCCTATCCTCGGTGCGGATTTCTTCGCTCATTTCGGTCTAATGATCGACCTGGCCTCGGGCGCGTCTTCACAGAGGATGGTAAGATTTTACCCACCGCCCTCGACAGGCCAGCCCCCGCACCGTAGCAGGCATCCACCGTGACGACCACTACAGTACCCTCCTCTCCGAGTTCCATGATATCACCGTTCCGAATTTTCGAGCCCCCACGGTCAAGCACCAGGTGGAGCACCACGTCGAGACCACCGGCCCCACCCGTTGCCTGCCGTGCCCCGCCGCCTCGACCAACAGAATTGGCCGACGCTAAACGAGAGTTTAAAAAATGATGGACATGGGTATCCTCCGCCCCTCAAAGTCTCCATACGCAAAATTATTGTTTGGTGATAATTTAATTGTATAACCGTATTTTTTTATTGCTGTGCATAGTTTTATATGGATCACCGTGTGGTTGATTTTCAGCAAGCAATAATTTTAAACTATAATGTTTATTTATGTATCTTTTACGCAATTGCTTGTCTGGAATAAAATACTATTTAAAATAAAAATATAACATCCCTAGACTGGCGCAAATGCACCATTGACGGGCACGACCTCCTGTGCGATGTCTCCACAGGAATGGCAAGACCTTTCGTCCCAGCTTCCGCCGTCCAACGCATCTTTGAAGCCGCCCATGGCCTCGGCCATCTTGGTGCCCGGCCAACAACGCGACTCATAAGCCGCCACTTCGTCTGGCACGGCATGAAGTCAGACATCCGTGACCGCTGTCGCTCCTGCCACTCGTGTCAACCCTCTAAATTCGGCCGCCACACCAAACCTGTCACCCGATCCAAGCCAATGCCCGCTGGTCGTTTCCTCACCGTTCACGTGGACATCGTGGGACCATTACCCGA
Organism: Caligus rogercresseyi; assembly: GCA_013387185.1. Classification (NCBI taxonomy): domain Eukaryota; kingdom Metazoa; phylum Arthropoda; class Copepoda; order Siphonostomatoida; family Caligidae; genus Caligus; species Caligus rogercresseyi. The sequence goes on along the minus strand of CP045897.1, from coordinate 13,562,004 downwards.
GTCCCAGGGCCACAAGTATCTCCTCACCGCGGTAGATAGATTCTCCCGCTGGCCGGAAGCGTTTCCCCTACGCGGCATCACAGCCCTCGAATGTGCCCAGGCCCTCATCGAGGCTGGGCATCCCGGTACTCAGCCCCATTGAGTTGGTCACGGACCGTGGACACAATTTACATCAAACCTCTGGAAGGAAGTGTCCAAAACACTCGGCTGTCGCCTCTCTCCCACTACGGCTTTCCATCCACAAGCCAACGGCTCGTAGAGAGATTTCACCGCACCCTCAAAGCCTCCCTCAGAGCCAGGCTGGCAGGACCGCGAACTGGATGGATGAGCTACCATGGGTCATGTTGGCGTTGCGGGCCACCCACAAGGACGACCTGGACGCGACTCCGGCCGAACTCCTCTATGGAGAGAACCTTCGTCTACCCGGTTTTCCCCCTTCCTCGGTCGACGCCGCACGCCTCGACAATGCAACGGTAGGTTTCGCCAGCCAACTTCGAGACCAGGTCGCCAAACTTCAGCCCAAACAACCAGCCACCCACGCGGGAGGCATCAAGGAAACAAACTCCTACATCCCCACCGCCCTCAAGAACGCCACCCACGTTTACGTCCGTCTCGACCGCGTCCGCCGCCCCCTCGAGAGACCCTACGAGGGTCCTATCCCAGTGGTCAAGCTCAGCCCTAGCACAGTCACTATCTCCAGGCGAGGCTGTCAGGACACCATTGCATTGTAACGGGTTAAACCAGCTTTCATGTCCACACCGACCACCGCACCAGTCATACTCCCCGCTGTCGCGCCGTCTGTGGTGACGCCGAGCAATACTACGACAACTACCCCCCGAGCGGGTCGGGTCGTGCGTATCCCCACTCGCTACGAGAGTTATGCACAAGCAGTCCATCAATCCTGACTGAAAATACCTCTCCGTCCACTCCATCGCGTATCATCAGGACTTCCGCCCTGCCTGCCACTGGGGGGGTTACCACTGGGTGTACTGTTGGGGGCAAGGTTGATTACAGTCAGAATGTTAAAAGTTCCGTAGGTATAAGTTTATTTATTTCTTGTAGTGATTGATTTATTATTGTTATTGTTAGTTCTTCCTCTGAAATACAGATGAATAAAACAAGGTCGGATTCCTTCCTATTCTAAAATCAGATCTAAGGATCTTCTACGCAGGAATCCTACAGTTTCTTCATAAATTTGAATTCAATTGGTACCGCCTTTAATCGGTATATGTAAAAAACAATTACCGATTGGTCACAGCTTGCTAAAAACCACCGATACCGGATTTTCCACCAAATCCCAGAACATCAAAGAACATTTATATATATTATTATATATCGAGCTAATATAATCTATAAAATTTATCCATGATAAAAAAGTTCGTAATCTTCTAATTAGTTATAAATTAAAGGAGTTTTTATTTAAACAATAGAGGTGAGAAGGAGTAGAACAGTTTGAATATACAAGTAAATTCTTAGTGGGTTATTTTGAAAGAAACTACACTGAAGCTTAGATTTTTTAAATAAACCACTAAGAATTTACCCTTGACCCTCTGAAAACAATCAGAGTAAAAACCAACACTTGATAAAACTTATATTTTACTGTTACATAACAAAAAGGATACAAAATATGATTTGTGATGTTTCAATATCAACGAAATATGAAATAAACATACTATGTTATATATTGTGCCGATAAATGAAAGGTTGCGCGAATCTAATTCTTTAGTTTCCGTTTGATTTAATGTTAATTATTATTTCCTGCTAGAGTATAATGTTTAGATCTTTGTGAAACTATTCAGTGAATTTGACACGTTGAAACTATATCAATCCCAGGACTGACATCACAAAACGTATAAAAACAGATGCCGTTATCCATTATATATATATCAGACTTGTGAGCGTTCAACGTTCCGTTCAGCGTTCAAAAAAAATTAGCGTTCCGTTCAATGTTTTTGCGTTCAGCGTTCCGTTAGCGTTCAGCGTTCAAATATTTAAAAAAGAATTTCCCAAAAAGTACTGCGTAGTGATGACGTTTTTTGTTTTTTTTAGAAAATAATTTCCCAAAAGTACTGCGTAGTGATGACGTTTTTTTTAGAAAAGAATTTCCAAAAAAGTAATGTGTAGTAATGACTTTTTTAGATAATAATTTCCCAAAAAGTACTGCGTAGTGATGACGTTTTTTTTAGAAAAGAATTTCCAAAAAAAGTACTGAGTAGTGATGACGTTTTTTTTTATTTTAGAAAAGAATTTCCCAAAAAATTACTGCGTAGTGATGACATTTTTTTTAGAAGAGAGTTTCCAAAAAAAAGTGATGACGTTTTTCCGAAAAAAGTCAAGAAATGATTGGAAAAATTGAACGCTGAACGCAAAACTCTTTTTTTTTGCGTTCAGCGTTCAAAAAAAGTTGCATTCCGTTCATTGAACGTGCGTTCAGCTGAACGCCGTTCAATTTTGCGTTCCGTTCACAAGCCTGTATATATATATATATAGGAATAACGTCATCTGTTTTAATACTTTTCTGATGTCAGTCGATTAGATGTGTTTTGATTTAATTTATTACAGCAAGAAGCTATAAATTTAATCATTATGTTATGTATGTATAATAATAAATTAAATATTCCAAGTAACATTCAATAACAATATTTTAAAGAGTGTTAATGCTCATACGATGAGGTTCGTCATTTCACGTAAAATAGTGCATAACCGTCTTCATCAGGGCTAAGAAAGAAGTATAAAAACCCGAATCCCTTCATCCATGTTATTAGGATCAATCTCATAATGATTTATTTAAAAAAATGGTCCTAGATAACACCACAGCTAAAGGTATAAGTTTATTTTCTTATCTCAAATTAGTTATAAAAACGAGCTAGAGGAAGAATATAAACATCACATGAGGGATAACAAGGAAAAATAGCCGTTCGGTGTTTTTGTGGACTGTGTTTATGCAGTGGATAATATATATATATATATATATTATCCATTTAATACAATTACTTAGTTTCTAATGACGCAATTTTTGAAAAAGGGTGCACGCAAGGTATATAGAATACCAGGTATGTGATATTTAAAAAGTGGCGCGGACACTTAATAAAAAGAATGCACCGATGACGTCATAGTCTCTTTTATGATCATATTTTTATATTTAATGTCGGTCACAAAACCTCAATCAACAAGAAATAATTAATGTATGTTCATGGTGTAATTATTGAATGTCAGATTATTGTTGCAATATATAAATAAAAACATATAACACAGTCAATATACCTTATTTTAGCTTTAGGTTAGATCTAACTTCAAATATTGTCGTTTAACAATTGACTTAAGCTATAAGTTTAGCAATATATAAATAGCTCTTTAAAAAATATTTATAATTTCGCAATAAGGTAATGCTAATAGTATGAAATACAAGGCTATACTTATTAATTCAATTAGTTTAATTATTTGACGTAGATCTTATCAAAGTTTAGTGTTCTGCAATATTATTTTTATTAGTGGTTAAATTTCGATAAGAAGGTTAGACTTTATTCATTTATAAAGCATCAGTAAAAATAAACTGAGTAAATATTCTTCAGGTCATTTGAGTTAATAACAATAACGAGTTCACGATCAATAAAGCATGATGAATGTAAAAAATATTGAAACATAAGTAGATTTCTTTAGAGCAATACTAAATCTTAATATATTTAAGTATCGTAACAATATATTTTTGGCTCTTCAAACCTATTACTTTTTGTAGTAATTTTTTAAATCTTTCAATAATGTCGTTAATAAAAATTGCTAAGGTAATTTAAATATTTTTTATTCCTGTAACTAGATTTACTGTTTTTATTATTTTTTTAATTGTTTGACAATTTCTATGTTATTATAATTATTGAATGATATTTTATATATCTATAAGGTAAATTGTACTTTTTATTTTAATAATTGGCGTATTTAAATATGTTGGGTTTAAGGATAAATAATTGCTAAAAGGATATTAATATAACATTTGGATTCATTGGGTATTATTTCATATTTCATTTGCTCAATCAAGTGAGTTCACCCAAAATTTGTCAATCTGTGATATTCAAGTTCCGTATGATATCTCAAATCCATTAAAATATGGCAATTTAGAATATTCATTTTGTACTAAGAACATTGTTTTGCTAGTAAAAGTTATATTAAAAATTGGAAAAAATATATATCATCTTATTAGACTTATAAATTCACATAATATATATTTTAACTGTGTAATACAGCTTCCATTTTTTTGTTTAAGTTAATACTCCAAGGATAAATACAATATATAAGGCATATTAAATTTAAATTTCATCTACCTTAACAGAATATTGGTTTACAATTTTATGGTTTTGGAAAGTGGAAAATAATTAACCCATATTGGCGTCTTTTCGTTCCATTAAATGGATCTGAAAAGTAGTTTTGACTATTTCTTATCTATTGATCAAGTGTGTTGTCCGAATAAAATAATTAAAGTTGCCATGATCCGTGGAAGATGTTTGCCAATTTTATCTTTGACACCTCGATGTCTCTTGACATTTTTTCACAAAAATGAGGTTGAAAGAAGGGGCATTGCAGTCTTGGCTTTAGTTTTTGATATGACCCTATCAAATGTTGGACTGTGTAAATCATTGGAAATCTCAAAAGATTTGTCATATTTTTGGAATCCTTCTGATACATCAAAGATAATTAATATGTTTCATGATGTCTCTCATTTGATCAAACTCTTAAGAAATCACCTTTTAGACAGAGGCCATTATCTGATTGAGGGATCTACCATTATAAAAAATATTTTTCGGACTTAATAAAAATAAATCCCAAAGAATTATAAGTAGTTCATAAAATCAAGGAAATTCATTAAAATGCCAGAGCAATCAAAAGCAAAAAGTTTGTCTAGCGCCTCAACTGTTGAACCATACGACAGCTTCTGCTATTCACTATATTTTTCTGAATAAAAAATCTCAATCCGATTTTATTGCTACACTTAACTCAGGGATAAGATGTACTACACTAATAAATCTGAATGCCTCCATAGCAGTTTTTGAAAGAAGTGTGTGATTATTTATTTAAATTTATTATTGTATATATTAAATTTGATGGATATTATTTTATTTCAATTGATCAGTCTTAGTTTCTATTTAAATCCATCAATATTTCATATAATCATACTTAATAATTTTTTATTAAACTTGTTTATAAAGTTCAACAGTAATATTGAATACTCTGTCCAACTTTTATATATGAGGATAAAAAATGGATGTCCAATATAATATAATTTAATCATATTATTCAACTTTTATTTCTATAGTTTCCGTGAGAGTTAATTTTTTTGTCCATAAAAAGAAGATGTCCTTATTATAATTGAAATATTTTCTTTATCATACATACCACGACTTGCGAAGTAAAGAAAGAAGGTGATGTAAGCAAATATCCAATGATGTCAATTCGCTTCTTTACATAACTTACTTTATTATTTGCATATACATCACTGGAGAGTTTGTTACATTTATTCCTTTCTTTTCTACCTTACCTTGTTATATTAATCTTATTATAAGCGATAATTCTTACAAGAACAAAAAATCTTCGATTTTTTTAAATTAAATAAATGACAATTAAAATATTCCTTTTCAAATATTAGTGATTTTTGTTTGTAAATCATCTCAATATTTAATTATAAGGAAATTTATGAAATATCCCCAGCTAGCACGTCAGATGAAGTCGGACCAATGTAGATTGAGAGCACGCCGGGGATTTATAAAAGTTTATTAAGTAAAAATTCTAAATGTATTGTATTCTATATACCTTGGGTGCACGCTTTTTATTTCAATTTTTGGTTTCTATCTTACCCCCTACTTATACATGTATTTATTGTACAGTGTTTAGCCTGCTTAGTGATAGTGAAGCATCTTCAGAGGATCGACATGACTCATGAGCTGCTACAACAATATTTAATTCATATTTGACTTTAACAGAGCAAACAAGACGTCTACTGCAATGTTGGTTTCAGAGGTGTCTCGAAGCAACTTGGCTACCGTTAAAGCAATATTTGAGGAATGTATCAATGACCTACAAGAAGAGCTGGTCAAGGATGACTTCAATCGTTCCTACGCTGAACTACTCCATGACAATTTAAAAGCAGCCTTGAAGGACTTGAAGAGTTATTTTATTGCTTATATTGCTTCCATTAGTTCTGAGGAACGCAATAAAGTACTTCAAGAGCAGAGGAATTGTCAAATATCATTTAATAAAGCTAATGAGACGTATTTCCTTAAAACTCGTCATGATAAAACCTTTCGTAAAAGCGGCGATATCCCGGAGTCCAAGGATGAAAAAAAGAATGAAAACCCTTCCAGCCTACCAACATTTGATGGCAAATCAACTGGCTTCTCTTCATGGATAAAGGATTTTGATCATGTAGCAGAAAAAGAAGGCTGGGACACACTCATGAAATTAAAGCATCTGAGATCTGCCCTAAAAGGAATCGCATTAGCTACGATATCTTCCGTGTCTGATACGCATGATGGCTATGACAAAGCAATACAATTACTTGAAATGGCTTTTGGTAACGATAGGTGAGTTAATGTGTACGTTATTTTGTTTGGCTTACTACTTGTTTAAAAAGCATTGATGAGCTAATTTAATAGCAGTATTTTGATGACTTAAGGCTTTCAACCCCATATTTATAAACATGAAGACTTGCACATTTTGTCAGCATACTTTTATTTATTTTAATATGTTTCTTGACTTATTGACATTTTCGTTATTGTTTCAGAGCTCTATTGTCATTGTCTGAAAAGACAAACCCTCTCGTAGACGAAGAAATTGCAAATGTTGGACTTCGAACGACTTGGTATACCGAAGAAGAAATTGATAAACTCATGAAGCGACTGAAGTTTGGTGATATTGTTCAATTTGCAAACAGGATCACGTCTCATTGGACCATTTATGTTGGAGATAAATTAGGCCGAGGGGAACACATGGTTATTTTTATAAATGGCGACCGATTCTTCAGCTTATTTTCTTCAGGCGATAACAATCAGGCCATTTTTGTCCCATTAAAAAAAGCAGCTGAATCCAGACGGTTGAGAATCAATAACGCCCATGACTTTCAAATGCCTCCCTCTTCTTTTAAAGTTGTATTAAGAAAAATTGAGAACGAATTGGAGTCGTTGGACCGAGCTTATAATATATTTTCCTATCGTGATGACCACTTTGCAAAATTCATTCGGAATAATGAAGAACGGAAGGATTTGTTAAAAAGGCATATAAGTTCGCTGTTGATTTCCCCCTTGCAATTGGTTGCTTTGCAAAAGTAATCAAATGCATGGCTGGGGTTTTCCTCTATGAAAAAATTGGTTTGGAGAAGATAATACCTTTTTTACCCGTTATTATAAAAACGTCAATGTATTCTCTCAATATTTATTAATAAATTATGAGAAACTATCGAAATATTATTTTTCCTGTTGAGGTCGTCATCGAGGGGGGTTATACCTACATGTATGTGCTAAAAGTGAATTTTACTTAATCATCTATAATTTTCTTAAAGTATATAATTTGCCCTTTTTAATAAAAGGGGGAAATCCCAAATATGATGAGTATGAGTTGAGACTTTCGAAATTTATTCAGTGGATGGCGTGTGTAAAAAATGTATGATACTTTTTAA
>CP045897.1:13539246-13554244 GCA_013387185.1 Caligus rogercresseyi | reverse complement strand
TATATATATATATATCAAACTTGTTGACGTTCGCGAAAAACTGTCGTTCGTCATTTGTCGTTCACCAATAGTTATCGTTCGTCATCTCGTTAATTCTAATTTGAATGGTAGTCGTTCTTCGTTCGTTTATTGTTCTCCATTTTTTATAAATACATTTCTGAAAAAAGTGATAAAGTTTTTTTTAGAAAGAAATTTGTCCTATGAAAATTAAAAATCTTGTCTTTTTTTGGCGCCAAAAAGAACGACAACAAATGAACGATAAAAATAGGATATATACATATATAAATATATATATATATATACATTACAGGTCGGCTGATAGGTCCACTAGACTAACTAAGAAGAAAACATTTTCTTGACAAAATTCGATTTTATTATTCAACATAGTTGCCTTCGAGGGCGATACAGCGATTTATAGCGATCTTTCAATTTCAGAATCAAATTTCAGATTCTGCTCAGAATCATCAATTCGTTGTGTTTTGGTCGATTGTGAGTTCTCGCGGCACCCACTTTGCACAGAGCTTTCCATGTCCAAATATTCATGCACGATATGTCCAACGCGCTCTTTCGATATCTTCAGAGTCTCAGCTATCTAGATCAACTTCACTTAAGGTCATTTAAAATCATTTTGTGGATTATTTTTATGTTTCTGGCGTAACCACCTCTTTTGGGCGTCCACTGCGTTTATCATCATTCGTGCTCAACAACCACGTTTGAATTCAGCAAACCATCGACATATGGTTGCTTTCGATGGAGCAGAGTCCGGATAACAGTCTTCAAGCCAAGTTTTAGTTTCGACAGTATTTTTTCCTATCAAAAAAATATGTTTTTTTTACAAACGAAATTGGTCTTTCTCCATTTTTTAACAATAACAAAAGCGCTTCGCTTAAAACGCAATATCTCACAAACTAGTTGTCAGACAGCTGTTATATTTATGCATGTATGTTTGAAGGTTGGTACTAGCTGACAATCATATGAAAACAAATCCACTGGCGCCATCTATTTGTTAGTCTCGGGACTTATCAGCCGACCTTGTATACATACCATAATCCCAGGGAGTCCTGAAATTTTATTTGAGAGCTATGCCTTCTTATTTTTTAACTCCGAATCAATACAAAAGCAAAACAACATAAACTTGATTTATTTTTGATGATAATTAGAAGCAACCCAAATTTTCTGTAGAATAAATTTAACGGTTATTCATATACATACTGATGCATGTCCATCAAACAAATAGGCAATAACTGCCTATAAATACTTTATTCCATTCGACTATATATAAATTTATTTTTACATGAGTGTTAAAACTAGATATTCAGCTTAGTTATGCTTTTTATATTCAATTATGCATATATAATTATATATATCAGAAACGACCGGGTACGTAGCTCGGATCCCGGCTGTTTTTTTAGCGTCCCGGCCCGACCTGGTGTTTTTTTTTTTTAGGACACCGGGCCGGGACTTAAGTATTTTCTTCTCGTTTGTCATTCATAAAGTTTTTAGAATGGAGTTTTCGAAATATTCTTTCTAAAAAACGTCACTTTTTCTGAGAATTTTTTTTTGTAGATTCTTTTCTAAAAAAAACGTCCTCACTTTTTTTTGGAGATTTTTTCTATGAAAAAACCGTCGCACTTCAGATTGTCGAAGGAACAAAAATATATATTAAGTCCCCGGCCCGGGTCCCGGCGAAAAAAGGTGTCCTGGTCGTTCCTTATATATATATATATAATATATTTATATATATATATATATATATATATATATATAATATATAAAGTATAATACCCCTAAATTATATACTTATATGTTTTGTGTTTCATGGAGCATGTTTATATACTCAGAACTCCTTCAGCATTCATAGTGTGCTTCTTCCTCGATACGCACATCCTATTCATGAAGCTTCTTTCCTCATTAAAATGACCTCATTGCCTTCTCTCCCCCCTATCTCTCTCTCTCCATCCCATTTCATGTGTTTACCCATATACATTATTATACTCTGAGGGCAGTTTAATTGTATATTTTTTATCTTCTTCTCTCTTCAATTGACGACTTTTAAAGAAAAATGTCTTGAGTTGTCTACAAAGTTGAGACTTTTTTGACTTTCATCTTCTCTCTCTTAAAACATTTCTTGCAGATGTTATGCATTTACTTAATTGGATCGAATTTCTTAGAATCAAAAAAACAATTAGAAGGTGATCTCTTCTTCTTAGGATGAGATGTGTTTTTCCTTCTTTCTTCATTCTTTTTCTTGTCGTGTGGAGAAGAAGATGAATCTTGGAGTTGATCTATTAATAGGCTTCATAATGACTACCGTCTCTTTGTTTTGCCTTCAAAAGAAAATTTTCGTCCCTTATACCGAGGTCAAATCAATCACTAATGGGTGAAAAATATAAGTGGCGGGAAACTGAGTTTTTAATTACCTCGATCTTTTTTTTTCATTCAAGAAAGATATTGAGGTTCTCACTTGCTTAAGTATTACTATATTTTTTTAAAGGTCTTTATTTCAATTATAACAGGGGATACAAAGCCAAAAAGGAGGTAAATTGCGTATAAAAAATAGATAAATAAACATTATAGTTAAAAAATTAAGCTACCTGTCAAAAGGACAATAAGGATATCAAATTATAAAAAAGTTTTACAATATATAAACTAAATAATGTTGACAAGTTATTTAAAAATATAACATTAAACAAAAATAATAATAATCATATAAAATTTGGTTCTCGAAGCATAAAATTTTTGTTAGATGGCTAAAATATCTGTAGGAATCCATCCAACTGAATTTACCAAGTGGATGGCGCAGATCCATGAAGAAGTACTACAATATTGAACATGAAGTAGGATACAGTTGTTTTTTATTGTTTTATTGAGGAAAATGGAGCTGTTTTGTGAATACAGCCTCAATTCGATGGACTAATTTTTCCAATTCTACACGGATGCAATTTATCAAGCCGAATAGGCAAAAATCCTTTTGTTTCAGCAGCTATGGTTCAGGATATCGATAAGTCATAATCATCTCATTGAATAGGGGAGTAGTATTGACTGTCCACTTTTTTCTTTGATCCGCTCACTTTTTTCAGAGGGTTCAAATAGCAATGAGGAAATTCAAGAGGGAGGTGAGGCCTAAATGTCAGCACGCCATCTATGGTGAAACGTGGTATTGTATGGACAAGACGAATGAAGGATTTATGAAGGATTTTTATTTTATTAACGGACAAGCTCGGCTGGCCGGATGAAAATGTCTAACGGGCCATATAAAGCCCGTGGGCCTTAGTTTACCCATTCTGTCTTAGCCCATACTCGATACACGAAATTATAAATATACAAATGTTAGATAGCAATAGAGCAAATGACATTAGTTTTGGCTAACAGTTCAAATATATTTTTGCTTGCTTTCGAAATTTTAAGTTCGAATTCTAAAATATATTTATTTTAATGCTACTTTATTAATTCTGTATTATTATGGCTAGTTTGGCAGAAAACCTTGCTTCTTCGATTGATTTGAAAAAGCGGTTGTAAGTTTGGTACATTTTTATGAGCGGTTCATAAAGACGTATATAACTGTTTTATGGACAGCTAACTTTGCTCCCGATGATTAAGATTAGGTTATGGCGAATTTCAAATTAAAAAATAGGTGAATGATATTGATGTATCTAAATGCCATCATCATTTTTTGTTGAATATAAAATATTGGCGAAAAGGATGAGAGGGAAAAAGAGAAAAAGTTCAAACTTGTTCCCTAAAAGTTTATTACTTAATTGAGCTTAGTTTTTTTCTCATTAGCATCATTTATTTATAATGATAATAATATAATACTATTCTTGACCTACAGGACTCTTACTTACTCTTATTTTTGTATAAGTTAAATTAAATATTACTGTAATTTTGATCCTAAGAGGCAAACCAGTATATTGTAAAACCAAACAAAAGTAAAAAAATAATTTGTGAGTATCTCAAATACTATTTTTTTAATAAAAAAGATTAATAATGCAATTATATTGACATATATTTTTTCTGGAATAAAACCAGATGTATTGCCATATCCAACGATTCTAAAAAACAATAGAAAACTTTTATAACATATTGTTTATTGCTATGGAAACATTTATACATGTCACGTACTCCAATGTTATTCATGAGACATATATATTTTAAAACTTTGTATTAATTTCGTTAGATATCCTTGTAATTTTGAACCTAAAAGAGAAATAATTATTATTCGTAAATCAGTACACTCAACTAGAGTGAAATATGCTATTGTAGAACTATATGGTATAAGTAAAAATGACTTGTTATACCATCGTGAGCTCAATGATTTCGACTTTTTACAGAATGAGGGGAATTCAAAAATCTTTAATTCCTTGAATGCATTCGATAATCCAAAATGAAAGAAAAATAATGATATTGTAATATTATCTTAATAATTTATTATGTAGTTGACTATGTATGTGTAGTTTGTTTTGAAATTCCATCATACTGAGGAGTACTATTTTTATCCTGAAAGTGACCATTATTGACTAGAACATAATAAAAACCAAAACAAAAGCTAGTAATCTAATTACAAAATAGCAACAAAAAATAGTTTTTGGCCATTAACTTCTATTAAAAACGTCAAAGTGTTTTATTCCATTTAACATAAAATAAAAATATTCATTCATTTTAATCTCAATGGTTTTTTTTTGCTATTAAATTGGACCTAATTTATAATTATAACACAACTTATTAGTATGGATGCTCCATAATTCCACTACCAGGAAGCTTTGACTTAATATATTCTTGATAAAAAATTAATATGTACATTCATCATTTATAAAAGCTTTTAATTTTTAAAGTCAAGATGCCTATATAGAGGATTAAAAATGCAATTACTTGGGTAGATACTTATATACCAGTGACGTCACAAGAAAAATAATTATTTACTTATAAACATATAATATGGAAGAAAAAATGCCTTCTCCATTAAGTTTTATTGACCAAAATTCAACAAATATGATTCTACCCAGACGAATGTTATAAGAGCCAAATACTTTTGAAAGTATAAACATATTATATCGAAAATCAAAGCATATTTTGTTATATAGTAAAAAGATGGTTTTGCTTTGCTCTATGCATATCTTAAAACAGTGAATAAATCAATTACGTCATTTTCATACTACTTTCTTCAGTCCATATATGAGACCTCCTAATGCTAACTGAGGAAAACCTTAATTGGACTCAAGTTTGCTTCCAATACTTTATCCGAGTTCACATATTGTTTTATGAACTTAATGATGATCCAGTGGGCGGACTTCCCAGAGCTCCATGATTGTTTTCTCTTTGATATGCCCACGTATTTACGCATATGCATTACCCTTATACATATATATATTCACCAATAATAATAATATACTCAATATCATATTTGCCATGAACCCATGCCGATGTTTGTAATTTTTATTACTTATGTTATTCAAGTCTAATTGGCTATGTCGGCAAGTTTCTTTGGTGGAGCTGCTCTCTCTCTCTTCATCCAAGGTGGATCTACCCATACATACCTTTAGAATAGCTCTCACAAGGTCACTAAAAAGCATCAGTTTTTAAGGTTGACGATTTTTATATTCCTTTCTTTTTCTACGCTTTATCTTCACGACATAAAAACAAACACTCATGCTCTATGATGTTCTTGCTAGGTAATGAGATATTCAATAATCCTTTATTGAAGGAAGGCGTTTGTATAGTCATTTTGTAATATTAAAAAATATATCAGTGGTAAGGATGTTTATAGTCCTTCATGAAAAACTTTTAATAATAAACATCGAATATTTTTGATATATTTATCGTGAAACAAATAAACACTCATGTGAACTAAAGTTTTTATTTTTTTAATGGTCTTTATTAAAATTGTATTACATAGAATACATAAAATACAATTATATAAAAGTTGGTAAATTGCTTTAAAAAAAATACATAAATAAACATTATAGTAAAGTGTTCATTTACTTATTTTCGCAACTACTCTGAATAGTTTTACGCTGTTTTCTATAAATAATTTTTGTGTATTTTATTTTGCACTGTATAATTTTTCACAGATTACCAAATTAAATGTTTTTAACCGAAGCAAAAACAACTCATTCTTTCGTTGAGTAGTTGCTTTATCGAATTTGATTCCATGAATATTCCATCGGACATATCTGATTAATATTAATTGGTAATGTTAAAGGGTTATTTCAAAGAACACGTTAATGACATTGAATGAGGCACATTAGATAATAACAAGTATTACACAGTGGCAGATCTTGTCTCTTTTTATATTCATAGAAAGATTGTGAAAAACTTTATAATTATACTTTAAACATCTTTATAGAGTATCACTCTGTAGTCATCCTTCAATATTTTGAAATCCGTTTTAATGTTAAAGGTTTCTAGATAGAAATACTTTTTGCAAAGCTACCATGTTATCGATCTTGGCCCATCTCTTTCTTTCTCTCTGCTCAACTAAAGTAATAAATAGTGTTCTTTTTAACACCCAAAGTTCTTATAGCTAAAATATTAGCATCTTACTCTGCTATGAGTCCGTGTGCGGCTAGATACGGGGCTTTGAACCTCAAAATCGCCTCCATCATCGATGAAAAGTGGAGTTCAGCTCCGAAGAAATTCGTTACTTCCCCTCGTGTTCTCGTACATGTGAAAAACTATTTAAAACACTGTTATGTAAATTCGAGTAATTAAATAAAAATTGTTCATAATATGTTTTTAGTTATTTATTTCTATTTTTGCAATTTTTGTAAATAATACATGTTACGATTTGTTCCTATTTTTTGTTATAATTATAACTTAAATATTTACTTGTCATCATTTTTTTATGTTGGCTCATTTATTTATTATATGCTTGTATATGTTTAGAACTATGGAATATAAAAAACATTTAGCCTTTCATTTATTTTGTTTGTTTGTTTAGCTCCTAGATTGGACCCACCTCATCATAACTTAATCCGGTATCAGCCGGTAGTGATACTCTCTAGGAGCTGTCTTTATTATTAAATATTAGTTCATATATTTTTAAGTATTTAAATGATTTAAAAATGAAATCCTCGAGGGATAAACATTGCTCCCCGATCTCTCCTCAAGTGCCATCATTTTTTGCCTTAATGGTGGACGGCCAAAAATGAGATGATACGGAGTTTCTTCTTCCTCCTCGCAGAGTCGGCAGATTGGAGTTATGGCCTTTCCCATCTTGTAAAGATGCCTGCTGAGGCCGATATGACCGGTGACCATTCCAACGATGACGCAGATTTGAGCTCGTTTATACTTAAAAATCGGCTCCAGAGATAGGGATTTGGTACAAAGAGTTTAGACTGGCGGCAAGTGCCCGTCGCACGCCAAGGTCCACCATTCCTTTAAGGTCGCTTGTCTAAGGGCACTTTTTGTATGACTAATGGATATAGGAACAGAAACAGGAGTTCTCTTCCTAGCACCGTCTTTAGCCAAAGCGTCTGCATACTCGTTCCCAGTATTGTTGTTGTTTCCCTTTACCCATCCGACTGTGATCGTGCATATAGACCTGCTTAAAGCGTTTTTATTTTTATTCATTTATTTTAATATTTGAAAAGGTTTCAATTATGTCAATTTATTGTTCCCACACCTTTTTATCAGCAAATCATGTTCCAGAAAAAAGTCCCTTTATATTAGATGTACCCGGAAGTTTCTTGACTATATTATGTGAGGTTGAAAAAATATATATTCACTTAAACGCTATCAAAATTTATTTTTCCTCTTCCTTAAAGTCATATTTTTATGAGCTTAATTGGAATTGATGAGACTTTGCATCGTCGGGAGAGAGCGTACTTTAGTGCAGTAGTCCCTGAGGCCTGGGCTTCATTACTGTCTATTTAAATGTTAATTTTATGATGCCATAAAGACAGACGCAGATAGAGAGAAGTGTATACTATTACTACATGTAAGAAAAGAGGTGTTTTTTTTAGAAACGCGATGCTATCTTAGCTATGGAAGGGTTTCACAAAATATTATGTAGAGGAGCAATTTATATGCAGAGAAACAGTGAAAAAGTTGCCTACACTGAATAATGAAGTGTGTGTTTGAAAAATACACGTGTTGATCAAGATTCATTGTTGTCCATGACATAAAGATGCACAGTAGTATCTTTAATGACTAAAAAATTATAAAAAGTTCCAAGAAAGTAACATTGTGCATACACAAAGCTACCGCTTAGGTCGACATCTGACTCTTTAAATGCCGTTGTATGGCTCAAAACCATTTAATATTAATATAGTAGTATGTTTTTTAGGGGCATTAACTTATAACTAAAAAATATTATGGTTTTGGATAAATCCCCTTATATTTTTATCAGTGGCGTAGGGCAGTGACTACGGGCCCCAATGCAAATTATGTAGGACGGGCCCTATCACAGCTCAAGCAAATTATTTTTTAAAATAAGTTTTGGGCGATTTTTTGAGGTATTAATCTTTGAAGGGAAATTATTTATCATTGAGTAATTTATTCATTGGGTTCTTTTCATAAATGAAATGCATATTTAAATTAATCTCTTTTGTAATATATATATATATTAAGTCGCTGTTTGGGCGCTTGCATTTTTCCTTTCCAGTAGGCCTACTTTTCCTTGTTATAATGGCACACGGCGAGCCTTGCGTTGTGCGAAGTCCTCGATGATTTCTTTAATGTCCAACTCCTGTGCTCGTATGTTTTCAATGGACAGAATAGCCAGTCCACTAAGCCTCTCCTGGGTCATAGTACTCCTCAGATAGTTCTTAATAATTTTTAATTTTGAAAAGGATCGCTCAGCTGAGGCCACTGTTACAGGTATTGTCAAGAACAACAGCAAGGCAGTACATACATCGGAGAACGTGGATGTTATAGACTGATTATCCAAAAGTAGCATTTTAGCAAGCTGTAACACAGTCATGGAGGAAGACTCCTTTGCAATCTTCTCTCTGAAACAGGTCCTAAATGACACGAGCTGAGCTGGAAAAGCCTTTCCTATGTCCCTGTTGTAGTGTTCAGAGATACGTTTTGCCTTGTCATGAAGCTCATCGTCGCCTGCCAGCTGTAGGGTGGTGGGGTGCAGCGCCTCGAACATGTGTGAAACTGCACGCATAGATTTAAATCTCTGGGTCATTTGGTTGATTATTATATCCAAATTGGCATAGAAAATGCTCACTCTGAAATAACTTTCTGGATTTGATAGGCGTTCATCTTCAGCGAGCTCGTCAAAATGACGTTTAACTCTCCTAGTTCTGACATTTTCAAAAGTGAGCTGGATCGGATTATGAGCTCTCCCTCCCCATTTAGTTGCGAGAGTCTGTGTCGTTATTTTTGCCTCCTCGAAAGCATTTCGATACTCGGGCATAGTCTTTATGGCATTCTCCAGCAGACCCACTGCCCTCATAATGTCCATTTTAGTGTCTTGGAGCAGTTTGGAGACGACATTCACACTCTCCAATATCTTGGTCTGGAGAACCACAAGAAAAATGAAATTAAATTTCTCCATCTCTTTCTTCAATCCCGCTGCTACTGTACGCTCATCCTTTGTATCACTTGTTAGCGATATTTTTGTTAGCGTCTTCATGACGTCAACATATCTGTAGCGCAGAGCTGCAAGAGAATCATAACGAGATGACCAGCGGGTAGGGCACAGTCGCTTCAACGTGACACCAGGGTGAGATGAACCATCGGATGAAATAATCCCATCCAGCATGGCCCACCGTTTAATACTGTGGCCAAAGAACGAGTAAATATTTTCAACAGTGCCATAAAACTTCTTGAGCTCAGTAATGTCATTCACAGCATCATTAAGGACTAGATTTAAATTGTGGGCTGCACAATGTACATAAGTGGCAAGTGGTTCCTTTTCTTTAATTCTCGCCTGTACACCAGAATAAATCCCACTCATGTTAGCTGCTCCGTCATAGCCTTGCCCACGACACTTAGAAAAATCAAGACCATTTGCTTCAATGCTCTTTATTATTGCTTTTTCAAGCTCACTAGCAGACGTATCCGTTGTCTCCTTGAAGCCCAAAAAGCTTCTGTTATTTTTACATCAACAGCTACATCCATTTTATTCCTGACTATGGTTACATACCTATATACTTGGCTTAACTGGTCGTGCCTAGACAGATCCTGTGTGGTATCCATAATCACCGAATAAAACGGTGCTTCGTTTATTTCAGCTGTTATGTCCTGTTTAACTCGCTGTGCCAATATATATATGATCTCGTTCTGGATATCGGGGCTAAGGTACTTAACTGAGCCTTCAGGTCAACTTATCAGCTCTTTTAAGCACAGGGTCGTAGGTTGCCAGCAGATGGATAATGGAGAGAAAATTCCCGCTGTTTGCCTGTCCCGAACGTTCCCTGTGCCCCCGGAATGAGAGGTTGCAAGTAGCCAGCATTAGTGTCACATTGACAATGCGTTCTAGCACTTGTCTCCAAAACGCAGCAGCGTTACGCACATCCCTCTCCATTTCCGCATCAATTGTAACGTTCAGTTTCCACTGCTCGTACACGTTACAGGCTATATAATGCATTTGGGAGGATTCATGGATATTTATCTTTTGAGCTAAATTCCCCCAATCTCTAACTCCATTCACCCATGCCTCCTTAAAGAATGGTGAACTACGGTCTCCAAACAGCCAACATGGCTCGCAGTACGCACGGTCCAATATAAGGGAGTAGCAAAGCCACCTACGAGGGAGCTTTATACCAGCCTTTGTTCTGGTATGGTAATGTGCCACATTAAAGGAACGCCTTTTCCTTCATCCATTGGGAATGGACTGCTGGGTTTACAAGGCCCTGTAACTATAATATACCGTTTTAAATCGGAGAGATGTTTTCGTCATATAGCCCCCTGTCTGTGGGGTACTTCGGCGGAGGCACAAGGGGGCGGTGCGAGTGATGTGTTGTTACCACTGTGTTCCCATTCTCTTGTGTCGCGTTAGCGGCCCACGAGGTACTCGGTCCAGGTTCTTCTGATCCTCCTGTGGCTGTGACTGTGTTTGACACGGAAGCCGCGACTTTCCCCAAGCCTAGGGTCTCGTTAGTCCTGCATTAATACAAATAAAATGAATATGTTTATCTACCTATTTGTAATATATGTCCTTCAAAGTTACCTGCTTGACAGTTCAGGGTGTTTTGGTTCCTCATGTACCGCCGAAAGCGAGTAACACGGGCCTAAGCTAGACGAGCATAACACTGATTCATCGGCAGCAGCAGCTAGGGAGTGCCGGTCCCGGGTTCAATGACAGCGGTTTGTCTGCCTTTAAAAAATGCATTTAATTGGGCAACTTTGCAATTTTGTCAGCCTCTTCTTTCTTTTGTTTTCTTTTCTGACTACCGCTTTTGTGCTTATACGCTCCTCCTCGGCTAGGCATGATTAATAATAAAGGACTTGTCAGCTCAGATTATTTTGTTTGCAGAACATAATTTCCTAACTAGTTAAACATGCAGTGAGAATTTTGTACTAAGTACATTGTCTCATCAGGGCAGGGAGGGCTGGCCCCTTCACGTCGTGGGAGAGGTGCAAGTGCATTGCAGGAGTAATCAAAGTCTAAATACCAAGCCTTATGTAGTAGCTAAAGAAAAAAAACCAGTGACGCAATCGTATTGAAATAAATAGTAAAAAAATATTCTAAAGAATTAACATGACGTCACTGGTATTTATTGTACTACTTTCCTTCTTATTCCAAGTTCTTCAATGTTTTGATCCCAACCTTTCTTTTAAATGTTCACAATCGACACCTTCATTATTTTCCAACTGTAAGCACTCAATATATCTATATGTATATCTATGAAATGAGTATCCTGTTATTATATAGGTCGGTAACTCAGCTAGTCAGAAACATTATAGCCAGCAAAAAATGACAGAGATAGTGAGACTCAGACACTAGACCGGTCATTGAATTGAAAAAATATATTTATTCTCATTATGAATTTCATGTTGATTTTTTTCTCTTTCCTTCTTATTTTTTTTTTTTCCCGTTGGCTCGGCCCCTCATCCCTCGGGCCCCAATCCATATGTATCGGCTGCATTACTGGATGCTACGCGCCTGATTTTTATACATATTATTTTAGAATATAAACAGAACTGCGACTACCGAATGTAAAAACCGGAAGCGTTACCTAGTGTGAAGCAGTTGAACTTTGCGAAATAAATAAATAACTCCGGAGCTGAAAGTGCATTTAATATCTAACAACGTATAACAAAGACAGTTAAGGAAATAGTGTGTTTGTTATTGTCTTCTATTTCTTTCAAAATTCGAGTTCAATTATGATTTATATAAAAATAACATGTATTAAATTCAAATAATCTCTAAAAAAAAATTATAACAATTATGTACTTATTTGTCTTTGGCTATAAATTGTGCGATACTAAATGCATATGAAGAAATCACAGAGCAGATACATAAATAAATTTATCTTTCTTTCTCATCTACTGCACCGATCGATATTCGGTAAATATATAATAAAATCTACCGAATATCGAATCGGCGGTACCAAATTCCAGCTCTGAATATAAATAATAAATACCTTGCTTTGACACGTAAAATAAAACGTGTCTTTGATAATGAAATAACTTTTTTATCAAAAATAATTTCTACAAGAACCTATCAAACTGATAATAATACTTATTATTTCATATGCGTTATAATAACCCTTAATATTTCATATTTTTGGTATTAACTACCTCAAAAATGGCTCTAATGGCCACCATACAAATTACTGGCTTTCACCTGTCTATATATAAGTTGTTGTTTGTATGTTTAGCTCCCAGAATAGATCGAGGTAAGTAAATCGCCATCCTTAAAGAACTGGTTACTGTAGTATTCCTTTGGTTTTTCTGAGTAGTGTGGTGTTTCTCCGTCATCATAGTGGCACAGAGGAGCAAGTTGGGACAGGGGCAGATCAACATTGTTTGTTTTTGGTCTCTTCAAAGATGGTATGGAATGCCTCGGGTGACCGAAGGTTTTTGTATTGTGCTAGAAGTATCTGGTTTAAGAGCACCTGGAGAAAAGTCATTTTCAAGCCTTAAAAAATCTCGATGAATTGTGCATCAAGAGTATTTTATTATTCTATATACCCATGCAGATTATTTCATTCGTCCATCATAATTGGAAAAAAATAATTGTACTGATTCTGATTGCCTGTTATGAGTGGGATGTTCTTACCATATGTTCCTCGATTATTTTTTGTTTCACGTATTTAGTAGAATTTAGAAATATATCAAAAAATTTTTATTAAGATGTAAATACGACTATATGACAAATACATGTTGCAAGAATGTGAAATTATAGTTGATTTTTTCTTGATACACAATTAAATAGTTTTATAATTGGGTTTTATATGTGTTTGTATTACAGAGTTTAAGTTTATTTATTGAAACGAACATATTTTATATAATTATGTATATTATTGCTATTCCTATATCGTATAATTATAAGCACTACTCTATTGGCAAAATAAAATGTATACTTCTTATATGAGAATGCAGATGTAATTTTATATATATATATATATATCGTAGCCTTCCAATTGTTTCCCAATACTTGGCCTCCAAATAATTAGATGAGCAAATGTGGCACCCCAGCGCCAATGAGCCAAAATATTATAAATATATATGGTGTTTTTATACTCTAATGTGAACTCATTTCATTTTGGAGACTTTATATGTCACCAGCACAAACTTGACTCAGCTACTTTTCCAATTCTTATTTTCTACGTATTTTGCAGTTATTTTATTGTTTTATTCATCTATACACGTAACAAAAGTTAGATGTATTTCTTAACTATTTGGAATTTGGAATTATATAAGACTATATTATGTAATGCCTCATTCGTGGCGGAATGTGCACCGCTGAAATTGGATTGGAACCCTCTTTTTATTGACTTATACACAAACTACCGATTCTATAATATGATAAAAAATATTTTTGTCCAAACATAGTGTATGCTTATTTGAAAGAGCTCTCAGTTGCTTACAAAAAGGGGAGTAGTACAAAAAAAATGACGGAAAACTTTATATTCCTTTAGTGATACCAGTGATTTGGTACCAAAATATATGCTGCTTTACATTTTGTCCATACAGATAATTAGTGAAAGTTTAGAACGAAATCGAATAATGGGAAATGTATCCTCAACGGACCCAAAAGTTATGTAGTAAACTAATGTGGGTTTTTTTTTTGCCATTCGATCGCCTTTAATGTCCTGAATATAAATGCTGTTTTCAAACAGTTTGGTGCTAAATGTTAGTAGAATTGCAAAAATTAATGAGATATTAAAGTTTTAAAATAATCATTTTTAGGGAAAATACCCCAAAAATGACTTTCGATACATAAATATCTCTTTCAATTTTGGATGTAAATAAAAACAAAATGCTAATTCAGAATCCTGCAATCATACCAACATTTTGCATCAAATTGTTTGAAAACAGCATTATATTAAGGACATTAGAGGCGATCGAAAAGTGAAAAATACTACATAAGTTTACTACATACTTTTTTTTTTGCCTATATGGTTCGATAGAATTGCATCCGATAGGATATAATAAGTAATATAGCATTAAAAATTAGTCTATCGAACCTAGGATCTTATCAATGAGGTAGACCAAAATGGCCATCCCCTCTCGGGATTCGAACCTGCGCCCCCAACATTGAGAGTTGAACACGAGTTATGTAGTAGTTTACTACATAACTTTTGGGTTTCGTTGAAGAGACACTTCCCTTATTCGATTTCGTTCAAACTTTCACAAGAGTATCTGTATGACAAAGGTATACTCCTATGGGGAGTCCAACTCTCAAATCCGAAATATATGAAATAAGAATCACCCTAAATATATATATATATCTATAATTAGGGTTGTTCTTATTTTTCAAATGTTTGAAATGTTAGCGATTTGTGGATTTTCTGTTTCTTGGTGAAAAAGAAGCCGACATACAAAGTTTGAACAAAATTGGTCAACATTAGAGGTCGTGCAACGAGGTCAAAGTTTT
>CP045897.1:13493985-13539146 GCA_013387185.1 Caligus rogercresseyi | reverse complement strand
TACATAACTTACTTTATTATTTGCATATACATCACTGAGAGTTTGTTACATTTTTCCTTTCTTTTCTACCTTACCTTGTTATATTAATCTTATTATAAGCAATAATTCTTACAAGAACAAAAAAACTTCGATTTTTAAATAAAATAAATGACAATTAAAATATTCCTTTTCAAATATTAGTGATTTTTGTTTGTAAATCACTCAATTTAATTATAAGGAAATTTATGAAATATCCCCAGCTAGCACGTCAGATGAAGTCGGACCAATGTAGATTGAGAGCACGCCGGGGATTTAAAAGTTTATTAAGTAAAAATTCTAAATGTATGGTATTCTATATACCTTGGGTGCACGCTTTTTATTTCAATTTTTGGTTTCTATCTTACCCCCTACTTATACATGTATTTATTGTACAGTGTTTAGCCTGCTTAGTGATAGTGAAGCATCTTCAGAGGATCGACATGACTCATGAGCTGCTACAACAATATTTAATTCATATTTGACTTTAAACAGAGCAAACAAGACGTCTACTGCAATGTTGGTTTCAGAGGTGTCTCGAAGCAACTTGGCTACCGTTAAAGCAATATTTGAGGAATGTATCAATGACCTACAAGAAGCTGGTCAAGGATGACTTCAATCGTTCCTACGCTGAACTACTCCATGACAATTTAAAAGCAGCCTTGAAGGACTTGAAGAGTTATTTTATTGCTTATATTGCTTCCATTAGTTCTGAGGAACGCAATAAAGTACTTCAAGAGCAGAGGAATTGTCAAATATCATTTAATAAAGCTAATGAGACGTATTTCCTTAAAACTCGTCATGATAAAACCTTTCGTAAAAGCGGCGATATCCCGGAGTCCAAGGATGAAAAAAAGAATGAAAACCCTTCCAGCCTACCAACATTTGATGGCAAATCAACTGGCTTCTCTTCATGGATAAAGGATTTTGATCATGTAGCAGAAAAAGAAGGCTGGGACACACTCATGAAATTAAAGCATCTGAGATCTGCCCTAAAAGGAATCGCATTAGCTACGATATCTTCCGTGTCTGATACGCATGATGGCTATGACAAAGCAATACAATTACTTGAAATGGCTTTTGGTAACGATAGGTGAGTTAATGTGTACGTTATTTTGTTTGGCTTACTACTTGTTTAAAAAGCATTGATGAGCTAATTTAATAGCAGTATTTTTGATGACTTAAGGCTTTCAACCCCATATTTATAAACATGAAGACTTGCACATTTTGTCAGCATACTTTTATTTATTTTAATATGTTTCTTGACTTATTGACATTTTCGTTATTGTTTCAGAGCTCTATTGTCATTGTCTGAAAAGACAAACCCTCTCGTAGACGAAGAAATTGCAAATGTTGGACTTCGAACGACTTGGTATACCGAAGAAGAAATTGATAAACTCATGAAGCGACTGAAGTTTGGTGATATTGTTCAATTTGCAAACAGGATCACGTCTCATTGGACCATTTATGTTGGAGATAAATTAGGCCGAGGGGAACACATGGTTATTTTTATAAATGGCGACCGATTCTTCAGCTTATTTTCTTCAGGCGATAACAATCAGGCCATTTTTGTCCCATTAAAAAAAGCAGCTGAATCCAGACGGTTGAGAATCAATAACGCCCATGACTTTCAAATGCCTCCCTCTTCTTTTAAAGTTGTATTAAGAAAAATTGAGAACGAATTGGAGTCGTTGGACCGAGCTTATAATATATTTTCCTATCGTGATGACCACTTTGCAAAATTCATTCGGAATAATGAAGAAACGGAAGGATTTGTTAAAAAGGCATATAAGTTCGCTGTTGATTTCCCCTTGCAATTGGTTGCTTTGCAAAAGTAATCAAATGCATTGGCTGGGGGTTTTCCTCTATGAAAAAATTGGTTTGGAGAAGATAATACTTTTTTACCCGTTATTATAAAAACGTCAATGTATTCTCTCAATATTTATTATAAATTATGAGAAACTATCGAAATATTATTTTTCCTGTTGAGGTCGTCATCGAGGGGGGTTATACCTACATGTATGTGCTAAAAGTGAATTTTACTTAATCATCTATAATTTTCTTAAAAGTATATAATTTGCCCTTTTTAATAAAAGGGGGAAATCCCAAATATGATGAGTATGAGTTGAGACTTTCGAAATTTATTCAGTGGATGGCGTGTGTAATAAAATGTATGATACTTTTTTAAATTTATTAAAACCTCTTCCTCCCAGAGAAAAAATGTTCATTCTGATTGATCGTGTATATTATAAAGATCTATTTTTCAATAGTTTATGGTCATAACTATTTAAATGTTCAAATGATTGGAATCCTTTATTGCAAGTTCGAAAAATAAACCAAATTTCAGGGATGCTTATTAAATTTCAAGATCCTTGCACGAATTGTGGGTTTTTATTGAATAATATTTTTACGCCTTTGCCGATAGATCCAATTTTTTAAATGATTAAAGATTTATAAAACAAAACTTGTATCAAAAGAATGATATATCCCGAATATTTTAAATGCATACATTCTCTTTGGAAATTTTATTAATTTGTAAATCCACTTAGTCACAAAGTAATTCAATCCGCATAACAAAATATGAAATCTTAACGAACACAAAAAATTGTGATAAATGTTATAAGGCCCATCATGATTGGTGTATGATCGCCGCGCTAGTCTCTTTTCATCAAAATCCCGGATTTATGAACATCAACATAGAAATGGGCAGGTGACACATTGAATATGTGCCAGCAAGATTGAAACATTATATGGAAACTATAAAAAGATCTTTAAAAGACATCTCGAGTTTTTAAACAAATTTAATAAATGATGCGTCCTCTATTATAAGGTTATTCTTCAGGGCAATATATGTGAACTAAAATGTATGTTCACAACTGCCCTTAATAATTTTACTCTGTCTCTTGTATATGATTTAAGTGTATTTTATTTTTAAACTATGTAAAATTTTCGCAGATACCCGAGTAAAATGGTTTTAATCGGGAAGATTTTTTTTTGCTCTGACTTCTGATACAGAACGTAGTTTTTTTCTTTCTACTGAGTCCCAGCTCTGAAAAAAATGGACAAGCTATGAGTAGTATTAGGTGTATTCAACTAAAATTCAACGAAGTCTATTAAAAACATCCTAAGGCAAAGGCATTATATTATTCCTTTATGATTTTGTTTGCCTAATATCCTGCAATAGGTTATTAGTGTATTTAGGATATATAAAAACATTCAGTAATATCTAATATCTTACTTACAATTGTAGGTGTCCTTGAAATGACCTAGAGGAAAATGTCTAGCTTTAGGTCCCTTAGTCGTGAGTCTCCCTCTGCCACAAATGGAAGTTCTCCCATGAGAAAATCGCTAGCTGACTAAGGTAAAATTTACTTAAAGTTCGATCGCATCTTGTAATAAGGCTATGCCACTTCTCAAAGGTACTGAAAACTTGATATTTTCCCGGGATATAACAATTGTATCTCCATATTTATCAATATTATCCAACTAAGTGCTAAACGAAATAAAAGAGTTTGTACATGTCTTTTACTTATATTAATATAAATTTGTTTTGAGGATATCATCCAAATAACAAGAAATTTAAACTCTAGAAAATGTGTAATGTTTCTAACATTCAAGCTTGGAGCAAGGTATCCCCAGAATACCAGTCACGTTTAGTTCATGTTTTCATTATAATGAAACGTCAGTGACCTTATAATTATTGTGTGACGTATTAGAAATATATTGGAGCAATATAGGTTTTGATGACGTAAGCGGGAAGAAACCATCAAGATATTAAGACATAGAGGGCTTATTGGATTCTTCGGAGGAAGACGTTTTTGTGCTCAATATAAACCAATCTTTCTATCTCTATGATCAGCTTACGATGACTTAGTACAAATTACTTTGTTTATATACAACTGAACGGTGTTTTTCTGCTATTGAAAGGAATAAGCTCACTATATCTTTTTATCTCTATGGAAGAAACACATTAAAAAATGTTATTATTCCCCATTGCTGGTGTGATGCCATTTAAAATCTCCGGCAAGCAAGTAGCCCGCCATATTGTCAATATAGACGTATTTAGTTTTTTATATACCTTGGCTTCGATAACATATATATCAAGTCTATGGATCCAATATTTTATTATTGGCATAATTATATTTTTAACTATTCAAAATATTATAATATAATTTGTCTTAGTAGAGCTGTAGTTCATGTTCCAATGTGGTTTCTCCAGCCCTCTTTCCTGATGCATGCTCCGTTTCTCCCACGGCCAGAGGCCTGCACCACGAACAAAATCCACAGTGAGAAAGTGCCTCTGACCAAAGCACATTTCTGGCCCAATGTGGATCACGTGCCTCTCGTTTACTGAGCATCTCCGCAAAGGGGCATTCATTCCAGGCAGATAGTCTCTTTTGCAGCGAGAGACTGGGTATCACGACTTGGTGTCGGCAGTGATTAGACGACTTCTCCTTAAGATACGCCAGCGGTGACTGACGCGGGATCTCCTCCGACTTTCGAAAGTCACTATCCCTATGACGACATGTAATGAACCAGTTTTCCGTCACTAACCGACCATTTGAGGCCGTGTGGATCGTGTCCAAGCTGAGGCTTCGAATAAGAGGGTGCTTGCGATGAAGGGCCTTGTATGCGACCTGATCCGCCAGTGTTAGATGTTCGTTCAAGTTGTACATTTTCCTTGCTACGTCTCTTCCGACAACGGCAACAAATATTCCAAAAATGTGCGGCCGATGTCGTTCCAAATACTTGAGCTGATACTGGTCAAGACGAATGAGCGTGGACTGCATGTCGGACTGTATGCGGATCTGAAAGGTAAGAAGCTTATCAATTAAATGTTTAATTACGCGACAAGTTTTACCTGGTAGTAGGTCTGGTTCATTTTTGCTAACTTGGACTTAAAGAGCTCTTGTCCATGTAGCCGTTTGTTTAGCTTGGACTTCCACTCAATAGAGTCCAGGAATTCTCCTGGCTCCACGCTATGAACGGGTATGCCTTCAATCCATGCCGTTAATCTCCCGGACACGAGGAGATGAATGGCACCTGGCTCCTCTCGCACCTCACCCTCGTGAAATATAATCTCTGACTCCTTGCTTTTTATAACCTATTTCTCATGACATCATTGACTTCACCCAAGGTCCAAACTTTGATTAATATTAAGAGGTGTCTGAGAAACCTTTTTTTTTTAACTTCAAATATCAATAAACGATCAATATATTTTTTAATAAATGATTAAAAAACTCAACATACAATAAACAATAATAATTAATAACATTGAACCGTTAATACAATTTACAAATTTATCCTTTTTCATTTTTGAGGACTTCCAATAAGTGATCAAATATAAACTTTTGAAAACTTAACTATAAACGATAAAGATTAATTTTTTGGCCTCATTTATCCATTATTTTGTCGCACACGAAAACATAAGAAGAACACGTGTCAATGGAGTTTTGTGTTTGTCAAATCGAACATGACTTTCATTTATTTTATTCACTTAAGCTAATTAAGAAAGTATTTATTCATCTCGGAATATTTTGATCATGGTAACATGATTTGTTTTAATATAAACTTAATTGTAAATATCAACACAACAAGTGATAATTTTATAAACTATCTTTGTACTTGGTATCAAATTTATTTTATATTGAATTCGAATTTTAGTCTTACATTCCAGTTGAAACATATTGTAATGTAAATAAGTAAATGCGTAAGATTATTGTATTTTTTTCTCTCCGAAAAATTGATTAAAAATCAACTTATAAGAAGATGATGGGCTTCGGGCTTTAAATTTACTGTTTTAGTTAAAGTTTACTATCATTGACCACACACAGAGTTTGGACCCAAGGTGAACTGTGTTATGTTTTAGAGTCCCTTGTGGTGCTTAATGATTTCAGAAAAGTCCACTCGTGTGAGTGCGTAGACGGCAAAATACTTTGCGAAAATTTCCTTCAGGTTTCCTACGGCGGGAATCCTTGAGCTCCAGAAGAACACGTAGAGTTCTTTCAGAAGAACAAGGGTGTTTATGAGAAGAAGAGCCGAGACCCAAAGATAATGTGCCAGCGTTTCATCACATCGTCTCGATATTTCGATATACTTGAGGAAAAAAGATCCCATGAAACAAATCCTAGAAATGAATTATATTTGTTTGTTTATTATCATTACTTCAAGAGCTGAGTAAGTTTGAACCATAGAGATATTAACATATAGAGAGCTTATTGGATTCTTCAGAGAAATACGTCATTGTGTCAAGAATACAGCTGAACGATGTTTCTATGCTATTGGAGGGAAGAGAAATGCATCTTTGTGTCCAAAATACAGCTGAACGATGTTTCTCTACTAATTGGAGGGAATAAGCTCTCTATATCTTTATATCTCTATGGTTTGAACCATAACCTGGTGAATGGTTTTGAAATCCTTTCCGAATAACAGTAAAAAAATGGTGAGAATTGTGATTTGCTTTTTTTCGAGGATTTTCAAAAAAATTATTGTATGCTTTACGAGTCGTAAAACATTATTTTCTATATACATTTTTTTTCAACAAAGATAAAAACAGCTGAGAGGCTTACAGAACATTTGATTATGCTTTCAAATCCTTTTAGTACCTTCTCAGGAAATTGGAATGTATCAGGGTATATGGAGTGGCAAATCCGAAGGCAAGGACCGCATTTGATACCCGGGAAAGAACCGTTGAGCTAGCAAAGCCATCACAGAGTAAGGAGAAGCTCACTATTTCCTCGCTGTCTTCCTGCATGACTGCATGATTACTATAAGCACGACAAGAACAAAAAGTAAGAAAAATAACCCTTTTTTTCGAGGGATCATATAAAAAGGGACCCTCGATGAGTTAAATAGAAAGCTCCTCTCAGAATATTCTTACTCCACGAGTTGAACCGCTGGCCTTCAAAAATGTATGTGTGTGTGCGTGTGACTTTATATATTCAATCATAGAGATATAAAGATATGGAGAGCTTATTCCTTTCATCTGTATTTTTGTGTCCGATATAAACAAAGTAATTTGGTCTACATCATCGTAAGCTGATCATAGAGATAGAATTTCTCTCTATGATCAGCTTACGATGACGTAGTACAAATTACTTTGTTTATATTGGACACCATAGAGATAAAAAGATATAGAGAGCTTATTCCCTTCATCTGTATTTTGTGACCAATATAAACAAAGTAATTTGTACTACGTCATCGTAAGCTGATCATAGAGACAGATTCTGTCTCTATGATCAGCTTACGATAACGTAGTAAATATTACTTTGTTTATAGTGGACACCATAGAGATAAAAAGATATAGAGAGCTTATTCCCTTCACCTGTATTTTTGTGTCCAATATAAACAAAGTAATTTTATCTACGTCGTTGTAAGCTGATCATAGAGATATAATCTGTCTCTATGATCAGCTTACGATGACGTAGTACTAATTACTTTGCTTATATTGGACACACAGAATACAGCTGAACGATGTTTCTCTGCTATTGAAGGGAATCAGCTCTCTATATCTTTATATCTCTATGATTGGACACACACAGTACATCTAAACGATGTTTCTCTGCTATTGAAGGGAGTCAGCTCTCTATATCTTTATATCTCTATATCTTTATATCTCTTATATATATGATACGTTCAAATGAGAGCTCCCTGAAAATATTCTAATACCTATTACTAAAGCGTTAAAGTAAAGTAGCGCATGCATAACATAAAATTCTTCCTTTTTTCCCAAAAAGAATTGGCCCAAATTTTAGTTCTTCTTTAGTCCGTAAGGGGCGCTTTGATACTAGAACTCTTTCAAATAATAACAAAGTAACAAATAGAAGTAAGGAATGGAATCTCGCACAATGTTGTAGTGATTTGATATATTTCAAATCATCAAACTTAATCCCTTTAAACCGGTTATAAATAGGATTGTGACGTAATTTCATGGACTAGCGACATCTAACGTTAAAGAAAGTGACCAGAATTTTGGCCATTTTTTTGTTTACTTTTTTCTTGCATGCACTACTTTACTTTAACGCTTTACCTATTATTAGGTATAGAAAACGGACGTTCTTGCAAACTTAGCAATACACGCATTTTTTCACTTGGTAACTACACCTAATAGTCAGAATGATGATCCAAGTACCAACATATTTGAGCAAACCAAATATACATGAACTTTATCCTGAGATTAAACAGTTGTTATAGGTATATAAATTTCATAATAGTATGTAATATAAGAGGCCTTCAATCAAAGGACTCGCAAACGACATGTTAATATGAAAAAGATAAAATTTGTATTAATAAGGATGATATTATTGTTTCTTCGTTGATGTTCGCTCCTAAATAGCCAGGAGTAAAATTACACTTCATTGATTTTCTTATCTATTTTTTTTAAATTTATCATTGGAAGAAGTCTCCTTTTGTATTTTTTTATTTAGCTTTTCAGTCATTGATTAATATATTTTTTTTGTTGAAAAACATCAAAGATTCGTCGAGATATCTTTAAAACAGCCAACTGCAAGTTCAAATTTAAATATTAATATTTCAAAATAGTGTGTGATGACGTCATTTCTTATTTTTTTCATATAACTTTTCTATAAAAACGAGAACTAGAGTTGAAATTAATTGCAAAGGGTAGTAAAAATATAAAATTTCATGTTCTGATATGAAATTTGAGTGAACACTTATAAACAACCGAGTAATCTATCTATATACAGGGTGATTCACTTAAATTGAGACTCACATATTACAAACTACAATCTTTGTATTAAATTTTACATAAATAATTTTTAAACAAAAATGATAGCACAATGTGTAATTTACAAAATGTATTTCAATAAATTTTCACATATCCTCCTTTGGACTTCACTACAGCTTTGAACCTCCTCATGGTGGAGGCAACACAGGCAGGAATCTCTTCCTCAGACAAAGATTTTCACGGTCCAGGCCACCCACAACAGTCAGAATGACCGGGTTTTATCTTGAAAAAAGGAAGACATCCCCGTGCAGCTGAGGACTCTCTTCAGAAGGCAAAAGCCACCCTCAGTCATGGTCTGAGCTGAGAAGAGATTCCTGCCTGTGTTGCCTCCACCGTGAGGAGGTTCAAAGCTGTAGTGAAGGCCAAAGAAGGATATGTGAAAATTTAATGAAATACATTTTGTAAATTACACATTGTGCTATCATTTTTGTTTAAAAATTATTTGTGTAAAATTTAATACAAAGATTGTATGTAGTTTGTAATATGTGAGTCTCAATTTAAGTGAATCACCCTGTATATAAAAGAGACTGTGTGTTTGTGTGTTTGTCCGCTATCTTCGGCCAAACTACTGGACCGTTTTAGATGAAAATTGGCACACAGATGCATCTTGACACTGTGATGGTTCTGGGCTAGGTTAGATTCTGATCAGACCAGATTTGTGTCTGTGAGAGGGTTTTGCGGTTTGCATGGATTTTTGAGGGTTAGGAAGCTCGGGATGTAATTATTGATTAATTTTTTTATTTGCTGTCTCTTATTGCCCGATATTAAATGCACTTTCAGGTACTCTAGTACATGGGTTCCCAAACTTTTCAATCCGCAACCCTGCCAAAACGATTCCTGAGACTGGTGACCCCCACTATCTTCTGAGGTGGCGGAAACCTAACAAAACTTGTACATAGGTCACAAACATTAATAATTAATTAATGTGTGCTAAACAACAATAGAAAGAAACAAAGAGCCTGACAACCATGATACGATTTTAATA
This sequence comes from Caligus rogercresseyi, assembly GCA_013387185.1. Classification (NCBI taxonomy): domain Eukaryota; kingdom Metazoa; phylum Arthropoda; class Copepoda; order Siphonostomatoida; family Caligidae; genus Caligus; species Caligus rogercresseyi. The sequence goes on along the minus strand of CP045897.1, from coordinate 13,529,400 downwards.
TAACAATTTACAATGTTATAAAATCAGAATACATCAATCAAAATAATCTCCATGTAATTTTTAAATAAGCATTGTTGCTGTTATATGCAAACTTATATATTTACACATTATAACTTTCATCTAAGCCGAACAAAATATCAAAGTAACAACCGTAAGGTACTGAGTAAAAATGAAACATCATTGGGTGAAAATTTACCTTTTGGGAATGTATACATGTAATATCAATCCAAACTAATGAGACAGATGTTTCGAGCACACCAAGTCTTGATGCAATTTTGGAGACAGCCACTCTGAGATCATCCTCCACGTTCAGACGTGATCTGTATTTATTTTTTATGTAGGTCAGTACTGAGAATGTTTTTTGGCACAGGTACGTACACCCAGACGGCATCAGTACATCTATGGCGGCCCTGGACAGCTGAGGATATTCGTTCTGGACTGAAATCCAGAGCTCAGAGAGTGGCTTAGAATTAAAAGCTGCCTGTAAGATGCAGCCACTGGACAGCTCAAGCAATGCGTCCTCCATGTCGGATGGAAGATGACTAGTGGTCGTTACTGTGACCGGGGATCGTACCCAGTTATAATTTTCCAGTGCTGTTTCCTCAGGGAAAAATTTGTTGAAATGTTCCAAGAGGGCTGGAAGGTGGGATGTGATTGACACAGTCAGATCATTTTCCTCCATGAACTCCTCCAGCTCGGGAAACATATCAGTCTTGCCTTTTTCAACTCGCACTGTCCAACAATCTAGTTTTCTTTTGAACGAGTGGATTTTGTTATTCAGGGACATAATGTTTGTGTTTTCACCTTGTAATGAAATATTTAGTCCGTTGAGTTTGTTAAAAATACAAGACAAATACGCCAGCCTCGTTAAGTCAGTCAGGATTAGTGAGGTGGTCAGAGAGCTGAGAGTTCTGCTCCATCAGAAATAAGAGCACTTCGTCCCGCAGTTCATACAGACGGTTGAGGACGTTTCCCCGTGACAGCCACCTGACTTCTGTGTGGAAGAGCAGGCTCCGATGCTCTGATCCCAGTTCACTGCAGAGGTTGGCAAAAAAAACTGATGTTGAGTGGACGAGATTTGATGTGGTTTACTATTTTGATCGCGGTCTCCAAAATACTTTTCAGCTCTAGGTCTAAGGATTTACTTGCAAGAGCTTCTCTGTGTATAATGCAGTGTGTAAATTTTACGTGAAGAGCCACCTGTAACACTCTAGCTTTCAGTCCTTTCTTTTCCCCCAGCATTGCAGCAGCACCATCTGTACACACACTGATGCACTGATCCAAGGACAGCCCTTCCTCTTTTAGTTTGCTGTCAAGTTTAGTGAAAATGTCCTCACCGGTGCACTTTCCCTCCAGGAGGGCGTTAAACAGCATGTCCTCTTTCCATCAAAACAGTATCTGACGACAACAATCAGATTGGCAGAGTTTGACACATCCAAGGATTCATCCAAGTGCAAAGCATACTTCCCTTTCTTCAATCTCTCTATCAGCTGGCACTTTACGTCCTGAGCCATGTCAAGGATGCGCCGGGATATCGTCACGTCAGAAAGTGGCACTGCTTCTAGTCCCCGTGCCTGTTTGTCTCCATGTATTGTCCGACACATAGCAATGGCAGCAGGTTTTATCAGGGTTTCCCTGATCGTGTGAGGCTTTTTTCCTGTGCAATTAAATATGCCACCTCATATGACACCTTTTGAGCTTTTATGGGGACTGTTGTTTGGCTCGTTATTATATTCTTTTGGCCTAGCAACTCTCTCTCTCTTTTTTCGGCGGAAAAAATTGACTGGTTTGGAGGCAAGAGAGGGGTGCTTCAAAGTCAAGTGTCTCAGCATTTTTGCCGGCTTTAAACTTTCACATGCAAGCACTTCAGTGCACACTACACATTGGGGATGCTGAACTTCGTTGACTATGATGCAAGCGAATCCATACTGGATATACTCCTCTCGATATTGGCGACACTTGGTAGAAGGCTCTTTTGGCTGCTTGATCCCCTTACAGTGGTGGTCTTCTCCTCGTCCTCCCGCACCAAAAGTGGATGATCTTGTTGTAGGTGGCTCCTCACTTTCCTCTGGTTCCTTCTCCACATACCTCTCCAACTTGTCGTTTCTTGGTATTAGCCAGCGTTTCATTTTGAAAAAATAGCAACCACTTAAATGTTACTGTATTGACAAGTGATGTTACCAAGAAATCTACAGGCGTATATAGTAGTAGAAGAACAGGTTGAGACCATTCCCCCTCTTTTCCTCTCTGGCTCTCTCTCCCTTTCTTTGCCTTTTCGGTTCTCCCTCTTTCTTTTCCTTTTTGCTATCAATCCTTCAGATGACAACGTTTTTTGGATTCAAAATTTCTCAAAGATAGTTACCAAAATAATTATACACATGTAAATAGTTTCCTATCAAATATAACTTTAGATAGTTCAGTTAAACGAATAAATACATATAACCTTAATGGTGAAACAGTGATAGTCTGTGGCAGGAACGGATTTGGAAGAATTTATCCACCGGACAATTATGCTCTTGCCGGCCTTATACAGGCTCCAATATGCATTATGAGGCTGTCAACGGCCGTTTATGTTTCTTGAGGCCAGCGGCCCACCGGGAATAGTCCCGGTACTCCCGCTGGACACTCCGCCCCTGGTCTGTGGTGTTTATTGAGAACTGTAAAGTAACCTGCAAATAATAAGTCCACTAATTTATCGTAATGACTGCGAAGGTTGTATACGGACTTGAAAATAATTTTTGCCCCCCCCCCTAAGTGTGGCGTCTCGCGACCCCTCGGGGGGTCGCGACCCACACTTTGGGAACCCCTGCTCTAGGATTTAGTGCCTAGTATAAGCTCAAGTTGAATGTTTCTTTATGTATCTGCTCTATAATACTATAAGTTATAGTTGTTTATTAATTTTCGAAGTTCAAGTTCTTCACACAAGGAAGCGCTTGGGCAAAGCGACAATTGAACGATGTTTCTCTGCTATTGAAGGGAATGAGCTCTCTATATCTTTATGTCTCTATGTGAATGCTACAAAAGTCATACTTTCAAATATACCGTACCGATTGTCAATCGATATAGTATTCGGTAGTTTCTACCGAATATCGTATAATCGGTTCGATATTTGAAATCTACCGTCGGTAGTATCGAATACCGATTTACATTTGGTAGTCGCGGCTCTGTATATATATATATATATATATATATATATATATATATATATATATATATATATATATATATATATATATATATATATATATATATATATATATAGTTTGTTTGTATGAATTCAAAAAATTCATTCAATTCTCAAAAATATTTTGTCTACTTCTATAGAACCAAATTCAATAGAATTTTAGTGTCTATATTTTGTTTTTCAATATAAGAATATTCTATATCTGTATGTATCAAATTTATATGTCCTGCTGTCAAATACATTTTCAAATTACATATGACTGTTCTGAAAGAATTGGTAAGTGTGATATCATAATCAGTGCATTGAAGGTTTCGTGATTTGATTTTTACTTGTATGTGGAAGAGGTTCCGCTAATTAAATCTGATATGAACTGCTCTTTGGATTTGAATTACAAGCTCATTTACTAAAAAGAATCTTGTTTTATGAATTTTCCGCCGAATCTAATACGCTATTGTTAGTTCGATATATCACAAGAATAATTTTATCTTTATTATATCGTACTCAGATAAATTAGATAAAACGGTAATATTTTTTCAATATTAATGATCATTGTATATAGGAAATCCTTTTTATATATGATCGTTTGTTTAAATTATGAATACTGCTTATTAATTTTAAAAATATCTTATTTAAGCTATATATATGATATTATCCAAAAGATACAAATTTGTATTTGTTGATTGCTCCTTAAACAATAGTATTTCTTAAATCTCATTTCTATAAACAAAAAATGCATGTATATAAAACCAGAACTGTTGCGTTTAAAAACACAATTAAACGATATTAAAGTCCAAAATTATCTTTAAGATTCTATTATGCCATAACAAAGGTTGATGTTGATAGCCAACTATATAAAAATAATGATTTATTTTTTGAAAACCGTCGTTTGCACGCACACACACACACACACACACATATATATATATATATATATATATATATATATATATATATATATAGTCGAACAAATGACGAAAAAACAAAACCACATAAGTGTACTGCATGTTTAAGGGGCGTTTGAGGAGACACTTCCCATTGTCTAAATTATGAATACTGCTTATTAATTTTAATAATATCTTATTTAAGCTATATATATAATATTATCCATTTAATAATGACATTTTGTTCAAGCTTTCACAAGATAATCTCTATCAAATAAGGTAAAATCTTAGGAGGAGCTCGACTATCAAATCTGAAAGTGGAAATAAGAATAAAATATATATATAATATATATATATATATATATATATATATATATATATATATATATATATATATATATATATATATATATATATATATATATATATATATATATATATATATAATGTATATAATGTACTAGACCTTTATACTAAACATAACAGTTATATATTTTTTGATACCTCGCATAATTTATTTAGCCTAAGTGAGTAAATGGAAAGGCATCTAAGGACCTTTTTTAAACTTGCACAAGGATTCTTTTAAAGAAAAATTGCCTTTACTTTTAGGAATTTGTCTAACTTTTCACATTCTAGACTTACACATTTCAGACAGGTCATCCCTGTTGAGACTAGTATGTAGTTAGAAAACAGGTCAATGTCAGTCGGAATCATGTATATGTACCATGCACCGAGTTTGTCTCACATACACAGCTCAATCTCCCAAAGAACTCATACAAATGGGTTACCTTGTTGACTTTTTCCTCGATGTTCTTCTATTAAGCATTTTTCCCAACCATGATCCTAGTAATTTTATACTTTCAAATTCCCGGAAGCTCGGCCTACCCTTCGCTATCAAGCTATGATATTTTCAGAGATACTCTGTCTTTGTTCTATAGATTTTTAAACTGGAGGTCAGTTAAAATCTTTTTGAATAGGAGCATTGTTCTTTTTACAGATTGTATTTTACTTCTTACAGAAAAGGAGGCTACTTCTGTTTCATAGTTGATGGTTGTTTTGGAGCCAGCGAGAATGACGCTGACCATCCTTATTATGAAGTCTACGAACCAGACTTGTTGAACAACAACCAAAAATTCCTATTGTTCATCGTTCGGTTTTGGTGGCAAAAAAAAAGACAAAGAATTTCCTTTTTCATGGGAAAAATTTCCTTTCAAAAAACGTCGTCATTTTTTTTCAGAATGGCGAACGACAAACGAACAATGAACGACGAACGATTCAATTTAAAATTAATGATGAACGATAATTCTTGGTGAACGACGATCGACAATTTTTCGGGAACGTCAACAAGTCTGCTACAAACCCTTCCGGAACAAGACCTGAATAATATGTTGATGAGACAAGGAATTGAACGCTTTTTGCAAGATCAATCGCAATTATTAATGATTTATTGTATGATTCGGTGATGGTTTCGACAGTACAAGGTACAGTATCCATTATTTTATTTATTTGGATGCAAGTATTAGCTTAATCTTTTTCTCATCCTATTCGTAAGAATATAACAGAACATCTTGCAAATATATTTCTGCATTGTTAAGGGACTATAATTAGAGATGGAAAGTTGAGGGATATTTTGGGCGTGTGAAAGGAAGAATGTCTGAAGGGTGCAATTGAGTTCAAGCTCCTTGTTATCACTATTCTCTCTCCTCTCTTGAGGAATATTTATTTCATTTATGAAGCAGGCCAAGTCGGCCAGAACAGAAGGTATTTATTTTATATTTGAATCTCTGTTTTGCTTCCGTTCGGAGGAAAGATAATAGTGATAACAAGAAGCTTGAACTCAATTGCACCCTTCAGACATTCTCCCTTTCACACGCCCAAAATATCCCTCGACTTTCCATCTCTAACTATAATTGTCCAGGTATCCTTGTTTTTTTCGGTACATATACCATGCATCCATCAGAAGCGAAACTTGGAAAATTATATTTATTATCATATTTAGGGCCGGCATTTATATGAACTACATCACAACTATTTTATAGAAAGTGGTGAATATATCCCTCAACTATGATATGAAATAATCTTTATATTTTAGGGTTTCGTGAATCTCTCGATATGAGCCGTTGTTTTGTGTTCCGACTCTTTTACTCGAAGACACTGAGAGGCGTGGAATCAATGCACGAAAATGAATCTTAGTATCTCAAAATTTGCATACTTACAATATCGGATAGGCGGTAATGTCTTTAAAAACTCGCACACAAGCAATTATATCTGCAAATCAGCCATTAAACCACGCGGCTTTATACAATGGCTACAAATATGAATACTTCACCATCTTTCGGCTACTTATGCAGATCTATTTAGCAATAAAAGCTTAGAAAACAAATATTAAAGTACTCATTTTGCATACACGGAAAAGATAACAAGTTGACAGGCCTTATTATTATTATTAATAGTATACAGAGTTTCATATTTTGACCATAACATTTTATTAGTCCATGAAATTGTATCTAGACTCTTTTTTTACAGATATACTTCACTGATAACATGACTGCAAAGGCAAAATATGTATATATGGAAAGTAAAAGAAATTATTTGATATGCCACCGAAAAAGTCAAAAATAAATTCTTCTTGTCATAAGCAATAAAGACCATAAAAAGATTATTTGCATTTCCTACGGGTTTTTTTTGTCACATATAAGGCTGTAAAGTTTATCTGACTTCTTCTTAACAATACTGTAATAACATTATATGTAAGTCCCACCAACTGATATTTATTTTTTTGACTTGAAGAGTTTTTTGATGACGATTATCGACTAGAATGGCCGCCCCACTTGATGAAACATTTTAGCCTTCTTGGGAATAGAAAAGAAGAAATCCTACAATAAATTGTCTCATATCGTCACTATTTGTGATGATATCATCACTGATTTATATCTGTTTCTTGTGATGATACTGATTGAGAGTGACGCCATTGGGAGGTTTTTTTGTTATTCCTCACTTTGTCTATTATTTAAGAATTGATATTTTTACAAGGAATAATGAAGAGCCTGTATTTTTATTTCATTTCAAGGGAAACAGAATAAATCTTATTATTATTATCACATCATTATATAAATTGAGTCAATAATGACATAAAACAATTTTATTTTGCAGTTTTATATATACACACTCTTTTTTGGTTTTCAACTTTAGCTCAAAATCACCCAAATAATTTTAAATATATATGTTTTGTCTTAAATAACTAACATATAATTACTTAAATGTATTCCATTCCAATACTTGCCTACCTATGTTTTTGGTCCATTTCTTTCATGAGCCATCATTTTCCTTTTCTACCTTGGTTCATTTCTTATAGGTCCATTTTTTCCTAGGTCATATTTTCCTGCTCCATTTCTTATATATATATATATATATATATATCAAGAAACGACCGGGTACCCGGCCCGTATCCCGGCTGTTTTTGTGCGGCCCGGCCCGGTGTCCGTTTTTTTACACCGGGCCAGGACTTCAATATTTTCTTTAGTTTGCCATTCATAAATTTTTTTAGAAAACAATTTCCCAAAATAAGTGAAGATTTTTTTTAGAAAGGAGTTTTCGAAATATTATTTTCTAAAAAACGCGTCACTGTTTTTGGACATTCTTTCTAAAAAAAACGTTCACTATTTTTTGGGCATTCTTTCTATAAAAACGTCGTCACTTCAGAATGTCGAAGGAACGAAAATATATATTAAGTCCCGGCTTGAAAAATTAAGTCCCGGCGAAAAAAAGGTTGTCCCGGTCGTTTCCTAATATATATATATATATACGAGGTATGATCAAAAAGTATCCGACTTTTGGTTTTATTGGTCAAACGAACACAGCTATTGGGGCGGGACTTGCTGTGTGGTTGGGAGCATGACTACTGCGCATGCTCATTTTTTTCTACAGCTCCAATACAAGTCAGTCGGCGTCAGGCCATTCATGATTGAACAGGTGCAAGTGAGTGTCGTCGGATTTTATTTTCTTTAAAATGTCAGAAAAAGTTGAACAGCAAAAATTGATTGAATGGAACCAAAACTAATATTCACCTCGTCTACAAGTTCTCTGATCGTGATTCGGCGGTTCTGCATCGCCAGGTTCCTCACTTGATCAATGATGGCATCGTTTTTCGATGTTGAGGGCCTCCCTGAGCGTGGTTCACTTTCAACTGACAAGCGGCCATCTTTGAAGCGGTTGTACCACTCCTTTATCTGTGTGGTGCCCATCGCTTCATTTCCAAAACACTTTTTTAATCTTGCGAATTGTTTCCACTTGCGAATCACCAAGATTAAAACAAATTTTATTCAATAACGCTGTTCGACTTTTTCTGACATTTAAAAAAAATAAAATCTGACGACACTCACTTGCACTGTTCAATCATGAATGGCCTGACGCCGACTGACTTGTATTGGAGCTGTAGAAAAAAATGAGCATGCGCAGTAGTCATGCTCCCAACCACACAGCAAGTCCCGCCCCCATAGCTGTGTTCGTTTGACCAATAAAACCAAAAGTCGGATACTTTTTGATCATACCTCGTATATATATATATATATATATATATATATATATATATATATATATATATATATATATATATATATATATATATATATATATATATATGTGTGTGTGTGTGAAAAAATAACTTTTTTATCAAAATGCTCCAGCATGCAGGTATTACAAAACTGCAATATTGCATTTATAGCATCCTAGGAAGGAAAAAGAAATTCCAGACTCTATTTTCAATATTACAATACTATATATAGACTAAAAAATTATATATATATATATATATATATATATATATATACATACTTGTTCTTTTAATAAGTTGTGTTCAATATATTTGTTGCTCTGTTTATGTATATTTTCTAGAATTATAGAATTGCATCTGACAAAATATATCTTCAATTGGCTTATATTTGTAGACAGACATATAATAAGATCTCTAATTTGTTCCAATAGAATTATAGTATACATTTATATATTGTGTTTTAGAAAGAAGATATAATTGAGAGTTTCAAGCACCCTCCAGTATAACAATTGGATACTCAACTAAAAAGAAACATGAAATCGAGTTGAGGACATAAGATATATGTTGCTAAAATAGCTACCAATCAAGGTTGACCGATGTTAACAATGATCTAAAATGACATAAAATATTAGGGAATAGAATAAGATAATACGACATTTAATATCAGTGACGTCAGGCTAAGTTAATTCTTATTTCATTTCTATTGTATGAACGGGTTTTTGCATTTTTCTTGTTATCTGCTCCATAAGGGATTTGAAGAAGGGAAAGTCTACAATAAATACCAGTGACGACAGGCTTTGTTTATTATTTAAGGAACTTTATTGCTTTTTTCTTTACTATTGAGTCACTGGTTTTTTCTTGTTATCTACTCTATAAGGCTTGCAATGATAATCTTCGAGTATTTCTTCTTTATTTCATCAGTTGCTGATTTCAACTTTTTTTATTCCTACTGTCATTTTGTCTATTGTGCGTCCAGTGACGTTGGTTTCAACCCTCAGGTTTGATCACTATTAATCTTTTTTGGGGGCTGTAACGGGTTAAGTTATGAATGGATTTTTTAAACAAAGGTAGATTCTGTTTATTTAATGCTAAGATTAAAAAGTGATGTGCATATCCACAACAACAAAAAAAATCCTTCAAAGGCCTAAGGGATTTTTTGGGCGTCTTCAGAACTACTCACGCCCCGTCACTCAACACTTCGTTAAGAATTCAAGTATGTCCAGATTGAAATATAACGCACACAAAAAATTACTCATCTAGAATATACAAGGCCCTTTTAAATCATATGCAGGAGAGGAAAATTTATTTTACTTAAGTGCCTTGAATAATAAGTTCCCTTTCGGGGTGAATTTCTCATTTTGTATTCCTTGAGAAAATGTGAGGGTTCACATGAGATTTCATTAGGATTTCAAGAGTAACTGAAAAACTCTGTTTATTGTTTTGAATGTATAAAATCCTTTTTCAATTGTCGGTGTGAATGGGGACTAAAATTATAATAATAATTTATATGTTATATGTTCATTTTAGCTACATATTATGTAATTTTAAGATATTTTGAAATATTAATACATTTATTTATATATTGATACATTTGTATATATACTAATACATTTATTTTTGTATTCATTCATTTATTTATATTTTAAACATTTATTTATAAATTAATACATTTATTTTTATATTAATACATTTATTTATATATTAATACATTTATCTATATATTGATACATTTATTTTAATATTATACATTTAGTTATATATTAATAAATGAAACCTTTCTCTAGGGAAACCAAAAAAATCCACACCCATTGATTATTCTGGAAGTGGCCTATACAGTCGAAAGTGAAGTGAAATTTTGATGTATATGTCACTTTTTTATTTACAAATCACGTTCCAAAAGAGATCACCTTTTTTATATCTCTCATCAAATAAACGTATATTCTTTCTCTTCGTCATCTGATTGGCTGTTAATGGGCACATCGGATATAATTAATAAAATAAAGGATTTCTTTTAAGGAGCACACTTTTTTTAATATAGAGATACCCCAGAGTTCCAATTAGAATATATATCCGGAGCAGTTTCTAGGATTTAGGTCTTATTGTAAATATTAAATTACAAAAATTGACAAAGGAGGGAAGAAAATGAAATAATTAAATTTTACAAGCTTCATCATTGATGCCAAATAATGCAAGGATGACTCGTCAATGACTATTTCATAGAGATATAAACATATAGAGAGCTTATTCCCTTCAATTAGCAGAGAAACATCGTTCAGCTCCATTCTGAACACAATGACGTATTTCCCTTCACTCCAATAGCAGACAATCATCGTTCAGCTGTATTCTGATCACAATGACGTATTTCTCTGACGAATCTAATAAGCTCTCTATATCTTTATATCTCTATGAACTATTCCAATCTCCATTTTTAACTTGATAAACCATCCGCTATTTCTACATTTGTTTTGAAATTACCTCACACGATGATTGGATCTATCTTTGTATTTCTTCTATTATTATTATTATTATGAGAGAAAACATTATTAAACGTCCATCCTTTCCTTTTGAAACCTCTATTTTTACTAATCAAAATGTTGCATTTTCCCTAAATTCATTTCCTTCCAGGAGAAACAAAACTTGACGCGTTCATGGCGAAAATATTCTTTAAGTCATTTTAAAAAAATCTTGATTTTTTACTATAATCAGATTCAATTAAGTCAATGACTTCAAAACGGCTCATTCCCCGTCTATCTCCAGATCCTAATGACTCCTGAAATGCCCGTAATGATGGATAGGAAACGTGAGTGATGGGGGCCCTTCTAAAAATAAGTCGTAATTAATTGAATTTTAATGCGAGGGAAAAATAATCTATGAGGTAATTTTTTAACCAATCGTTAAAAATATAAATACTGTTTCTTCTGAATACTACATTATTTTTTAAAGCAATTATTTTAAGCCTTTTTCGGAGGGAGTCCTCATTCATCAAACTATATACTACCATTTAAGTATGCATTAGGGTGCTTCAAGAAATGTTTGTCTTGAACAATTATCATATGAAACATATTTAAAATGTAAAAAAATCAAGTGTATTATTAGTTGAATTCACAAATAAATAAATCAAATTAATTGAACAAACATGTAGCTAAGATTTAGTAGAAAAATAATTCATTATGGATTGTTTGTAGAAAAATGTGTCCAATGGGTTGCAAAAGACCGATTTCCTTCGCTAGATTTGTAAAATAATATACCTAAGGGAATCGGTATACATAGATTCTGAAAAAAAATCAATAATGTACTTTATTTTTGTGAAATCATGATTCTGAAAGAAAAATCTTTGATGAAGATTAATTATGCAATCGATAGAACTAATAATATCAAACTTTCGATAATACTGATAATAATCAATTGAAAATCTCAGCTCAATTAATAACTATCATAACAATAATTTAAACAATGATAATAGATTGTGTTATCTATTGTCATTGTTTAAATGATAGCGCTTTTCCATGATCTTCATGGAAAAAAATGCATGGCTTGCCTTCATTGAGCTAATTAATAACTTTTTAGGCAACAATAAAGCGGAAAATTTCTGACACCTTGTAGAGGATTTGCTCACGGCTTTTTGTGACCTTAAAAATGCATTACATTCATAGCCACCTTGATGTCTTTCCAGACAATTTAGGAGCTGTCAGTGACGAACAGGGAGAGCGGTTTCATCAGGACATGAAGATATGGAAGAGCGCTATCAAGGCCGATGGAGCACACATATGATGGCGGATTATTGTTGGACGATTCAAAGGGATTCTGACAAAGTATACAAACGAAAAAGTGCAAAAAGAAAATTTGAACCAGTTTAAAATTTCAATGTAATCAGATAGTACAATAACATACTTAAGTTTATCTAGGTTTAATATGTCTTAATTTTCTTATTTCAAATCCCGCAACCATTGTTAATGGTCACCAAACCTAGCAAAAAAATTGTAATTAAAAGTGCTTATTAATTTTTATTCATTTGCTAATATATGTCGTTAAAATGATTAAACTAATAATACATTAATTTAACATGATTTGCAAGGGTTTCGATTATAGGAATATGGTCTCTTTTGCAGAATTTCATAAAAATCCAAGAAGTTATAGGCATCACTTTGAAATTAACCGTTTTAACTACTTTTTAACCAGTTTTGAGATCATACCAGGACTTTGAATGACCATTTTTATTTGTTAATTCATCACGAACCAATATTATTTATTAATTTTCTTTTAAACTTAATATACTAATGAAGAATCGTATTTAAAAATTGTACTCATCATAAAGTGACCGTTTCAAAAAAACTCAAAAATCAAAAAATCTGGATGTACCACAGAAAAAGTAAGGCCAGATTTGGATTCAGGAGGTCTCATTTTAGTTATCTATGTACATTTCGTTCAATCAAGGGAGATTGACCAAAATTTGTTGGCCTGTGTAATTGAACTACTTAAAACTTTCTTCTTCTTCTGTCCAAGAGGCTATTAAAATGGTGGAGAAGATATTTGAAGCATACAACATATCGCTATCGCCTTCAGACTGGCTCATTTCAACATCCTTATCCTATGTGGAAGCCTATGAGATTGAGCATTTGATCTCTACAGTTCGGAGGATTCTTTATGCCACGAGAGTAAACGAAGGGGGATTCCCTTTGGGTCTTCATCCTGTAGTCTCAGGAAATATTGAAGTCTTACACTCGGTATCAAACACTTTCAATTAAAATGAACGGACATCCTCAGCTATGTCCCCACTCCCAAACGATGGTACTGTGTTTGAGGGAGGAGTTGATGGAGCTTCACACCTCTTGATTCTGCCCTGGACCCCTTCTTAGTGTATTTGTTTATCATTATTATTACAACCTCATTTCTTATAATTCTTAAATCCTTTCTAATATTTACTTGTTTTCATGTTGTAATCCATACAATTACATTATTTTCATTGCATACTATTTTTGTAATGTGAATTTTAATGAAATACAATAAAGAAAGAAAAAACTAATTGAAACTTTCTAAAACATATTTACGTTGAAAATATTTGCACAAAATGTTGAAATATTTACTGTGTTAAAATATGCTCACTGGTACTTTGTACCCAATGACTTTTTATTCCCGAACATCAATAAAAAAGGTGTCTCAGACGAAGTAAAAAAAAAAAGCTTTGACATTTGGCTCGAAAGCAAGCAAAAGTGTTAAATATAATGTTGGAGAGCTTTAAAAACTTTTTTTGATGATAAATATTTGCTTTTTAATTTTAAATATAAATAGTAGCTTAGATATATGACGTAATGTTTTTTTAACTAAGAGTTCTTGAAGCTTGCTTCATTGTAGTCTCTTAATAAGCATACAGAAAAATGATGGAGGCATAAAGTAATCTAAACATTATAGAAACTACATATCTTTCCTGAGTAGCATTCTCTCATTATAACGTATAAATTATCAAAAGTCTATTAAGGCTCCGTGAATTCCACATATTCGAGTTCTGGCGGTTATTGTAGATTAGATCAATATGCATATATAATACGAGGTATGTTTTTTGTTGTTTTCATGAAACGTCATCATTTTGACTTCATCAAAAAAATATATTTTAATGTTTTTCTTGCCGGTAGTTTTTAATGAGGTCAGGACGGCAAGCAAAAAGCCAGTTACCTTGGCAATATAAACACCGAGTTTATTTCCACACACATTGTTTTGGGTTCAACGATTAAATAACTTTGATAATTGTCCATGTAAAACCATTTTCATATTTATTTTTTGTTGCAATCTGTTTTATGTTTGATTAATACGATTATATGTAATTGCATAAACTTTTTCGAATCAGACGTGGATCTTCTTCCTTTTTATCGTAAGTGGTCAAAGTTTAAGCTTGAAAGAATCGTCCCCTTGGATTCGAATTAAGAATCTGGCGACTAAAGATGTTTTAAAAAAATACACAAGTATTTAATAAATTTATCAATTATAAAATGGCTCTATTCTGCACCATCCTTTCCGATGACGTTATAAATGACCTTAGAGGTCGTCACTGCAAGGGTAATGTATTTTTTTGTATGTATCCGTCCTGACAAATTATATTTTTGTAAGGATGGATATAAATACTTTGGAGCCCTACTATTTCATATTTGCATGAAAGTGAAAGCTAGCAATGCCCTACAACAATCTTTATTTTGGGCCAACGGAACGTAGATTGTGTGTGTGAAATTTTCTTCCTCTCCAAGGCTATTATAAGGGAACAACAAATCACAATTATATAAAATAATGGAAAAATGATGAGAATGTAAACAATATTATTCAAATATATGCAAAAAGATATATTATATTTCTTTAAATAAATGACTTCATGTCAATTCATTATACATACCATAAATGAGACATTTCCCTGAGAGTAAATAGGAAAAACAGTGAATGTTTTGAAATGCAATACAATTACATAGTTATATAATTATCACTGACTTGCTTAATAATCCATTTTGTATGTTTGCCCATTTTAAAAAGTATATTATATTTTATTTATTATTATAATATATATAAAGGGTGATTTTTTAGAGTTGTTTTTTTTAAGAATCGAATAAAACACTAAATTTGCAGCATAGAATCAAAAATTTTATTGAAATAAATAAATTAGCCTTTGCCATTTACGTTTTAAAGATAACTTCATTTAAATGTTTGTCCGCGGCTCCGTTTTCAAATGGTCCATTCGAAGGACCAATTTTGTGTCACTTGTTCGAGCATTTCGGGCTGTATTCTACGAATCACGCGTGTTATGTTATCCTGTAAGGCTTCAATCGTGTTCGGCTTGTCCACATAGACTAACGACTTTACATAACCCCACAAGAAATAATCAAGAGGCGTTAAATCGCACGATCTTTGTGGCCAACTTACAGGCCCATTTCGTGAGATAAGCTGCTTACCAATTCATCCTTCAACATGTTCATTGTTTCACGAGCTGTGTGGCATGTGGCGCCGTCTTGTTGAAACCACATGTTAACCAAGTTCAACTCAGCTAACTGGGGCAAAAAAAAGTCATGTATCATGGCTCGATAGCGTTCGCCGTTGACGGTAACGTTTCTTCCACGACCATCTTTGAAGAAAAATGACCGATGATGCCACCAGCCCTAGACCCACACCAAACTGTCGTTTTTTTTCGGGATGTATCGTAATTCATTTATAGCATGAATCACTCATGTTCATCACTCCAGATGCGACAGTTTTGCTTATTTACGTATCCGTTGAGCCAGAAATGAGCCTCATCGCTGAACACAATTTTTCGATAAAACAGCGGATTTTCATCGAGCTGTTCTAACGCCCATTCACCAAACATTAGACGTTGTGGTAGGTCATTAGGCTTCAATTTTTGCAGAAGCTGAATTTTATAGGCTTTCAAACCCAAATCGACACTTAAAATTTTCCATATGGTTGAGTAACACAAGCCCAATTGCTGAGAACGGCGACGAATTGACATTTCACGATTCTCATTAACACTGGATGCTACGGCTGCAATATTCTCTTCAGTACGCACTGTACGCATGCAAGTCGATGGTTTAATGTCCAGCAAAGTAAATTTCGTGCGAAATTTGGTGATAACAGCACGAATTGTCGATTCACAAGGTCGATTATGACGACCATAATATGGTCGTAACAAACGATGCACATTTTTCACAGAGCACGAATTTTGATAATAAATTTCAACAATTTGCAATCGTTGCTCATTTGTAAGTCTTTCCATGATGAAATGGCAGAGTATACTGAAAACTTTCCACTTTAACAGCTGACGTTAGGACGCCATTATCAAGCAGTGCTGCCAACTGAAAAACTTAACTCTTAAAAAATCACCCTTTATATATATGATACCTTAGGAATACGTAGGTATAATGCGAAATAGGGCCCTCTCGCAGTTAGTTTGAAGTCCAAATATGCCATATTTGTAACTTGTGGAGCCCGCAGATAGCTCCACGCGCCTAATTTAAAACTTCAAACTTACATAATTGTGATACATAGAGTACAAAGTCCCATTGGAGGTCAGATTTGTGGCCACAGATTGATATTATTGGGTATTGTGACATGCCCGAGGGTCCAGGGACCAAGTATGGTTTGAAATCCCTAAATGATATAGTATATATATATATATATATATATATATATATATATATATATATATATATATATATATATATATATATATATATATATTTCGTTGATGATGGGTTCGGTCCATATACTTATGACGTAATAACTGTATGCTCAATAGTATATATGACATCAAGTTAGGGAGCAAAGAAGGAAGAAAGGGATACTTACTATTATCTCCTTGAACAGTCAAAGTCCAAGCCTTAAGGAATAGAAAAAGGGAGAAATGCCAAAATAATATCGAATGACGTCATTGGTAGGAACTACTTAAAAAAAACATAATATGGGGTAACTATATTATTGGAAACTTCTGCCTTTTTTCTATTCCCGGAAGTACTTAATTGTTTGATGAATAAGTGGGCAGCCATATTAATTCCATGTATGCCTTCAAACAGCTCTTAAATGGACGGAATTGTTATAGATCAGGGGTTTAGTCAATCCTTAAACTGTAATTCTGACCTTAGAAACTAATCAAATCTACTTTATGTTTTCCAATGCAAACTAATTCTTTGATGAGATGTTTTTCCTACTGATTAAAAGCCATCCCTTCCTCAAGATAAAAACACCCTTTCCTCAAATCAACTCTTTTTTGAAACACCCTAATCCATTTCAAATGCAACAGAATGATGAAATGTCCAATTAAAGCACTAAATTATACTTTTCATTTTCTTTACCATGTGCCCCCTTTTAAATAATCATTGGCCTAGGAGTAAACCCTTAAAACTGACTTCTATTCAAGTAAGAATTTGTATAATCCTCTTTACCAGGATTAATGTCGTTCATCCTCCATAAGTTATTTATATCCAAAACCATTTATTTTGATATATGAATAATTTTATAGTATTATTATTACTTTTACTTCTACTAATCAGGTAAAAATAAGGTATGCCAATTTATAAGAATAGTTTTTTTTCTCATTGACTCTAAGCATCTTACATTGTGACAATCCCCATAGCTGGGATCAACATATATTTAAAGCGTTAAAGTAAAGTAGCGCATGCAAGAAAAAAGTAAACTAAAAAAATTGTCGCTAGTCCATGAAATTACGTCACAGTTCTATTCAAAACCAGTTTAAAGGGATTAAGACCCTCAAAAACACTTTTTTCATGATAAAACTTAAACAAATTTAATAATAAAGGACTTTGTTATTATTTTCAAAGAGCTCTAGCATCAAAGCACCCCTTACGGACTTAAGAATAACTAAATTTTTGGACAATTCCTTTTGGGGAAAAGGAAGAATTTATGATATGCATGCACTACTTTACTTTAACGCTTTACATATATTGAAAAAACAAGGTGCGCACATATCACAAATACAACTGAGTTTTTGCATGCCAGATATTTTCCCCGCTTACGTCATCAAAAATATATTGCTACTATTCACTTTTTGATGACGTGAGGCTAGTATTACTAAGATTTATGATTCCCTTAGGATAAAATCACTATGCCGAGTGTATAGAAGAAGGGAGAAATAATCATTAACATCAAGGCCTCAATTATCATAATGATTATTTCTCCCTTCTTCTATACACTATGTTGCGAGGCATCCAAAGAAGTTGCAGCAAATTATGAACTTTTTTTGGGATGGGAACTTCCTGTAATCCAGCGTGTCTGATAATTTATCAGCTGATTTGTGTTGGTCATCGACACGATCACAAAGCTTTAAAATGATCTTAGGCAAAGATATAAGTATACTGCGAAACCATACACCATTTGAAATGAAGGCATCAGCCGCTTCTACGGCTGACATAAGAAAATACCTTAAAACAGATGTCATGATACCTTGTATTCTATTAACCTTGTCTGGGACATCATTTAATAATGGATACTTAGTCGGATTGGTACTGTCGATACTGATCATTTATTATTGTCATAACTATCTGATTCTATAATTTCCATTGATTGGTAACGGTAGATTGGAAAATTAGGGATATCTCCCCCCCAGAAAAGAGTTTCTGGATATATCGATGGGAATTGCATCACCTTTGTTGATTATATATCCATCATTGGAGCCTTCAATCCATAGATTTGCAATAAAAACAACGTTTAAACACAGTTTGCCAACATCTACCAATATTGGTTGGAGTATTATAGTGGGAATACCATTTGGAATGATATTAATCTTTTGAAGTGACAACAGAATGTGTTGAATATTGTTGTATTTTTTTTTTTTTTTTTTTTTTTTTGCCTATATGGTTTGATAGAATTGCATCCGACAGGATATAAATAAGCATTATAGCGTTAAAATTAGTCTATCAAACCTAGGATCTTATCAATGAGGTAGACCAAAATGACCATCCCCTCTCGGGATTCGAACCTGCGCCCCCATTGTATATTTTAATTATTTTTGAATATTTATTTTGGTGAAAATTAATAGTATATCATTTTATATTAAATAATTAAACTGAGTGACTCTTGGTTCACTTACCAAAGGCAGATTTGATAATATTCACCACCCTCTAAAGCTACGTTAATACCGGCGCCAGAGAATTACGAGTACAGGGACATTCTTAATGTCAAACCGGGGCACTTTTATAATGAATAATGATGGGTTAGGATACTTTTGTTCTATCTGAGTGGAACAAACCCCTATTGCTCCTCCTCCTATGACACCGGGCCTGATTTACGTTAAAAAGAGTCATACAATGCCAGTAGGTATTCATTTCTTCTACTGAATCCCAGATCTGGGAAATTTAAATTAAGTCAACCCACAAATATATTTTTCTGATAAATAATCCAAGACTCAGAATGATTAGGTTCAAAGAAGGAAACTCAATTATATCTAAAATGTTTCCATTTACACAATGCACATACAGTATTTCATCCTGTTTACATACATTATATATATATATAATATATATATCCCGTTTGAGAATAACCCCCACGTTATTGGAGCTAAATCTGGTAAGAGTCGAAAGAAGTCTACCTATCAGTGTTAATCGCTATTATAGTTAAACTAAAATAAGCTTGTATTTTTTTCTTTCTTTCGTGCAAGCAAAGAATGGAGACATAAAGAACATGACTTTTGTCGATATGAGCAATTGATGAGACTGTCATCCTTATCATTAAGGAACATTAAAATTAAAAAATAATTAAAATAATGGAATTGTGTTCCCGCATAGTTCCCATGATCACCGAGTCACAAGTGAGCGTCAAGTCGATTCTGTTTCCCCAAGTATTATTTTTTTTGTCTAGCATATGTACACATGAGTACCTTGCAAGCCCTCATACCCACATACGATATTTTAAATTCAATTTAAGGAAATTACATGTTTTCTTCCCAGCATCCCGTCCTCATGAGTAAAGAAATAATCCCTTTTATTCAAGTGAAAGAAAAATCTTGTTTATTTAATCTGACAGGCCCATTATAATTTTTATCTTTGCCGTGTATCCAATACTACAAGTCTTGAGGATTATATAAGTTGTACTCAATTTCCGGTAGATGGTGCGCACGCTCAAAGGAGGCATTGATATCAATATTTAAACATAAGTTTAAATTATTTGGCTGTTATAGGTCCCTAAAAAGATAGTAGATTCGTGAACAACAATGACATCTCGAATAAACATTTTTGATTTATTCAACAGTTCGGTTTTATGATGTGTACAACAGAATACATAAAAACCTAAGATAATGTATGAAGTAAATATTTTAATTTACAATTTTATCTTAAGGGTTGAACTAAAAGCACAATTTTAAACAATAAAATAAAATTCAAAAAATCTCAATTGACATACGTACTAAAATATATTAACAAAGAATTAGAGCTTTAAAATGACATTACTTGCAATTTTTAAAATTCTTCATTATTTTAGATTAAAAATCTTCATTATTTTAAATTAAAATTCTTCATTATTGTACAATAATAAACACTGTTACTTAAGTCTACAGGGTGTTATGAAGGACAATTATGTGATTCATGTGACTGTAAATTCAGAGTATATTAAGTCACAAGAACAAATGAAGCCGAAAAATTATATTAAAATATATTTGATACCTTAACTTTTTCTTAGAAACTACAGTATATATATAAAACCATATTTGAAGGTCCCTACCGATAGGGTCGGTAGCAGAAGAGACAATGTTTTTGGCAAAAAGTCCACTTACTCATTCTGGATACGAATCAGCAGCCTCTCTCACCTGTCGTGAAGGGAAAGAGAACAATCATCGTGAGAGGGAAAATAGGTTCCAGAGCCATCTAGCTAGTTCGCGTTTGACTACAAGGCTACCAGTGGATTCAATTGTGTACACAATCATGATCCCAAGGCCACCGAAGGTCAAATGTAAGATCAAATTTAACTTAATATACAATAATTAATCGTCATCTTAAATCTTGCCGTTGTTTTTGTTAAACAAATTCATTTAAGCAAGTATGAGGAGAGAATAGTTATTTACAAACAAAGGTTTTTTCCGTTCTTTATAAGTTACGGGCAATGTGGAAAATAGAGAAATGTGTAGATACCAGAAACGACCGGGACACCTTTTTTCGCCGGGACTTAAATTTTTCTAGCCGGGCCGGGAAATAATATATATTTTATCTCCTTCGACATTCTGAAGTGAAGAATTTCCCAAAAAAAGTGATGACGTTTTTTATAGAAAATAATCTCCGAAAAAAAGTGACGACTTTTTTTAGAAAAGATTTTTCAAAAAAGTGATGACATTTAAAAAAAAAAAAGAATCTCCAAAAAAAGTGATGACGTATTTTTTAGAAAAGAATTCTCAAAAAAAATATTTTCTAAAAAAACGTCCTCACTTTTTTATAGTTATTATTTTCTAAATAAAATTTATGAATGACATACGATAGAGAATATTGATGTCCCGGCCCGGTGTGTTAAAAACCGGGACACCGGGCCGGGACGCTCAAAAATACACGGGACTCGAGCCGGGTACCCGGTCGTTTCCTGGTAGATACATTGGACAAAATTGAGGAAATTGTCTTAAATACGTATTTAAACCATATGGCAGTGTATGCAACTAGATAGGAAAGAGCTAAACTTTAGTTTATTAGATGTTAGATCGTTAAGATATAAGAAAAATTAATATTACATAACTTTTTGTCAGTTTTAAATATTAAAAAATAATAATTAGTAACAAAATATTAGAAAATATTGAGGAATTATGTTGCATTGTGATTTAATGCATTTAGGATCAACGCTCTTTCCCGTTAAATGGGAATCTCAATCATGATATAAAAATCATTTATTGCTATTATTATGATAATTGCTACTCGTCTATAAGTAATAGCTTGTAGAGCACACATCGGAGAAGAAAAAAATATATATTTGGTTGCATTCCTGTAATTGTATGATTATGGGATTACATAGATGGGCTTCATGATTGATTTTACTGGGGAGATTAGAAAAATAAATACTTTTTTGTATGTAAGTATGTATGCGAAAGCAAGAATGTGAAACCTCCTATGCTTGCTAGTAAATGTGCGGACTACAAAATACTAACTAGGCAATGATGGATGGGATAGGCAGGGAGCTTTGATGCCCTCGGGCTCTTTGCATGGTTCGTTGTTGACTTGGTAAGGCACAGGGTCCCCCCCCATGTGACTCATAGGAATGGTCATTGCCATGGATGCTTTAAATAGATGAAGTAAATTCCTGCGTACAAAATGAATCTATCCGTTATAAGTTTATTTCATTAGTGTTTTCATGGTCTCATTAAATGCCATGAGGATTAAGGGGTATTATAGAAACCTAATATTGAGATATCAAACTTTATCACCCCCCCCCCCTGCGAAAATTGTGTCATAAGAAACAAAAAAATCGTAGAAAAATTGATTTTGGTTTGACCCCCCCCCCAAATTGCGTTCAAAGGTTTGGTTATGAAACAAAACTTTTTGTTATTATTTCTTTTGAAAAAAGTTACTTTTACAAAATGTAGATATGATCAATTTAAGAGTTTGTTATTTTTTTCAAATTTCCGTCAAATAATATTTAGTGCCAATAAATGAACATAAGTGCTGACGCACCAGCCATTTCTAAAATAACAGCTCCTACTAGGGTTCTTTTATAGTTTTAAGAAGGAAAAAGAATAAGAGGGTACTCATGTTCATGTTTTAAGTGATTTTTTTACATACGTTTATTTTTCAAATCTTAATTTTCATATATTAAATTTGACACATAAAATTAATTGTGTATTCGTTCTTTGTTTCAAATGTAAGGAGTTTTTTCTTTACTCCATGGTTGATAATATATATCCATGACGTTGAATATATGCATACACTTTGGTAGATGTCTTGATCATATCTAAGTTTTGTAAAAGTATTTTTTTCTTCAAAATAAATAATTCAGCATCAGCATCCCGGTAAAAGGAAGTTATGTGGTCTATAATAGTGTTGTGTCGGTCCTTATCAAGGACCGAGGACTGCAGTCCAGTCCGATCCCATTCGGTTCAGTCCAGTCCTTTTTGTCGGTCCTTAGAAAAGGAAAAATGTTTCTTTTTTAAGTCATAATCTACGTCATGTTGCCAACATAATGCTATGAAAAGGAGAAAAAAAAATACAGAAATATTTAATAAGTAATGACCAAAGAAAATATAAAAGAACTAGAAGCGCAACGCGTCTGCCGAAGGAAAAACATGAACAACAGAAGAGAAGAAAAACTTAGTAACCATGATGAAGAATGAAAACTGAGATTTTTATGTAGTACGATTTTAAAAGATTCGCTATATTTTTTTATACTATTAGTCCTATAATAATTTTTGTAAAATAGAAAATATTATTGATATATATAGGGAAATCATGGTACAATTTTAAAGATATGTAATTATTGTATAAATATATTTGCATAAAATAAATAAACATGAGAATAACAATGTGATAGGTTTTTAATAATATTACTGAATACTTTTACTGTCATTTCAATAATACTGTTTTATCATGACTTTTTCTTATGTAGTCAATAATTTTATATTCGTCACTCTTCCTTGATGATAAAGTTCTTATTCGGGAATAAGTTGCTGCCAAATCTTTTATGAATTTATAAACGTGATTGTTTGTTGGGCTAACGTCTAGCATATGTTCATTAAGATCATTAAAACCTACCGTTGTTTTTCACAAATGTTTTGCAAAACTTGGGCAGCAATATGCAAGTGAATTTTATCTTTCTTTAATGAAGCAGCTTTGTCAATGATTAAAAAGTGACAAAAGACTCTTTCCGCTTCTTGACACACAGTTATTACATCTTGTGATGGATAAATTAAAATCTTTTTAATTAAAGGATTTGCATTTCTTCTTCACTCCTCTTTCACTTCATATGCCTTTCCCTTTTCCGTTTGGTCTGGGCAATACAAAAACAATCATGTAATCCTAGCAGTATGACTACTCCATGACGTCAGTGTTGAACGAATATAATATATATATATTTATATTTATATAAATATTTATATTTATTTATTTATACAACACACATACATATATATATATATATATATATATATATATATATATATATATATATATATATATATATATATATATATATATATATATATATATATATATATATATATATATATATATATATTATGTATGTATATATTTATAGATAGATAGAGAGATTGATTTTATATATATATAAATATAATCGTTCTCCAGTGACGTCATTGAGTAGTCGCACTGCTACATGTTTATTTTTGTGTTGCCCAGACCTTATTATACAGACCTTGATCTGAATATATGAGAGTCATACTTATACTGAAAATAGTTCTTAACTCAATTTGTTTACATTTTTGTGAATCTTATGAGGTCAGCTGTGTAACTCTATTGAAGGCAACACAACCAATACTCCTTTCCAGCCTGCATTGCGCTTCTAGTTCTTTTATATTTCCTTTGGTAATGACCGACGATGAGTAATCTGAACAGCCTATGTTATGAGAAAGAAATGTTTCCATATTGTCTAATATAAATATTAGTAACCCTTTTTGTTGCTATTGAATTAACGCCCGGTTATAATAGAATATATACATATAATATTAGCAGTTAGAACGTATTAAATAAATACTCTTTCAACATTTAATGAAAAATTAAAGGACTGACAAAAGACAATCTCAAGGACCTAAGGACCGATCCCAATGACCAACGGTTCTAAGGACCGATAGGACCGGTCTTAAGACTGGACTGGACCGAACCGAATAAATTGGGACCGACACAACACTAGTCTATAATCATGGACCTAAATATAAAATGGATACTCTCAATAGCGTAGAAATAGTTCTTCATTTTCTTATGAGTTGTTGGAATGAGTAAATTCAATCTGATTCGACGATTCGACAGGTGGTTCGAACCTATTATCATTCCACTCACAATCAAGAGTAGTGATCATCTAAACAATCGGTAGGTCGTTGCCAAATATCAAATCACAAATTTGACGGGATGCGTCTTTTAATGCTTTAGTCAAATCAAAAACACAACCGGACACTTAACATATCTGCATCCATTGAAGGAGCAAGGCATGCTTTTATCCCCAGAGTTGTCGTGATAAATGAAGCTAATAATAATAATAATAACAACAACTAGGGCAATTATATATCATAGAGGCCAGACATAATTCACACTCTGCTCACGTAGGCAACTTGATGTTGGTGCCCTGCGCGCAGAGGTAGATAGACATCCATTTGCCTTGGAGGTGTCTTAAAGCCAGCGGGAAAAGGGAGTCCACCTATTATTATAAGTATTATTATTATTATTTATCAAATTGACCCTTTCCACGCCACATAAATTATTATTATTATTCTTTTTCGAAGATTTCTTTTTTATATATCTTACCTTTTAACCACAGAGAGATAAGCGACTTACATAAGAGTAAACCTCTCTCTCTCCCTTTTGTTTCCAATGCAAATATCGACCTTTAATTAAAAGCGTATATCAAAAAAAGTCAAAGGTTCATTTATAGGTAGAAATATAATATTTTAATTGCACATAATTTACTCAAAACACAGGGAGCTGTTTTTTAAGAAGCCGTATTTGAATGACTGCTATTTGTACTTATAATTAGTGTTAGGCTTAGGTCGAAGCCTTTTTCGTAAGCCTTGAAGCATTCGAAAGAGCTGGCAAGATAGGTGGCAAATGCTTTATTGTGATCAAATCCTTTAAAAGTGACTGAGTTTGACACTCTGGGATCTTTTTGTCGAACGTTATTGGTTGATGTAAAAGGGATGTGAATAATGACGAAATAGTTGGTACTAGAGGTCGACCAATAGTTGATTTTACGGGCAGATATATTTTAATATAATTATATCGATAATTATAGATACTCTTATCATAAAAACCCGATAGCCAATGGATCGGTCGATACACACTATATTTTGATATAAGTTATAATATAATTTACTTTATATGTTACTTAAAAAACAACTTTTTATAGAATATTTATAATATGGAATATTTAGTGTCGGTTTATCGGGGCCTAAAATCATTTCATTTGCGGATCCTTTACTCCTCCTATATCCTATATACAATTTTATCGATATAATAATTTTAAAAATATAACTCAACAACCTGTGCTATATTTCTTCATTTCTCAAAAGCATCAACTTTGCTACATTAATCAAAAGAAAAGGAATGCTTGTTACGTCATTTTGTATAAAAATAAATAGTCATACTTAATAAATATCTTTTATTGACGCAAGATTCAAATCACTAATCAAATATGGAATGAACCATCAAAGTGGCTATACAGCCAATGGTTCATTATTTAACTTATGAACAGTTTCTTTGATTAATTGACAGATTCTTAAATTAAGGATTTAACATTAGCTATTGCAGACTTATTTCCTTATATGTACGTTTAAATATGTCTGGGACTTCTTAAAATGGGTTGAACGTAATAAATAAAACTTAATTTCTTAATTGATGTTTTTACGGCTTTAAAGAAATACAAGTCTATAAAAACTACCTCAACTCCTGTAATTAAGGAGATGCCCCAAGGAACTCTAAGATACATGAATAGTCCAAGTCTAACATCTAATGGGTTTATAGGCTGAATTCAACGGATATCTGACATTAACATACAATTTTTGAAGAAAGAAGGACAAGGATACGGGATATTTATACCACTATCTTTTAAGACTTAAGTCTATATATGTCATCTAATTTGATTTTAATAAATAGTAAATTTGTAAGTGTATATATATATATATAGTGAATAGGAGAGTCAATTTTTTATTGTTCTTTTTTCGGCACTTTTCAAGAGTATCAAGAGCATTGAGGTTGCGTGTAAAAAATTTAAAGTTCCAGATACAAGAGCTACCACAGTAAAAATAAGTGTAAGAAAAGAAGCAAGAAAGAGGCTTCCATCATTTGAGGGTGCTATTTATCGCTTGTTAATGACTTGGACGAATTTCTGTGGCGAGAGAAATGGGGCAAGAGCGTGGAGGATGCCTTCAATAACATTTTAAAACACACATCGAAATTTTATATTTACGAATAAGTTTAGTATATATATATTATAATAATAATAAATAAACTAAATATTTGTTTCTAAGATTTAAAATATTTAAACTGAATATAGCAAAGATTAATTTGAAGGGAATTGAGGAGACTTCTTCAAGAGATGTCAACAAGTGCCTCTTGAGAATCACAAGGGTTGTTTTCTGAGAAGGCATAAACGCCCAAGGGAAACAGGACTTACATCATAAACTGCCAATAAATATCACCTTAAAATGATGAAAACCTCTTCCTTCCTTCTTTTCTTGCTCTTTTTTACGGTGATAGATTTTGCAATTGGAACTTTAAATTTTATCACGCAACCTCAACCCGTAGGTCGATTTTCTTGAAAAGTGCCCTTTTCCCCAGCTTTAACCATTTCATTTAATATGCAAATCTAAAAACAGGATTTACACATAAAATCCAAGAGCAAATATGTATTAAAAACATAAATAACCATTAAGTTTATTTTTTGCTCTGGGGTAGAACATATCCAATAAAACAACATATAAATATAGAGTACAGTATTATTAATTTATCATAATCAAATTAACAACTTTCAAATAATTTAAGATTCCATACATTAATTTGAAAAAATATAACTCAGAAATATGTTCGAGGCTAAAACTTATTATGATTTAGCAGTTCTTAAAAAACTTCAAAGTTATTCCGATTATTTTTGCGTATATTGTGAAGCATGATAAACGATACTTGCATCCCTTTTAGGCCAAAGTCCACGAATCGTCATGTAGACTGGGAATTCAGATCCAATGCAGTGCAGCACGCCGCTGCCGCAATGAGAATTGTCCTCAGTCCTCCCGGAAGTATTGAAGTATTTAAGGTTAGCCTTTCCGCTATAAGTGCTTTAGAGTTGAGAAGGACACTATTAAAAGCCCTCCTTCGCTGCGAAGATACATTTGGTCATAGGCCAAAAAGGATGCTCGCTTTTGTGTATTTGGACGTCTGAGGATCACTCAAGCTTTTTACGTTTAACATAAGGACTTTACAATACTGCGGGACAATCCCCAAAGGCATGAAGAATTGATGTGCAACAACGTAGTCAACAAACAAGGCAGTTGTCTTTAAATTTTTATATTCGAAACACGACGTCACATAAATAATAATTTTTAAGAGTTGATACAGCTTTGCAGGCTTTTGGTTTTATTATTGGTATCTTTTAATAATGAATTTATCTGTTTTACTATCAATCTTTTAATACCAACCCTCATTTGTATTATGCCTTTTTTAACATATCACAAGTCATTGTAATTGGATGTATTTGAAAAATTGTATTAAATTATATATTTAATTTAAAAAATAATTGAATTAATTTTTTTGTTAATTTCAAGTGTTCTTTTAAGTTTTTATTAATCCTTCTTTGCAGGGATCCTGGCCATTAAAAATTCCCCTATTTTGAATAAAACCTCTATGATTTATATCGCTTCCCTTTGGTGACAAGTTGGGATAGTCCTCACTAAACAAACAAACACCAATAGCCATAAATATAGCAATATTTAATCCCTAAACTCTTCCAAATCCAAAGATAAATAAAACAGTTTTCAAGCATAAAATTTTATGCATCATTTCATTTCCTATTTATTTCAACATCTTTACCTCCCTTTACAAAAACACTGACTTGACGTGAGGTGTCTTCATAAACAAAATTATTTACACTAAGAATATGAATGAAGCCCAAGAGCAAATAGCTCTTGATATAGTGCATGCATAAGCCTTTTATTTGGCTGGAGTCCGGTTTTTTATGATGTTGAAATATGTATATACATATACTTTTCAACCATGGCTATCTATGTTACCTATACAGCGACCCCTTGTCTTATCTTAGTATTATTAAATATCAAAATTTATGACTGGAACAGTTCTAGGAATTTAAAACATAATAAACAAATAATTAATTTGCATGGCAGACATAAAATACCCGATTTATTGTATTTTAGTTTAATATCTAGATATGCATGTTTGATTTTTTGCTTTTAGTAGAGTTGTGCGGCTGAAAGTTTTATTAATGACGGTCCAATTCGTTAATTAAACATAAACATGATCATTTTTGGGGGCCATACTTCATTGATTTCTATATGGATGTATGTAGACATAACAAGAAGAACACAACAACTAGACAGTTAAAACAAGAATCAAACAACAGCATAAAAAAGATCAGTAAGCATTAAATAAAGTTATAATTTTCTTTTGAGTAAAAATTTTTTGTAAAACACTAAGATGGAGGCTTATAATATTGGAAATGCTAGGAATATCAAAGTCATTGGAAATTTGTTTAGCATATTCAATTTGCTGTGTTTTGATGTTGATTCCATTGATGATTGCCTTTATATTAACAGTGTAAAAAGCAACCAAACGATCCCTTATAAAAGTCGTATTGAAGGCGAATGATTTATCCAGTTACAGTATAAACTTCTTTATCTTGTAGCAATAAAAAAAATCTGCGTTTTCCCTGCTATCCTTGCAAAATATACAGAGGCTCTGTGGGCCAGAAAATAACTTTTTTCGGACTCTAAGTGTCCCACTGAGAACCTTATATTTAAGACTTTTTTCAGAAGATGAATAGAGCAGATTTTTAATCACTTTAGTGCTCATTCTCATTGTTAAATCTAATTATTTTCTCCTTAGATAGTTAATGAACTAAACATAATCATTACTTTTTAACATATCAAGTTGCAAACTAGCTCCCTAAATTCTTAATTATGAATAATCTGACTTCCTTTTTACTTTTTTCCTCCTCACAAATAATTATCATCGTATTTGAATTCATAGATAACTGTTTAAAAAATGTTTACATAATATGCATTGTGTGTTCATACGGAATATGTATAGTATGTTATATGTATATATAAATATATTTATATCACTAAATGAATATCGTTCCATCGACAAAGGATCCCATCCTATCATTTGCTAGGGATCTCTTTAAGATTATACACTTTTTGTCTATTTACGCTCAGTATAATTGCATCCCTGTGGTTGTGAATAAACCTTTAGAGATAAGTGTTAAAATTAGTCTATTGAACTAGGATTTGTTCAATGAAGTTGACCCAAATTGACCTTCTTCTCACAAGGTTTAGTCGAACCCACAACATTAAGCGCACTTCAACTGAGCACAGGCTTATCTTATCATTGATATCATGTATTTGTATATTTTCCACATAAATATATGTTATTTTTATTAATATTTATAAGATATCAGAAATTAACTCAATATTTTCTTCGTCTAAGTTTTTTTGAAAATTATAATTATCGAGCTTTTGAAAGAAGCTTGGCATTCTTTAGATCCCCATTGACGTGATTGATCCTTCGATTCATGTGTGCAAAGTATGTCCAGGACTCTTCAAGCGTCACAATTTATTTATCCCACTATAATATGTCTCACAAACCCTTTTTAATTCCATTGTACATTTCAATGTTATCATTTTTTGCTTCTCTAAAATAACATTCTCTCTCTTAAAAAAGTGTACTGGAGAGGACATTTTGAAGTTACTGAATCCAGATGGAAGAAAGAAAGACTTGATTATGATTGATTGGCTCTCAATTTCTCAATTTTCTGTACTTTTTCAAGCTTTCAAACGTTTGAGAGGGCACATATTAGGCATGAAATGGGCTAATTATCAGGCTTGAAGCAGTACGATGGTGAATTGTTGAGCCTCAATACCAAATCTTAGACTGATGTGTAGAATGCAGAGCTGGGATTCGGAATATCGATTGGTGCGGTAGATAAGAAAGAAAGAGAATTTTTTTTGTGCATCTGCTGAGTGACTTCTTCATATGCATTTAGTATCGGACAATTTTTAATAAAAGACAATTAAGCACATAATTTGTTACAATTTTTTAAAATATAATTTTAAATTTAATACATGTTATTTTATATATAAATCAACTATGCACTCGTATTTTGAAGGGAATGGAAGGCAAGTGGAAACAAATTATTTCCTTAACTGTCTTTTGTTTTACGTTGTCCGGTATTAAATGCGCTTTCAACTCCGGAGTTGATTATTACAAAGTTCAACAACTTCACACCAGGTAAAAACGTGTCCAGTTCTAAATACCGATTTACATTCGGTAGTCCCATCTCTGGTAGAATGTTTATAGAGACGACAAAGGACTCGTGTGAATATTCTATTAATATGATGTTAACTCATATACATGGTAAATTGGAACTATTTTAAACATCATCCAGATCCATAATGTGGATGTCTGGGGTTTCATCATACTAATATAAAAGGTTGCATGAACAATACACTAGAACTTCACCACAATTCTTTTGACAATAAACAATAGCCATCATGGAACAAGCAAGGAGGGACGCCATCCTCGAATTGGCTCACGCGGGACACAAGCCCGCTGCTATCTACAAGCTGCTCAACTACCCCAAGACCACCGTGTGCCGGGTCTTCAATGCCTGGGAGGCTGAGGGGAAGGTCTGCCGCAAGGCCCACATCATGAGAAGTGAGAAGATCCACACCCCCCGCTTCCTCGCAGGCCTCGAGAAGTCCATCAAGGCATCGCCGGGACTTCCTTGTCCAGGTTGGCCAAGAACCGTGGAGTGAGTAAGCAGCTGGTCTCCAAGGCTGTGAATGAGGACCTCGGGTATAGGTCATACCGAATGACCAAGCAGCACATCCTCATGGCATCCATGAAGGCCACCAGGCTCACCAACGGCAAGCGTCTCCTCAATGGCCTGAAGAGCCATGGAGGAAGAATCATCTTCTTCTCCGACGAGAAGAACTGGACTGTCGATAGAAGCTACAACGTTCAGAATGACAAGTGGCGGGCCAAGGAGAGAGAGGAGGTCCCCGCGGTCTTCACCACAAAGTTCCCGACCTCCGTGATGACCCTGGGTGTCATCTGCAGCACCAGTGAGGTGATGCCCCCCTTCTTCTTCAATACCAAGGAAAGGGTCAACGCGGAGAGGTATTGCGAAGTCATGGAGGAGGTTGTCATCCCCTGGATGAAGGATAAGGCCGCTGGGAGGGAGTTCATCTTTCAACAAGACTCAGCGCCCGCACACATCGCCCTCAGGACCACCATTCTCTTCAACTCTCACGGCATCACATTCTGGGATCGGAACACCTGGCCCTCCAGCTCGCCCGACCTCAATCCGTGTGACTACTACTGAAAGGGGAAGTTGGAGAGGGGGGGGGGGGTGCAAGGTCAGCCGCAACAGCATCGAGGCCCTGAAGAACTCCATTACGAGAGAGCGGAATGCTGTCGATCCCGCGGAAGTCATTAGGGCATACAAGTCTTTCAGGGGCACGATGGAGTAGATGGTGGCTGCTGAGGGAGGGCATATTGAATAAATGTCTTGTTTAATACCATGTATAACTTTCCATATTGTCAAATACACTCCAAATGCCCTTTTTATCAAGCTGGTTGAAGTTTGAAATAGTTCCAATTTATCATGTACACCCTATATAATAAGCCCTTTAACTTCATCTAGAAATATTGAGAGAATAAGCAGTTTTAGTTATGCATTTTTATGTCAATTTTTTTAAATAAAGAACAATAAACGTCAAATAACTATAAGTATATTTAGGATTTGATACTCAAGTAGCAAATTTACAATTCTAAAACATTTAAAAGTGTTGTCGTCTATCCCTTTTTATTCTGTCGTCAAATAGACAGCAAAAAAGTATAGCTAAATACTATAATAATGTCTTTTACTCTTATGTGTATGAGGGAATAAGTTCAATAATGAAATATTGAATATAAATTATGGTAATATCAAATCAAACATGAAAAAATAATTATAAATATATAGATACAATTCTATTCATGTAATCATATACACAAATACGAAAAGATACTATGTGACGGCCAGAAATATGCGCATAATCAAAATCCATTAATCCCTCGTGGAAAAAATATACAGTAAATCCTCATTTGAATATTATTTGCTATGTTGCTTAAATATTTGTGTCGTTCAAATAATGTGAAATTCAAATCCTCACACTCAAATGTGTTGAGTCAACTCGAACTTTATAATTCTGATTGTCTAATGATGACGTCATACAAATTATTGTAATCAAAATGGATGCCTTCCGATCAAATCATATCGGCAAAAAAATGCAATTTTATGTTAAAGCAAGTGTTGAGTATTCTCGAATTTATATATGACTTCGTCCAATTTGTTTTCATAATACTTTGTTTTTTTGTGTTTGGTTAAAAGTCTGTACTTTTCAATAAATAAGCTTCTTCTTTTACAACTCTATTTATATAATATTTAGTTTTTTAAATAAAACATATAATTTGTTAAGCAATAAGTTAAAAAAAGAAAGAAAAAAAATAAGCTCAAACTTAAAAAGTTATATTTTTTTGTGAGTAAATGAAGAATACCTTAATGAAATCCCTAAAAAAATGTGTGTCTTTCATAGCTATCCCGTTGACAAGGGTAATAGGTGGTTTTATCAATAACTGAGGCCTGCATTTTTATAAAAGTTAATGAATTGGCTATGATTGTATTCTGAGCACAATTAATAGTAATATTTTATTATCAAATTTAAGGTATTAAAGTATGGCAGAGTCCAGGTTGTGGATTGAACGGAAAAAACGAACGTCGTTCACGAACGTACGTTCAATATCGAAACGCCTGAACAGAATATAAATGAACAGACAAAGTATTTTTTTGTTGGCGTTCGTTCGTTCAATTTATATAGTTTCCAAAAGTGAGGACATTCTTTTAAATAATGGACTTTTTTAAACTTAAAAAAAGGAAATTATTGATTTTTTTTCGAACGCTAAAGAATTGAATGGACTAACGATAGCCGTGCTTGTTGCGGCGTGTTCAACTCTCAATGTTGGGGGCGCAGGTTCGAATCCCGAGACGGGATGGTCATTTTTGGTCTACCTCATTGATAAGACCTAGGTTCGATAGACTAATTTTAATGCTATAATGCTTATTTATATCCTGTTGCATGCAATTCTATCGAACATATATTGAACGGACGAACGCTTGCGAACGCCCGCAAGCCTGGTAGAGTCATTCTTTAGAGCTAAAACAGATCCAGCTATTCTTAGGAATTGTAACCTTGGTTCCTGAGGTAGAATGAGACAACAACGTGGTTAAAGTTTTTGTGTACTGTGAGGCTAAGATTGTGTATTCGATTCCGCCTTGTATTAAAGACTTGACCTCAATTGTACTCTTGGATCCTTCAATCCAACATAAAAATCCTTGCAAAGTTCAATCATTTTCAACAAAGGCCCCCTCAAACTTGGATTCTATCTGAGAACCACATTAAGATGTTTATTCAATACGCCTTAGAGTCCGGTTATTATATGTGGCTCATAAAAAACGTATCTTCCAAAATTTCAATAATGGATTTCCTTTTATTTATTGGTTCTTATGCCCCCCATGGTTTTTATGATCTTTTTTTTAAATATATACATTTTTTATTCAACATGTTTATTATACAGGTTCGATGGACTAATTGATATACTATAAGTTTACTTATATATTCTTAATATGCATTCCTTGGAGCAAAATGCATTCAAGAGTATTTATTATACGGATGCATCTAATGAATGCGATTTTTATATTTTGATTATTAAAATCCCTTCATCTTTTTGCATTTTTACATACAAAAAAGCGATGTAATACTCAACATTCATTAATAGAGTTTTTTTGGGGGTAGATTGAATATTAATAACATGCACACAAGACACTGCAGATGACACTCTGGTCTTGTGTAATGAATTCCCCCACCTGAAGTTGTTTACATAGATATATTAACTCCTGCGACTCAGCTATTTATTTACTGTGATGTTAGCATGAATTATATTTAACACTTCTGGTGCTGGATGGCAATAGGCGGCGGATTTATTTAAGTTCTACCCCAAAGTTTCGGCGAAGTATTTTACAATTTAAAAAAAATATGATTAAATCTTATGAAAATTTTAAAATAATTTAATTTATATGAATGATTTATTATGGTTTTAACGTTTTGTGTGATGTTTTGAGTTTTAAATATGTATTGTTTTGATGTTTGGCATTATTTATGAATAATTTGTTGTTATATTTTATGTTTTGAAAGGTAACTCAGGCGAAGGAATATTTTAAACTACAATGTTTATTGATGTTATACACATAATTCCTTCCCTAAAAATATTTTATTATGTTTTGTGGTATCTTATATCATAATTTTTTTAAAAGCCTCAATAAACAAAAATAAATTTTTATTCGGTGCTCTTTTAAAGGAT
>CP045897.1:13459010-13493885 GCA_013387185.1 Caligus rogercresseyi | reverse complement strand
TAGAAGTCTTCTGACTTTTATATAAACATTTATACATTAAACTACGTTGTGCACAAAAGTTGGTAATGATTCTACGTCAATAAACAGATTTCAAAATGAAGGATGGTCATCTTCTTTGTTAAGTATCCAATTATTATTTAGTTCGATGATTCGATCCTATATTAGGACAGTAAAAAGTTAAGGGTGCCGTTTTTTACTGAAAGAAAGAATAAGTAGCAATCGATTGACAAAACGACAATTGACTTAGGATATTAAATCATAAGTTCACAGAAAAATATGTGATTCATCATCACAGTTTTCATTGTGAAAGAAAGCATAAGTTATTAGATATTGTTGTTATTGATTACTTTTTTTTAATTGATTGAGTTCTTCTATTCTGAAGAAGAACATAAGCACAAAGTTTCTTATTCCTCGGAAAGACTCGGGACATTAGGAACTCCCTCGTCTATCGTTGGGACTGACTTGTTCTCTTAGTGGGTAGCTGAATGCCTCCATCGTCACTTCTCAAAGCCTTCCGTAATAAATATTTATTTATAATTTTGAGGCTGTAGAGACTTCTTAATATTGATCGGCATTTTTCAATCCCCAGCTGTTCGTTCAATCTCAACACGGGTAAACATACCCAAAAGTAAATCCTTTATTTATGTATCTAATATACTATTACATATTTTTTTATTCAAGCTACAATCTTTGATTACACTGTGGACTCCAAGTACCTCCAAATCTACACAATATTAAATTGCAATTTAAGCAATGAGCAAATACGAAAATGCATGTGAGTAAAGTTAACAAATAAGTGCCTGAGAATAACTTCCTTTTAATTGAAAATTACTTTGTAATCAGAGGAGCCCACCTCACCATATCTAAATGCATAGATGAGGTCAAGCAATGTGTACAACATACGTAGAGGATTAATCTTCGTCTCCTTCAATTTGGACACAAAGAAGCAAGCTTATATTTTTTGCATCAGGGCGTGTTAACCAGGCACACAAATATTATAATAATTTGATGGTGATTAAAGTCCTAATAAATGATGTTGATTGGAGGCAGGAATCATCTATCCTATACGCCACTCCTTTGCAGTATATTTTAATCTTTGAGAACTATGATTGGGTCTCACAGGGTCCAATAATTTTTATATCTTTACTTTTCAAAAGTGTTTTCTTTTACACATTAATTTTTCAAAAGTTTTTTCTTTTACAACTTAGATATTTCAAAAGTTTTTTTACAACTTTAAACTATATTTAATGAATAGCCAATATCAGACATGACGTCATTACCTGACCTTCCAGAGCCTCATCGCACGTCCCTAGTAAAAACGATGGAATACCAAATGTTTCTATTGTTTTATAGCTTATATTGATACCATGATTATATTAACAAACACAAAATCCCAGTTGATAGCTCTATTCAACCTAATCATTTGATCTTTGTTCTTTAAGTTCTGTTCAAGTCTTTTTTGAGCAATCTTTTGTTTACTCGAATACTGACATACTTTCAAGGAACCCTTATATTATTATTAAACTCCTCGCCGGCTTATACGATTTTCATATTTGCGTATAAATAAGGTTAAGTGTCTTTATATCATATCTATATGAGATTATGGATGAATCCAATGAATTCGTGATCTTATGTTTTATTCTATATATGCTTCATAAGACCAAAGCATTTTGTGTAATAATATAAAAATATACGTTTTCGTAGTCTTATGAGTGATTGTCCCCATGTGTAGTAAGATGAGTATTAGAGATTGCTTGTAATCAGTTGTAATATCAGGTATTGAAGAGTGCAATTATAGTTTATTGAGAGTCCAAATCTGAAGTG
Organism: Caligus rogercresseyi; assembly: GCA_013387185.1. NCBI lineage: Eukaryota > Metazoa > Arthropoda > Copepoda > Siphonostomatoida > Caligidae > Caligus > Caligus rogercresseyi. The sequence goes on along the minus strand of CP045897.1, from coordinate 13,492,061 downwards.
ATTTTGAAGAGAGAGAAAAAAGGAAAAGGTCAAACTTGACTTCGTTGATTTTATAATATGACTCACTATAACATTACAAATAGATTGGTAAATATCAACACAAAGGGGAGGATAATGGATCTCACTGCAAAATCCAATGCAAATTAACCCCCGGTTTATCTAGCCTCAAATCCGACATATTTGAATCGAGCCTCACTGGGCCCTTGGAAAGTACCTGTCACAACAGTTTTGAGGTATCAAATCGACCCTCATCAAACACCCTATTACAGATGTCGCAATTGTGTCATATTTGGATACCAAAATAAATATTTTCATGCCCTTGAGTTTTATATGTTACGGTGCCCAGAAGAAATGGGCCAGGAGATACGGCCTAGGAAGAAAGACCCGAGAAAAAATGTACGAGGAAGACAGAACCCAAGATAAAAAAAAATATGACTCATGGAAGAGTGGAATGCAATTAAGTAAAGTACAAATACTATTTCTCGTATTAATTAGTGAAATAAATATAAAACTATTTGGTTAAGAAATATAAATAATGATTCCTTTTTTTTCGGTCACGAAATTTTATTCAATATATTTGTAACAAACAATACAGTGTAATACATACTATACTAAATTACAAAAAAAAATCTCTTCAACAGTTGCGTAAAAATATAAATGAACGTTATAGTTCAGAAAATGATTTCTTTGTTGTTGTTATTAGACAAATATATATTTGAGCCATTTTTTCCATCGTCAACAATATCCTTTTCTATCTTGGGTCATTATTTCTTTGGCCATTTCTTTTTAGGTCGTTTTTTTTCCCTCGGCCATTTCTTCCTAATGTTACAGTAATTGCAGTTTGGACTGTTCCAGACTGAAGGAAACATATTCATCAATACGTAATATATTGATCAATAGCTTCGGAGCCGTGACAGACAAAGAGGATTTTTAGCCTACTTCCTGGGAAAGGAGAACTGAAAGTCAATGCAACGATAACAAAGACACAGCAAGTTATATACGCAAAAAGATCCGCCAACGATACAAATCCACGGGATAGTATCTCCACTATCAAAATGGACATAAAAAATTAACGAAATTGATTCATTGTTTTTACGATTGCAAGTTTTTATGCGATGTGAATTAACTTTTAATATATGTAACAATATTCTTAATATATTTCTTTATACATATTATGCCCACCCACATATTTTTGGTTTAATATTTTTATTAATCTCTGTTGTCCTTGTTGAATTTTAATATGTACTAATGTGTTGAATAAAGTTTGCCTTCGGGCCAAGAAAAAATAAATATGCCACAAATTGGCTTTTTTGCGGGTCCTATTTTGCGTAGATCTTACTTACCATAAGATATATATGAATGCTCGAAAAGGTAGAGAAACCCGCTTTTGTCAATCATGAATGCTTTAACGAACTTTTCCTTTATTCAAAGGTATAGAGATATTCTATGAAGCTTCCAAGACTATGTACTACTTCCATTGTGTCTCTCACCCCTCACAAGAGTAAATATTTAAGTTTCTCCATTGTTTATGTAAAAGGGCGTCGAGTCATTTTTATTTTATTATCAGGCACCACTAATTAAAAGAAATCCAGTGAAGGTAGTAGTACTAACAGTAAATAGATAAAGGTAGGCGCAAAAATTTCATTCACTCAAACAACTCCGTGTCTAGGAAATGAATGACGACCCCCTCGGCCTGGGACTTGGACCATCTCCAAAGCAATAAATCCATGCTGACACATTGAATGATATAATCAAAAATATATATTTACATATCACATCCTCCTCAGTGAAGACCTCACAGATATTTTCTTGATTATGTACTTGGATAAATATAGATATATCAGTCATATGAAAACCATTTCTAATGAGTTAAGCGTTAAAGTAAAGTAGCGCATGCATAACATAAAATTATTCCTTTTTTCCCAAAAGGAATTGGCCAAAATTTTAGTTCTTCTTTATTCCGTAAGGGGCACTTTGATGCTAGAGCTCTTTGAAAATACTAACAAAGTCCATTTATAATTTATATTTGGAGACGTTTTGTAGCGCTGTAGTGATTTGATATATTCAAATCATCAAACTTAATCCTTTTAAACCGGTTTTAAATAGGATTGTGACGTAATTTCATGGACTAGCGACATCTAACGTTAAAGAAAATAACCAAAATTTTGCCAATTTTTTTTGTTTACTTTTTCCTTGCATGCGCTACTTTAACGCTTTATAATTAGTTATGTCAGTATTAAAGAAGGAAGGAAATTGATTCTTCGTAGTGTAACATGCTTTGTATAGAAAAAATATTTATGGTATATGAGTAGAATATCAGTAATAGGTTGATGACTGATTACAAAATTCGTTCATTCTGATGGAATCTCTCATGATCAATATATTTCTACACATTTGTTTTTTATTTATTTTTATTAGTCCAGAGTTTTAAAATACTTACAAATAAAAGATATGCACCAAAACTGAGGCAAATGATAAAAATGTTACATGGCTAAACATATTTAAAAATATATATTTTTTGCACATTTAATTGATAATAAGATTGACAAAAAGGAGAGTGATGATAAAACATTAACTTTTGGGGTAAATCACGAACTTTTATTGATATTAATTATTTAAAAAATTAAGTACAACTTTAAGAGAAGTCTTGGGTTAAATTTGGTGTTTGCTTCTGCTTTTGACCTCCGTCGTTATTCATTTCCTCCAGGAGGGAAAGCTTCCAGTCTAAAAGAAATTCAATCCCAGATGGGAGTTTTAGTTCTCGCAGTATAGATAATCCACTGGATGCAACATATTATTTCCTCTATTTTCCAGTGGGTGGGACGTTTGGGAGTGGAGAAGATGAGCCAATCTGCTCTTGAGAGCTTTACATCAAACATTTTGTTTATTCGCCTCTGAGTCAGCTCTACCAGTGGAGCCACTTTAACACAGTCTGCGAAAAAGTGTCCCGATGTCTCGATTCCATTATTGCAGAAGACACATCTTCTTTTTCTCAGATTTTTTTTATTAGATGTAAAGCTGCTTTATTAAAAAGTCTTAAACCGTAAGCTCGTAATCCCTGAGGACAATCTATCAAAAAGTTCAGGCATATTATCATTCCTACTTACAAATTGTGATATATTACCCCATCCTTAAACATTCCTAGGATTGCCTACAGTGGCTGACCCTATGGAGGATAATATATATTCTATTGTATGTCCAATTCCTCTCATCCATGTTTTATAGTAAACATTACGTTTAAACAGGGATGTTTTTAAACTTTAGTATTTTAAGTGACTTTATTTCAATTAAAAATATCAAATTTGTGTAATTCAAATATAGTCTTAATGTTGCATTAATCCCTAGTACATTAATCATTGACTATAACGTTGAATCAATTATGGGATACAAAAAGCTCTTCATTTGTTTACATTGTTACGTGTAAATAAATCCAAATAAAATTAAATCCCAGATTTAGAAACGCCAACGTGGAAATGGGCTGGCGATATAATTAAATATGTGCCTGAAAGATCGAAGCTCTACATAAGCACTATCAAAAGGATTTTAAGAAGACATCGTGTATTTTTAAAACCAATCCAATAAATGATTTGTCCTTTTATATAAGGTTATTCTTCAGGGGAGTAAATTTGAACTACAATATTCATTTATATATTTTCGCAACTGCTCTGAATAGTTTTACTCTGTTTCTGTATATAATTTTTGTATATTTTATTACACTGTATAAAATTTTGCAGTTTACCGAATGAAATGTAACCGAAAAAAAATCCAGAATCAAAGGGAGTGCGACAGTTTAGTGTGTTAAGGTGTGTTCAACTGTCGATGTTGGGAGTGCAGGTTCAACTCCCGAGAGGGGAAGGCCAATATTGGTCAACCTCATTGATAAAATCCTTGGTTCGATTGACTTATTTACGCGCTAAAATGCTTATTTATATCAAAATAGATGCAATTCTATGGAATGAAATAGGCAAAAAAAGAATCCATTAATTTAGTGTTTGATTTGATAGAATAAAATGCAGTCGATTTTTAAAGCCCTTTTCTTTATCGTTTTTTGCAACCTTTCCTTATCTTTATTTTCTGCACAACCCTTCATGCATTTTCAATATGTTTTAAAACTGTATTGCATTTAGAAGGCGCTCAAAAAAGGGAATACATTCTAAGTATTTATGGCACAAAATTATAGGCCCACATATTTTTCTTCGTTATCTGCAATAAAAACTAAGATGCTTTATTGGCCTCATTGCCTGTTGACAAAAGACCTTTATTTAATTACGTCAATTTACTTTCCTCTTTCTTAATATTATTATCTATTTAGTATTTAGTAGACTTAACTGTTATGGGAAGATAAAATCATCTACACAGCTTAAATACCTTTTTTTGTCGTAGAAATGCATTTCTTTCAATCCACAGAGGGGATTTTGAATTTTGAATCCTATTAAAAGTGGATTAAAGATTGATCGGAAATGCTTAGGTCATTTAGTTTTATGTAATTTGTCTGTGACAAGGGATTACGTCAATTGGGGGTATTGAACTTTGATGTGAGTTTTAGTCAAGGAGTATTAGAGTTCATGGAATCTGCTTTTAGTTTATACAAGAAGGCTCTAGAAGTACCCCCTCCCCTCTTAAACACAGATCTTTATTATTTATAATAAAGTAAAAATACATCAATATGTATTATAATTTAAAATCTTAGAATAAAACAAGAACATACAAAAATCATAACAAATAAAAAAACTTTAAAAACAACTTTTGGGACATTTGAAATTATTTAGTATTTTATATAAACTTTCAAATCATTTTAATAATGTTGTTTTGCATGTTTATTGAAACATAATGAAAAGTACTTTACTTCTTTTCAACCCAGGGTTCACGTATCATCATGTAGACTAGGATTTTTTTAAAATCCAATGCAGTGTATCGTGCTGTTGCTGCAATGAGTATCGTCCTCTAGTTCTACTAATAGTCTTGGAATACTCAGGGTATGTATTTCCGCCCTAAGTGATTTGGAGTTGATAAGGGTACTTTTTAAGGACCTCGTTAACGGCAAATGTCCATTTTCTTCATGGTCAATTTTGTTATTTTTGTAGTTAATTTCAATGAATAAATTTTCAGTCAAATATATAAGTAGTTATTTTTTGAGGGATTAAAATAAGAAGCAAATATCTATTGAATTCATTGAGACTTATTGTTTTTACTTAATGGTATAAATGAAATATGATGACATCGTTGGATGCATGCAGACTTTAGTCCACGTTTTTATTCCTAAGGCATTGTTATATTTAACAAATTTAAAATGAAGGTAGGAGCGCGATAGCCGTGTGTACTAAGGTGCACTCAACTCTTAATGTTGGGGCGCAGGTTCGAATTCCGAGAGGGGATGGTCACTTTTGGTGTGCCTATTTTTTTTTTTGCCTATATAGTTCGATAGAATTGCATCCTATAGGATATAAATAAGCATTATAGCATTAAAATTAGTCTATCGCACCTAGGATCTTATCAATGAGGAAGACCAAAAATGACCATCCCTCTCGGGAGTATTCGAACCTGGTCCCCCAACATTGAGAGTTGAACACGCCTTAACACGCACGGCTATCGAGCTCCCTTTTTCTCATTGATAAGATCCTAGGTTCGATAGACTAATTTTAATGTTGTAATGCTTATTTATATCCTGTCGGATGCAATTCTATCAAACCAAATAGGCAAAAAACCGAAGGTTACCTACAAGAATAATTATTAACTACAAAGTATTTTAAACAGTAGATCATGAGAATGAAACGTTGCAATACACCCTTCATATTTCGTAACTAACATTGAGTTGATTAAAACTTAATTTATACCTATGATGTCATGAGAGATTTTACGTGTTTTTATATGTCATCATTTAAATGTGTTTGTTATTTGTGAGAATGAGCTCTGATCAATATTGATTAAACTAAGCCCTTCCAGAGTATTCATTGCTTTATACCTTGAAATAAAGGTCTTAAATGAGAAGACTGGACCAGTGATGAAATATTATATTCCTGAAGCTTTGTTATAATTATAAAATAATTACGAGCGATCCCTTGTAGTCGTGAAACATGCTTTAGGCACTGTCATGCCAAAATACTGGATTTAAAAACCCTGAGGAGTAGACAAAGATGATTAAACATTACTAATCATTGAAATAGGTCATAGGGCTTCATTGCAACTAACTTTGTGTTGAGTAAAAAACAAATACAATAATTGATGTCATTGGTCATTTAACAGTTTTTAATATATCATTACATAACTACCAGACTTGTTGATTTATCGTTCATTTGTTGTCGTTTGCGAACGTCGTTAGTCGTTCGCGAAGGATGAACGACGAACGACAAAGTTTTTGACGAACGACGAACGATAAGGAAAATTCCTTATCGTTCGCCGTTCGTTTTTGGCGCCAAAAAAAGACAAAGATTTTTAATTTTCATGGACAAATTTCCTTTCTAAAAAACATCATCACTTTTTATCAGAAATATCTTTTAAAAAAACGTCATCACTTTATTTCAGAAATTTATTTCTAAAAAACGTCGTCAATTTATTTCAGAATGGCGAACGACAAAACGACGAACGATTCAATTTAAAATAACGATGAACGACGAACGATAACTTTTTGCGAACGACAAACGAACGACGATCTTGGATATACTTAAGGAATATAAACACTATACTTTTTTTTTGATTTTATAGAAGTACTCACTTTGTGACTGTACAAAAGAAAAATAAATATTGACTTTTTCCTAGGCGTGAGAGCGGCACCTATTGGTGAACATTAGTGCCATGGAGAGTGAGTGCCAGCAAGCAATGCATTCTTCTTCTTGTTATTATTTATGAAAACATTCAAATTTATGTGTAAGGAGAAATGGCTATTGTGTATATAAATGGCCCATCAATGTGTTCTAGTTCATAAATATATTTATGCATAAATGGTTTGTTTTCTTTTTATACTCCCCTTGAATAAACAAAACTACTCTTGTGGCTGTAATTCCTATTGATATTTTTTTTTGTTTTGCATACAGAGAATGAAACTGTATAAATATGCTCAAGATGCTAAAGTCGATTTCATCCTCAGATAGCTTCTATTTATTGAGAAATTCGGAGACACAATAGAGTACGTAATCGCAAATGGTTCCGAATGCCAATTGGGACTTGTTTGATGTTGTGTACAAGTCCCAATAAAGTATATATTTATATATGGTTTTATTATTTGAAAAAATATATTTGCGCACCGTGATTCTTTTTTCGCTTGATTTTCATGGTTGGATCATAAGTTACAAGGTATATCTAAATCCTTCCATGATCTTTAACCATTGTGAACTCTATGAAATGTGGTAACCAGCTCCATTGGCATTAAATTAAAAATAAATTAAGCAATATTGTGTCTGAATCCTTAATATTTTTTTACATTTTTTATCCAATAATTATTTAAAGCAATTACATATGTAATAAGAATGGAATAATTTATCAGTCTAACGTAATGAAAACCACTTCTTTGGCCCATCTAAAAGTAGCTGGACTATTTACCTAATGCAATATATATATATATCAGGAAACGACCGGGTAACCGGTACTGGTTATTTTTTTAGCGTCCCGGCCCGGCCCAGTGTCCCGTTTTTTTAGCCACCGGGCCGGGACTTTAATATTTTCTTTCGTTTGTCATTCCTAAATTTTATTTAGAAAAGAATTTCCAAAAAAAGTGAGGTCGTTTTTTTAGAAAGGAATTCTCGAAATATTATTTTTAAAAAAAACGTCGTCACTATTTTTTGGAAATGCTTTTCTAAATAAAAACCTCGTCACTTCAGAACATCGAAGGAATGAAAATATATATTATGTTCCGGGCCCGGTTTTGGCCCGGTTTGAAAAATTAAGTCCCGTCCCGGGTCCTGGCGAAAAAAGGTGTCCCGTCGTTTCCTGGTATATATATATATATATATATATATATATGCTATATTTTCAATCATAAATGATGGAACATCTTCTATGTATATGATTAATTTTGGTATTTGAACTTGATGACTCCTTGGCACGTAAATTGAATTGTTAATTAAACACCCTTCTATTAATTACACAACGAGTTAATTGAGCTTAAAGATGGGTTCAAACAACACCTCATCATGGCATCATATATACCCATAATGAGCCTTTAAATCATTCATGCAATGGGCTGTATAAGCGACCTACTAATTCTTTAGAAGATTAAAATATCCTTTTATTCTCTTCCTCATGATACATGGTAATAATTCATGATGATGGGCCTAAATGCCTCTACAATGAGCTTGACGATTAAGCAATTATTACTTCATTAATTCAAGATTGTTTCTGGATCCAAAATATGAGATGACTTGGAGCTTTAATTATCAAGGAATGAATATATTGATTGAAAGATATGTTTGGAAAATATGGTCTGTTGCCTATCATTTTAAGTTATCAATTGTTTATTCGTTATACTAAATATACAGTGTATAAAATGAGAGATACACTCTGAAAAGTACAAACAAATATTTTTTTAAGAATCAAAAACTTTCCTACAAAATCATAAAAGTACTGTATTATAAAAAATAAATATCTGTATTCATTTTTTTTTCTCTATATGCATACATATATTCTTATGAATATAAATATTGCAATACAGTATTGACGTTTTAAACTAAAAAATATATTATAGAATATTAAATATATTGTACAAAGTAATTCCTTAGTAAACAATTTTATCTGATATATTTACTGCAATAACTTGCAAAGGGAATATTTTTTATTTAATTAGATTTTTTAAATTTATTATTGCAATTATAATGAGTATTTAAATAGCAAATATTTATTTACTTTTATTTCCTTACCTCCGTTGTGACGTTTCTCTATTCTTCAAATCAATAATCCCAAGTTTTTTCATGAAACTCATATATATATTTTGATCTTTTCCTTCAGTATGGTCTTAATTGAATAAAAAAATTCCATTGTATAACATTCATAATATTTTTTTAAATATGTTTGAAATAAAATAAACATATCTTGTATTTCAAATGAATTTTCTTTTTAAAGTCTTAAATATAATAATAAAAGATTAATTATTATTATACACTAGAAACGCAGTTACGTCAATTGACAAAGTTTCTAATATCTGTCCTTAATATTTTTTTATTCAATTATGTTTTGTTATACACCTTTTAGTGACTTTTAATTATTAAGGGTATGTTAAATATTTAAAATTTAAGAAAAAAACATGTATTCCTTTAGGACAAAACTACTAGAAGCGCGGCTGACGTCAATTTACATAAAGAAAGGGTATTATTATTATACACTAGAAACGCAGTTACGTCAATTGACAAAGTTTCTAATATTCTGTCCTTAATATTTTTTATAAAATTATGTTTTGTTATAAGCCTTTTAGTGACTTTTAATTATTTAAGGGTATGGTGAATATTTAAAATTTAAGAAAAAACCATGTATTCCTTTAGGACAAAACTACTAGAAGCGCGGCTGACGTCAATTTACATAAAGAAAGGTATGGCCAATGACTCCCAGGATGTCCGTAGCGGTACTGTAGGAGTCCCACTAATTTTTGTCACAGTAAACAAATATGTATATCATAGAAAACTATATTTACATTTTAAGACCTCTTATCTATTTTTATATCTTAAAGGGCCCTCGAACTAGAAAAGTTTTATCACCCCATAGGTAAAATTAGAACTGTTATAACTGCATATTGATGATATTTTTAGTTTTGTTCTTCTGCCATTGTATTATTTTTACATTATAATATCTATTTATGTATTTTTACACAATTATTTTGGCATTTGTTAAGAACTGTTAACAAAAACAACTATGGCATACCTATTAAAAATATCCTATATTTTATTTAAAATTATCTACATACATATATGTATACGTAAAAACTGAATATAGTGTTTAATCTAAGAACAGTAACAGCAAATTGTCGCTATGCACTTTCACAAACTGGTCACTGATATTTTGTACATAGGCTAATCTTCCAATTTTCGATGCAACGCCTTTTGAAAGCACAGTTGACATGTCGTTCCAGGTGTGTTAGTATCTGTTGAACTGGAAATACAAAAATCATAAAAAATATAAAAATGTCTAACATATAGTAGCATATCGTATTTTTTCTTCTTTCTAGCATTGAAAATACTTCACAAGGATCTTCATATTATCCATTTTGACCAGAAATAGGTATACATATTTACGAACACACATTTTTTTGTTATGATAATCATCTAGGAAAATTCACGAACTACAAAAGCAAGAAATAAGAAGTATATATATGTTTGTGAGCTATGTGGCGGGACAATATAAATACCACGACCAAAAAACAACAATGGCAGTGAGTGAAGTGACCATAAGAAAGATGTGTGAGATATCTGCAAATATCAACTACTACTTATGGTCTCTGTTTTTTGGCTTCAGGCAGAGGCTTAGTGAGTTTATGATATTAGTATATATATACATGATAAAAGGTTTCCATCCAATCCTTGGGTGGCCTTTGAATGGTAGCAAACTTTCATATTCACGAGACTTGGGGCAAGATTATTTTTATACATATTGCTATAAATCCTCTTATGCCTCATCCCTTTTTTACCCGCTTCATTTTAAGAAAGATGGAACAGAGACAGCTTTATTTATGACCTTCTTAATGAAGATATACTTCAAGGATCTACATATTGGACAGATTTATAACAATTTGTTGGGATAAATATGTGCATATTTTAAAGAGTTGATTATTTATATCAAATTAAATATATAATATATAGACAACAAGCCTTGTTCCGATTGGTAGTTGTCAGAAGAAGCTTCAAATATTTGAATAAAAAATAATTATTTTCCATTCCCTCTCGTAGAACTCCTTAAATTGTTTTTTAAGTACACAAAAATGCTTCAATAATGTCCTGCTCCTTCTACATATTTGATCAACATATTTAAATGTGCTTCTAATAAGTTACGTGGTTTTTTCTCGTTATTTTATTCATTTTTTAAACACGGTTCTTTATAATGTATAACGCATAAAACATGTATAAATATGCATTGTAACAGAATATTTTTTGATATATAATATTTTTATATGATCTCCATTTTATGCCGTATGATTTTTATCTATTTTCTTCGCCACCTATTTTAAAATGAGCTAGCAAAGAGCCACACAATACATACGTATGGCCACTATTAGAGATTCCTAGCAAAAAGAAAGTTTATTTCTAAGAATACCTCTCTTTTCACAATTTTTATCGACATTTAATCAGTCATTTAATATTAATTTATCTCTTATACTATCAGCGTATGATAGTTTCAAATGAGTTTGACCTTTTACCTCTCTCCAAAGCACACTAAATTTGTCATGATGGCCCAATGATTGAGCCTGATGACTGCATGAATTAATGATATTGATGGGATTAGCCTTGTCTTGGACATGTAATGGGCATTATAGTTAAAGGAGGGGGGGGGGGGGTTTTTATTTAAAAAAATATCTAATGGCTCTCATGAAATAACCCTAATAATGATCCCTCAATTAATGGGCCATTGTTCGTTGGAGGCCCTTCACAGAGAGAGAGAGAGAGAGCTTACTTTATTTATTCTTATCCGTTTCATTTTTTATGATTATGATCTGCAATAATAATAAACGTTATAAAATGTCCATTACACGGGTGATTAAACTCTAATGGAGAGGACTGTCAATTAGTATGACTGTAAATAATAACAACATGATGTGGAGATTCAGCATTTCATCCATGATTCCATATTGATCATGGACCTTTTTTATCTTTTTTTTTTGCATTTATGGTTCGATAGAATAGCAGTATCCGACTAGATACAGATAAGTATACTAACATGTAAATTAGTCTATCGAACATAGGATCTTATCAATGAGGTAGACCAAAGTTGACCATCCCCTCTCGGGATTCAAACCTGGTCCCCCAACATTGAGAGTTGAACACGCCTTAACGCACACGGCTATTGTGCTCCCTTTTACCTTTCAAAATAGGTATGTTTGTATGTTTGTACTTCGTCTCCACCTCAACTTCCTCCGATATCAGTCGGTAGAAGTCTAACCACATGTTATAATATATATATATATGAACAGAGATCTACCCCGTCTTTTTTATCATGTCATATGCCCTTGATAATTATGGCATGCAGAGTGATGGCCCTGCCTACTGGGCAAAGTAGAGGAATTGTTCGAGCTCCTTCTAATCTGATGTGATTCATTATTATTTAAATATGCGTTTTAAAGGGCACGATTCTTTGACGAGAGCCTCAAAGTTCCAAGGATCTATAAACATATAAATAGTAAAAGAGACAAGGTTGATTGCAGACTTGTTGACGTTCGCGAAAAATTGTTGTTCGTCGTTCGTTTGTCGTTTGCCAAAAGTTATCGTTCGTCGTTCATCTTCATTTTAAATTGAATCGTTCATCGTTCGTCATTCTGAAAAAAATTGGCGACGTTTTTTTTTGAAAGGAAATTTTTCCGATGAAAAGAAAAATCTTTGTCTTTGTTGGGCGCCAAAAACAAACGACAAACAATAGGAATTTTTTGTTGTCGTTCGTCAAATTTTTTGTCGTTCATCGTTTACGAACGATGAACGGCCAGCGATAATAAATGAACGACAAATCAACAAGTCTGCTTGATAGCTACCGGATCATATTATTTTTCGTACTCAACGTTCGGCTGGAGTAAGAGTTCGGTTAAAGCTTTCTTATTGTCTTGGAAAGTGAATATTTTCTGTCCAATTTCTGAACTTTTATAAATAAAAAACAACCACAAAAACCTTGGAGTAGAGTTTGTTAAAGTCCAACAAGTCTTAATGAATAAAAAGTCTTCGTCGATATATATCTTGTTTTTGACATATTTTCAATAAATCCAGATATACAAAAACGGTTATTCTAATAGCCTTAATCGATGTTTTGATTGATATAAATCAAACGTTGTATACATAATCATATTGATTAATGTATTTTGCTCCAGAGAATAGATGGAACTCAGTGGAATTTGTCTATTTCTGATGAATCAACATGGAATAACTAAGCCCTATGTTTGTTATGGGGTCCTTTTACCATTATTATATAAATAATATTTTGAGTTACTAATGCATCGATATTTATATTTTATTTTACTAGTGATTCTTTGTACAGTTCATTTATAGATGATCATAGCTTTATGGGTATCAATTTTTATCGATTAAGTATTAGAAACTTTCACCCTTTAGTTTCATCAGAATACATGAAATAATACGAAAGGGAGCGCGATAGCTGTGTGTGTTTAGGCGTGTTCAACTCTCAATGTTGGGGGCGCAAGTTCGAATTCCAAGAGGGGATGGTCAATTTTGGTCTACCTTATTGATAAGATCCTAGGTTCGATAGACTAATTTTAATGCTATAATGCTTATATATATCCTGTCGGATGCAATTCTATCGAACAAATAGGCAAAAAAAATACGAATTAGCTAATTCTACCAATCAAATTAAAAAATTAGGTTTTCATTGAAGTCACACCAGCAAAGAGGAAGAATACATTTTTTACAATGTTATTCTTCCACTTAGTCTTATAAAATCTACTGCTAAAATATATATTTGATACTTCACAAATATTTAGATTTATGACATTTCACTATGAATGAAAACATGATATAAACGTTCATGGTATTCCATTTCCTTTGATCAGTGGTATACTTAATGTTATGTCGCTAAATCCGAATTTTTATCATTAGCTTTTGATGCACTGTTTTGATTCTCTGAAGTTTTACCTACACCATCTTGAGAACAAGGACAATGTTAAGTTATATATTCCATGTGATATTGAAGAAAATAGAGACAAGACAGGGGGAATAGCATGGTTTGGATCTTTCCAAGGACCATTTTTAAAAGCTTCTTTCTGTTCTTATGTTTTTCAACCTGTAGGTCTCGTATTTGATCAACGATTGTTATTTTTTATTAAATAATTAATAATTTTTGAATTATAACTGTTATTTGTAGGCTGCTTGGATATTTGTTCATATATATTTTTCCTTGACCAACAGGCATCATTTTATATTTCAAACAAAACAACAAACAATAGACATATTTAAAAAACTTGAAAGAATATTTGGGTAAAAACATCATTTCTTACGACATGTATCTTTTAAAACTTTAATGTGGAGTTTAAACATTGATAAATCCCCGAAATATCGGTGCATGATGCACTTCTCCTTGCATATAATACATGCTGTGTTTTTGTAATTATAGAATTTATAAAACGTTCATCGAGTCCAACATAAAAGGCTATAAAGTCACTTCTCTTAGGTTGATAAAAACTTAAATTGTCGATTAAAAGATCGGAAACAGATTTATATAAAAGACCAAGATATGTGCAGTCATATAAAAAGGGTCACTGGACTCATTCTCCGTACCGCAAAAACGGACATTTACTATGATCTGCGTAAAAATTTTCTCAACACTTCGAGTGTACAAAAGAACACGGTATTTAACCACTTTTCTGATGACGACAACATATCACTTTTATCACATTTAATAGCTTTAGCCACTGGAATATTTATAGAACGGCTTCTCCTAAATAATTAATGAAAGGTTCCATGGTAGGCTTCAAAGCAAATTTTTCCGCAGTTGGGAGTAAGAGGTTTTCAGCCATAATAATTATTAATTTAAAAGGAATATAATTTACTATCGACTGTATGTTTAAGTTTTTTTTAATAAAATAAAGTTTTCAGTAAAAAACAAGCAAGAAAGGGAGTGAGTATTGTTAGCTTATTTCATAGTTTTTTGTATCATTAACTTCACTCGCCTGTAGACGATGACTTGTTCGCTTCAGAGTAAAATAGTAACCTTTAAGTTAGTAAAACTTTAAATGATAGTCCCAAATGACCTTGGTTACATTCTATCATTCAGAATTCAGTAAAATCTGAGTTTACATCATATGATTCAGGCGTAAATGATGTAAACTCAGTTGTACTGAATTCATGATTGATAGAACGCAACCAAGGTCATTTTTGAATTTATCATTTAAAGTTTTACTAAACTTAAAGGTACTATTTTACCATCTGAGCGAACAAGTCACTCTACAGGCGAGTGAAGGGAAGAGAACACAGTATTTAAAACCACTTTCTGATGACGACAACATATCACTTTTATCAAATTTAGAGTTTAGTCACCGGAATATTTATATAGAACGTCTTCCTAAATAATTGAAGATGAAAGGTTCCATGGTAGGCTTCAAACAAATTTCCCCAGTTGGGAGGAAAAGGTTTCAGCCAAACGCAATCTGATTGGTACTACAGGTCCTCTACAGACTCGTACAAGACAAAATAGACTGGAATTGCTTGAAAGCCATTTTTTAGAAGCAAGAGGGAATCTGCCGTTTCTCGCAGCAAAGTCAAGTCCGACTGTATTTATTCCTTTTAAATTATATGAACCTCTTGTAGGAAGCTCTTTTCATACGACTTAATATGCTGGTGGCCCCTTTTATGATCTTCGCTAATCGCCCAGAAAACTCTGATAATCTTTGCAACACCTCCCTCAGTCCCGAAATATGCCTTTTTCCGTATATTTTCCTCCATAAATTTGTGAGAGATAATGACTCAGTGGTTCTCCTTCTTCTGTCCACATATTTCGAACCCATTAGTTATTTAAAGATTTCCATAAATTTTCAAAATCTCCAACATAGAGACCACCCTATTGTAAAGGATTGTGAAGTCTTTTCATCGATTTTTGTTCATATATTATAATTTGCCTCTTAATATCGTTTCTATGATTTTTTAAATATGCAAAAAAGTTCAAAAAATATATATATTAATTCCGTCAACTTACAATTTTTCTTTATCTCTAGTTTTTTTAGGTTCTAAGGGGCAGTGGCCGGGCCTGCTTTTGATGTTTTCTGTTTGAATGTTTCCGTTCTCCGCGTGAATGTGAGTAGCCGTATTCTCACTCTGCAGTATATGGATTCGCCGTTTTAATAGGTACATAGATTTCGTGTACAAGCATATACAGTATAGCCCCAAAAAGGAAGAATCAAGGAGAAAGCGTGCGCTTAGTATCCGATAATTGATGCTGATCAAATTGGATCTGATCAAAATAAATACATAGTGAGATAATGTTTAGTCTGATAGATATGATCTCCATCTCCTATCGAGAGTTCAAAAAACAAGTTACAGACCTTGCAAGTGGGCAGCCATCAATCCTTAAGCCAGTAAGAATTTCGACTCCGACCAGTCCATCTTCTCCATCCGCCTCCACAACCCTCTCCATCCATGATCCTAGGTTCCATAGACTAATAATGCTTATGTTTCATCGGATATATTCTAGCGAATCCTGGGAAAAACCTCTCCATCCTGAAAAATCCCGGGAACCTCCCGCCTCCATACTATAAGTGGTGGGGCTAACACAATCAGACATAGGAGCTGCTTCTCCAAACGCGCACATCTCTTCTTAACGATATGAAAGCACACAACTGTACAAGATCCAAAGCTCCTGGTTAACCACCAAGAGTCTAGTGAGTTCTTCACATTCGTTAACCCCAACATAGAAACACTACCGGACAGTCAATTCCCTCAACGTCTAGAAAATGAAGGAGTTTTTGGGATAATGACAAGAAAAGCTCTTGTGCACCTAATAAAACTACGTCATGAGGTCCCTTTGCATCCAAACAGAACCTTCTTGTGAACAGTCCAATATCCTTCCTTAAGGGATGATGTGATGAGCTCGAGAGAGCTCTTCATATTCACGACGATGATGACAATCCCTTATATCATGAATAAAAAAGAACGGCTAAAAATGCCCGTCATCCCGTACGGAGACACGGAGATGGCACATTTATCTTGTAAAAATACGATATTTAGTGCAATAACGTTTATTCCAGTAATTAGAATACCAAACTATGTATGGTAATTATGTACATATATATTGCATGTATATATAAAGTCCTAAAAAGGGATGTATAGTTATAGTTCTTCTTTTATACAAAAGGTATAGTTTTATTCTACTGTAAATATTTTTAGTTCCACAATCGAAGGTATAAGTTATCTAGAGTTATGGCATTGACACAATGTTAGAAATAGGAAATATCCACCATTTATGTAATGCTTTTATTATATGTATCTCATGAAGAAACAAATATCTCGTGGGGTGATATTAATATTCCATCTAAAATTGTTTTAGGGTTTTTAATTTTTTAAAGTTTTTAATCATTTTCACAAAATTGCGGTGATTTGAAGTATTTTATAGTGCTATCACATAATAATAATATATTATAATATACATATATTAATGGGTCAGTATTTTACTAAAACTGCATTAATTGCACGTTAACCATGTTCAATAATTTTATCAATCGGCGAATTTCCTGCCTTTAATAATTATCCTAAACAATTTGAAATATAATCAATAATATGAATAATGTTTAAATAAAATCTTTTTGAGATGCATTCACTAATATCAGGAAACAAAACTTTTATTTAAGATATTATTTAATTATACTATTTGAATAATAACTTTCATTTTTCGAGGGAAAGAACTAAAATTGTTCCAACTTTTAGTTCATCTATTTGATATATATAATAGTAAGATAACATGGATTTTTTTTACTTTTATTTATTGTTGTAAGTGAATCGTCCCATAAATAGACCTCCTCGTATTGTTGCTATAATTCAAATCGACCCTTCTCAGATAAAGATATATCTTTTTTTCGATTTCTAAAAGACTTTCAGCTACGAAAACTTAAGAGCTTTATTCAAATAGTTACTTAATACTTATTTAAAACGATTCATGATAAACTTAAAAAAGACTAAAACCCGCCTGATTCAATTTTTTATATGTTTTAAAGTTAAATTACACTATCAATTTCATATTAAAATCCAAGTTAACTTTCAAATATTCAAAAGCAAGCATGTTTTCATTATCCTTGTTCTTAATTATGTTCCAGAAAATATATATTGATAGTGACAGAAAGATAGCATCCCTTTTAATAATGTTATAAGATTATTGTTCTAAAAAACATCAAAATAATACAGCTTGGATGGAACAGCCGAAAATAGAGTTCATTAGTCCAATCGTTAATATAAACATTCATGAGTCCTGAGTATCCAAGTCCTCACAGAATGGATCACAAGCCTTCGAACTATAATCAGAGTCATTAAGTGGACAATCCGAGAGTCGGATCGTGTCCGTAGCCGTTAGCACGAATGACATGGCATATATGTCTGTATTCATCATAGGAAGCACCTTCTTTGATGATCACAGAGACCTGGGTTCATGTCCTTAAAGAAATGAGTTGAAAAGAAATGCTGGATTCTCCACGACTTCAGCATCCTTATTTGTAACCCGAGCACTACAGTTTTTCTGCAATTTCGAAATGTTTTTATTTGCAATTAAAACTTATCATGATCAGGGACTTTATTTATTTTGAGACGTCAAGATATTTGGAAAAAAAAACTATTTTCGTTATGTAGGTTATTTTGAGTAGCATCTACTATAGGATGTTGAGCGCACGCTTTACTCTTCCATTTTTTGCTTCATATTAAAACGGCGAAATCCATAAACTGCAGAGTAGGAATACGGCCACTCACATTCACGGCGAGAACGGACATTCAAAACAGAAACCTCAAAAGCGGGCACGGCCACTGCGCCTAGCACGAGTTTTTAAGTGAATTTTAAATGTTATTAGAAATTACTATCAATCTACTGTGCTAATTTAAAACCTTTTTATTTCCTGTAATATGCTAAATATGATGTATTTAAAATATAATGTTAAACTATAATAGCATTCCAATAGAGCACATTACTGAACTGAAAGTCTTTTACATTAATCATTATGGGGGTCCCTTATTTTGTATATATGACTAATGTCAATATTGTTACTATTCTTAGTGCTGATATAATTGATTTTATATTGATATAAATAAACGACATAAACTGCTTTACATGATGTATAGTCGTTGGTATTATTTATTGCATATAGTAATTTACATATTATATAATTGATATTTTTATTAAGTTACAGCGGGAATTCTCGAATAGTTATAACATCAAAAGTGTTTATATTTGGGCAATGCATGTAAATACAATAAGTTTTGAAGGAGATCAGACAATTGGGTGAGGCAATGAAGATGTAGTCAAGGAAAAGAGATTTCATGATGAATAATTTTTCTTAAGAATAAACAAACGGGCTTCGTTGTACAAGAAACTGTAAGCTATGTTTTTGCCACTCATAAGCTTACAGTTGTACCTTTGATTACATACATAATGGTTATTTATTCTAAAAATTAACTTGTCCTCTCTATTTTAACTCTTCACCCTGCATCTTATTAGTAGAACTGAGAGAATTCACATTCAAAGCGAGAAAGGGAAGAGCGAGAATAAGGTAGCCCTAGGTATACTTTTGTTTTGACTTCTAAAAGGAAATACATTAATATCAACAAAATAAAAATGGAAACCACTTTCTCTTACTATCGATTTACAAGTTTAATAAATTATTTTTGAAGTCCTTATTATACACAGTCTAAATAGTGACCTTTTTTAATCCATTTTTTACAGTGTGAAAGAACCCTTTTTTTCATTCGAAGGAGGGTTAAAAAGGCACCATTTTAACTCAGTTAATTCTGGGATAACTCAATCTGGATCAATGACAAAACGGATATCATCAAAACCTGTTATTTATTGGGTGTTAACTTTCTGCTTAGTATATAACTTTTTACTTTGTTATTGATTTATGGGCTGAAATGAAAACTTTCACCAAGTCTCTTGCTCTTCTATCGTTCTTAGTTTGTTGAATTCCCCCATTCTTATGGTTTCGCCTTTACTCCTTAATCTCAATGGCCAAGAAGGAAGCCGCAATCTCTGAGTGAGCATTTCTTTCGTGTTTCCTCCATCCCTTTTTGCTTTTGAAAGCCTTATCACAGAAGTTGCAGTTGAAGGAACTTGTCCTCCGAGTGCTTGAGGGCGTGGTGTCCTTGAGATCCGATGAGCGAATGAAGGCCTTTCCGCAGGATCCGCAGGCGAACGGCTTCTCCCCCGTGTGGATCCTTTCGTGGATCCGGTGGTTGGAGAGGTCCCGGCTCCCCTTGCCGCAGACGGAGCAGAAGTAAAGGTGAGAGGCCTCGTGGGTCGCCGCGTGGCTCTTGAGGCTCCCGCGTGGAGAAAGGCCTTCCCGCAGTCCGGGCACTGAACCCGGGGGAACTTGGAGTTGAGTGTTCTCGTGGCGCTTGAGGTCCCCGGCAATACGAAGCCCTTCTCGCAGAAGTTGCATCGATATGAGAGGCGGGAGGGTTCGTGGTGGCAACGTGATGGAGAGGCTGTTCTTGTAGTCGAAGCCCTTGCCGGGCAAAAGAACGAGACATAGAGGCGAGTCCCCAGGCCGTGGACTTTGAGGTGCGTCTTGAGGTTGGAGGACTGGCGAAAGGATTTGGAGCAGATCTGGCAGGAGAGGACTTCGAAGGGGCCTCAAGGATGATCAATCGCCCTCTCGGAAATAGAATCGTCCATCCTGTAAAAGAAAATATAACAGTTTTAAACTGAATAGACGTGTATAATGGCTTAAACAAAAGTATTGATTTAATTTAGAATATTCAGCAAAAAACAATCGACGCCAACGTTTTAAATTATTCATAAATGTTAAGATAGCATAAAAAGGTATTAAAAAAACAGTTCATGACTTTTTCCAGTACAATACTTGAATATATTCGTATGTATAAGAAAAAAAATAATCTCCTTGAATTGTTGATAAAACATGCAGTTATGATCTCATCAAAAATATACTAAAGTACTTTTTCTCTAGTCAGTTATTCATTTTTTAACGATCCACACCAGTTCATCAAGAAGAAACAATTCAAAAATATATTTAATATCTTTGGTAGCATATCCGAGAGCACAAAAATGATAAAATATTTATTACTTTGAATTATGCAGTCCATAGAAAAAGTTAGAATTTTGTTAAGCTTTGGACAAATGAAAATACTTAAAAACATGATCCCACATTAACCAATTAATTTTAAGGATGTATTGCTTATTATATCTACACGAATGCAATTCCATTGAAGCAAATAGATAAAAAGAGCCAGCACCAAGAGTAAATGATAAGATATAACTAATTTAATTTATTTTGTGTGTTTATATAAGTTTTTACAAATATATTTATTTATATATATAAAATACCATAAACTTTACTCGAATAGACATTTCGTCGAACACCATAATTACAGCTTTTATTTATAGCAAACTTTTTGATCAATTTTAAGGACTCGTATGAAACGATTGTAGATGGATACAACCATGCATAGACCATTTTGTACCATTGTTTCACCCATAACCATTTTTATATCAACCTTCAAGCACTCCACTTTAAAGAATATTTATATAAAAATATTCAACCGAACAGGGAAATTTATCCTTTTCTATTTAAGAAAAAACTTGAAACAATTGTCTAATTTTTTCGCCATTCGAAGGATTTGTTTTTTCTCCTCTTTTTTCTTTTTCTCTTTTTATTCATTGTTCTAAGTGATTTTTTGGGGAGCGCCTTGGGTCAATTACCATTCCTGAATTGATGACATGCTTTTAAGTCATATATTACAGCGGATGTCGTGATGCTATTTGCATTAGCTTGAAATATCTCGGAAGACTCACGACAGACAACAAACGGTGTTTTGTATCAGTACTATTATTAAATGAAAATGACTCACCTGTACTAAATTCGATATATTTAATGTACTATTTGAGTTCTTTTAAAATCATGTTGAGTAATTTTTAATATTATCTTACTCTTATAAGCAATATAAGTTATTTAGACCAGCTGCATTATATTGTTCAAAAACATATAATACAATCATGATGATTCATATATTCCATATTACGGTAACACAATCGAAAGACCATCACATATTAACTTAAGCCCTTTAGTAAATTGATCAATAAAATCCAATCACTGTACTCAAAAATACTGTTTATGTTTTTGGAAAATGACGGATATCAAAGTAGCACAGTCATCTGTGTGCTTACGTATGAACTAATGATGACTTTTTAAACCTTTGTCTGAAGAGTTAACCAAGAGAAAAACGTTCAAGATTTTTGGTCAATAATGGATATTTACGTTAATTTTTTTAATTATATATTTTTATATGTGAAAATGCTTTGGTTATTAGTTTCTTTTTACTATGATAGCCGCTGACATTTAATAGGTGACAAAAATAGATTAACCACAATAATTCAGGTACAAAACATTCATTATGACGTTACGCAAGAAAACAAGCAGTTACTTATTTATATTTTCATAATATTTTTAATGTAAAGCATATAATGAAAGAAAACGATATTAATCTATTTATCGTGACATGGATTATTGCTATGTTGTCTAAGGTCTGAGATTCCAGTGAAAATAGATGAAGAGTCACTTAGTCCCCTCTCAAGAGGATCAAAGACCTACTAAAAGAAAACAATACAATAAAATATCAATGACGTCACGTCAAATAAATATATTCATACAATGGGATACTAATAGGCTCTATATATTCTGGTTTTCTGTGAGACATGGAGATCCATGGAGACGTATTAGGGTTATGATTATAATAATTGCATACTGTAACCACCACCAGTGTCAAAACAACCCTACCACATCTCAACAAAGAGTTACTTAGTCCCCTCTCAAGAGGATCAAGGACCGACCTAAAAGAAAGCATACAAATAGAATATCAATGACGTCAAGTCAATATATATATTATACAATGGGATACTCAAATATTCTCTATTTTCTTGGTTTCTTGAAGATATGGAGATCCCAACATACTGTAACCACCATCTAGTGTCAAAACAACCCTACCACCCTCTCAACACCCTCCCCCCTTAACAAAACATTACAAATTAAAGTACGTGTAGCAACCTACCAATTTCACAATTTTCCATGTTTCTTAACAATGTTTTCCCTCCTTTAAAAAGCTGACTTTTATAATCAGCCCCCTCTTTGCAAATTATATATCTTTTTAGACTCCCTGACCATGGCAGTCTCGTACTATTATAACTCAATTCCCTTAACACTCACCTCAGGCATTCCATGGGCAAGTTTTTTATGTTGAAAAACAAAATAAAAGTATGTATATTTAAATATATATATATATTATTTTTTTTGGAGCTGACCGATATAATATTATATATATATATATATATATATATATTATATCTATATATATATATAATATATATATATATTAGTATTATATGGTTGTCTGGCCTTAATAGCAACCTTGTTGTTTTAAGTTATGTCTCTTTCTCACTTTATGATGAGAAAGGTAAAACTTTATTATTATATCATTATAGAGATGTCGAATTTCCAGCACATAATATTATTATAACTATCATGCTAGACGATAAAAAAGAATTTACGTGTGTTTTCATTTTACCTATTTTTTTAGCAATTTATGGCCAAAAACTTTCTTTAACCCCTCAAGTCCGTTTTTAAAACTATAATAATATAGGAGGAGGGGGAGAATTCTTATTAAAAGACTAGCTTTTCTTCATTCTCATCTTCAAAGGTACGTAGATTTCATAAAGCATATTGAGCTAATGAGAACACTTTTCGCTTATTTAATTGAAAGAAAGGGCGCGATAATCAAGTGTTATTTAATGGAGGCACAATCAATGGGGTTTGGGGCACATAATTTTTTTTTTGAGATCCTCCTCTTAAAAAATAAGAGCCTTTCGTGATAAACCTCATTAAAATTTATTTTGGCGGTGGGATGAGAGGCATAGACAATAGAGCTCAGGCATCATCTGGGCAAGGCTTTTCTAATAAGCAAAAGAATAAGAGAATCTGAATAGACTTGCCCTGATGAAAGATGATTGTCTGATGGCTATAGAGCATACGCTTATAAAGCAACAAGAAAAGCTATTGAATAGGGATTATCACGGTCTAAAAAACAACGACTATAAGCTAAGAAGAGCGATCAAAGAATACGAACCAATCCAGTTACAATTTAAATAGTCCCATCGCATGATTAGACTTTGGTAAATGTTTATCTTTTCTAAATATCTTTTTAAGAAATACATTCATCATCGTTTTTGATTCAGTTGTAGTATCATTACCGTCCCGTATGTAGTTTTGCATGGCCTTAAATTGACTTTTATTCCTCTAATTAATGAACTGTCTCTATATTAATATACTGGTGTATAGAGCTATGTCAATCTATTCAGTTTGTAAAATCATAAATATTTTAAATAAACATTCTACACTTGAAAGAGAAATCTTTTAGTTCAAACAATGTCTAACTGGACCTCTGAACTGAAGTCTATTCCTTTTATTTTATTCAACAAAATATTTGTGCTTATTAGTATGGGTGTGCATCTATTGACATCAAAAATTAGGTAGATTTTTGTTGTTGTGTGTCCTTAAAGGTTTATTTTCTCACAAATCAATGAAGGGCGTCGTTATAAAATCGTTTGACTAAAACTAAAACCTATTTGTCTCTAACGTCAAGCTATTATGTTTATATGGACATAAATCATTCATTATTTTTATATGATTATTGTGAACTTATTTAGGTTTTTATAAACTCCTTCTTCACTCCTTGTCAATGGTTAAAAAACAGAGACTCCAGATGTGGCAACCAGATTTCTAACCCTGGTTCTAAAAAATTATCATATATGAGTAAAGATAGTCTATATATATATATGTTATAATATATGATATATAGTTCGTACATATACTAATGGACTTATGATGTTCATCTGAATGTGATATTGATCGACCTGTCCATATGACGATTAATAAAATCAGTTGATCGATTAAAGTATTTTTTTATTTTTTTATTTTTCCATTTATTGTTTAGATGTAAATATAAAATGGTAATATATTATGTTTCAGAAAAATAAACCTTATTGCTCATAATCAATATATAAAAAGAGGTAAAACAATAAAATATCATAAGGTAACTCTTGAATGGTTCAACATTTTTTAATAATCTTAAAATATTCTTTTGATTTTGTAGAATAAAATTTCACAACATTCCCTAAATGTACTCATGGATCCTCGGTGTCGTAGTTGATCTTGAGTGAGGGTGGCGTATCAGGCGGAATAAAAGAGCATTACTAATCTAAGAATAGAGTGTTTACAGTTTTTTTTACTCGCTATTTGGCATTTCAAATTTTTTTTTAAATATAAAAGGAGTGACGGGATCTCATTTCTTATTTATCAAAAGCTCAAACTTTCACTTACTTGTTTGTTTGTTTAGCTCCTAGATTAGACCACCCTCACCGGAACTTAATCCGGTATCAGCCGGTAGTGATACTCTGTAGGAGCTGTCTTTATTATTAAATATAAGTTCATATATTTTTTAAGTATTTAATGATTTAAAATGAAATCCTCGAGGGATAAGCTCCACGATCTCTCCTTCAAGCGCCATCTTTTTTGCCTTAATGGCGGACAGCCAAAAATGAGATGATGCGGAGTTCTTCTTCCTCCTCGCAGACGCAGAGTCGGCAGATTGGAGTTATGGCCTTTCTCATCGTGTAAAGATGCCTGTTGAGGCCGATATGACCGGTGCCATTCCAACGATGACGCAGATATGGGCTCGTTTTATACTTAACCAATCTTTCTCCCGAGATAGGGATTTGGTACGAACAGCTTAGACTGGCGGCAAAGTGCTCGTCGCACGCCAAGCGGTCCGCCATTCCTTTAAGGTCGCTTGTCTAAGGGCACTTTTTGTATGGCTCATGTATATAGAACAGAAATAGGAGTTCCCTCCTAGCACGTCTTAGCCAAAGCGTCTGAGACACGTTCCCAGGATTGTTGTGGTTCCCCTTCACACCTCCGACTGTGATCGTGCATTAGACCTCCTTATAGCGTTTTTGCAAGAGAAAACTGACTGACACAATTCACCTGTCTCCCATGTCCAGACTAGTGATAGCGGATAGGCTGTCCGATAAGACTTAATAATCTTGGTCCCTCTATTTTATCTCCTGGAGATTAATGGAGATATTTTTATAGCCTCCACCTCGGCTTGGTAAACGGGTCTGTTCCCTTGAGCCTCAAGGTCCTTTGATCATAACAATATCACCTTAATCAGAGCCCAACCAACACCTGTCTGACCATCGATTTTTGAGCCGTCAGTATAACCTACGAGATCGAAGTCATGGATGCACTCATTAGACTTGTTCAAATTTTACACTTTTCTTCAAAAACATTCAAATAGATGATTTCTGGTTCTCCAAGGCTTAAATAATCGACAGGAAAAATTTTTAAATTTGGGCCCCGGGAATGCCTGCCGCATGGGCATTTAGGGCGGCGCAATGAAAATTGAATTTTATTATGATATAGTTGTCGAAATGAGATTTGTTGAAAAATTTATTATGCAAAACGGGTATGACAAACAAAACATTTTTCATTAAAAAAATCAGTTTGTTTTTTAAATTTCAAGTTTATTTAGTAACCGACTACATTTGTAGATATGTACCTATGTTGTAAGAGAGCTATGCATACTACATACTTCATATTACATATATTTCAACATTGGAAAGGAAGGGAAATTATTTTTTTCAAATTTTTTTTTACCTATTTTCTTAAAATAATTATTAATTTATAAAATACGCTACAATATATATGATACCAACCAATATGAGCAGTCTAAATTACTTAGTTTTTAAACATATAAACAAAGGAAAACTAAGTAAGGGTTCGGTCAAATTAATTGAAGAAAAACTTGGGGAAAATATGTTTTATTTTGCTTGTCGCCACCACATTCCAAATTATGTTTAGGGGAGTATGTGATACTCTTTTCAGCAAGATTAAAAGTTCAAACAACGACATTTTTAGCTACGTGAATGAAAAATGGAATACTTTGAATAAAAGCAACCCCAAAACTTTAGGCGAAGTGGAACATGAATGGAAGGAAATGAAGGCAAATACAACTGCAATTTTAAAAAATCATAGAAAAGACCAGTCCTAGAGCTGATTATAGAGAAGTGGCAGAGTTGTGTCTTATACTGTTTGGGACAAAACCTCCTCGTGATATCCATTGGACCAAACCAGGCGCTGTTCACAAAACACGTTGGATGGCAAGGAATATTTACTCTATGAAGATGTATATGTTCTCTGAAAAACTGCTGTATTCCAACTACAATACTTCCAAGCTAAAGAGATTAATCGAATTCTTGGCCCTGTTCTACAGTAGATACTGGATAATTTCTACGTCAACAGCCGATGCTCCAATAAACGATCTTCATGTTTTCAAAAACATGTTTCAATATTTTCGTCAAGACAGTGAAGAAGCAACTTCTTTTCTCAATAAGCTAAAGAACCACCGCGGTGCACCGTTGGTACCTCACCCAGAAACAGTAGTATTTGTATTGTTAGCTCACACGAAAGTATGACCAAGACTGCTAAAGAAAAGGTCGCAGTAAAGTTATCAAAACAGAGAAGCCTGAGAGCTACAGAAAAGGAAAACCAGTTTTACTTAGACAAACAACCTTCTTAGACCTTATCCGACATGAATCGCTCTGTTTATTTGATGCTTTGGGACTAAATTGTAATTGGTTAACAACTCCTGCCGATACTTGGGAACATTACTCCTCTAACCTAAAAACTTAAATTTAAAATCAGTAAAAATACGAATAATGTAGCTGAAAGAGGAGTAAAAAGATTATTGTCTTTGCTACAAAGATTATACCGGATGAAAAGCAGATACATCATTTATTACAAGTTGTCGAATACAACATGCAAAAAGTCAACAATCTTAGGAAATCATCAATGAATCAATGACCAAGGTATCCATGTATCAAAATCAGACCATGTAATAAGAAATTAGTTTCATTTGAAATTATTTTTATTTTGCATTTGATGTGTATATTTGAACTTTTGTAGAAATTATGAATAAAATTTGCCGATCAATTAGTTTTATATTATTTCTTAAAAATAAAAGGAAAATACATCCAAGAATCTCAATGAAAAACCAGAAAATATTTACTGAAAAGCACGTTACATATAAACATACCACAAAATATGTATCCCTTCTATTGAATCAGTTTCTTTAGTTTCCTTTGTTTATATGTTTAAAAACTAAGTAATTTGATGCTCATATTGGTTGGTATCATATATATTGTAGTGTATTTTATATAATTAATAATCATTTAGAAAATAGGTAAAAAATTATTTAAAAAATAAATTTTCCTTCCTTTCCAATGTTGAAATATATGTAATATGAAGTATCTAAATGCATAGCTCTCTTACAACATAGGTACATATCTACAAATGTAGTCGGTCACTAAATAAACTTGAAATTTTAAAAAACATACTGATTTTTTTATAAAAATGTTTTTTGTTGTTATACCGTTTGCATAATAAATTTTTCAACAAATCTCATTTTGACAAACTATATTATAAATTCAATTTTCATTGGCGCCGTCCTAAATGGTCCATGCGGCAGGCATTCCCGGGGCCCAAATTTTAAAAATAGTTTTCCTGTCGATTATTAAGCCTTGGAGAACCAGAAAATCATCTATTTGAATGTTTTTGAAGCAAAGTGTAAAATTGAACAAGTCTATGCACCATACGTATTTGACTTCGTAACCTAGAGTTCATAACAGAAATGTATACGAGGAGGAGGAGTTGGGATATCATTGACTTTTAAATATTTGTCAAGATATTGTTTGGTGTCCTCTACTCAAACGGTCACCATTTCAATGGATTTTTTTTTTTTGTCTGAATCCTGACCAGGCATGCACGTTCCATTATATAGAGATGTAGTGACATTAACCCACAGAGTACCTCTATTGTGCCGTTGGTGTAGACCTAATTGCCCCAGTAATGCTCATGAGACCGAGTCACTGTAGTTTGCTGAGCTCCCTTTTTAGGTATCCATTCGTTTGAAGTTTTGGTGCAAAACATTGCACCGTAGCTCACAATAGACCTTACGTACGCTACGTAGATCCATTTAGACTAAGTTGGCTAAGTCCCCAATCCGATCCAACAAAAGCTCTGAGGGCAAAAAGGTTCCTTTTGCCTTGAAATGACATATTCTAAATGCTTTTTCCACTGCAAATTATCATCAATTATTAAACCGAGATATCTGAAAGTACGAACTCTTTCGATTTGAGTTTCATTACTTATTGATCACTATTTTTTACGCTATTAAAGTTATTTTTGCAGGAAACTTTATTTTCGTTCATTTTTAGATATAGGTATATATATGTATATATTTTATAAATGAGTTCCAATGGAAATCCACTCTGCCAGTATTCGACTAATCATCATGAAACTGAAATCGGCAGTAGAATCATCTGTGATAAGCAGTTTTTTATGCATTATCATTTTCTTTTAATTTATTAGTGTTGGATCTTGCTAGTAGTCAATAGAGGATCAAATGTATATAAATATCCAGCCGGATGCGATTCTGTCGAACTATATGTATATGCAAAAAAAAGAATAAAATGTTGTCTTTGTGATAACTCCTGTTATTATCGTCCGAATGGCGAACTCTTATTCAAAAGAGTGATACATTTGTCGATTATTAATTAATAATAAATTAATAACATACACTTATGCAAAGGTGGGTTAAATGATAAAATGGATCTTACAGTTTAGACGAGCTTGTACAGACTTTTAAAGCTGGAAATGCGATGGTTCATTTTTTAATAATACTATATACGATCCAATTGACAAATTCTGAATACTTTTTAAGCTTCCATTTTATAAGTATTTAAAGTTTAGAAGAAACAAAAAAAGTGTCTTCTTGGAGTACAGATCAACAATAAAATATTGCTTAAGCAAATTTTAGCGAAAAAAATCACCTAAGAGAGGATACTAATTTCTTTACAATCATAGCCCAATATATATATATATATATATCAGGAAACGACCTAAACACTTTTTTGCCACGAGCAGGGCCGGGCCCAACCGGGCCGTTACTTTAATATATTCGACCCTTCATCATTATGGAAGTGCCGACGTTTTTTTAGAAAATAATTTTTCCTACTAAAATTTAAAAATTATTTGCTACGAAAAAGTGATGACGTTTTTAGATTTTTTTTTTCAAAAATTAAAAAAAAATTCTAAAAAAAATAAAACGTCGTCATTTGAGAATTTCGAAGGAACGAATATATTAAAGTCCCGGCCCGGTGATTTTTAAACACCGGTCCGGGACGTTCAAGAAACATCCGTCCGGTCGATTCCTGATATATATATATATTGTTGTTCTCAAAACTTCATTGTTAATATATTTGGAGATATAAGTTGATATCTCCATTAAGTTTCTCTAAAACGAATATTTTTTGGAGCAAGCATAATAAAAACCTAGCCTTAATGAACACAAATTATATTTTGATAAGTTGTCGTCTAATTTTTGTATAGTGTAACAACATTGTTAATATTATACTATTTATTACATATTAAACCTATTTCTTAAACTATTATTCAGTTCTGTAGATGGTGCTCTTTAAATTCAATCAAGATGTTTGATCTTATGATTATCTTCGAATGCATCATTTATTATACTAGAATAATTTAAATTACTCTCCAATATCTTCTTAGTTAATACCTCAAATAATGAAGCTTCAAAGTTTTCCCATCCATGTGGCTTTGACCCCCTCTTAAAATGAATTCTGTTATTCATTTATAATAGACACATCGTGACCTACTTTGATTAAAAAATCATGCTTCTGAAAATGAAAAAAAGGTGATGAGTTTTTTCCCTTCATCAACGTCTTTATCACAGGTCCTGTTTATATTATTACAATTAGGATTGCCGACATAAATGTATATTTTATTAACTTAAAAACTTATTCTTAAAGTACAAAAGAGCTTTAGAAATGTTAAGAAAAAAAGGGTGCAGCAAAAATTGATTAACAAGGTTAATATTAATAGAGAAAACGAAAAAGGGAACAAATTTTACATTATCTCAGTATTAAACTAACTATAAAATAATAGTCAAATAATATTTTTGAAGTATTTTAGTAAATTATCTAATTAATTAAATATGATGAATAAATGGACCCCCATGAATAATTTATTTAATGTTACTGAGAGCGTCAGGATCAAATCAATATTCTTAAATACATGCACCTAAAGTCATACCTCGAATTGTAAAAGTAATTATCTCATTCAACCTGATTCTTTTGAATAAAATCCAGTTATTTTTTGACTATTTTTTCCTTTGCCATCTCTTCCAGACACCATTAACTCCTTTATCCTTTCTATTGACATCATTTTTTTATCAAATTAAAAACTCAGACTCATTCTTGAAGTATGAAAGAGCTCTTGACAGGAAGAAAGGTGCCCACTTTATGTTGTTCCTCCCCCAGCTTGAAATGTTTTTAATGAATTCTTCAACACGAACAAGGATTTAGTAGGGCTTTTTTTCTTCTCTCCTTCTTTCTTATAGACTATTTAAAGACTCTGATGATTTATGATGTTGAGATACATAACACACACACTCAGTCACTCACAAAAGATCCTTCTTTCATTCTCTAAGATCTTTCTAAGTCATGATCCAGACTGCCCATGAAGTTTTATATATATATATATATATATGTTAAATATGTATTATAACAGGCTTGTGAGTGATCAAGAAAAAATAGCGATCCGATCGAAAATAGCAACCATAAATCTTTGAATATAGCGATAAAACGATCAGGGATTTTTCCGATCAGCGATCCGATCAATTTAATTGCGATCAACCAAAAATTACCTATGTAATACCAGCTTGTGAACGGAACGCAACTTTTTTTTAACGTTGAACGCAAAAAAGAGTTTTGCGTTCAGCGTTCCATTTTGCCAAACATTTCAATGTATTTTGATTAAGTTTGCAGTTAATATGGGTGTTTGGTTCTGTTACTTGCATAAATTAATGTTATTAATTGATATGAGATTCAGTAATTTTCTAATGACAAATACAATATTACCTTCAATTAAATGTAGAAAATGGTTGATTAGTGTTTATATAATATGAAATGTGTTTTATATTGTAAAGATGATTACAAAATATATCTCTGTAAAATACGATACATTCATATAATGTTGTTTATGATATTAATTTGTATTATATAGCTTTGATCTCGAATTGTCTTGATTTATTACACCTTAAATATGATTATAATTAAAATGTATGTATCTATTACTGAAGAAAATAGGGATCCAGTTACTCATACATCTCAGGCTTATAATAATATTTTGCAGATTCTTAATATCGAACACGGACTCCGTTATTCGAAAATAAGCGAGTCGGTCATCGCGACACTTTTTTAAAATAATTTTATCTGAAATTGTTTTTATTAAGATTCAAAATAGTTAAGTTTTTTTCATGGTGACTAGGCGTGTTTGTCTTTTTTGTATGGAAAACTACTAATGTAATGATAATTTGTTACAGTCAGGAAAAATTATATACAAGTTGGTGTTTGATCAGAAGTTCCCAACCTTTTTTCTTTGGTGACCCCCAATAGAAAATATCCAGTCTGGCGACCCTCTTAGTAATGAATATAGACGTTCTGCGGACCCCAGTTTGGGAACCCCTGGGTTAGATCCAGTCAACAAATTTTTATCATTTGAAAGTCGAGCTCATTTTTATTATAAAAACCCTAACTAGTACTTTCATTTTTCAAATTACACATTGTTATTTTTTAAAATATTTGAACACTGAAAGCTAACGGAACGTTGAAGGCAAAAACATTGAACAACGCTATTTTTTTTAACGCTGAACGGAACGTTTAAACGCAAAAAAAAGTTGAACGCTCACAAGCCTGTGTAATACTAATTCTAAGTAAAAATTCAATGTATATACAGTCAACCTTTATAAGTATTCATCTTTTATGGCAGTCCAAACACCCACAAAATTTATCCCCAGATAAATTAAGTATTATACTGATATAAACATACCTTTTTAAACGAACAATTGACACACCTTGTTCAACAATTTTTCTATTACCAGCCTATGAGCTCCAACACTCTGGCTCCACCATTGACATAGGTCTGCATATTTTAGACAGGAGATGCCAGAATAAATGTTTCTCATAGCCTATGAGCTCCATAACATTGACTTCTCGATAGACGCCTGTCTGTATATTTAGGACAAAAAATAT
>CP045897.1:13443299-13458910 GCA_013387185.1 Caligus rogercresseyi | reverse complement strand
AAATTGGTAAGCCCAGAACAGTAAGCCAAAGCTAAGCATGATTTAGTTTTTAGTTTTTTCAATGACCGTAGCGTTCCATAGAGATATAAACTATAGAGAGCAGCTTACACTCCAATTATCAGAGAGAAAACATCGTTCAGCTGTATTCTGGTCACAAGACGTATTTCTCTTCCCTCTATAGCAGAGAAACATCGTCGTTCAGCTGTATTCTTGACACAATGACGTATATCTCTGAAGAATCCAATAGGCTCTCATATCTTATATCTCTATGAGCGTTTCATTAACGTGACCATAAGAGCCCTACCTTAATATCCAATGTATATCTGAACTCCTGTACATTCCATACCCTGGATCCCACTATGATTACTGATTCCGGCGCGAAAAAAAACACACAAGCCATTATCGCTCTTTTTTTACCGCGTGCGCGCGCGCCTAAAAAGATAGCTCCTTTAAATCCTCAACATTGCTTGAAACCGACGGTTATTAATAATAATAAGGACGATGATTATGTTATAAAGAAAACCCCAAGAATTTTTCTTAGGATTTTCATTATTAAGTTATAGAAGAAGAAAAAAAGGGGAATTGCTGCTCTTCATAATTGGGATACCTTCTTCTTAACTGTTGTCCATGAAAAAAAAAGGTGTTAAACACCTTCCTTGTTTGTTTCCTCTCGTTATTATTTAAAAGTGCACAGAGCCCCTATTTTTCGTTCTCTTTAAAATAAATACTGCTATATATATTTCTCAACACGAAACAATTGAGGGCGTACTTAAGTGGTGTCCATAATAGGGGTAATTAAGAATTAAAAGAGAGAAAAGAGAGAAACGTCAGCTGTTTGCCTAACAAAAATGGAAAGGGAATCATCTATCATTAACTTCATAGAAGCAGCACTTGATTTATTAACATAATACTAAATAATATATTAACATTAAAAAAAATCCCAATCATCTGTAATGTCATGGACATGGGCCGGAGAGATTTGATAAAGTTTATTCCTTCAAACTCTGTCGAATACCTCAAACTCATCAAATCGACAATAAGACGACATCGAGGTTTTATATTGAATAAGAAATAATTTTTATAAGTCATTTTATATTATGGTTTTATCATAGACAGTAATTTTGAATTATAATGTCATTTATGTTTTGTTTTTCACGTAAACTGTCTTAAGATTGTGTTTTTTATCTCCCTACTTTCTAGTGTAATCTTATTTTACACTGTATAGATTGTAGCTAAAAAATAAACATCTTAAACAAAAAAATAAAAATATATTAACTTGTTATATGTTATTAATCACGGCCAATCCAAACTGTTAAGAGAGTTTTTGTACAATTTTTTATTTATTTTAAAAATACAAGCATTTAATTATTAATAATATATATTTTTTGATTCTTTATATATATATTATAATACAAAATTAAGATTATAAACTATAAGCTTAATTATGTTTTATTACAAAATTTCCTCTGGGTTTATGTTGTATTTTATTTATTCAAAATAACGAACACAAGGAAACAAAAATGTAATATAATTCCATTAGACCAAATTGTATTTGTTTATTATAAAAATTCCAAAGTAATTGAGTAAACGAAAAACATAAATAGCCATAATACTCTAAATTATTACTTCGGAGAAGAAACACAACAATTATAGCACAACACTCTACACAATCAAACAATAAAATAGCTACAAAAATGTTAAAATTAAAATATACGTTTTTCGATATGTGACTATAATAATGAGATATTTCTTTTTGGACTTTGCCAGCTTTGAACCGAGCCCCTCAAGTATTCAATCAATAATTTAAAGACAATAACATGTTGTTTTTCTGTCAGTCAGCTTTCTAAAAAGGAGCGGTAAAGGCAGCCATTTTATTTTCCACTCTTTTTTCAGGATTCTTTGTATATGTAAATGAAGACATTTGCCTATTTATTAATTATTTATTTGAATTCTTGGTTGCAATAAAAAAGAAAAGATTGTTTATTATTGAATGGAAGACCCATAAAAATTATCCATTTTCCCTACCTCCTTTAAATAATAATACAATTTACGCTCTCCCTAATAAAATGAATGGATGATAAGAGGTGGTGTATGCAATGGAATTAGCATCCTCAATGTTTTTGTTTGTGTGTGTTTTGCTTATAGCCCCCATCTTTACCACCAGGGCCTTATTTATTTTTATTAGTAGTAGTAGCATTATGATTGTACAAAGCATTATCATCATTTTGATAAGGCAAAAACCTGAATTCTTTTCTGGCAGTCTAAATATGGATACTTGATTTTTCTACAATGCTTGGTCCATGTGCTTCCTCTATGTACGTACATATACAATTAGTAAACATCCCTTTTTTAAAGACATACTCAAAACACTATACAGTTGAGTAGCTGAGATATATATAATACACAAAAGTACTAAGAAAAAAAGTAATTATTTTGTAGTAAAATTTTTCTTTTCTGTGGAATTAAAGAGTTGACTTGTTTAATAAAAAATATATGATTAAAGAAAGAAATTGGTTATTCAAATTTGCATTTATTTTAAAATTGGATCTCAACACAAAGGTGATAAGTAAAGTGTTTACTATCCAAATCATTATTCAAAACCAAAACAACATGTCTTATGATAAAAATAAAGACCAATAAATCAATAATTGTTCAATTCAATATACTTAAATATAAAACAAATACCAACAAAAACATTTGAGCGTTAATTTACAGCCCAGATATAAGATTGTTTAAGGCATTTTTTTTTGTACCGACGTACAACAAACTTATAAGGGAGCTCGATAGCCGTGCGTGCTAAGGCATGTTCAACTCTCATGTTGGGGGTGCAGGTTCGAATCCGAGAGGGGATGGTCATTTTGGGTCTACCTCATTGATAAGATCTTAGGTTCGATAGACTAATTTTAACGCTATAATGCTATTTATATCCTGTCGGATGCAATTCTATCGAACAATATAGGCAAAAAAAACACCTTTATTTATGTGTTAATTCACTCAAACAATTATAAGTGTATATATATATATACTATATATATATATATATATATATATCTATATATATATATATATATTATATATATATATATATATATATATATGTGTGTGTGTGTATGCAAATAAAAAGTACAATATGAAAACCAAAGACACCATTACTTTAATCATTGTGAAGACATTTTAAATAAGTTTTCTATACATGTTAACATATTATGTATGGGAGGGGGATTTTAGAGCACTTAAATTTATAAAGAATACTAAAATAAATCACTAATTGTCCTATACAATATACCTATATATAAACAAATACCAACAATAACTTTTGGAGTTAATTTACAGCTCAGACGTATATTGTTCCACATTTTTTAATACAATTATTTAGTTTAAGATTAAATGAAAGCTAAAATAACTCCCCTAACTATTTATCATTGTATTATAATATAATTCATGCGTTTGCCAGAGCAAGAAGGATAAAAATGATTTATGTGTCAGCTTTAGAAATTTAAATTTCATTAAAGAATTATGTGCTGTTGTTGAATTGATTAATATAATTATATCTATACCAAGTACTCTTGCATTTATATACTGTAAAGTACAATCATGAACACTAATATTTGAGACAGTAGTTTATACCTAATTTATACCCAATAGCTTAGGTTTTTTTTTTGCTTCTTTGAAATTAAATATTTTATTGTATTTATGTAAATTGTACCATGTGGATTACAATTTTATGCAGAAATATTAATATAGCAGTTCATCAATCTATAAGCACATATTAGATTTATATAAAGTATTTAGTGGATTGGATTTTTTGTTTGTTAACTTTCATTGACCAAAAATATTCAGTTTATTTAGTTATTTTGAACAAACAAAGTGGTCTATCACCGTTTTTATAACCCCTTGTGATTTGTTTTTATAGCTTTGGTTTTATATTGCATATTATTTCTATTTAGTTGAGTTTGGGTTTTTTTTATGTAGATTAATTTTAAACTATAATGTTATGTATATTTTACTCAATTCTACCTACTTTTTTATAATTGTATTTATGTATTCTATGTAATACAATTTCAAATAAAGACCATAAAAAGTAGTTATTTTTCGGTACATCTTTATTTATTATTTTAAAAATATGCAGTGTTAATATTTTTAATGTTATATTAATTTTACCACATAATATCTATCGATTTAACTATTCCATTCACATATTGCACCATTACAAGCAATAATTTAAATAAAATATAAAAAATAATCGCTGTATATAAACACATCAATATATATATATATATATATATATATTTGTATCTAATAGCTCCATTATGTTTTTTGGATTTAATTTACCCAATACTATATATATAAACACACGTACACACACCACACACACACAACACAATATATATATATATATATATAAGTATTGTAAAGGATCTATTAATACAATTAAGGAGACAAATTACTTTTGATCGAATGTAACTTTGTAAGTTGAAACAAAAATTATTTCACTTTTAAACAGGATTGATAAAAATTTGATGAAGTAGCTTATATATATGTCAACACTTGATTTTGAAAATGATGAGTTTGTCAGATAAGATGTTTAGAGAAATAAGCAATTTTTCAAATGTTATTATGTCACATTATCAAATTATATTTGATTTCTATAGAGCTACCTATTTATCGTATTAGATATGTGCTTGTTTTTAAAAATAAATATCGTTTGTTTAAAAAAAATGTTTAATCTGTAGATTCCTTGAAAAGAATGTGAGATTCCGGGATAGTACTTTATAACACTTGCTGCTGAGATCCATGAAGTATCACTAGCAGAGATAATTTTGAGGTCTAATAGCTGCATATCAACCTGCAACATATAACAAAATCGACCTTCATTCAGATGGATAAATCGGATTATATTTAGTAAATTTATGGGAAATTAAACTCACAATTCTTAGTGCATTGGGGTTATTTGTGATTACATTAAAATTGATGCGATGTATTTGTAATTCATTGAAATATAACTCACCTTGGAGTTTGAGCTTTAGGGTTGCTGGGTTAAAATTAAATTTCTATCATCCTAAGGTGTTATCAAAAGTATATACTCTTAGGAGAATAATACAAAATGAATGCAGATATTTCTCCAAGAAATCTAATGGCATGTGAGCAATAATATCGATTCACGGCTATTTACAGTTTTAAATCAATGAGTGACAAAAAACACCTTGTCTTTACACCAAATAATACTTTATTCTTTTTTATTCAACAGTCCATAAAAGAATATACAAAGCACAAATAAGTAAATGTATATAAAATGATGTTAATGTGTAAAAAACATAATTATTTTTAAAATTATAATTGTAATTGTAGTAAGTTTGGAAAGTAATATATTAGTCATATATTGTTTGGAAGAGGATATAATGTTTTTAACAAACAAAAAATATGCGTTATATTTCTTACAAATTGATAAAAGTAATGTATGTGACCTCTATTTGTTTTTTCAAATAAATAACATCAAACTATAGTTCCCCATTGTATGAATAGTATAATAAATAGTATTCATTGTATTTTTTTCCAAAAAAGATGATATTTTCTGCTCTTATTTCATTCTTTTGGTCTGAGGGACTCATGAGGACGGAGAAAATAATACTATAAAAATGATATTTTCCTCATCAATCATAACGTCCAGGAAAGAAATAAAAAAACGTAAAACTTTTTAGATATCAAGTCTT
This sequence comes from Caligus rogercresseyi, assembly GCA_013387185.1. NCBI lineage: Eukaryota > Metazoa > Arthropoda > Copepoda > Siphonostomatoida > Caligidae > Caligus > Caligus rogercresseyi. The sequence goes on along the minus strand of CP045897.1, from coordinate 13,453,199 downwards.
TGCTCAGTGACCTTTCAAGTTTTATCTTTAAAAAAATCATTTTTACTAGTATTAAAAAAAAATATATATATATATATAAAATTCTATGAAAAGCCAACTTTGCTTAGGAAAATGGCAAAGTCCTAATAAAGGCTGCTTTAAAACAAGCGGTTTTTTTTCATATTTGATCTCGCACAAAATTGTATGACATCACACCTTTCTATTTTTTTTCAATCCTTATAAGACTTTATTGAATTTTGCGTAAATGCATATATACTATAAATAAATAAACATATAGTTTAAAATTTATATTCTAAATAAAGTCATACAAAACATTAAACACTCACATAAAAGTACAATCACTTCACAAAATAAAGTAGAAATTAATTTGATATTAAAATAACATTAACGTGATTTGGAATAAATAGGTATGACTTAATTTGAAACTATACTTTTTTTGTACTTTTTTATTTGTTGCTACGTAAAATAAAAATCTTTGTGGATAAACCTGCATTGGAAGAATTGACACGAAAGAATGGTTCATTTAAATGGTCAACATATAATTATTTTTAAGAAATAATAATCATAAATTATCTACAAGAAGGTTTTGAAAATATTTCTATATTTATCTATTTTATTCATGAAATTTAAAACCGTTCATCTTGAATAGTCATTTATAATTGAAACAAAGAGAGAGGTATAGGATTTTTAAGTAGGGATATATGGATCAAGATCATCTTTATAGCACAAGTTTTGATCCTATGGACAAATGATGTGCGTTTTTTCTATTTATGTGGACAGAAAAAATATTTTTTTTTATTATTTCAAATTAAAAAAATATTATTTATTATAAAAGGACTTCATCTCTAATTGATGGGAGTGTTGATGAATGTAAAAATTTAAATATAATTTAACGTATTTGATCTATGTTGAAACAATATATATCTGTATTTAAATAGCATATTAAGCATTTAATCATTAACAATTTAATCTAACAGACAAATAAATTTAAGAAATCCAAAAAAAGCAGAAGGATTCCCTCTTGAGGTTTAAAATTTGTGTAAAGAAAATAACATTTTTGCAAGGTTAAAACCTTATTTATCACAAATCAATACCCAAAAAGTATATATAACATTAAACACCTATAGTTTGAACGCCAGAAGTCAAATATGATTTGAAGACATGACTTTTCTCATGTTAAATTTGTATAAAACATTCTGACATTAAAAAAATGTACAATGAAAATTGATTTCTCGTTATTTAAAGATTGTCATTTGACAAAAACTTACTTAAATTATTATCTTTTACATGAAAATAAACCAATGCACAGTTTGTCTCAGTAAAATGTAAATCTAATTAATTTCATTTCATTTTTTATAAGCCGCTCAGGCTAAGTATATGGCCCTCCAAAATATAGAGACAAATCCAAGGTATCGACAATAACACCACCGTCGGAGGAGTTGAGTATTAGACAAAAAATCATTATTATTATAATATTGAGTATGTTCTATATCTTAAAGAACATACTCCATACATATAATTATCCCTTAGAAGGTCTAAATAAAGACGCCTAAGAATTTTTTTTAAACATATTCCAGAGGAGTCCTAAGATTTATATCATCCAATGTACATACATATTAGTATATATGAAATCCTTTCTCCTTATAAGTTCAAAACGCTTCTTACGATCATGAATTTTTTTCTCCATATATTTCTCGGTCAAATATACTCATTTTTTTGTTATGACCATAAATAGAGTTATTCGTGATGCCCTACGAGAAAAGTGTTGGGATCACTTAGCGCATATCTTTTTAAACAATAATATTTTGAAGAAAACAAAATGTGAGACTTCTAAGAACACAAAAAACTTGCAACTTTTTATAATAATATTTTGTATGCCTCATATTTACAACTTTTAACTGGAATTTAATGTCATAAATTTAAAAGTGAAGGGGGGAAAGCCAACATTCTGTGTATATTTGGGCACTTTATAATTTCCCTGCAGGGCGAGGGACTTATTTTTGCATACGTGTGTGTGTGTGCTTTAATTACACGTTAGGAACTCATTATAGAGGGATGCTGAGTCTGGGTTAAATGGAATCGCAAATTGGGTTCTCGTGTGACTAATTGACTGAGCTGGGGTTAAATACTTCAAGGGTTTTTCTTTTCTAGCTAAGCTATATATGTACTTAGCAGGAAACAAATCATGACTTACAAAATTATAGATGGCTTATATATTGCTTACCTTTTAAGGAAATAAAAAATGAAGCCAGTTACTTATTGTGTAAGCATAAAAAAGTGATAAAACACAAAAATAGCAAAAAATCAAGGTGTAAAAACATGGAAAACGTTGCATACAAAAAATATTCAAAAAATATATCGTTTATGCAATATAATTTTTGAACAAGTAATATTTTTTTTCATTCCACTGTTCATAAAAATATATACGAGCAAAAAAAAAAGAGAATGTATGATATGTTTTGAGGGCTTAAATAATTAATAGTTGTCCATTTTTTGGCTGCTAGGAAATGCAAAAGTATTTATTATAATTTATATTATTAATTGAATTTACGTTACTCAACAAAACGTATAAAAAGTGTATTGAACGATCAGTTTCTATTGTATAGCATGATTAAATATATAAAATGCATCGACTTTGTAAAAACATTGCAGTTCCCTCCAGCATTGGGGTTCCAAACCCACCATAATTCTTGATAGTTAAAGCATGGAAAACATTCTTTAGAATTCCAGTTAATTCACCTACAGTATATTCGGATTTCAAATCCACAAACCAAGGGCTCTCGGATTACTTTGATCATTCCAAGTGCATATTGAGGTTACAACCTACCTGCAATGGACCCTCGGGTTCGGCCATTTGTACCAAATTTGAGTTTCTGAGTCATCCCAATCGGGCAATCTGTTTTCTCCGATCATGCCTATTGCATATTAGATACTTCTGGACAATCAGGTTCCACCGATTAAATCTATAGATCCGATATGTTTTTAAGGGTCATTTGTATTTATAAATCATGTAATATATATATATATATATATCAGAGCTGGGATTCGGTAGACAAATCTAACACCGGTTCGGTATTCGGTATATACCTTCTATCGATCGATATCGGTATTCGATAGATTTTATTATATATCTACAGTATCGATCGATATTCGGTACGGTAGATAAGAAAAAGAGAGAAATTTATTTATGTATCTGCTCTGTGACTTCTTCATATGCATTTAATATCGGACAATTTATAACAAAGGAAAATTTATAATATAATTTGTTATAATTTATTAGTGATTATTTGAAATTTAATACATACTAATTTTATATATATATATATGTGCTTGGATTTTGTAGGAAATGGAAGATTATAGATTTTTTTCATTTACTGTCTCTTATTGTCCGATATTAATTGCACATTCAGGTATTCTGGTATTCAATGCATAGCATAAACTTATATTGAATGTACATTTATGTATATGCTCTATAATACTATAGTTGTAGTAGTGTTTAATTATTTTACGAAGTTCAAGTTCTTCACACAAGGGAGTGCTTGGGCAAAGCGACAGTTGAACGATGTTTCTCTGCTCTTGAAAGAAATAAGTTCTCTATATCTTTATGTCTCTATGTGAATTTCACAAAAGTGACAATCGGTACGGTATATTTGAAAGTATGAATTGGTCATTTTATTGATAGTTTTCACCGAATATCGTATAATCGGTTTTGAAATCTACCTTCGGTAGTATCAAATACCGATTTACATTCGGTAGTCGCAGCTCTGATATTATATATATATATATTATATCCTGTTTTCAATATGTGAATAGAATAATGAGATATTTATGACAGTTTGTCCAGCATTGAACCCAGCCTATCATATTCTTATATCAATAATTAAAGACAATATTATGTTTGTTCTTGTTTCAGCTCTTTAAAAAAGGAGCGGTATAGGCAGCCATTTTTCCCCCTCTCTTTTTAGGATTCTTTTTATATGTAAATAAAGACATTTCAAAATTTATAATTATTTTTTTCCGCCATTTTGATTCGATGGAAGTGAATCCGAGTGAATAAAATAAGCATACTAGCATGTAATTAAGTTTATCGAACCAAGAATCTTATCAATGCGATTAACCAAAATCTCGGGAGTCGAATCTCAACAGTGATAGTTTAATACGCCCTAACATTTTTTTAATTCTTGTATGCACAAAGAATGTTTGTTTGCAATGGAAGCCCTTAAAATGTATCCATTTTGCCTAATTCCTTAAGTTGATTGAGTACTTTTATATATTCATGCTTCTTCATATCATCAGGGATGCAATTCGCTTGAGCCAAATATGCAAAAAAGAAAGAAATTAATAAAATGCAAGTAAAGTCAAAGAGATATTTTAAAATTTTGAAAAGAATAATGAAACATTTCAACTAATCAGCTCATGTGATATTTTATTGAAACGCCTTTTATTTCGATATTTGATTATAAACTATTTTATTTGTATATACTTTTTATATAACATTCTAAATAATAAAGGATATTTGAAAAAAGTATATTTTTTCTACATCATTCGTCAGCATCAGGGCTGAAACTAAAAAATATATGACATATGATGGCTTAATACATCCGATCTTCATTAGAGAACTCTACACATCGTTGTTGAGCAGCACTTTCCTATAATAGTGAATCCTTTTCAGAAAAATACTGGTATTATATATATATATATATATATTATAGATTAACCGCAAATGGAAATTTGTGGCCGAAACCGAAAAAAAAATAATTAATTGCTTTGGCCGAATGCCGAAACCGAAAAAAACAGTTCAATTAAAGTCACGGAAACACTAGGCATTTAAAACAATAAACAACCGATCAGAAACATTGTAGGTGCAGATTGAGACACGCTGTCATTACAAAAAAGCGACCAGCAGGTGTCCTTCTCACATACTGAGACAGCAGTAACCTATAGCCCTTGCAACATATAACATTCTTTCTGATTTCTCATCAAGACACTATTTTTAAATATCGCTTAAGTCTAAAGATTACAATAAATGTTTAGACAAGTTTTTCAAAGAAAAAATGTTTATTTGAAAGCTTCAAAAATGTTGGATAACTGATACGAGTTTCATTTATACCCTTCATACATTCTGTTTTTTCCCCATTCATTTCATACTTTTCATTTTTAACAAAAACGCATAAAAAACATCACCCTTTCTACCCGTTTCATCTCCCCGTCTTTTTTCGGCCTCCGATCCGGCCACTCAATTGGCTTTCGGCCGAAGCCGAATGTGTCTTTTTTTGCGTTTTCGGCCGAATTTTTTCGGTGGGCCGAATTTTCGGTGCACCCTTATATATATATATATATATACATTCGTCCCTCGCAAAGTCGCGACGGGTGGATCCACTACACGACCACCGCGATATATATGAGGGTCGCGATGTGATATATATTGAAATTTAGAGAGATTTGACATCACCGGCATTTAAACCTACCACCATTTTGCCTGTTGTCGACCGTGCGTCTGGATACATGTACGCGCCGGACTTTTTTTTGGGCTACCATTTTGCTTTCGCAGATTTACCGTTTTCAACTAGTCAAATATCTTAAAAACCACTGAACATTTATTAATTATAGTACCCCCCACATTGTAAAACGGGAGTCAAGCCGTCGTCGCGTAGTAAAAGAACTGCAAGATGTCGAGGGGCAAGTAGCGAGGGCCGACTGTATACATATTTTTTTCTGCTTATTAACTAACGAGCATACTTACACTCTCACATCCTTCTTCCTCATCAAGGCAGAAGCTGAAAGACCTTTTCTTCTTTAATTAATCTATTATTATACATCTAATCAAGTAAATAAGAAAAAAAACAGGGAGAAGGAATTATAATATTATTGTTAAGAAAAACTTCATTCTCATGGTATTAGACTAAGCAAGAAACCATTCGTATTATCTCTCAGAGTAAGAAGAGTCATACACCACACCAAAAAAACAACGAGTGCCTAGTAATAATAATAATGTATATAATTACAGCCTCATGCATCAATGGACTAACCCGAAACTACATATTATTCTTAACCTCTCATAATTAGTAGGGCCTGCCTTATGCAAATCCTTATTGTTTTTTATTGCTGTCTATTCATTGTAGTATATTAAGACTCTTATTTCATAATTACTATTAATATTTACTCACATAATATGGGAAAAAAATCTTTGCAAATAAATAATAATAATAGTACAGTAAAACGAATAAATAGATTTTTTTCTATTACTAAGGATGTTTTAATGATAGTTCTAGCAAACGCAATTTGAGTGTTTCTACAGTGGCAATTCTTATTTTTTTCATAGTTCATAAAAATATATACAAGCACGGAAAAAGGGAAATGTATTTCAAATGAATTAATGCGTAAAACATAATTAAACATTTTAGTTTATTTTTTTTCATTAAATACGATCAAACACTAAAAAAAATTATAATAAAATAACTTGACAAAATAAAACATATATAACGATAAACATTTCTAATTTAAATCCTTGAATTGGCGTAAAAGTTTTTTAATATTTTTTCCATAAGGGAGGGAACATGAGGGGAACTAATGAATTACATCAGCTGCCCAACTCCGCTTTCCATCGGTGTCAGAGGGGATCAATTCTTATTTGCTTACTTCTTTGTGATCTTATCCCTGGAGTAAAAGATACGGATTGGGGTAAGTAAATGAATATATACTCTTTTTGGATGTTATAAGGTGTTTTCACAAACACGTCATCTAGAAAACATAATCTTTCAAAACTCTTTTATTTGGTTCTTTTTCCCCGTATCTCAGTTCTTAAATAATAGTCAAAGTAGTTGCGTATAAAATACATAGAAATAAATTTTAAAAATAAATTATTACAAAGACAAAAATCAATCAACTTCCATTAAACAAAAAAACAAACAATTATATAGATTAAATAAAAATGAATATTTTTCCTTCTTTGTCTACGTCTTAGCATCAGAGTAAAGTCTTATTGATTTTCTTAAAATAATCAATATTAAAGGGAGTGCGATAGCTTGTGCTTAAGCGTGTTCAACTCTCAACGTTGGGGGCGCAGGTTTGAATCCCGAGAGGGGATGGTTATTTTTTATCTGCTACCTCATTGATAAGATCTAGGTTCGATAAAATATTTTAATGCTATAATGCTTATTTATATCCTGTTGCATGCAATTCTATCGAACAATATAGGCAAAAAATGAAAAAAATATATAAATAAATGTTATGAGCAATTCTGTCCCTGATTATGAAAAACATTTAAATCAAAATGAATATATTTATTTTTCGCGAACTCACCGATTAACATTTTTTCTCCATTTTGTAAGCTCTATTTTCCTTACTTACTAAAGTGAAGATATATTTGTCTTCGATGAAGATATAGCAATAACACATCTAATCATGTACTAAGAGTAAGGAATTGCATTACCATTGGCATTCATACATTATATTGGAAATACACGTTTATAGGATCATGAAGAAAATACATAACGTGTTCTATAAAATAATTATAATTCGAAGGATGATAACTCATGTGCCTAATTTAATTCTCAATAGCAACAAAAAAACGATGCCATATTTTATAATGTTCACATGTGTATTAAATATTATTCACGCCCCTTTCTCTCAACATATATCACGTCCAGAAAAAAGTCCCGTCTTATATTTTTATTTATACTGATATTTATTACGCATAGGATCTGAGTGCATTGTGTATTGTTTGACATTATTATTTTTATGGCTAAACAATTTCGCTTACTTTTAGAGTGATATTCAAACATAAGAATTCAGAATATAAAAAAAACCAAGATAATTACTCTTAATGTATAAAAAAGAACATTATAAAACAGCTCTATAATCAACCTAATATAAAAGCAAAGCGATGAAATCACTTTTTTAAATGACTAATGAAATGTGAATTATTTGTAAATATTACATTTGTATTTTTGTATGTATATAATATATCTATATATTATTTAGATATCAGACCTTTTGACGTTCGTCGTTCGTTTGTTCGCTTGATTAAAGTTGTCAACGTTAATTTTAAATCAAAGCGTTCGTCGTTCATTGTTGTTCGTCATTCTGGAAAAATTGTCGACGTGTTTGTGAAAGGAAATTTTCCCAAGAAAAACATAATTATTTTTCTTTTTTAGCGCCAAAATGAACGACGAACGATAAGAATTTATAGATATACATGATATATATATATATAACACAATATATATATATACATACACTACTATAGCCAGAGAGCATTATGTTTTGACATGTGATTCGTTAGAGTTTTGGGAATCTAGATTGGGTCACAGTATCTATATCAGTCATCTATTAATAAGTGCCACAATCGAAAAAAGTTTCCATCTAATGAATAACTGTAATAGAGCAGAATATTATCATATAGTATCTGTCCAAGCAATTCTTGTTTTTTCTTCAGTGTCAGATAAAATATATGGTCTCATGTACATATGGCTTCCATTCCATGACAAAATAAAAATTCAATTATGCAAGGGAGCACGTTCCAGAGCCTCGTAATTTAAAACATGATGGTTATAAACATATATAACATAGTTACCTATGGTGGACAACCCTTATGAATGGCATCAAGAGGAATCATGACTACTTCCAAATTGAAAATATGAGTTAGAGGAAGTATTCTTTACTTTTTGCCTGAAAATTAAAACTTGAAGTGTGTCAATAACATATTTTTGGTCATAATAATAGTGGAAAAACAAAACTCATTTGGCAAACGTATGATAATATTTGCAATATAAAAAAAACAATAGTTAGAGTGGTGAATCTGATATCTGAAATAAATTATAAAAGAAAAGTAGTCAATCGAATCCATTCTTTGGAGCAACTGAGTTCAGAAGGAGATTAACTTATGAAATAATAGATTATTTTGAATTAAATGCTAGAAATGTTGATAGAACATCCCACGTTTTTTACGATTTAGGAGACCTGAATTGATGGCATTTTTTACAATCTCTATAAGGAGAAATTAACAAAGATATATATATATATATATATATATATATATATGTATATATACTATAAAAAAAACTAAAACATCCCTGAGCTCTCAAAACTATTCATTGAAAATTTTGTCGAGATCTAATGACTCGTTCGTGAGTACAGGGAAACGAACAAAGAACGAAAAACAGAATTCTTTTTTTATTAATATTTATCTATACTAATAAAAAAAGAATTCCGTTCGTTCGTTTCCTGTATCTCCAGAACGGTTCTTTAGATCTGGACGAATTTTCTGTGAATAGTTTTGGAGAGCTCAGGGAGTGTTTAGTGGGGTTGTAAATACCCGGAAAATCGTCATCACCATGCTTATTTTATTCACCAAAACATTTTTTGACGTTTTCTTAGAATGCCAAGTTAGATTTGATCAAATTTTCTGTGGATGAGTCTGGTAGTAAGACGTGTTTTTGTTGTGTTGGGTATTTTCAAGAAAACTGGTTTTCTACATGATTAATTAAAAATAGGTTTTTTTCTGGCCAGTCTTTCTCCCCAAATTAAAGTTTATAAAAAATAACAAACTTTTTTATAACGCAACATCGCGCCTAATCAAATTTTAATAATGCTAGAGATGGAGAGTGTGTCAATCTTCTCAGTTTTTCATGATAAAGATATGAAGATGCACTCGCACCTAGTTTGCCTGTTTCCCCCCATCAACGGATATCAAACAAATACTCTGATACTCAGGGGTACCATATATATATTCAGCACTATATGTTCTCTATGAAATGACTTTGAAAATAACTTCTCTTTACGATGTTTAAATACCCAGCCTTAAGGAATAAAAACGGAAAAAATAGTAATGAAGATCCAACGAGAACTTTTAAGGAACTGATTTAATATGAAAAGTCACATGCGATGACATCACTGAAT
>CP045897.1:13422053-13433636 GCA_013387185.1 Caligus rogercresseyi | reverse complement strand
ATAAACATTATAGTTTTTTTGGACGCATTTATTATTAGTTCTGTGTTTCTTTTAGCCAAATACAGAGAAACATATAGACATTACATTTTCTATTTGTAATGGCTGGTATATCACAATAATTATAACTTTTAAAGCTTAACGATATACAATACAAATAAACAACACATATTTTTTATAAAAAAGGTAAAAATGTGATGTTAGGCATATTACTTATTATAGTTCAACATTTTTTTCTTAAGCAGACATTATCGAACATATATTAATTATAGTAGACTTCAAGTACAACAAACACAAAAAAATATTTCGGAATGTCTTTAGCTTTGAAGAAATGGGAACATAATGACGACATGAAATAATATGTTTCATTTTTACCCTTTTGCTGTATCTTATAAGATAAACTATTTGGCATAATACATATTAATGGGGTTTTATGGTTCCTTTCAGACTTTGTATTTATAGTGTTTCGGTTCGTTATTGCAAAAAATGTTTTCTTTGTGTCAAATTATATAACTTATTGTTTATGGGAAACACAACAACGAATTATGAGATATTTAGAAAGAAAGTATTTTATGTATATTTAACCCTTTGGGGACGATTTGGTAAATAGTGACCCACTAAGATTTTAGATTAACTCTTGTTAAATTTGTATTTTTATTTATAAAAAACCTTTTGTTGAACGTGTTTAAAATTTAAAAAAATGATATATCTCTTATGCAATTGAATTGTTCAAATTATGCAACTCAATACATAGATATTAGAACTTTAAAACTTTCTGGAGGTAGCTTTGAAAAAGGTTACAGCTCCATCTATGATTTATAATTATATGTACATATTATGATATGCAATAACGAATAAAGTCAATTTTTTTTTTCAAAATATGCAACTCTATATATAGATATTATAACTTTAAAACTGTCTTGTAGGTAGCTTTGAAAAAGGTTATCAGCCCTAAGGGGTTATAGTAAAAAGTAAGTATCGGAGCTACCAAGAAAAATATATGTTTGACAAAGACACCCTTCTAGGGATGCCCATAAAAACGCGGAATCTAATTCCACATTAACTATCACGCAACCTTTAGATCTATTTTCCTTTTCCCCCTTTTTATTTCTTTCTCATAGGGGATTTGAAGAAATACGAAAATTAGTGCATTGAAAAAAAAAATGTAATAGTAATTCCTTAAGAAAAATGGATTAGCGTTATGGATACGAAAATTGTCTGTTATGATTTTCAAGGATTTTTTCCTACAAACATAGCTCACCGATACTTAATTTCATAGCATAGCTTTCCATAAGTTGAAAAAAACCTTTATGCTTGTTTTTCACCATATAATTGTAATAACCAGGTAAATATCACGGAACCTATTTGAAATAAAGAACCGACGTAAATGAAAAAGGGGTGCGATAGCCGTTCGTGTTAAGGCGTGTTCAACTCTCAATGTTGTGAGCGCAGGTTCGAATCTCGAGAGGGGATGGTCATTTTTGGTCTACCTCATTTATAAGATCCTAGGTTCGATAGACTATTTGAATGCTATGATGCTTATTTGTATCCTATCGGATGCAATTCTATCGAACCATATAGGCACAAAAAATGATAAAACGATATGCAATATTTTAAATGTATTCCTATGTCAGGCAAAACTTTTAAAAGTCTTGTACAAATTTTTTGTAATTGCCTGTTTATTATCGGGCCTTCAAAATGTCTTGCATCATCTCTTTGATGACACATTGAAGAGATTAGGTGAATTTGATATAAATGTTGCCTAATATGCAACAAAACAGCAAGTATGTTATTTCGAATAGCTATTCTCTTCATTTTGAGGACGAAGAAGGAGAAAAGATTATAAATGCAATAGACTCATGCAATTGCTAGTAATGCCATTACGTGTATTGGTGTTGTTAAAATATTGTTTCTTTATAGAAATGACAACTTCTACATTTTAATGAAATACTTTACACATATTTTAGTTTTAGATGTATTGCTGGTTACAATATATATATATAATATATATATAAACTGCATACACATGAGTAAGGAATATGACTACACAACTGTGCATTTGTGCTACTTCATATTTATTTCATAAAATCCAAAAATATTTCTTTAAAATTGATCATATAATTTTATAGAGGAAGGATTCCCTAAACAGAGGTTATTGAAGTTAATATCGACCATATTTATTTTCGAACAAACAATAAAGTGTTTTGTATGTCTGAATATAATAAGACCCAATCAAGTGACATAAACGATTGTTCTTTTTTAAAGTAAATATTATTCATCAATAAAATAACATCGTGGTCTACGACTTTTATTCCTCTTACTATACTCCCGAGGCTTTATTTTCCAAATAATAACTTTATTTGTAATAGGATAGGCGCTCAATGTATTTAAAGCCATATGGCTTTTACTCCAAAACAATAAAATAGATTGTTTTGCAAGCTTGCAAGGCTTTTTTAACTACTCATAGCTTCATAATTCCTCCTCACCCTTCCAGCCACAATAACAAAAGCCCTACAGGTTATACATAAACAAAGCCTTAAAATCATTTTTAATAACATACTGCCCTTTTTAATTTATATTTATACAGAGGTGGTGTATATTATACACACACACATATAAATTTCATTATTTATGCATGAGATATTAAATGAAGAGATCGTAAATGTTTGAAAAGAATTAACGAAATTTAATAACTTCATCCAGTTTTTTTAATACATCGTAAATATTCGTGCCGAATAATCAATTTCCTCAGGCAATAAATTACATGGAACAGATTCAGGCCATTGTGTGTTTTTTTAAAGTGAAAGAGATGTGTTAATACTGTGTATAAAGGGGTTATATTGCTTACAATCGACCCAAAAAATGCACACTCAATACCATAAGAAACATGGGTACTTATGTACTATATACATATATATGAATTGGATCGTGATCATGGAATTTCGTTACAGATAGATTAAGTTATTATTACTACAAGTTCAAAGCCAGAGAGAGAGAGAGAGAGGTTAGATTGAATTCATATCTATATTGCGTAAATGTAAATACCATTCTACATGAATTTAAGTGGATATTGTTTTTTATATAGAACGGTTTTTGGATGGAAGAATTTAAATGGAAGGCTATTTCCATAAATCAATGGTCATGCCGACCCCAAAAGAGGAAAACCTTCTTTGTCCATCTATATAAATAATGATATTTTTTTTGACACCATATGGGCATATTGAAATATTCATTTACTCTCGACTTATAGTTACTCCCTTTATTGCTTCATGGGTCTATTCATAGAGAACCTAGAGTGCCGATATCACGTACGGTAGCTCTAAACATCGGGTATTTCTGGGCTCTCATCTGTTGGAGGAAAGACTGCGACACAAAGAACTGAAGAGGGAGTGAGACTTCATATTATTTTTATATTGAAATATGGAAAGTAATGTGATATCACTCTCTATTAGGGGAGAGCGAATAAATACTACAATATTCAACGCTACCAAACGTGACTTTGACACTTTATGTTCTTTATGGGCCTTATACTCTAAATTTTCAACTTATTCAAAATGATACGTTAAAGCCTAGATCCTTTATATATATATGTAGCTATGTATTTACATAATTTGGAAATTCTACTTGCCAATGTAATAAAATATATTGAAAAAATTAAAAAATATATATAATAGATTGTCTAGAAGATATATAGTAACTTATTTGTTTGTTTAGCTCAATAACGCCTCATTTGAATATCAATTCAGTATCAGCTGGTAATGAACTGTCTAGGAGTTAAACTTTATATTGAAATAAATCAACTTATCAGAGAAGTAGAAAACCTCTTCGAAGGAACTCTTGGTATATTTTTTTCTTCTTCTCATCATCTCTTCGACCACCTCGTTCATCTCAATCCTCATTGGAAGCCATGTGTCGATAAGTTTTTTCTTTTTCTTCACAGAGTAGGGCAACCTACTGAGTAAAAATACTTAGCAATCTTAAAAAGATGTCCGTTCAGCCCAATATGTCCCGTCACCATAGCAACGATCCTCCAGGGATTTTTCCCTTTATAGTGAAAAATATTTCTTCCAATATAAGGCATGAACGACATGTTTTGACTGTGAGCTTTCCACACTCGTAAGATCGATTCATTGATGGAGTTATCTTTCTATAACGAATATCGTGCGATATAAAGTATATCGTACTTTTGCGAGTAAATCGGCTTAATCGCTGTCCGTGATATTACGACACATCAGGAAAATTTGAAGAGAAAGAACACCTATCCGTGGGCAGACTCTCTTTGGTATCACACGTACTGTTCACCGCCAAGACTGGCATATATGCAATTTCCAATTGATTTATATATGCTATATTTATTCATGGACTCAATGATGTGGCCAAAGCCAACTCTATCAAAAGAATCGTCAATTCTTCAAGGGTGTCTTCATATCATAACTAATTTTGTTTAATAAAATTGTTATTCCCTTTTTACGAAGCAACCTATGGTAGTTCTGAATGTGGGGAATTTAGTTTCCATTACCGGAAAGCAAAGAAAGCAAGAGAAAGAACTAATGAGAGAGTAAGAGTTCATATGTTTTTATTAATAGGGAGAGGTATTTGACATCATCCCACTCACTAATTCGTGGCAAAAACAATTAGATTTATAAAATACCAGCCAATGTTACCCGGCGCTGCCCGGAATTTTCCAACTTGTCAACTTTTCCAACTTCATATCTTAATCAAGAAAAGTTGAGAATGATTGACATCCCTCTCCATCTCTAGGCATTATCAAAATTTGAATAGCGCGATGTTGCAGTATAAAAAAGCTGTTATTTTCCACAAACTTAAATTTGGGGGGAAAGACAGGGACAAAAAACTTATTTTTAAGTAATCATATAAAAACGAATTTTCCAGTAAACACTCAATATAATAAAACACGTCTTACTACCTCAGTCTCCTCCACAGAAAATTTGGTCAAAATCTAACGTGGCAATTTTAAAAAATCGTCAAAAAACGTTTTGGCGAATAAAATAATCATAGCGATGACTAATTTTCCGGGAGTTGGCAACCCCACTAAAACACTCCCTGAGTTTTCACAACTATTCACTGAAAATTTTGTCAATATCTAATGAGCCGTTCGGGTGATACAGGGAAACGAACGAACGAACGAACGAACGGAATTATTTTTTATTAGTATAGATAGATTACTCTCTCTATAGTTATTTCTATCGTTGTCAACTCCCAACATATGAGAGCTAACAAATACTCCCCGATATTCAGCGCTATCATACTTTGTTTTCTGCACATTCTCTATATAAAAACCCTTTTGGGGTCTTTTAAAATATCATTTGATCCCTTCCATTTGTAATGATGTATATATGGACCCTAAAGAATGGTAGTGCTTTTAAGTTCTTGTGGAATACCATTAACCCATGCTTATAAAAGGGTTCAGCTATTTACAACGTAGGCAATAATATTTTCTTATTTGTCTGTGTTGTGATATTTGGGGCTTTGAAGGAGATATGTCCAGAGATGATGACACTCATAATAAAGATCATGCCAAAGTTCAAAGACATTGACCCAAGAGGTCATCCCCGTGTTTTTCTCTATAAATACATTGAAATCCCTATTTTTTCTCTTGAGGCATAAAAGTCTTTATCTATTCCTTACACTGTTCGACAAATAAAAAGGCAATAAAACATCAATATAGAAAGGGATTGTAATAGATCAATATTGTTAAGGCGTGTTCAACCCTGAATGTTGATGGCGGAGGTTCGAGTTCCGAGAGGGGAAGGTCATTTTTGGTCTACCTCATTGATAAGATCCTAGGTTCGATCGACTAATTTGATGCTATATTGCTTATTTATATCCACACGGATGCAATTCCGTCGAACTAAATGGACAACAAAAAATACAAAATTGAGTAAAATGAAGTTTTAACTAATTTTTTTTTTTAAATAATACACAATTTACAAAAAATACTTGCCAAAATATTTTTTTTTAAATGGTACTCCATATTACTTTATGTAGCCAAAGAAAAGATAATTAAAAGTGTTTGGTGTCTTCCAAAATTGTAGATCCATTAAAGGCTACTTAAACTATATGGTAACTAGAAGACTTTTATGGGATGTTCATTATTTGTAGGAAACTTTTTTATCTCTCACATATTTCTGTATGTTAATAAAATCGACGATATTTATTTTATTAATAAAACCTGTAGTTGAAGGTAACCTTTTAGGATTAAAAACTAATTTTGTTCAAAAAATGGTTTAGGTCCTTGTTTAAAAGGCAGTTAACTCTCGTAAATTTATCCAATGTCTTTTAATATTAATGTACTTGTGTTCTACTGTTATTTAAAACAATTTATTTCCTATGCTTATAATCAAAACAAATCTGAATATAAAGCATGGTACAAATTTAAGGATTCCTAATATGGTCAGTTTGACCATATTACTTAGACAATAGATATTTATTCTTTTTATACATCAAATGTCCAATAAAAAAATGTTCTAGGTTCTTACTGCCTTGAGACGATATCTGTATCTGTAAGTGACATTGTTTATTAAAGTAATTAATGATCAAAGGTATAATAAAATAGTTTTATCAAACTGTACTATGAAAGTTTTTTAATTGTTAATCTTTTGTTGTATTATGTAATTTATTTCACAATTTATTTATTTCATATATATATGCACATATATTATATATTATTATATATATATATATATATATATATATATATAGTCAGCATATACCATAAAGTAAAGCCATCATTATAGTGTATAATTAATTAAAGAGCCTTACGAATTGAAAAATAATATTCCAAACTGTTTCATTATTTATTGCTGTTTTATTCCATATATAAGTATCAATACTTGGTGTCTTTGTTGATTGAAAAAAAAGTTAAAAAAGTATATTCGTTTCAAGCAAACAATGGGTTTAAACCAATCGGTGGTGCAAAAATGTTGGATTTATGCCTCAGGTCCAGTAATAATAACATTTTTCTTTTTCCCTCTCTTTTCTATTCTCTAAATGGAAGTCTTGCCCATAAACAAAACAAAAAACCTTAGTTCCAAATCGCCTCTGCCTCCATAAATAGACATGATAATTATGGCATCCTTGTAGCAAATGATTCCTGGTGAGGCACTCTCGCACAAAGATACATCAAGATAAAGAAATGGGTAGTGCCCCGGTGCATTTTCAAAAAAGTTAAGTAATAAGACATTTGCTATATGGTTTTTTTTGGTTGGGGAGGATTGCAGCGAGTAGAGCACAGGTAAAAAACGATTAAGGGACTCACATAAACTTCGGCATTATAGCTCTGCAAACATAAAGACATAATAGCAATTTGCATTTCGTGGCTTGTTTTTTTTCATGTCCGAAAGCTTTAATTATATGGATATTTTACTTGACCAATTTAATGGGATTTTGTATTTCAACAAGGAAGGAATCATAAATAGTGAAATAAAAATATATGCATTTTTTATCATTTCATCCAAAAATGATGAGAAAGGAGATATTTAAGTAATAAATGATGAAAATCAATATATTTTTAAAACATCTTATTTTTTACATTAAAAATATTATTTACTAATAAAAGTAAATCTCTTTCAGTGGAACATTTGCAAAACGTTTATAATTTTACTAGCGGATGTTCCGGCGCTTGCCCGGGATTTGCAACTTGACAATCGTCTTTGGAATAGAAAAAAGAGTATACAAATAATTTTAGTGATGTCACACATGTGATTTTTCATATTTAAAATCAGTTCCTTAAAAAGTGTCATAGGGTATTCATTGCCATTTTTTCGTTTTTGTTCCTTAAGACTGGGAATTTAACTTTGTAAAAGAGTTCTTTTAAAGTCCATTTATAGAGTCCTATGTTATTTTTTAAAAGTAGTGCCTTCCTAAAAAGTCGTTATTGCCATTTTTTTCTCGTTTTCTATTCCTTAAGGCGGGTATTAAACTTCATAAAAGAGAATTATTTTGAAGCCATTTCAAAGAGATACATAGAGTGCCGAAGGATTATGATTTTTATGGTAGTGATGAATATTAGAGTATTAATTTGATGGAGGAAAAGAGCAAAGGAAAAACCTTAAGAGGGACTGCAACTTCAATCTTTATCAACGAAATGTTAAGAGGTAATTGACATCACTCTCCAGTCTCTTGGCATTATAAACATTTGATAGCGCGATGTTGCATATAAAAAGTTTGTCAATTGGCACAACCAAATTTGGGGGAAAGACAGGGAGGAAATAACTTTTTAATAATCATATCGAAAACGAATTTTCCAGGTTGACACTCAATAAAACCAAAAACACGTCTTAATACCTCAGTCTTATCCACAAAAATTTAGTCAAAAACTAAATTGGCAATTTAAAAAAAATCGACAAAAAACGCTTGGCGAATAAAATAATTTTGGCGATGACGAAATTTCCGGGAGTTGTCAACCCCACTAAAACACTCCCTGGTTCTAAAAACTATTCACTGAAAATTTCGTCAAGATCTAATGAACCGTTCGGGAGATACAGGAAACGCACGAACAAACGAACGAACGGAATTCTTTTTTTATTAGTATTAGATATATTAATATACCAGTGAGTATTTCGGACACAATGTTTAAGACAGCGGTTTCGATCTTCAGGCAAATATATGAATGTGGAAGCAATTTATACATATTTGAATAAACGTATAGTTATGGTTCAAATATTGGGAAGATATACAGGACACAAAACTCTTGATATGAGAGACATTTCATGTATGTTTATATATAAATAGGGAGTGCAACTCCATAACTTCATAGATGCAAAAACACAAGTCTCAAAAGATGCCATGGCCATTCAAAGCTTAAGATTTAAGATTACTGATGTAAGATAATTAAAAATGAGTTTGTGAACTTAAGTTAGATATTGTTTTGCAATGAATTGATTTCAAAAACCACACTTTTATTATGTTTGTTCCTACTAAAATCAATGTGTCTAAATAAGAAGGATTTACGACAAGCTATACTAATATAACTGACTAATTAAACTATTTTTGGAATATTGATATGCAACAATTTTATGATTGAATATCAGTGTCAAGCATGAATAGTTAAATTAATCATTATTCAAAGGGCATAGCAAACCTTGGTCTATAAAATGGAACTTGGTCATTATAATATTTGTCTTCTAACTATGTGATCCATCAATATTCTAAGAAAGTATATTTTACAAATAAATATCGTCGATTTTATTAACATACAAAAAATATGTGGAGAGATAAAAAAGTTTTCCTTACAAATAGTATATACTTCCCGAACGTTCTTCTAGGTAAGCAATAGTTTAAGTAGCTTTTAATGGATCTGCAATTTAGGAAGACCCAACCCATTTTATTACTTCTCATTGGCTAGAAAAAAAAATATGGAGAACCAATTTTATAAAAAAATACTTCGGCATTTGGATCAATGATACTTTGAATAATATAGGAATGAACTTAAGATGATTAAACATTCGTAAATGTGGTTGATTTCGTTTGTTTTAGATTTGAAAGAAGTACATGTATTAAAGAAACATGTACGTTGTAAGACATCATACCTCTTGCAGCCTTGGTGATTCATGAATCATGGGTTTTATCCTATTACAAAATATAGGTTTTTTGCCTAAATGGTTCGACAGAATTGCATATGACTGGATTTAAATTATAGCATTATAATTAGTCTATCGAACCTAGGATTATATATCAATAGGTAGACCAAAATGACCATCCCCTCTCGGGAGTATGCGAACCTACGTCCCCAACATGAGAGTTGAACACGCCTTTTCCAATACTTGATGACGTCTAATGTTATAACTTTGTTTTGAGACTTGGAAGAAGGTCCCATTGATCATAACAGTATATATTTGGCTTCCATGATATATCCTAGATGAGCCAATGGGTACATAACCTTTACTAAATTATGACATATTAGTATCACAAATCAACAGCTAATGGGCTCCTCCCGTTCTTTTAGTTACAATTTATAGCTATTCTGGTTAAAGAGCAACGGAATTGGCCCTCTGGTTCTGCAGATCTAAACTTTTTGGGGGTTCAACAAAAAATTTCTTAATGGCAATTTGTCTACCTCTCAATAAATTGTTCCGATCAATGGAGTAGGGTTCATTAAAGCATAGGGGATTTCCTCCTTAATAATGTATGTTTATTTGTAAGGTAATATATATATATATATATATATATATATATATAATATAGATAGATATATTATATCTATATCTATATATATATATATATATGATATACATGTAATAGTTGGTAAATCATAAGGCTAAAGTGAAGAGAATTAAATATATTTTTTTAGTCTGAAAACATTAACTTATAAACTTGTTCTGTATGCGGAAAAGGAAACTAAAATATCTTCTGGATCAAAATATTTCCCCATTGTCAAATTGTTTCTTTTATAAATATTTCTCGAAGTATACTAACCTTACAGCATACTATTAAAAAAACACATAATTAATTCCTCACCTACTCTTCAATGGATAGATTTCAAAAATTGTACAGGTAGTTTTTTGACTATTAACTGAAAATTGTTTAAATAAACAACCAAGACAAGGCAGAAGATGCCCCAATAAGTCATTCGTCAGGTTGTTTGGCCTCTCCTCAAGCTCTACTCTGACCTTATATTTGATTCATGGTATTCTTATTCAATATCTTACATCTTTATTTATGCTCGTTATCTTAGCTATCTTTCTATCTTTATATATAAACATAATTTGAATAAAATCAAAATATAATCTTATCATTCAATCTATATTCATATTTGATTCATTTTAATATATCATTTTTTGATACAGTTCTGCAGAGATAATTGTCCCTTATTACAGTGCAAGTCTTTTAGTGAGGGAAGCAGTGCCAAATCAAGGAAGAGCCATCCATTACCCATTCCAAAAGACTACTACTCCTGCAAAAAAAAATATAATCCTCTTATTGAAAGCTTCTATTTTTTCTTCTTTTTTTTTAATTAAAAATATTTCCCCGCCCATGAGATAAATCAAGAAGATAACAACTATTTGCTTATTCGAGGATTTGTCTAAGTCGCGGAAGGCTTTCAAGTTAAGCGTGTCTAAATACCTATGATATTGAAACGTTTCCCTAAATCCAATGGCCTTTTTTAATGGCATGCTCTCATAAATCAGTGATTTATTTTTAAAAGGAAAATGTGAATACTAAATCATTGCTGGCATGCTAATTGTTCATGCCAAACTACAACGACGTCATATGTTGGAATACTGAGCTATGTTTTTTGTATGCTAAGTACAAGGAGATAACTTTTGGACGTTCTTTATGTAGTTATAAATACAAAGACTCGTCCATCAATTTGATGCCCACTCTTAATTTTCCATATGCAAAGCTATTTTTTGATGTGGCACAAGTGGCGACTCTGTGTGACATTTCACTTTTTAGAAGATTTCAAATAGCACATAGGATACTTCTAGCTCAGATATTTTTAATTAATATTATCATGGAGTGATTATTAATATAACGTTGTTTACGTCAAAAAAACATAAAAAATTATATACCCTTGGACCATTCATCTAAGATAGTCTCTCATTTTGGTACAAAAATATTTTT
>CP045897.1:13404263-13421953 GCA_013387185.1 Caligus rogercresseyi | reverse complement strand
TATATATATATATATATAATATATATATATATATATATAAGTGAATGCTAATAAACAGAAAAGTTATAAGAACTACAAGGAAGTCTTTTCTTATTTTGAAATTTTAATTTTAATATTCATGAAATTTTTTCAGTTTAATCATAATTATGATAAAAGTAGTTTAATCAGCTTCTTTATTGGCAATTTATATACTCTTAAATCTTAATATCGTAATATTAGACTATGATATTTTTGTAATTATAATCATGCTTCTTTTATTCGTAACCACACATTTGAAAATATTATTTCGCATCATTTTATTCATATAATACATGATGTTTTCTAAAATGCTCCAACAAAATCTTTCAAGTTATGTGTATTAAACTTCAGTCACCCCTCATAAATTAAAACTCAATAAATGCGAATTGTACAGGAATGAAAAAATTACTTGTCAAATTACAGCAACTTGGAGTATTTGGATTAGCAACAAAAAAAGGCTTATTTAATCTTTCTCCTCCCCACTTTTAAATATATATGGCGCCTAAATGTCTGGACGCTATCAAATTTATACATTCATATCAGTAAAGTTGTGAATCATCCACCTGACGAAATTGTTTTAATGTTTACCTAGGTTATCACTTTAATTATATAAACATGTTTATGACCTTGATCCCTATCAAATCAAAACTATGTGCGTTAGAGCTTGTTTGACTTATTTCATAAGTAGGGTATTTGAATAGTAGATGCAGGAATAATTGTAATTAAATCATTAAGTAATATAATCAGAATTTTTATTGCACTAAGTAACAAAGAAAATATCTTGTCATTGTCTAATGATGCTTAATTATTGGAGGATTATTTTCAAAAAGTTGACTCCGGCTGGCTCTCGAATCATTTTATCCTTTAGCTACTCAAAAATAATCAAATTATCCCTTTAAAAGACGCATTCCAATAACTATTTTTTTTTTTGCCTATATGGTGCGATAGAATTGCATCCGACCGGATATAAATAAGCATTATAGCGTTAAAATGTTTCTAAGACAATCTAAGGATCAATGATTTTTTTTTTATACAGCACACAATTTCATAATTACTGTTTTATCTTATATACTGATAAAACAATATTTTTTGTCCTCAAGATCCCCTCCGACACCGAGGACTCATGGGTCCATGCGGGGAACATGATCAAATTTTATCCATCCAATTCAAAGAATATTGATATGCAGAAAATATTGAAATATTTAAAGAGATACCCATTTGATATTTTGTGTATTGTTTTACCTCTTGTTAGATTTTTTATGAACTATTATTATTTTTTTATAATTTTATATAACATCTAAACAATAAAGGAGAAAAAAAACAATATTTTTTATTTTGTGATAACCAGGAAACGATCGGGTACTTGGCCCGGGTCTCGGCTGTTTTTTAACGTCCCGGCCCGTATCTAAAAATTTCCGGGCCAGGACTTTAATATATGGTTCCTTCGTCACTCTGAAAGCGACGACATTTTTTAAGAATATTTTTTAATATTTGAAGAAATATTTAAAAACATATTTAAAAAAAACGCCTCAATATTTTTAGGCAATAATTTTTAAAATAGGAAATTATTTTCTAAAAAACGTCGTCACTTTAAGAATGACGAAGGAACGAATATATTAAAGTCCTGGCCCGGTTTTGGCCCGGCCCGACCTGGTCCTGGCGTAAAAAAGTGTCCCGGTCTTTCTTGGTGATAACTATAAAATACAATTTGTATATTTACTTTATGAAATAGTTTAAGTATATGCCTAACAACATATCCACTATTAGATCTAACCAACCTACAACTTATTTTCTAATATGAGAAACTTGCCCCATCGTCTATAATAATAGGCGAGTTTTTCCATTTAATGTTAGCAATGAATTGTTTAATAAAGATAATTTGTTGCATTTTATTATGGTCAAGAGGCAAATAACATCAATCACGAGGATTCATCATATAAACATTGTATGTAAAGAGACTTACTGCTGCTGTGTCTCTGTCTAAAGACATAGAGTGGCCTCATTTTAATACAAAAAAAAGGATTTTAATGTAGGATTAATCCAATAACCTTAAAATTTTTATCTTAAATTTATTTTGGCATTATTCATATTGTAATATGTATTCTATAAACTTTTCTTTTGAAAATTTGTTAAATGTCTTTAAAATAACTGTTGATATATGTTTTTTTCTTTTTGGTTGAAGGATGTATATCAAATGATAATTCCTGTATATTAAAGGGTCGATTATTGGGCAAAAAAAATAAATTGATTAAATGCATTTGTTTTCTATTTATCAATCGAATAAACAGGACTCAGATAAGAGGAACTATATAAAAAGGAGTGTGAAAATTCCTTAATAGAAATGTGCCTTCAGTTTGCATTGCTTTGTGCTACAATTAGCTAAGCTTTTATTCAAACCCACTACACATCTTCAAGTTTAGATTGTTTCCTAAGAAATAAAAAAAGAAACCAATATAAAATTGAATGAAAGTAAGTATCTACAAGTATGAAAGAATATTTTTTTTTCCCGCGTAATGTAAGTCCCACATGAGCAAACACTTATAACAACATTAAGTTCTTTTGAATGGCATAGAGATCTTATCCGAGAGAATTCTTTTTATTTAACAAATGAATAAACCGTTTAAAGAAAAGATATTAAGGACTTTGTAGTCGTCAAAAATATATCATTTGACAATAATTATAAGAAATTATTAATAATTATATACAATATTTTTGAAATACAATGAATCCCATTCAACAAAGGTTAAACTATCTCAAATTGTCTCAAACCTTCTTAAAATCATTCAATTAAACAAAAAAATACCATTCATTAACATATTTTACCACCCAAAATCACTCTAATATATAATTAAGCTCTCAAAATGATGACACCCCCTGAATCATCAACTTTTAATTCCGTTCAACCAGTCTTCATAGGGACTATCTCCAATTATTTGGTTGAAGAAGTCCCTTGATAAATAAGAAATGTAATATATATATATATATATTTTTTCTGTGTTGTGTTTTAATGGATTTATTAGAAGGGTACCGACAACGGGGATTAGCCCTAATGATGGTATTTGTCGTCCTAGTCAAAATGGAGGAAGGAAGACATTCTCCACATATTTAACGTCTTTTGGGAGGAAAAAAGGGGATCAATTAAAGAGATTAATGAATATGTTACCACACATTTAAAAAAATATATGTTGAGAGAGCCAAAACAATCGTAACACCCAATTGGTATAATTGTCAAAGGACCACACGCGAGTCTCAGTTGAGGACCAAACAACAACTTCCGACAAGAAGACAATTGCAGGTCGTATCTATCTGTAAAGATTACACTCTCCCCTTAGGCAGTGTTGTTCGAATATAGCTTTGGGGAAAGTAGTATGTAATAAACTACTTTTTACTGCGTAGTAATATTTAAAAAAAATATTAGTTATTACTTCTCAAAAGTATATACTACTTTATATTAGATATTACTTTTTGAGCATTCCGAAACAACAAGTAAAGGCAATTCAAAAAGGATTTGTAAAATCCTCACCAAACCTAGTTTGCATTTTTATGTCCACTGGATGACGTCACAACATACATTAAGAGTTCATTCATTTCAACAAAAATGCCTGTCGAATATTTTTTTCACAAAAGTAATATGTACTAGGATATTACATATTAGTTATTACTTGAAAGTAATATCTAATATGTTTGTTCTCTCTAGTTAGTCACAGTTATATAACTAAGTAATATATTACTCGCACGTGCGTTAGGGAACAACCACTGCCCTAAGGTGAAGTAAAATTTAAGACACCTTTAACGCGTGGTGGCCGTATGTCATTATAATTTCATCATGTTGCAACATGTTTTTATTTGTGTTGTGTTTTTGTTTTTATTATTGCTTGGATCTCTAAAGGAGGAAAAGACACAATCAACAATTGTGAAGCTGTGAAATTCAAAAAGGAATATGACGCTTCAAACTTGAATTTGTAAGTCGTCTTTTTTTAACACTCATTCTGGAAATTTCTTATGACTAAATGACAAATTGACTTGATCTTTAAGTATACTTCGATGAAGAAAATAATCTATTGCTCATTTGTGATAATTTTTATGTCACCCTTATAAACACTCAAAATATTTTGTATTTAAAATAAAATCCGAAGCTGATTCAATAAAGTACCCAATGAGTTTATTGTGTTTCATTTTGATGTCAATTCAAGGATAATTTCGTTTTTTGTTCGATGACTACTTCAGACTAACTTTTTGAATATATATATAATTATATATATATATATTAGGGACACACCAAACAAAAGGCGAATAAAAACACATGTTAGGATGCAATTATTAGAGACGTATTTAGTGGTACCATATTTCAAAAAGATATTACTATCAAATCAACTTTCATTTGAAAGTACCTTTCATTATATAGTGTCGTTTGTAATTTGGAGTGTCTAATGAAATGCTTTTTTTATATATTAAAAAACGACTATTCATAACTGAATATTTATTCACTACAATTAGACTGTGTAATTATAAAATCTATTTCATTATTGACTGCAAATTATAAGTATAAATTAGACACAAACGAATTTTAATATCATATCTAACAGTAATGTTTTATATACTGTAAGAGAAAATTAAACATTTTTATTATAAGAAATTAAAACTACCTCATTGTATTGATCAGATTTGATTATTTTTCACAAACATTAGAAAAATAGATTATTACATATTTAGAACATATACAAATATACTATCTTTTGATAGAAGCTTTTAATACATCAACTTCTAAAATATTACTTTAGAGGAAAAGACCTTCAATGACCTTCAAAATGGCCCAAAAAAATGAAATACAAAAACAAACGCCCTAACTTATTCACGTTTTCCAACAATTATGCTTCTTAATGAAGGTTTAAAAGGAAACATCTTAGCTCCTGCATATACAAAATATATAGCCTCCAGTCTTTAAGAGCAGAAGCTATTGAGGAGGTCATTATTATTGATGTTGTTATTATTACTATGATGTCTGCCAGTAGTGGTTTTAGGTATATTCTTAATAATGCATTTATATTGAGTGTTTTTCTTATTTTTTTTCTCTCCTCAGGATAATGATCAATAAGACGCGCACGTTGCGTCGTCTCTAATGCCTCCTGTAAGGAGGGGGAAGGCACTATTTTTAAATGTAAGCACTAATATCATATTACTTTTTGTTTTGTAATGCTTTTCATTATTATTATATATAGATATCTATATATAGTATATATATATCTATATATATATATATATATCTATATATTTATATATAATAATATATTTTATATATATATATATATACTATATTAATATTTATTGAGAGTTTAATTTTAGTCAAGACAGGGAGCGTTTACATATAGTATATAGACCTTCAGCCTGCTACGCTGTGTTTTTGACTAATTAAAGAAAATTGTTTGTTGTGGGGAGGTGGGAGGGAATTGGATGGTTTGACCCAAGCACGGGCCATCATAGCTTTTTCTATCTCTTGGAGAACACTCCTATTAAAGGGCATATCCTAACGGTACATATACCGGGCTTACCCCTCAATTATCAATCATAGACAACTTAAAGAATACGGAGATCAAAAAAAGTGTTTTTATATTCTAAAATGTTGTACGCCTATAGATATATATATATATTTGAAATTTGATTTATTAATAAAAACTACTTACATTTTGACTTCTTATATTGAAAAATAAGTTATTTTTTCGTTTGTCTGTGGTATCCTTATGAGAATGAAATCTTATGCTCAAAAGTACCAATTCTCCCTGCAGAACTATGACCATTATTTTCAAAGCTGCATATAAAAAAATAATGCACTCAATACCAAAATGCCTTTTAGAAAATATAGCAATTCTACAGGATTAAATCCGTTTTTGTAAATACTCTTTTTCTCTTAGTGGAGAACACGCCCACATGAAAGGAAGTGACATTTTTTTCCCGCGTAAATTGAGGTTCTTCCTTTGTGTTTATACCTATTATTATTTTGTGTCATTTTTCTATGGTTATGTGTGTGTTTTTATGATGAAAAAATAATAATAGGTAAAAAATAACAACAATAGTATGAGTAATATAAATCCTAAAAACACCACCTGCAGGACTAGACAAAAATCACTTGTTGTCTTCTTTCACGCTTATTTGAATAGAGTACAACAACAACAACAATAGAATGATGTACTTTTTTCCCATTTCTCAAATGCTCTTAGTCATGGTTTTTTTCTTCTAATAATTGTTTCGGGCAGGGAACTCACCAGAGCTCACTTGTTTATTGTTGAAGAGTGTTTCACCCATGTAATTATCATCCCATCCCACCCCGTCTTTTTACATATGATCAAGGAATTTTGGGTACAAAAAAAGTAGTAGAAAAACAATTTATAGGACCGTTCATAAACAACAAATTACAATATATGTACTGTATATTGATATGCGTTTGTAGAAAGGATAATAAGCTTTACTCAAGAAATAAAAGGAAGCCCCGCCAATATTTTTTTGTTGTTGAAATAATTAACTAAATATTTGTACAGTTTCTTGGACACTATAATTTAATATTAATTAAAGGGGAAACACATGATAAATAAAATAAATGGAAAAAACGTGTTTTTGTTTGTCAGTTTGTTTGTGATGGGGGTGTAAGTAATTTTTCATGGAGAGGAATGTAAATATTTAAAAAGGGATGAAGACCATAGGAAAGCCTTATTAACGACTATATTTGATCCTGATTATGAATATTGGTCCAAATAGAGGTTTACTTAACAATAATGGGGTTTTGGGCGATTTGATTGGACAGAATCCATGTGAATAGGCATTGATTCATTTCGTTCTATGACTTTTAAATGAGGAAATATATTATTGGTTCGTCCCTTCGCAGAAGTCGAGCCCGCGATCTTGACATCGATATCCCTTCCACTCAGCTAACGTTTATGTTAGTTTACAGTACTTATATTCATTTTATGCTTTTTTAACTAGTTGTTTTTATATAAATAAAAGATAATATATATACGTAAACTTTATAGTTTAATTTTTTTTGTTTTGGGAAAGAATACATAAAATAACTATTAAATATTAAACAATATTTAGGCAGAAACTAAATGATAGTTGAAAATATTAGTAAATATTAATAATATTTGATAGTTTTTGTTTGTGTTCTTTCCCAAATCAAAAATATAAGCTATTAAGTTATAGAGATTATGTTCTTAACTACGTCAATACAAAAATAAATTGTCTACGATTCTATGTTCGATGAAGTAATTTAAATGCTATAATACTTATAACTTAATAGTTTATATTTTTTGATTTGGGAAAGAACCAAACAATAACTATCAATATTAAACAATATTTAGGCAGAAACTAAATGATAGTTGAAATATTAGTAAATATTATAATATTTGATAGTTATTGTTTGTGTTCTTTCCCAAATCAAAAATATAAACTATTAAGTTATAGAGATTATGTTCTTAACTACGCTGATAAAAAATAAAATTGTCTACGATTCTATGTTCGATGAAGTAATATAAATGCTATAATACTTATTCATATCCTCACAGATACAATTCAATCATCCATACTGGCAAAATAATAGGTTGGTTTTTCAAAGAATACTTGATTGTGTGAGTAAACTGAAACTATTATCATTATATATATATATATATATATATATATAATGTAACTATACAAAATCTCAATAAAGTTAAAATGATAATTATTTATAATAAACTTATGATGTCAATGAATATTTTAACAGATAATCAATGTATTAAATTTTCTTCGAAATGAAACCTTCATGTAGAAGAAGTTGAACTCTCGCCATAAACCTAAATGTAAATAGTTCATCATAGTGTTATTGTGTCTAAAAAAAGTTTTTTTTGAGTTTGCAACTTTGGAGCTATCGTTATAGGCAAATTGTGTTTCCGATGGTTGCCGATAGTTACAAATTATAGTTTTTCAAAGATTTACTTAGAAAATATTTTTTATTACATGTTCCTTCAAATATCATCTCATTATGTTTTAATATTAAAATCTAAAAAATATTGCGGACAAATCTAGTCTTCAGTACTGTTAAGTATTGCTTGTTAAAGATAAAATGATTAAATCATTTTCTTTTTGGAAGTTGTGAATATGTAATTCCCAAATTTGACTTTATATTAAGGTCTCAGTAGTTATAATATTTGAAATACATATGTAAGACAAATGAGTTCATTTTAATGGTTAAAACATTTTTTTAAAAGGTGTAAGATTTTTATTGAACATCAAACCCTTTTATAACCAAATTATATATATATATATATATTTCTCATAAGCACATTCTTTATTGAATAAAAATAATACATCATATAATGTACAATAATTAAAAAAAAAATTTGTGTTAGGAATAACTTAAGTAAACATTTTAGTTTAAAATTAATTATATTTTATGTATTTGTTTGTATGTAGACTCGCATCATTCATGTCTCATATTTAACACCCTTTATACGTATCAGAACATTCTCATGACCGAACAGGAACCATGTATACACACAAACAAAATCAAGGCTCAGTTCCCACGAAATGTGATTTCAATTGTCACCTAGGGGATGATCTTCCCTTACCCATTAATTTATTGCCTAAGTATATAACATGTTTTTTTCCTTTTCTTCCGAAAAACAATCCTTTATGTTTTGTTTCTCACTCATTGTGTAGCATCATCTATTAATGAATATAAGTAATCGAAATAACTGCTTTAGAGTCTAAGATACGTGATGAGTCAGCAAGAAATATATTTTCGAAAAAACGAAATATATTCCAAAGCTAAATATGATTGCCAAATAATTAAAATGCATTATTAATAGGCCTTCTATAGGACATTTGTTCCATTTTTGATGTTACTCTTAGTGAGAAAGGCATTAGACCTATTTTCTTCATAAAATTTTTCATTCGACTCTCTATACACTCAAAGAGAAATATTTTATTAACGTGTTTGTGACTATATTCTTCAAGTAATCATGAAGCAAGTTGCACACACTATTAATTAAATATATTCATAGTCATCTTAGTCCATCTTTACGTCACACAAATATGTTTTTTATATCTTTCACGGTGACAAGAGTATCATGCATTATAATCAAACATTGGCCTGGCATTTTATTATTCGTTATAATGGTTATGTTCATAAAGGAATTGTTTTTCGTCTTCAGAATAATGGGCACCAAAACGGAAAATATGACTTAACGTCCATAAAATATGAGCCCGGTGTATTAATCACATGGTTCTGACGTATAAATAGGGTTACAAGATATTAAAATGAATATTTAATAACTGTATTTATTGTCACAATTTATTGACAAATAATAATTCTTTTTTTAAATATGTATCAGGAGGGAAATATATACACAAAGTTGCACTTTATACTGGATTTTGTAGCTGAGGAATCACTTATAGAAAGAGTTACTTTTCTGCTGAATCATGGGGAAATAAATCTTTATTTTTCTTCTTATTATTATTATTTTAAAACACACATTATAACATACAAAAAAGTACCCTGAAGTGAATATATACATATAAATAAGTATGTAAATTGTACGTGCATAAGTGCTTTTCCCACGAATCTCCTCCTCTCTTATTCAAGTCTACTTATTAGTAGTAGTAGTAGCTGGTAGGTAACCTCAGTGAACTAACGCCACCACCAGGGGGAAAAGACAAGGGGAGGGGGGAATGATGAGCTGTTGAAAAAGACCCCAGGAGGAAAACAATAAACCTTGAGAAAGTTTTGCAAAGTATGTTTGTAAGAACATAAAAAATGAAAAAGAAAAAAAATATGTCAATATGTAAAGGAATGAATGTTTTTCTAAAGCCGATCTATATGAAACGCTTTTATGAATATTCATAGAAGGAACTGCATATAAATGAAGGGATTTGCATTCTGAGCAGTCCTACTTCGGGCAATCATTGCTTTAGGATTAGTATATGCAGGAACGGAGTGGGAAGAATTTATCCACCGGGACAATTATGCCCTCGACGGCATTATACAGGCCCCAATATGCCATTGGGAGGCTGTCAACGGCCGTTTATGTTTCTTGAGGCCAGCAGCCCACCGGGAATAGTCCGGTACTCCCGCTGCCACTCCGCCCCTGAGCATATGTATTCAAAGTTATCGTCCTTTGCATGCAGTGTTTATATCCCCGTGGTTGTGAACCTGAGATCATTTCCTATAGAAGCCCTATGTTTTATACAAATAAAAAATATACGACAAATATGAAGTAAAAAAATTTACTGGTTTTTCTAAAGGTTTCTTTAAAAGTTTTTTAAAATAAAATAAAACACAACATAAATTGAATTTAAAGATTGTACAATTGCATAACAATACAAATATAGGCATTTTAGTTTAAAAATACTCTACCAATGAAAAAAACTAAACTAAACATCGATAAAATATCAATATAAAAACAAAAAAAAAAACATTTACAGGGGATTTAAGTAAATGGTGATATTGGTTGATTATCTTCCTCAAGAGAGTGAGTTGACGGCTCAAAAGGTGCCTTGTAAAAAAACAAGTCGAAAGTATACTTCAATGATTGCGGCTTTACTCCTAGCACTCTCAAACGAGATTTTCTTGAGTATAATCGCAATGACTGTGTTTAAAAGTCATTTACACACTTCTACATTTCTTTCTACATCTCAATTTAATAATGTCGATACAACGTGATGAAAGGTTCCAAATGGCAGTTTTATTGATAGTAACTCTTCTTTGTTGGAACATATGTAGATGGACACATTGTGGTTTTGCATAAATAAACCTAAAAGACTCTGCAATTGTGGACTATCTGGATATTTAATTCTATAATATATAATACCTTGGTTTTTATATAAACAAAAGATTTGTGTTACTCAAGAGACGTATTTGTATCTTCGATATTTTTTCCTAAAATATTCCGAAATAATTGTGTTAAAACAAAAACATAAATAACCATTTCTTAATCTTAATGTCCAAAAATGCAAACATACGAACTTAATACTAAGTCATTTAGATTATATTTTATTCACTTGGAGTAAATCCAAGAAGGCTTTGATTTGGTAAAGATAAGGCGACTAAACATTTTAAAATAATCAAAGTGAAGTTATGGAACTTGTATACCTGTATCGACACAAAAAGTTGTTTCGACGTAAGTCTCCACAACAGTAGACTTTAGTTTATCTTCATCAAATTTTGTTAGTTATGTTATAATAATAAAAATTTCCCTGGGTTAAATGTTTAAAATATACGAGTCTCAGTATCCTTTATAATGTAAAAGATCGGAATAAAATAGTCTTCTATTTATATTATATCTAATTTGCTAACAATGTTTTCTCCAATTCAACCCGTTGATCTGAGGAAGAACGATACACTAGATCTTCATTTTAAAAAGTCTCCATGACGATTCATGGACTCCAGCAAAACAAGAAGTTAAATATTTTTCATCATTGTCAACAGGGAACTCTAGAATTATAAAATGATTCATTAAGTTATATTTACACAGTGAATCGTCTCTAATTTCTAAATGATTTCTTACGATATAAAGTTTTTTTAGCTCTTTAAATTTAATGCTATAATGCTTATTTATATCCTGTCGGATGCAATTCTATCGAATCATATATGCAAAAAAAAAATTATTATCCTTTCATATGATACTAATAGTTTTAGCCTCTATACTTATTTAGATATTTTTAACAATTTAGCATCCACTTTATTACATGTATATATTTATATTTTACAATATAATATATTAAATAAAGAACTATGCTTTAATAAGATAAACAATCACCTAAAAGGATTGAACAAATAAAGAAACACTTTGATTGGACGACATAAATAAACACACTTCTTCATATCCCGAAGGGGGTCTCCCCTAATAACTCCTCAAATCATTATTTTAAACAAGAAAAATGATAGTCTAAGGAGAGGATTCCAATTTACATATTCAATTGACGGAATATTTTACAAATTTATTCAAATCCAAAGGGACAGTTATCCCTTTTATCAACAAGAGGGTACCTCTCTCATTCTTCCCTACTCCCTCAAAGATTGTGCATCTCTTTTTAAAACAATTTCCCTATTTTCTCTGTCTGTGACATGACACTATACAATGTGTGTATGTATAATACTTGAATGGTTAGGTACAGATAAATATTGGAAAAATGGAGGGGAAAATAATGTATATGGGGAGTATCTTATTTCAACATTTAAGTGTGTTTGTGTGTGTATATATAATCGTATTAAGATTATTCTATCCATAGTGATTTTTGATGCAGCTGATTACCATATGATCAAAGAAATGATGATTTACATAAAAGACAAACACACATATATGTACATATACATGACATATACATATGTGTTATGTAAATAGCTGTAATTAAATTTCAAGTTTTTTTTTTTTAAAGAAAAAGTATCAAACTATTATACATAGTCTTTAAGATGTTTGTTTATTTGTTGAGCTCAAAGATCAGCCCCACCACACCAGAACTCAATCCGGTATCAGTCGGTAATAAACTGTGTGTAGGAGCTAACCTTTATTGCGAAATATTGATACAAATGCAAAAA
Organism: Caligus rogercresseyi; assembly: GCA_013387185.1. Taxonomy (NCBI): domain Eukaryota; kingdom Metazoa; phylum Arthropoda; class Copepoda; order Siphonostomatoida; family Caligidae; genus Caligus; species Caligus rogercresseyi. The sequence goes on along the minus strand of CP045897.1, from coordinate 13,409,373 downwards.
GGCTCTTAGAAGATACTCCTCCATGGGCTTTTTCATTCTTAACATCTCCTTGGCCAGTTCGTGTCCATCTCCATCCTCGTTCGGGGACACGCACAGATTAGGTGGATGATAGGGGTTTCATCGTCTTCCTCACACAGTCGGCAAACCGGGGTAGAAGACTTTCCCATCTTGTAGAGGTGTGCGTTTTATGTCAATATGTCTGGTAACCATAGCAACGATCCTCGAGACATTTTTCCTCTTCCAATATACGGCTCGGGGACGAAATGCTTCGATTGTCTACAGGAATCCATGGCCAACCATTGGGCTTTCCACATTAGTCTTTAAGATGTTCTATTTTCTATATTTGAAATGATAGACTTTGAATGAAACTTTATAGATATATTTATTATTTTATGTAGATTTATTTATTATTTAAATGTTGATATTACATACTTCATGTTTTTCTCTTTGTTTTATATACTTAATAATCATACTTCGTAGCTCTGCAGGGAGCCAAGACTTGATGATCGACTGGCAACAGAATAAATATATGGGGTAGTGAATACTCAACTAGTCGTCTGATACATTATTTGATGAACTATATTTGTTTAAAATATTTTCTCATTTTATTTTATAGTTTTGAAGAAATAAATAAGAATTTTGCGTGGTATTTTTAGAATAACAATTATATTATTTGTAAGGTATTTAATATTAAATCTCGATATATTTTATCCATAATTGCATTTGCGATTAGTGACGAAATATATATAACAAAATTCAATTGTCAAATAAAGGTCCCAAATATTAATATTTAAAACTATAGTTATTAAAATAAATTATATACATTAGTTTAATTAAAACATTTTAAATGTAGAATTATTTTTCGAAATGTTAAAAATGACACATTATTGCGGTAAAACATAATAATACAAGTCAGCTGACGTAAAAAATAAAACAAAAATGACTTATTAAGGGATCTTTTAATGCAACGTTGTGATAGAATATCATCTTAGTAGACAAAGGTGAATATTTTATCAGCATTTCTTCATTCTTCCCTCATAGGAGTGCCAAAGTTGTTGCATTAAAAATATAAACACAAAATGAAGACTTATGTGTCGTTAAAAGTATATCTAGCAATAACAATACAATAGTAAAATAATTCATTCTAAGGATGAAAAAAAATGGGCAAACATTATAGTTTGCCATTGATAAACGTTATTTTCAAAACTGTAAACAATCTTTGTTCCTATATATTTTTTGCTTGTTGTCGTTAAATGAAGGATATCCATGCATTATTAGAAACTATTTAAAGCAATGGTAACCTAAATTGTGTTCAAAGTATAATAAAAATACGGCTATGTAGTAGACAGATTGTTACTTCGATTCAGCCTTTGGAGCAAAAAAAACTCGACCTCAATTTGTACTTTGAATCCTACTCTAAAAGCCAACAAACAAAATAAAGTTTTACAAATACATACGAATCTTTTTAATAAATTGTAGGGATTTCAATTCTTGCCAATGGTTTTTTCCGGTTTTATTGTTTCCTTAAGACTAGATCTATATAATTACATAAAAGTAAGTATCTTTGTACTCGTAACATTTAACACAAAGGACCTACATAAATTGGACCATTCTCTTTGTTAATATATTTCGTATTCAACCATTTCTACTAAGATCATAACTACATTCGAAAATGAATTAACGACCACTGTGATTAGCGATCATTCAAATATACTCCGCAAAACAATATAATTATTATATAACACAATCTGACTTGCGACTATAGTAGATGGGTTTGAATGTATATATATATATATATATATCATATATGGCGAACTACCGAATGTAAAACGGTATTCAATATTAACGATGGTAGATTCGGTAGAAACTATCGAATACCGTACCGATTGACAATCGGTACGGTATATTTGAAAGTATGACTTTTGTAACATTGAAATAAAGACATAAAGATAAAGAGAGCTTATTCCCTTCAATAGCAGAGAAACATCGTTCAACTGTTCAAGATACATAAATAAATTTCTCTCTCTTTCTAATCTACCGTACCCAATATCGATCGATACTGTAGATATATAATAAAATCTACCGAATACCGATATCGATCGGTTGAAGGTTATACCGAATATCGAACCGGCGGTAGATTTCTACGCATCCCAGCGAATATATATATGTATATATATATATCATACATGCAACATACTGCAATACCAAACAAACGCCATATTATTAGACACTCTCTAAGTATAATTGATCATAGTAAATAATATGACATTGATGAATGGAATATAAAAGAGAGAGAGAGAGAGAGAGAACCGGTATTTTAAATGCCGTCTACATACTTTCAAATAACAAAAGGTTCTCTGGGGGTAATTACTCCCGGGTTCCATTCCCCCTCCTCGTGAATCCGTCTCCAGAGGTATGTATTCATATGTATGTTAAAAGGATTAACGATGAGAAAACACACACACACAATATAAAAACAATCATAGTCACAACTATAATAAATAATATAAATCAAAACCTGGAAAAATGTCCTTTTTTGTTTATTGCTCCTTAATGATATTTAAAATAATTAGGGAGCACGAAAGTGGCTGACACAGAGTGAGTTGATCCGAAAATGAGGAGGAGGAGGAAAAAAAAGGACATCTGGCCTGGTCACGCACAGACTTAGAGCAAGGAGGAGGGGGGGGGGGGAGGAAATTATGTTTAATCAATGTTGTTGTTTTAATATCAATACATATGTTCCAGATGTCCAAAAGGATTCGGTGTCTGAAAAAAGGGTTCTTTCGTTTTTTTTCCCAGCGTAATTGCTTGTAATTAACTTATTATATGATAAAAATAGGTCAGACTGAGGCCACATGACGGATTTAACACTTTCATTCAGTATAATATATATATATATGTAAGATGTAAAAGAAATTATTTTTGCATTAATTTTTAAGCATAGTTAGAATGATCCGATTTAGGTCAAATATTCCCCATTTGGTTCGATATCTTGTTGCCATTTTAAGATAATTTCATAATGCCTCTCTCATAGAAAACCTTCCCTATTGGCAAAAAAGTGGGACAGTCGATTTTCACAAGTTCTCTTGAGGCGAATTTTTCAACAGCAAAAATCATTCGCCATAGACAGGAACAGGTAGAATCACTTGGAGCCAGGTCCGGACTATAAGGTGGATGCATAAGAACCTCCCAACCAAGCTCCGGAGTTTGTGGCGAGTCATTAATGATGTGTGTGACCTGGCGTTGTCCTGATGGAATACAAGCTCTTCATGACCAAATATATATATATATATATATATATCAGGAGCGAAGGGAGCCAGAACTGTACAAATGTCGTACCGGCCAAAGATTTAGTACCAGGTCGTCGTTTCTTTAAAGAAGCAGATCATAAGTCAACATAACTCTTTATAAAAACGTGAATGGTACCGGAATAAATTGAACTTCTACCCGAGTTATGATTTACTTGTATGGGCTGAAATGATCTGCAATGAGAATTTATAAGTGCAGAGGTCTTCTAAATAGATTAATTCCATTTGAAGGTTTTAAAGGATGCATGTCACAAGAAAAGGTTTTATCCAAATGTAGTTAAGGTTATAGAGGTTATTTTAGTGATTGTCAGTATTTTATTTTTTGGTAGTGCACCTTCTTATGTACAGCCCATGTGTAAGAAGAAAAACAGCTGCAGCATACCGGCAAGAATTATAACGTTCATTCACGTATCAGCAAAACACACAAAAACTAAGGTTGTTTATTTTTTGGGTTGGTTGTATAAAAAATAATGATTTAAAATTCATAAACCCTTTTGAAAGCCAGAATTGTTGGGGGGGTTAAGTGTCCTTTTGTTCAAATATCAAAACAAACATCACGTAGGATTCAGAGACGCATTCAAGTAGACTTTCCAACGTGGACACAAGGTCTCACTCCCCCTCCAAAAACGCACCCACCTCCTAAAAGTCTTATTTATGTGTATACATCGAGGCAGCTTGAGGATGAGGAGCTGTGTTTGGGTGATAGATTTTCTATATAAAAACATTGCTCCGCCCTGGGAAAAAGGGTCTCCTCAATTAAAACCTCCTCTCAAACAGTAGAAGGCTCTTGTAATTAAACAGAAGAAAAATACATATGCAAATTTGACCTTTTGTGACATGTGTGTGGTTTTTATGATGAAGTCGTCATTCATTTTTTTTCTTCATTTTCTATAGTAACAATCATAATTTATGCACATTTTTAATTTATTTTATAAAAATAATAATTTATGAGAGGTCATATAAAGAGAGAAGTCCTTTTTACTTCTTAAAATATATAAAAATAATCATGTTTTTTCTCATGATAAAGTGTGTGTTTTGATTTTAAAGTGAGGGGGACTTTGATAGGAAAAGACTGTTGTCAAAAGACTTTTTGGTGGGGGAATTCAAAGTTGAGGAACGCGGAAAGTTTGAAAGGTTGAAGACGGTTAAATTTCTAAGCATTGTTTATATACCATGATTATTAAGTGAGGTTGTAACTATAAATCATTATCTAGAGAAACTCAGCATGTTTATCAAGTTCATACTGCACTTCTAAATAAAAATAATATAATCTCATACGGCTGTGATGACGTAATGGCAGTGCTTCCAAAGTTTCTTGATTCAGTGAAGTAACTAGTTTTCCCTCACGCTCTTCATAGTCCCCGACACGGTAGCCTTGTCTCCTCCTCATGCCCTCCCCCTAAAACTCGTCATTCGGAGTAGATACCCCAAATTTCAGTCCATAAGTCTGTCACAGAGGCTTGTGTCTGGACTGTAGGAAGTCTATTTAACAAGATCCACGTCCTTTCGAGCCAGGAACTTCCTTCTGTTTTAGCTCTATAGAGTGATAACTACTATTAATCATTTCCATAATAAAAGTATTAATTTGTTTTGAATGAAGGATTGAATTGATTCAATAAATATAGGACGATAATGCATTCTAGCTAAGTCAGAGAAGAGTTGATATTTTAAATAGATAATATGTATTAACTTATAGTAATAAAGTGTGAAAAAGTATTTTAAAAAGAAGCCATGTAGAAGCTTTACTTATCGAGTAACAAATTTAGCGTCACTTTACGGTTTCAATATAAACTTTTTATAGA
>CP045897.1:13346797-13404163 GCA_013387185.1 Caligus rogercresseyi | reverse complement strand
TATCCCTTGAGGAAGAGATCGGGGAGCGACGTTTAGCCTTCGAGATTTATTTTAAAGCATGTTTGAATATTGATAAACTAATTTGTAATAATACAGAAACTCCTAGATAGGTTCACTACCGGCTGGATACCGGATTAGGTTCCGGTGAGGGGGTCCAATCTAGGAGCTAAACAAACACACACTTCTTATCTCTGAATTATCTTTACATATACAGCGCACATGAGAATTAATGTCTCATAGCATCATGACAAATGCTTATTATTACCTCCGCCGAAGGAGGTATTGTTTGCACTGTCCGTTGGTTGTTGGTTGGTTGTTTGTTTGTTTTTCAGCAGGATAACTCAAAAAGTGCGGAACGGATTCGGAATGAAACTTGTGGAGTGACCGAAATGTTTGGCACCTCTGATGCTTCTTTAAGATGCAAAATGAGCTAAGTACTATAAATATTTCAAGTTAGCCTACTCTGCCATAGAAGTTCGCTGTGCTGTGCTTCTCCTCTTTGAGACGTGATCAGTTTCTTTTTCTCTCCATGTACCTCTAGAGTGTAAACAATGAAATGTTTTGACATATGCGCAGTGCGTAAGGGTTGGAAATGACCAAAAGACCACGTATTCATTTGGTGGATCGTCGGAGGTTTTGACACTCTCTGAGTGCTTCTGTCTTATGTATTGCTGTTCTTTTCGTTCATATAACACATTCTATAAAGACGTGCATTCCCTAATCATGGGTCAGGCTTTTATTAAAAATATATAAAAAACGATTGAAAAATCAAAATAAAGAAATGAAAAAGAATAACTTGAAGTAAGTCATAAACAAGATTCAAGCCCTCAGAGGAATTTCATCTGCAGGTGGCTATATCATAAAAATGTTATGATCTCTTTTTGAATCCCTGAGGTGAGGCGGAGGAGCTGCCTCAGGGGGAGTAATGGTCATTAAACACACACAGCACACAGACACAATAAAACTAATGATCTATTAATAAATATATATATATATATATATAATTGTAGGAGATAATATTCCCTCATAAAAATAATTTTAGTATTTGATAAAATTGTATTTTGGGTGTTTCAGGGAGGGAAGGCATTGTTTTAGATATGTGTGTTTTTCCTTTGTTTTGCTTCTTGTAAAAGTCTCGATATAATTTGTGTTTGTAATGTCTGAATGAAAAAATAAAAGATTTTTAAATTTTAAATATTATATTTTTTGTGAAGATATTGATTGCGTTCCAATTATTGATATGTTATTTTATGACGTATGTAAAAATTCCGTCTGTGTATATTGATTGGTTATACTTACTATGTCCTTCTTTTATAAGTACTAAAATCGTAAGCGTGATCCCTTCTCATAGTTTAATTATTATAATCGTCACGTATTGTAAAACTAGTTTTTAGTTAACTGGTATGTGAGTTTTTTCTTCAGCCTAAATTATTTGTTTTAGGATTATGTTATTGTATGGCGTATGTGTCTCGTGTGCTTGTTGATATTGATTATTTAAAGCTTTCTATGTCATTCTATTATAAGTAACTAAAATCTAAGACGTTATCTCTACTCATAATTTAATAGATTATTATAGATCGTCCATAGATATAATAACAACTATTTTGTAGGTTAACTGTTTGCTGATATTTTATTCAGGCTTAACTTATTTGTTTTTTTGGGTTAGATGTTATTGTATGACTTATGTGTCTCTGTGTTCTTGTTTATATTGATTGTTTATATCTTGCTATGGCATTCTATTATCATAACTTACATATCAAACATGATCCCTACTCATAATTTAATAAAGTAGAATAATCATCACAGATTTCAAACTATTTTGAGAGTAACTGGTTGATGATATTTTTATAATTTAGTTGTTTTAGGGCTCATATTTATTTCGATGGTATATATCTATTACATAAAAATATTCTGCAACTATGGCAAATTTGTTTTATTATTGAGTATGGAGCTGGGTAGGATCACTTTAATTCTCAACCGGCTTCTCTTTTCCAAAACTAACAAATTGGTAGCATACCTTTGAATGAAGACTTTATCCCTTAGATTCTAATAAGTGTGTTAGATTAGCTATTTCATGATTAATTTTCATCGTGATTGCTATACTGTACTATAAATGTGTTAGTACTCTGTGAAATATTTTCTAGTTTTTAGGAATATACTTTTCTGATAGTCAAGAACATTTATGTTCCTATATACTTTTAAAAATGTAGGTTAATTAATAAAATAAAGGAGCTCGATAGCCTGGCGTGATAAGGCGTGTTCACGCTCTCACTTTTGGGGTGCAAGTTCGAATCCCGAGAGGGGGATGGCCATTTTTGGTCTACCTCATTGATAAGATCCTAGGTTCGATACACTAATTCTAATCTGTAATGATTATTATATCCATCGGATGCATTTCTATTTAACCATAAGGCACTTTTTTTTTCATACTTTGTATATAAGACTTTAGCTACATGATATATTTAAATTTATCTTTAACTACAATAGCTTTAAATATATATGAGTTGAGAACAGGTTTTATCTTTACACAAAGAAGTTCATGCGACGGATAAATAGTCATTATGAAGAAGCTGTAGGTTTTTGCAATCAAAAACTTGGCTTTTTTATTAACTATAGAGCTTATTCTGCAACGAATGGTTCAATTCTTTAACGAAATATTTAATTCCACAAGCCAAAATATTGTATTTAGTAATAATTAAGTTAAGATAAATTTCATCACTAACTGATGGAGTTTTTTCCTATATCAACATTAATTAAAGATATATTGAATTTTTTTAGAGTAAAAACACAACGCTTATTCATGAATTAAATGTGTAATTTTTAACAAAACTAATAATTTTTTCTAGCATACAATATTCTTGTTCCATTCAGTTTATAAGGATTGAGTAGTACAATATAGTATTAGAATTAACATTCTAGTAATAAAGAAATGTATTATAATGTTCATTAATGTTTTGTTTTTAACGTAACTGTCTTAAGATTGTGTTATTTTTCTCCTACTTTCTAGTGTATTCTTATATTTTTACACTGTAAAGATGTTAGCTAATAATAAACATCTTTGCCAAAAAAATTATACTAGCGCTTAATTTTTTTATTAATATGGTTTAAAAATCGATCTAGGAAGAGTCATTTTTTATTGAAATATAAATAGCAATAACCATAGTAACATTATGGAATAATAAAAAGACTCGACTTTTTGTTTAAAGTTTTGTGCCCTATAAAGGCATGTGGAGGTCTGAGTGTTTTTATCCATACTTAGTCTCAGATTTAATTGCTCCTAACATATAAATCATATGAATCTTACGTAATCACCAAACGTGTAATGTTGCTAATTATAAGTATACAGTAAGTTGTAATATCATGATCATCATCTATAGTGAGGCAATTTCCTTTTTTTGCGTAATTAAGATATCATACACAACGTGCATGTCCTCTTGCCTTCCCCCCCCCCCCCCCCCCCCCCCTTTCCTTTTCGCAAAGAACCATGTGACCTACCTATCGAACTAACGTCCATGATATATGAATATTTGCTTCTTTGTTTTTCAAAAACAACTTACGTAAATGGAACCATTTATCGAGTGGCTCCTTAACTCGAAATGGTTTTTTTTTAAACCACCAATTTATCGTTTAAATATAGGATCTGATTATATATATATATATATATATATAAATCAGAGCTGTGTTCGGTACCGAAGCCATTTCGGTATTCTGTAGATTTTTATATATATCTACTGAATATCGATCGGTGCGATAGATAAGAAGGAAAGAGATATTTATTGATATATTTGCCGCTCTGTGACTTCTTCATATGCTTTAGTTCGAAAAATTATAACAAAATACAATTAATTACATAATTTGAAATAAATTTTTGAGATTCTTTGAAATTTAATACAAGTTGTTTTTATATAAATATTATATGCACTCAGATTTTTATTGCCTATATGGTTTGATAGGATTGTATCCAACAGGATATAAATAAGCAGTATAGCATTAAAATTAGACTACCAAACCTAGGATCTTATCAATGAGGTAGACCAAAAATGACATCCCCTCTCGGTCGAACTTGCGCCCCCAACATTGAGAGTTGAACACGCCTTGACACGCACGGCTATCGCACCCCCTTGGATTTCGAAGGAACTAGAAGGCAATAGTAAACAATTATTTTATTATACGTTGTCCGATATTAAATGCACTTTCAGCTCCGGAGTTGTAATTTTATTTAGCAAAGTTCAACTTCTTCGTACCAGGTAACGCATCAAGTTCTAAATACCGATTTACTTCGATAGTCGCAGTTCTTATATGTGTATATATATATATATATACACTATAAAATAAGTAGCTAATTATAATATATACGAATAATATTTTGAATATAGCCTCTTTTGAACAAAAAAAAATAACATAAAAAAAATAATTAACATTTTAGAACTGTCTTTAATAACTATTTTAACGGTTAAGGACACTTCGCCAACACTGTTTCAATTAATTTTCATATTTATGATGTTGATGAATATTTTGTCAACATGTTTTCTAATGACAAGAAAAAGACTTTCAATGTTGCTTTCGTGAAAAGGAAATCTAAATGTACCATCTATTAATATTTAAATCAACATTACTTATGCATTATTGTGTCCATTATAATATAAGTGTGAGTATTAAAATCGATCTTACAATTGAATAAATGATTACATTTTAAAAACATCATTCCTTGATACGTTCAAAATTATTGGCTCTATTTTAATTATTCATTTTGAGTTAAATATAGGGTGAGTGACATTTTTTGAATGTAGAGCCCTTTATTTATATGTTTGAAAATTCCAGGAAACTCACTAGCACAATAAATAACTTTTTCAAAAAACAATTTACAAAGAAGTAAAAAGATAAAAAACGTGTAAATCAGACAATCATGTAGACGATAGTTTCTTCTCTTGAAACAATTATAATATTGCTTTATTTTTAATATGATCCGTATTTGATCCGTACATCTACCTGACTATCTGAATTGTATTGAATACAAAAACGCTTTCTACACCGATTCCATCTGAGAACACGGCCTTTAACAAAACAAACAAAAACAATAGTTATATATAACACATGACCTGCTTATGCCACTTTAATAACGACTTGTTTAAGTGTTGATCTCTTGTGGAGAAACACATCATGGCTTATGATGTTAGAGTATCTATTGAAACAAAAGAACATGATTCACATAGTATGTTCCTTATGGAATTGTAGGATAATAAATAAATAAATGGAAAAAAACACAAAACGAACTCAGAAGTCATTTTCAATAACAACTGACATACGACTAAAGAGTAAATTTTAAAGTAACTAAATATGTAGATGTAAGTTAAGTAATATTTTTGCCTCAGAGCTATATAAGACAAATGTACAAAGAATCTTTTTTTAAGAAATGTCGTTTTATATTATTATATATGGTTGCATATATGTACGTTGCATTTGTGATGAAATGAATGAGCATTATATCATTAAATGTTGACCATCGAGCTTTTCAATGAGGTGCTCCAATATTGGCATTCCCCTCTGTAAGGAGGAGTTAAACTTATGGCCTAATCTGTCACAGCCATCGAGAGAGTCATGCACGTTATCAAGTGCTCCAAAGGTTGCAAAGACAATTGCAGGGCTGTTCCTTAAGAATAATCTAATTATATATATATATATATATATAATTCCAAATAAAATGACGACGTTTTTTAAAAGAAATTCCAAAAAAATTACTGGGCCGGGCCGTTCAAAAAACAGCCAGAACCGGGCCCGTTCAAAAACAGCCAGGACCCAGGCCCGTTAGATGGTCGTTTCCTGATATATATATATATATATACTTTGTTTATTTGTTTGTTTTCTATAAACATTTTATTATTGTCATATTATGTATTTTAAAAGATATATATTTTCAGTAGCCAACAATGGCTAGAGTTATATGAGCTCCGAAATAAATCATAGCGCAACAACTGAGGGGCTCCTATATTAGCAATTATTTAGGCATAATTTAATGCATTTGAGAAATGTTAAGAATGCAGGATAATAAATAAGTAAGCATGCTGAACTCATTTGAACTAAACTAATTAAAACTTGCTTTCTAAATGATGCGACACAAATATCTATTGCTTGGGTGTCTTATATATTTTTTTCCTACTTGATGTTGATGCTCAACAAGCCGAAGAATAAAAACAAATAAGTATTCTGTTCATTCTGCATCTGCTCAGTCTGTCTTGAATATGTTGTAGTATATGCGTACGTGTTGTATAAGAGATTGTGTTGAAGGTCTATTTAAAAAAGAAGAGAAGAATAAGAAAAATATGAAACCCGAGATGTTTCACATTATTCTAACACATAACACAAAAACAAAACAATAATAATATAATAGAAGGGAAAACAAGAGCTTCAAAGCTTCTCAATTATATTTAATAAATATATACGTAGGAAGCTGAGAGTTGTGTGCGTGATTTGGAGACGAAGAATACAATATATGTATATGATGCCTTAATTGATAATTTATGTATGTCTTTATGGTTATGTTTTTTGTTAGAAGAAATCTTATTGCTTTATATATAATTTTATTAAATGTTTTTAAAGATCAAGCCTTTTGATGGAACCATAGAGATATAGAGAGCTTATTGGACTCGTCAGAGAAATACGTCATTGTGTCAAAAATATAGCTTAACGATGTTTCTCGGCTATTGGAGGGAAGAGAAATACGTCATTGTGTTATGTTTATATCTATGGTTCTATCTCTATGGTCAGCTTACGCTGACGTAGTATCAATTACTTTGTTTATAGTGGACACACAGAACAATAGAACGCCGTTTCTCTGCTATTGAAGGGAATCAGCTCTCTATATCTTTATATCTCTATGGATGGAACACGAAGGATGAAATCGAACCATTTGACCATTATAGCTCCATGTACCCATATTCGAATTCAGAATCTTTATTGAACCGAATGAGTAGCGCTCAGGGGCTACTCATCTCATTTATATGGCTCACATGCCCTTTGCTAGCCATTATGAGCGTTTTGGACATCTCAAAGTATAATTTAACGTGACGTCAAATGACATTCTTCCTGAGAAAGGATAAGGATCGGTTTGAAGTCACTGAATCCCTTTGAAGGGAAGCAAGGATCGACAAAGTGTCATCTGTTCATTTTGAGGAGGAACAAGGATTGGCCTAGTCGTTCCTTGAGTGAACAAGGAGTCACTCAATCATATATATATGTAACTTTGACCTCAGCAAAATACATACAAGCATTTGCGTCTTGAATGACGTCACTTTAATTAGATTCATATTCATTCAGTTGGAAACCTCTTTTGTTTTCGTTTTATATCTTACATAATTAAAAAATATTGTAAAAATTTATTTTTTTATAAAAAAGGAGAGTGTGAAAGCTGAGTACATTAAGGCGTATTATATTTCTATTTTGGGCGCAAGTTCTACTCTCAAGAGGGGATGGTCAATTTTGGTCAACCTCATAGGAAAGATCCTTGCTTCGAAAGACTAATTTTATTGTCATATATGCTTAATCATAACCACACGGCTATAATTCTTTTTCAATGTATTCTGTTCTTCATTATTTTACGTTTACAAACTATTCAATACACTCAAGTTGTTAAATGAAAATATGTCTTTATCAGTTATTCATACAGAACATAATATGTCTCTCAAAATGCAGAAGTAAAGACGTGCTTCCCATATTGTTTCATTCAGTGTTGTTTTATATATTCTATATGCGACTCTATATTCCTGATGACATGCCTGCTTACAACATGAATATAAATATAAAAAGTGTCAACGCAATTCAATACTCATGCTAAGAGCAGGAGTAACTACCTCACGTGTTAAACGCGCTTTTAAAAGTGCAAATATTTATTATAAATAGTGTGGATGGATTGAGATTGTATTGTGAGGACATATCTACATTTCTATTGTTTTGGAGGTGCATTATAATGGATATGTAAATAGATTATAAGTGTGTGTAATCGAGTATATTTGCCATGGAGCACAAAAACAATAAAATTATAAAATCATATAAAAATAAAAACAAACAAAATGCCCATGCAGAATGGATTGTATGGGGACGCTACGTCCAATGGCCCTAGCTGCAGTCCTGGCAGTGTGGAGGATAGTGGCCGACCTCAAGCCCTTAAACAAGTTCCACACTGATATTGCGTGGCATGCAAAAGTAGCTGTCTCCCTCCCAAGTGGGTACGCCACTGGAGTCGTGAACCTTATGGGCCTCCTCGGATGGGGAAGACGAAATCACCAATATGAGACTGGTAAGGAGGTCCCCATAATAAATAACTTTGTGAGTATAGTTTTTCCTGATTTTATGAGTTATGAGTTAATTTGGATATTGTGATATTCTATCGATGATGGCAAAAGGTGTAATTTCAATTTTAAAGTGAATTACCAATTCATGGCAATTAAAAGCTTTTTCAACTAGACTACGCTACGTCCTTAAAAAATTGCTAATATAATTAAATAAGCAATCATTGAAGTCTAAAAGATCTGATGGCATTGGTTGATTAATAGAGCAAAATAATAAGCAAACTATACAATAACTTTTTAAATATTTTTGATGGAAACACATTCAGTTGGGAATAGATAATCAAATTAATTTTAAATTAGTCGTGAATCAAACATCGAGATTATAGTATTCGAATATATTTTTTGTTTGCTATCCTGTGGCGAAGCTTTACTCATATTTTTATTACTTTTTGCGTATCTCATTCAATATTATAATAAAAAAGGGCAATCATTTATGTTAAAACTAATATATATTTAAAAAATATTATCGATTTAATTATTTCAAACTAGTTTTAAAAGTATTGTAAGTTTTCAAATACATACACAATTTAAGAAGCTTCTAAAAAATATAAGTACGACAATATTTATGCGGGCCAAACATTTCGATTTATTCATTTTATATGGACACTTATCCATTAAGATGACGGGCATCGGTCAAAGTCCGGACCTTTAACCATTGAATTACCAAAGGATTGACGAATTTTACGGGACAATTATGTTTAAAGCATTATATATTTTCTAGTATTTATAAATATGTCTAAATGTTGTTGAAAAAGTACTTTAGCTACTCAAAAAAGTCATATATTTTCTTGGATATTAATACAACTAGTTTTAACCATAATTACATTAAAATAGTAGCACAATACTCAAAAGAACATACTCTTAACAAATTGATTAAAAATTCTGTGAAATCCCAATATTAATTAATGTTTATCTTGTCATATCACATGATTTTATATTAACTAAATGAATGATTTATTTCATAGTACAAATTACTTTTTTATTATTACTTCTTATTCTTAAAACCATGCCTTAGGAGAAAAAGGTCACGAAGTGTTAACCGGAACGGTCATTTTACTCCTCCTATAAACATATATCTATAAATACATCCACTCAATTAATATCCCCATGAGTCACTCACAATAACCTTACAAAACCATAATCTTTTATTATTATTAACATCCTTTGTAATGATGTAAGAATGCTTTTGAGAAGCTCCGCATTGTTTGGTGTATATTGTACATAAGAGAGAGAAAAGTTTCTACAAGGACTAATTCAATCACGTGAGCACCGCTTCCGCCGTGTCTCCCCCCATTTTTGCATCCACCAAGAATCCTTGTTCATCATCATTATGGTCCTTTGATTAATGAAGGCTGATTAAGGGGAAATGGACCTACGGCTCACGTGTCTCTTTCAAGGAAGAGGATTTACAATTTGTACTACAATCATAAGGACTCCGGTCATCTCTCTCTGAAACACAATATAAGATGACACACGCTTGTGTGTGTGTGTGTGAAATAAAAACCTCGTAAACAACATGGACAAACATATTATTGTCTATCATTGAGAATAAGAGTCATCATGGAGAATTAATGTAAGCACTCTTACATAATCTCACCACCTCCTTCAACTCTATAGATATTCTCACGCCCCCCCCCCCCCCCCCAATATTTGTTCATAAAAATGCAAAATAAGACCTTTTAAGGACCTATTGAAACAAAGGACGCACTCAAAAGAGCTTTAATTGCTCTTCAAACCACTCATGTGAGCTCCAACAACACCTCCCCCAATATGGTAAATGGTTTCATCAATAATAATATACATATATATATATATATATATATATATATTTATATGTATGTGTTTTTTGTTATCTTTGGAATGAGAGGAGAATTTTGATATATATGTCCTGGGATATATTTTCGTTGTGTGTGATTGAAGATGATATGGTGGACAGGAGATATAGCCCAATTACGGATTGTGTTCTCATGTATGTATATAGGAGTAGTTAAAAGGGAAAAAACAATCAACGAATATATAAAGATACTGGTATGTCATATAATCTACCGGGTGCAAGAAAACCATATTTGTAAATTCATGAGTAAGTGAGTTAGATCTGACATACTTCAAAACTAATCAAGATCAGCTTTCTATCCCCAATAGTTTTTAAAATAATTACTCTTCGCAAAGGAGACAATTGATTTTAGTCTGCTCATGTCATTGATTATAAAGTATTACTGAATTTTTCCGACCACTGTGTATGTCATCAAATAATTTCAGAATGTTTAGAGGGGATTAAGTATACCCTCTTGAAACATATAAAAATGTAGGAAAAAGACTTTTACAATAAGTTCGACATCATCCTATCTGACACTCAAGTTGGAAATACTTATGAAATAACATTTCAAATTGGTATTTTTGTAATTGTAGATGTTTGCCGGTTTTGAGCAAAAAAAATCACTTATTTCAAGGTCACATACTAGTTTAATAGTGCGATTTTCTCATAAAACTTAGGGCTTTAAACTTACAGGTTAAGTAGTGTTTGAACGTTTGTAGATATAAAGATTGGATTAGTTTACTGATAATAAAAAGTTGTGGAGGAGAAGATGTTTTTAGCTATTTTAAATAATTTGTACAACAGTATAGCAGATATATATATATATATATATATATATGCAATGGTTAACGAGAACTGTTATAACGCCGTAACCAAGGATTTGTGGCCTCCTAACTCTCCCGACCTTAATCCTTTGACTATTTTGTCTGGGGCTATGTTGAGAGAAACACCAACAGACATACCCATAGCAACAAGGCCAGCCTGATGGACTCCATCAAGGAGATATTCGTCAACATGGACAAGGAGATGGTAGAAGAGCCTGTGACCGGTTCAGAGGCCGCATCGAGGCCGTTATTGATGCCAACAGTGATTGTATCGAATGAATGGCTACTCTATACCTATATGTTCGTCACAGTTTTGATTTTCTATAAAAAATAGTTAAAATTGTATATTTTGTGTTTTTTGTAGAAAAAGTTTGGCGACTATTGTTTGCCTGCACCCTATATATATATATATATATATATATTATATTTATATATATATATACCTGGTAAAGCAGGTGTAGTCCCAGCTAAAGCAACGATGAACAATTGTTCTGGGCCCCGTCCATCCAAGAACCCTGTGGCTCATTATATCATATCACTACTTAAGTATACGTTTGCATTAAGAAGACCCTGTAGTAGTTCTTTGACCAGGATCTCAAATTTCCTTGGACTGCCCAATCGTATTTAAATATATTTTATGCATGAATTGATATGAAATAAAACTTAGGACAATCATGCTTAGTTGGAAATCACTATTTGGTAGACGTCAATGGTTGCAATGATGAAAATAGTTAAATGTTAAAAGCGTCCGTATTTGAATACCAATCATTCTATATCCTTTTTGTATGCATTCATAAATACGACCACGCTGAGAAAGTATATATGCAATGAATGTTTCACTGTTTTCAACAGTTAATGAGGTAAAATAATATTCTTCGGTCAGAAGCTCATAAAAAACACAATGACTATTTACGACAACAGACTTTACATTCACGAAGAAATTCACTTGATGACTCTGTCAGTCAGCACATATTTCATTTTTTTTCTTCATACGTGTCTTCAACTTACACGTAGTTCAGTGTAAACAAGTATCTAAATGACGACAAAGAATGCAAAAAAAAGACAAACATCTCGGATTTCCTTATGTGTGTGTTATTGGTCATTGTTCTGCGTGACAGAATACATTATTTCTATTATTATTATCTTTCTTGCAGAGGACTTGGATTAATGATCTCTAATGACTCCGGGGTTTTCTGTGGAAAATGATCAAGAGAGGGGGGAGGACGCTATGAGCTTAGAGAAGGGGCGTTCTGATTCCCGCCCCTTTTTGGTTGTTGGAGACAGAGCCATCTGTGGTCCTCAGTAAGATCAGGAGGGTGATGATTATATTTGATGAATATTAAGACTCAACCCCCTGGACAAATACGACAAACAATATAATAACGTCTTCGAAGAAGTGCAATAATTTTGACATTAGGAGAGAGGGAGAACAACATATGGGGCTTCTTCGTTCTGTGCTCCTCAAATTAGATTTATACTCGCTCTTGATTCCTTTTGTCTCCTCATTCTTCTCATTAAGTTTGTTGCTCTGTTTATTGTTATTTTGTGTATTTATGAGGGAGGGTGAGCGCCATTTTGTTCAAAATAAAAGCCAAGTGTTTTCCTCCTCAAAGACCCCCTGCATCTAATGCTATTTACACACTTACTCACTCCCTATGTATGTACTAAGAAGTTGAGAAGCTACAGGATTAATGATGCTTTCTCGGTGGAATGAGTTAATGGCCCTTCTTAGTCTAAGATGACACGTCATTAACCTTGTTACCTGCTGTAATTATGGTTTTGAATGCTCAAGGAAGAGGGAGACACGTGTAAACACGTGTTAAAATTATAAGAAAATAATTAAAATAGCCTTACATTGATTTTGTATCAGGATACTTAATTGCTTGTTTTGAAAAAGTACTCAAATATTATTCTAAAAATTAAAGAAAATTATTCTACATATATTGACATTACTTTACGTGAATATAAGTTGTAAATCAAACCTTTTTTCATTGCGTATCAAATATATTTTCTTAAAATAGAGAACTTCCTTTAAAGAATATTTTCATATTGTTTTTAACCTTACCTAAAATAAAGTATTCAAAGATGTTCAAGCCTTGATTTTTCAAGTAAGCCTAGACGAAATTGGAAGACCTGGCATTTTGATATTTATCAAATAGTATATTATCAAGCCTTATATATCCATTTATTGGCAATATACAAAATTATTGAACGTTATTATTATAATAAATAAATATCATTATTAACACTATTTTGATGAGATTATATTTACCATATATTATTAACACCCTTTTTATTTCGATGATATAGATCTTCGATGTTTGCATAGTAATATAAAGTTTTTAGGATACAATAAATAGCATTCCACTTCAACAGAGGCATTTCAACCAATATGCATCCTTAAAAAAGTTTTTCTAAACAACTTTAAAATTTTTTTTTTTAGTTAAAGTAATCCATTATATAAAAGGAACAATTTGATTTTCCATTCAGTGTTATATGGTGTATTCTGACGTCACTTACGGCAATACCTTATAGAATAGTTAGGAATATCCTGGCCTAATGTGTCCGTATAATTGTCGAAGAAAGAGCATTTTTCTTCCGCAGTGATGCAAGAGAATCATCAAAACACACTTACTTTTAGAATGGTTTCAATGGCTTTAGAAAATGGTCATTTTAAATCAATTTAACCAGAATATAAATTTCAATTTAATAACAAAAAAAATGTTTATTCTTAAATAGGCCATCATCATACACATATAAATTTTAATACAACAAAAATACTACTTTACAATTATACATTTAATTATATTTCACCTCTCGCATAATTTTATAAGAATTGTCGATAGTATTTAAAAAATAGTCTCTTTTTAGATTATATGTAATGTATGCAACTTATTTATGCTGAAGTATATCTTAATATAAATAGTGCCTTACACTGTATATATAAAAATTATATTATAGCTAGCAGCACATTGTCAACACACATAAAACTCAATACACCTTATGGCATCTTCAATTTTGATCATTTTCAGTACATTTATTAGACACTAAAAGGTTAATTCTCCTTCAAATTTTCGGATAGCTGAGATTCACAGGGGATATTTTGGGACGCTATAAGTTTTGGAAAACGCTGAAGTCACGTGCTTATCTTATACTCTAAAAGATGGTATCACTTAGCATTTTTTTTTCGCTTAAGACTTTTATTTATCATCATGAACAAACACAGTGTAGATAAAATACACATAAGCCTTTACGATAATAAATAAAAACATATAACTAGGCAGTTGCGTAAAAACAATATATAGATATGAACATTATAGTTCAATTATTGCCTAGAAATAAAATAATCGTTGTTTGTGTTTATCAAAATTCGGAGAAACCCACACAGTTTTTGTTTGATTATAAGTGTTATACAATCAAACAAAATATATAATTTTAACACAGCTTTTATCTAAGTAGAAGCATTATGAAACAAAATATAAAATTCCAATATTTCTTTCTGCTGCGGCGAGGTACGCCGCTTTGGACCTCAAAATTCTTCCGTCTTTGGTGATTCGTGGACACTAGCCGCCGATGAAATCCGATACTTCCCTTCCGGTCCCTGTTTTATAATGATGCAATAAAGAAACTTTTAAAGAAATTTAGAAACTACAAATAGACATTTATAATCTTACGTGTTTTTCGTTTATTTTTGTCATTTCGGTTTATATGCTTTTTAATTGATAACTATTTCTAAGATGTTCAGCTAGGATGCTAAAATTTAAACTATAATGTTAATAATGTATTTGTATAATTAGCATCTTATATATACCTTATACTTTTGTTACTGTATATATTCCATAAACTATGAAATATATATATATATAATATTAAGACTTCTGCGTGTTCTTCAAAATGGTGCCGGCCTCAATTTAAAGGAGCTACCTTATAAGATTTAATAAGTGTATCAAAAACTATCGTAAGGTGCAACCTGTTAACATGGAAGCTTTCATCTTATTAAGACTCTTTATGAATTAGATTTTAAAAAAAGAATATCAACCAATGATGCAGAAAATAATGAGTTAAAAAAAATACATTCTAAATGAATTCACGCATTGTTTATTTATTTGTATATCGTATTAAGCAAAGTAAGGAGTTGAAGGGGGGGGAAGGGTAGGAACTCCCCTTTTGACTAAAATGCTCCCATTTTTACTCCACACCCCTTTCATAAAATAATAATTATCATCATCCTGCTTCACTCGTTTATTTTTCATAAATGAATCCGGAGATCAAAATTATATTTTTATTATTATTCTTGTCTTCTTATTATTCCTTTCTATTTTATAACAAATCAAAGAAGGATGTTTGAATAATGTACGTATAGAAATGTATGTACAGAGGGGAGACATTCAAGACGATTATAAGAGCATAATAATAACAAGTATGAATTCTTAGCTAATAAGATCAAGGAGAGAGAGAGAGAGAGGGAAAGAGAGAAAACAAAATGAGTCATCTTAGTATCACTTTCTTTTTCGCATATAATATATTTTGTATATCATTGTGGCATCACAGTCTAAAAACTAGAGGCATATATACACTCAGAGAGTGCAAACCTCCGCCGTCACGGGGTCCTTATGAGCCTTCCGAGGCGGATTTTTCACGACTGGGGGGCGGGGGAGGGAGGGTTCCCTCGACGGAAATTCCAAGAGGAAGACGCTCGCGGCACCCGATTTTACAGCACAGCGACATCTATTGGCAGAGTAGGCTAACTTGAAATATTTATTAGTATTTAGCTCGTTTTGCATCTTAATTCTGCACTCAGAGATGCCAAAATTTAATCACTTGTTATTTTTGACATTTCCAACAACTCCACCAAGTTTCATCCGAATCCGTTCCGTATTTTGAGTTATCCTGCTGCCAAACAAACAACAAAACAAAACGCCAGTGAAAACAATACCTCCTTCGGCGGAGGTAATAAGAAAGTTATATGTCTAATCATAGACAAAATAATTGGCAAAAATGTTACGGGACATTGAAAGCTTATTTATAAGCTACTTTTTCTAAAGTTGTATCTTGTTAGCTTTGAAGCACCACTGGCATACACAAATAATAAAGGTGCGTGCAATCGAGTATATTTGCCATGAGGCACATTAGTTACCTTTACAACTAGTCTAAAATAAATAAATACAGTAAAAATAGTGAAACAAACCAATAAAATAAAATGCCAATGCAGCATGGATTATGAGGGGGACGCTAAGTCCAATGCTGCCGTCCTGGCAACGTGAAGGGTCCTGGCCGACCTCAATGCCTTAAACATGTTCCACACCAATATTGCGTGGCATGCAAAGGTAGCACTGGTGTTGACCATATGCCTAAGTAAAAGCTGGATAGACTTAATAAAAGGATATTTTTGAGTGTCCGGCTCGGCCTGGTGTCTAAAAATCACCTCTTTAAATATTTTATTTCAAAAATTATTTTCTAAAAATACGTCGTCACTTTTTTCGAGCATTTTTTTAGGAAATTATTTCTAAAAAAATGTCGTCACTTGAGAATGACGAGGAACGAAAATATATTAAAGACCCGGCCCGGCTTGAAATATTTAAGTCCCGGACCGGCCTGGTCCCAGCGAAAAAAAGTGTCCCGGTCGTTTCCGGATATATATATATATATATATATACATATATATATATATATATATATATACATAACAACAGACATTATTACTTATATCATTGGTGAGACCTTTTTTAAAAAAATTGTCCGCAGTTACTTCGCAATCAGAGCATTTTTATACAAGGGTATAAAACCCCTGCTTTGACATCTCGAAAAGCTCAACGCTTTTATTTGACACTCGTCTCTCTTTTGAAGACCATACATATATACATGTTTGTCTTGGCTGACGAAACACATAAATTATTTATGTATCCATCCTGCGCGTGACTGTATATTCAAGAATATACACATCTTTCTTTGAAGAGTACTCCTCTTTTTATATCCTTAGACACGACGACTCTCTGAAAGGTAGCCCTATTAAAGAAGTTGTTAAAAGCCCGCTTAGCCACTCACTCTTTCTGAGTCCAAATGACCCATAAAGCAGCTTCCCTCCATGATTTATTCAAAAGGGGAAGAAGGTTTTGTTTATTTCTTTTTTTATTGATCCATAATATCTGGAGTTGAGAATGGTTTTGTGTTGGTATGGAGGGAGAAAGAAAAATAAGATATGAATGCAAATTGAGGATGTCATTAAAATTGCAAGATTCATCCTAGAATTTATTTGTCTCTTAAGGATGTGGGGGGATATTGAGGAGACTTTTTATGTGCATATACTGGATTTAGATTCAGTGAATTCCTCTAATTGCCTATTAGGTAGGTTTAAATGTGAATAAAAAATAAACAAAGCTGTGGTTTATATGAGTTTTATATACGAATATAAAACAATTGGGTTATAATGGATTTTTTATTCACAGTTCAGATAATATGCATAGATAAAATATAAATAAAAATGTATTTAAAAATCTATAATAATGCATAGTAAGAACTATATAAAAAAGCATTTTAACTTAAAATTTTAACTTCGATGCCGAACAAACATTCACATATAAAAGTAAAAAACAGTTTAAGGCGTTTCTATAAATATTTTATAAGTCGTCTGTAGATTAATAATGGGATCTGCTGTCACTCCTTGGCTTCTAATAATATGCAAAATATTGAAAAGTCATATGGGAGAAGAAATGTATTTAGAGATTTAAAAAACTGTTTATTTATATTATACAAGATAGCAATTTAAAAATTCTTTGTTTTATTTAGGATGTTATACAAAGTCAATGATATGTTTCCAATGTTAAGTTATGTATTCAATCATTTTCTTATATACACAAAAAATTAACAAAATACAATTCATTCAAGTGACAAAGCATAACTAAGTAGTCGCTACTTAGAGTAAGCCGAAGGACTCATATGTTCTTGGTGTATGATCTCCCGTCGGATTTATCACATCGACATACTAAAAAAACCTCTTACAGTCGGCCCTCGCTACTTCGCCCCTCGACATCTCGCAGTTCTTTTACTACGCGACGACGGCTTGGCTCCCGTTTTTCACGGCAAAACGTCCCCATATGAACTCAATGGCAGAATTTTCAAATATATATATCAACATCGCGACCCTCATATATATCGCGGTGGTCGTGTAGTGGATCGGGCCGTCGCGACTTTGCGAGGGACGACTGTATTGTGTTCGACTAATGTGAAATCGAAAACTTCTTATCCTATTCTGATTGTTATAAGGGTTGTAAATGCTTCATATAGGCAAGAAAGGTAAAAACCTTTTTATTGAATATTTTAAAATATTGGTTAATATATTGTGACATAATGTTTTGTCACATAAAAAACGGTCATTTTTAATGTAGTCTTAACAGTAAATTAGAAAGAAAAACACATTTTTGGGGAGAAATATTATTCTACCAAAAATTAAAGGGAGTGAAAGAGCTCAGTGCGTTAAGGCGTGTTCAACTCTCAATATTGAGGGCGCAGGTTCGAACCTCAAGCGGGAAAGGCCAATTTTTTGTTAACCTCTTTGATAAGATGCTGGACTCGATAGACTAATTTACACTCTACAATGCTTATTTATATCCAATCGGATGCAATTCTTTCGAATCAAATAAGCAAAAAAAAATGGACAACTTTAATCTAAAGAAGAAAAAAAATATTTTTTTAAATATTGTCTGTGAGTAGAGCAGGAATTACACGCTATAATGCTTATGTACATCAAATCGGATGCAATTATATCGAATCAAATAAGCAAAAAATGAACAACTCTAATCTAAAGAAGAAAAAAAGAGATTTTTAAAATATTGTGTGTGAGTAGAGTAAGAATCAAATTGCTATTTATAATCATGCTTATGGAATTAAAAAGTAATAACTATACACTAGAACGAGTCTATTTATTAAACCATTACTTCAGCATTTCTTAATATAGGATGAAATCCATTAAATACATATATATAAAATATCTTCAGTTTCTGTGAAAGTTAAAATAAATTATCTTCAATAAGTAATATTAGTAGAATACATTATTTATAAGCATGAAACCAGCGCGTGGACAACTTAGATTTCCGGGAAGAGAATGATAATGCATGTTTAAGGAAGCCACGCGAGACGCCGCCAGTATGATGAACTTTGACATTTTAAAAGTAATCTAATTGAGAACCATCGTCAGTAGCTTATAATTAAATGAACTGAGTAATACCTCAGACATAGTATATAATAAATAACATCTATATTTCCATTCCTGGAAGTCTACGTAATCAACTGCTCCTTTTAAACAACACAAAATAAGGAGTAACTAGAATAATTAAAACTTAATTAAAAGAAAAAAACCTATTGTCTCCATAACCATTTTTTTCTTCCTTTGCAAAGGAACAGTGAGCCTCTCCCCCTAATCTATGAAAATTATGATGTTTTTAAAAAGCCAGCCCTTCTGAGTAAAGGAATAACAATAAATAATGAAAAATACATTGGGGAATTAAATAAAATAAATGTCAGGACTTTCGCAGAAGAAACAAAACTTTTTAGAAGGATTTTTTACGGCAACTAATTATAATTCAGTGTCGTTTCATGTACTTTTTATATATATTATTATATTTTTATAAAAAATAGTTGACGTGGCGTTGAAGTTTATGGTTACGACCTTCGAGATGGAGTTCTTTCTTAATTTTCTTCCTTTAATTAAGAAAAAAGGGGGCTTTGTCATCTAATTTTGTGGAATATCCATGATTTTTTGTGGCGAAAAATATGTGTTCATTAAGATTCATCTAGCAGAAAATACTTTTTATATCCTAGTTTTCATATCTGAATAATTATATGGAAAGCCTCTATTACTATCCACTTCGATGAGGGGAAAGAAAATTGTATATTATTCGCTGCTTCAGCTAAGAGTATATGGATATTACTCTTCAAAGTTTGAGTAATAGTCAGAAGATTCTAGAGAAAATTTAATATCTTACTTTTGACTGTCACATACTTGCAGAAAAAAATGGAATGCTTTTATTAATGGCTTGGTGGTTTGACGATAAAAATTATATGATTGACGCTAGCTTCTGAGCTACTAAAAGTATGTGATAAAATTATTTGAATTAATATATATATATCAAATTTATGGAAAACCAAAGTGAACTAGAATAAGTAAATAAAATAGTAGCCCATTGTTATTTTCATGATTTAATAAATAAAAATGACCCGAACGCCTTGTAAGCTTTGTTACCGCTCGCCTTGCTTTCAGAAGGGTGTGATTGTCTGCTTCAGCTTCGCAAATGAACTCCATGTTCTCCCCTTCAACAGTGCAGCAAGAACTAGATGTACTAAGAGTGCACATCCAACCTCTTGTCCTGGAGTCCATAGACATCGCTAAGAGGGGAATTGGGAAGGCTGGCCGCCTTCCAAGCAGCCATTCCTGACGGCCGCACAACGATCTCGTTTTTGTTGGAATATACGTTCTAGCGAGGAGTCAGCCATCCTCATTCTTCCAGATGCCTAGGAGGGCATGAACGTTAAAAAAACTTGTGCTTCATCTTCACAGGTCGAGTTACCCAAGAACAATGCTGGACCTTGCCAATAACCATAGGCGTAGGAGACAGGGGGGCAAGGGGGCAACTGCCCCCCCCCAAAAAAAAAATTCGGGTGAGTTCTCACATTCGGGCAAATTGGTTGGGGTATTCGGGCATTTAAATTTAAGAAATAATTATGAAATTATGAAAGCAACCGGATTTTGAATTATAACCAGATAAATATTTAATAAATGGTATGTTATTACTATAAAGAAATATTAATCTACATAGCTTTCTCATTCGATTATTTTTTCACGATTTAATAGTTCTTTTAAAATTCGGGCAAATTGAATGCTGCCCCCAAACCAAACATCTCCCCTACGCTTATGCCAATAACAATAGCTTCGGCGGCATAAAAGCATATCACTTTATATTACATATACACTTTCAAGTTTTCTAAACGCATTTGTAATGAATTGAGTAGCAAGTATTTTCTTAAGAACACAAAAGGTAATTGAAGGAAAACATAGGACCATCCATTTATAAATTGATTTTGAAATATGAAAATGGTAATTATTTCATTAAAGAAAATATAAATATCCGGAATTATAAATTTAACACAAATCATGAAATGAAGTTAAAAAATTAAATTTTCCTTAAAATTAGTATTAAAAGTTTTTAACATGAAAAACTAATGGTCAAAAATAATAGGTGCATATGTCTAAAAAAACATTCAGTGTTCTTGTTATTAAAACTTTTTATTTATTATTGTTTGTTCATATATTATCTCAGAACTGTATAAATAAATTAATTTTCCATAATTTAACATGCAAAGATTTTTATAACTTTTATTTTTCTCCCCACTTCCTTTAATATTTGCAGAGGGTGTTTTTATGACTGTCGGATAAAGATCTTTGACAAGTTAATTAATTAATCATAGCTTAGGTTCATGACTCAGTCTCCCCCCCCCCTCTCCATTAAGCTCTTAATTGCTTTTAAGTACATTTTTTCGTCTTTTTCTCTGGTAGACATTTATTTGTTTGTAAACGTGCAGCTATCTACAACATAAATCAAAAACAATGTTTGTTTTGTCTCCCTGCCTTTGAATCGTCATAAATCCATGATTTTTTCTCTCTGTCCCTTCCGTAATTATGTTCATAAAAACTTTTATATTGCATTATGTCATATGTTGGGAATTTTAATGCTTATTAGAAGTTGGTTTAAGTACTTTTATATGCTTTCATTATAAGGAGTAAAAAAAAAAATATTAAAAACATAATATGTTTTATGATAACAAATATTAAATAATATTATGTATTTTTGAAACTTGTTGCAAGAATGTATTATGACTGAGGCTAAAGAAAGAGATGCTCAATACCCTTATTGAATAACCTCCAAAAACATAGATTAATAAAGAAAAGTTGGATCAGACACCATGACGACCGATATAGAAAAAAATATGATCCCAGTAACTAATAATTCTGTCAACTACAGAAACAATTTTAAAAAATGTACTTAAAATAAAACATTTATTTTCATTATTTAAAAGAATAACTATAAATACTTTCATTTTAAATTTTCGTTTGTTATGACAAAAAGTCCCCATTTAATTATACAAATATCCCGCCTTTCAACCCCTTAAGTGATTAAATACTTAAGTAATCTTGTTTTACTTTCCATTCATAGGTCCTCTAAGCTATTTTAAAAGGGAAGGAAGCCATCATGGAACTAAAAAGCCTTTCTTTTCTTTACAAACTTAGGTAGAAAGTTATCCTCTCAGACGACGAGGATTAAATTTCATGAGCCCCCCCCCCCTCAAGATTTCCCTGAAGAAAAGGAATCTGACAAGAGTGACATGCGCCTTACATCTCTCTTAGTTGTTGCCATCATGCCATATGCCATAGTTATACATAACATATATACATATAAATGTAAGAATTTACCTCTGATTAATCAATAAATATGTATTATGGAAATCCGGGAAAAAGAAGACGATCCATTTAATTGACGTTATATCAGTGATGATGATTTGGTTCTCTTTGTATTATTGTTATAGCCTCCTCCTACTCACGATTGCAACCGCCCAGATCATTACTCCTATTATTATCGCCATCTGTTCTATTTCTGTCACACAAAATATAGTAGGAGAAATGTAACCACCCTTACGAGTAGGGAAACCTTCTATACTCTTGTGGTTAAAGAAGAGAGGAACAAGAAAAATAAGACAAATCCCCCCCTCACACCTGTTAAAAAGGGCACCACTTCAATATGACAATAGGTCCTTTAAAGAAAGAAATCCCACTTTAAAATGCATACTTTTTCTTGTCAAAAAAGAGCGCCAATGGGCATTCATGTCACCATGTTAAAACCTTGTGGAATGCTTTGGGGAGGATAACCTTTTACATACAGAGCTGCCTTCAGATTGCTTGTCTCATATATAAGTTAGGAATTGCATATTTTACACCATAAAATTGCATAAGAGTTGCATTAATGTATTAAGATTTTTAAAGTGTAAAATTTTCATGAATAAAGAGGCTTTATTTAAATTTAGGAATGTAATGACAGTAAATCTGGGAGTTTTAATGGGTCACCATTGATCACATCATCCCCTAAGGGTTATTCAGCAACCTAAAATATGTGTTAAGGCGTATTCAACTCTCTATGTTGGGGTGCAGGTTCGAATCCCGAGAGGGGATGGTCATTTTTGGTCTACCTCATCGATAAGATCCTAGGTTCGTTGGAGTATTTATAATGCTATAATGCTTTATTATATCCTGTCGGATGCAATTTTATCGAGCCAAGTAGGCAAAAAAAAATATCAGATAGCTGGGACACACAGAGGTTATTTTTGACGCACTTAGAGTGAGAGAAAATGATAAAAACCCCATAGCTCTGGATCAAATAGGATTTTGAATTGGATGAAAAAAGTTTCCACACACATAATATAGATGCTTCTCATCAAAATTAACACATATTGTAATAACTGAAGAGTTTATTGAATTGTTTAAAGTATTCGGTTAAACTTTTTTTTGCTCATTTTCATATGTAAATTGGATGTTTATGAATTTTATATTTTTAAGTGAAATAGGTGTTTTCATGAAATATTATAATAGTTGTAGACAATATAATTATTCAATAACTTAACTAATTAAAAAACATACCATCATCTGAAAGTTTGTGAATACATCAGTCAAATGTTTGATTTTCTTGAAAAGTTGATCCATGTTTAATATTGTGGCGCTGAGGTTTTTATGTTGAATATCAATTTAATGCCAATAATGCATTTTTTAAAACACGGATTTTCTTCTTCACACTTCTAAAATGCATAATATGCACTAAAATTGAGGTAAGAACTTAAAATAGATACCAATAAAATTTAAGCTAAAGATTTGACACAGTTTTTCGATACACATTATTTATACATTGATTGGTTTAAATATGTTTTGAAGCTGTCAGTTCGTTTCATTATTTTTCATCAATAAAATGCACTTAAATAACATGCATAATATCCAGAAAAAGCTTCAGATATCAAACAATAAAGCTGACCAATATTTATCAAATCCTTAAAGTGAAAGTTCACTTTCAATATAAAAATTAGGAATTTGTTAAAATGTCCCACCTTTTCAGGTTGTTTAAGGAAAAATACAATTATAAAAACGAAATCAACAACTGTTGCTTCGCTATAAACACTTGTTTGTGTTTAATACACTCTTTCAAGTATGGCAAAGTCTGCATTTTATGCAAACACACTGTGCAAAATATATACAATATACATATATATCCCAGTAGTTAGTGCCATATAAAGGAATCACTTACAAATGAATGATTTTTAAGAGCTTCTCTTATATTTAGACGCCGAGGAGTCTCCTTTATATCCCATCACAAAGGGCATAAAATATATATATTTATATATACTTTTTTCATACAAATGTCCCAACACTTCATACAAATTGTACGCCCAAAAGGACTTCTCTTGACATATGCAGAAAAAGTCCTTCTTTTGTGTTTTCATGATTTATGAGGGTTTTATTACGTCAGAGGGATAAGTGGACTTTTATTGTTTCTTGTTTTTATAACTGTTGGAACACCTTGAATAGAGGATGATGATCTCCCGATTATCTTACAATTGTAATGCTGAAAAGTACCATTTCAGGTCATCAATTGTTAGATAAATTAGTAGTGTTTAGTTCTTGTGATTCCTTTGGATATAATAATAGTGTTTATGTAGTATCGTTTTTGTTTTGGAAAATATAATGTATAGTTTAGGGGATCAACTCTACTTCCTAAAAAGTATCTTTCTTCTTTTACTTCAATACGCTTCACGAGGAGCTACTTCCATAGAAATATAAATACATAGAGAGCTTATTGGATTCTTCAGAGAAATACGTCATTGTGTCCCGAATACAGCTGAACGATGTTTCTCTTCTATTGGAGGATGGATTCTTCAGAGAAATACGTCATTGTGTCCTGAATACAGCGGAACGATGTTCCTCTGCTAGTTGGAGGGAATAAGCTCTCTATATCTTTATCTCTATGGCTACTTCATCCGAGCTTTATAATCATTATGAATATCCTGTAATACATTTCAAGAATACTTTCTTGCAGCTATGAATACTTGTTTTATATCAAGCCAAGTCTTCGTTCCTCCTCCATTCGCTATAATAGTTTAATCATTATAACTATATGCAAAATTATGGCTTCAAATAATTAAAGTCTTCTAATACTAGGTTTTCACATTCTTAAGAAACAATTAACCGTGTGCATTTATGTTTATTAGTATATATTTAACTTTGTTTCTTAAGTTTGATTTGTATCATACATTGTATAAAATCATGAATATTCACTGCACTTTTATAAAAACAATATGTATATAGATAAAACCGAATTAGGTTTGAGAGTATTAAATAATAAACATTATTAGTTCAACCATGACTTTTAAATTGTATTGCTTAATGAAAAGGCTTCAAATTACCAAATTACAAATTAAGGGAGTGCAAAAGCTTAGTTAAAATAGTATCCTAGGTTCGATGAAATCATTCCACCGCTAAGATATTCATTCATAACCCTACGAAAGCTGCAATTCCATTGAATCAAATAGGCAAAAAGCATAGTATCATTGTTTGCGTACCATTTAAAGTAAAGCTTTCTAGGGCTGGTTTGGGCTCAAAATTAACATAAATCTTTTACAACATTTATAAAGTACTCTCTGCATATGTACTTCTATCCATTTTGGATTTTTTAAAACTTTTTATGAAATATATTTGCTTTGTTTTTAGATTATTACTTTTATTACTGAAACTATATTGAATATTCATCCTTTCTTTTATTACTTCATAGATAATAAATACATATAAAAAGATTATACATATTTATTATCCGTCAGCCTGGACTGGATCAATCTTGTTGATGCGTATAATTAAAGTCCATTGAGCTGGATGTACGTAACCTTTTACGTACGAGATATGTTGTTCACCTGTCCCCCATACACACACACACTGACCATCAACAAATAACCATCAGAGGAGCAACAAACAGGGGAACCACAGAAGGGATCCCTCTTAGCAGTATCTAATACATCCCTTAATTAAATGACCATATGTCTTTTCAAAGTTTTCTGATGAGTAATCATAAGTGATTGTGCGCCTCACGTGCTCCAAAAGGATATTGAATAAACACACAGAGTCTTTAAGATGACTAGAGGAATCAAACAACTTCACCTGAGGGCTTCTCTTAATGGCGATACGCTATAATTAACATCCATGAAAGGTCTTCTTAGAGAAAGGGTCATTAAATGAGGAATAAGGAGAGGGGGCTGATGGGCATCGTAAAAGAGGGGGTCAGTTGCAGATGTTTTGATTTTTATGGGGCTTTATGCTAATGACTCTCCTGAAAAGGAGAGAGAGAGAGAGCAATAATAAAAGGAACAAATGACCTTCTCCGATGAATGACGTCAGGGGGGGGGGGGGAAGTCAATAACAAAATGGAGGAAAAAAAATATACATAGTATAAATACTTATAATTAGTGTAGAGTCCCTTGGATTGATAAGACTCCATTCAATTAGACGTGATCCGTCATCATTTCCTCATGCTAAAATCCAATTGTCTCTAATTAGATAACGAGGTGTAAGTGGATGTTGATGAATGGCGGATGCGTTTAGGGGACTCGTATGCTAGGAGGATACTCACACGAATCCTGGAGACCACTAATTGTTTGTCTCCTTAGAACTGTATAGATTAGGTTTATTATCTATTTTAAAAAGTAGGGAAAGACATTTGATTTTAAATGAAGCTATAAACATGAGTCGATTTGTGATTAATTTGAGACATTTTATTAATATCAATGTTAATTAATGAATAAATTAATCTTTACAATTTTTATTAGTAAAATACAAGGCTTGAAGTAGATTGCAGGTTTTATGTACATACAAAATTAAACGAGATATTAAAGCTTTGAAATAGTCATGTTTATGAAAAATACCCCCAAAAATGACTATTTCAAAAAAAAAATTAATCGTTCATTTTTGTACGTATATATAAAACAAAAACTAATTCGGAATTCTTGAAAGCAAAGCTTCATTTTGCATCAAATTATTTTAAAATGGCATTGATATTGAGGGCATGAAAGACAATCAAATGGTAGAAAAATATATATATAAGTTTATTACATAACTTTTGTGCCCGTTGAGGAAACACTTAGCGTTCTACGATTTCGTTAAAAGTTTCACAAGATAATATTTCTGAACTAAGGTAAAATCCTAAGGGGAGCAAGTTTCTTAAAACCGAAAAACGTGAAATATGAATCACCTATATATATATATATATATAGTTTTCATAAATATTTAATATGAATCACTATAAATATATATATTATATAAGTTTTTCATAAATATTTAAAAAACAGTAACAATAAATACCAAAATTATTCTTTGAAAATTTAGTTTCACTTATAATAAAAGCAATAAAACAGAATATAATAAATAAAGTACAATAGATAATATAAATTTCTAGGAAAAATCGCTTTCAAAGAAGAAGTTAATTATAATCTTATTCATATAATTTTTAAACTTTTTGTTAACTTTTATTTAGGATTCATGTGGATAAGTATAGAATATATTCATGAGAGACATCTGTGATATACATAAGCACTATATCATCATACGAAGAACAACCAAACTAGGCTCTTATTTTATCGCCTATTTGATTGGATTAAGTTGCATCATACATTGATATGATAGTAATAAGCATTATAACATTTTATTTTCGTCAATTAAACATTATAGGACACTCTTTAAATGAACTTGATCAAAATTAACCTTTCCCTATCGGGAGGAGCGGAACCTCTCTATTAAGAGCCAAGCACGCTTCCACTAACACTTTAAATATGGCTTACACGTACATTCTTGTCCAATTGTTACAAGCAAAAAAAACTTTACTCTTTAAAAAGACTGTAACTCATTAAGGGCTAATGATGATTGCTCCTATTATAGTTTTTAAGCCTTGCTTCTCTCTATATATGTATATATTGACGAAGAAAAATAATAATACATTGACCCCCTAAGCAATCTTAATTAATCAGCGTCATCCTTAAGAAAGAAAAAAAAGAGACAGCAGGTGCATTAGAGGTTCAAAAAGTGACTTATCCGGCTCAAAGGGTCGCGCATCCCTCTTGGAAAGTGTTAATGTTAGTTAGATATGCTCTTCGCTTTATCATACGCATGATCCCCACAGGTGGCCACACTTGTTTAAGTATATATATTTTTTTTATATATACTTTTTTACCCTCCCCTTCATTTTGTTTTTAGGTAACAGAGGCCATAATTTAAGCTAAGGAAGTTGTCATCACATAAGGTACACACTAAAATGTAAAAGAAAAACGTTAAACCTCTCTGAGAAAATATTATCCATTTGCTGTTGTATTAGGGAGGAGATTGGCTTTTTTGTTGTTGTTCCCTTTTTATTTGCTATCTTTTTTTTGTATGTCCATTGATTCCTATCAGAGCCTTATTATAGTCATTAGAAATTGATTTTGAAGGGCTGCTGTCTTTTGACAAAATATAAACAAAATTAATGATCTTTTCTGATCTTTATCGAGTATACATGAGAAGAGGAGAAGAAATGAACGCATGGCTTCTTATTACACGGAGGGTTAACTGCTGTATTCATTTATTGTAATGGACGAAGAGGATTGATAATATAGGTGAAATACTGGAAGTGGAAGAGACGGATTTTATATTTAGGGAACTAATTTTAAGCTACAATGTTTATTAGTGAATTATATTATGTGTAATGTCTCAGAATAAATAAAGCTAAATAAACCTCAATCAAACAGTAATAAGAAAAATAAAATATTTAATAAAGCGGTTATCGATTATATAAAAAAAACACATCAATGAGAACTCTTCGTAATCCCAATTGCTATGGGTTTTCATTCGTTTGAATTAACATTTTTTAATACTACTTTTTATATAAAGATTTAACACTAGGTTCTTAAACAGACTTTCAGTGACCAATTACGTCATAATTATGTAAATGACGTCATATTTTTATCAGAACAAAGGGTTTTGAATGATAGAGTGAATATATGTTTATTTAGGCGTTTCTCTCTGTACGCATACATATTGACGAGTGTGAGAAATCCAGCAATCATGGAGTAATCTAATAATTCATGATAATATTACGTAAAAGGCTTGTTGTACACATGGAGTATATAAAATAATTTCTAGTGTGTGTGTGTATGATTAAAGGAGAATATGTATAAGACACATGCAATAGCAATAGTGAAGGCTAAGGTCATAAAACCAAATGACCCTACTGAAAGGTGTTATTATCGTCCAACCCGAGGGGGAGTGACTGTCATTCTATGGTTTTCATTGACCGCTACGGCTCTTCTAACACATTATTTGTTGTTCTGTGGCATTTTTGTTGCCTTTATAGCTTAAATGTAGATTGTATACAAAAAGCGGCCTGTTTAGGTAGGGGAGAGGGAATCAATACTAGAGTGTCATATTTTTTTTGTTTTTAGCTTTATTCTGGATATGGTTCAGAGGGAATGTCAGAGTTTTAGCAAAGAATCATTAAATTTTTGTATCTTTGACTATATAACTAATAATTAACGATGTCCAGTAATTTCATCGCGCGTAAATTCGTCGTGGACCTTTTAAAGTATTTTTTGTCGTGAGTATTTACCTCACTTGCTCTTTTATAGACAGTCAATTTTCTCGTTCTTCTTTTTCTTGTGGGTATTTTTGTCGCGAAACTTATTGTAGTACAATATTTTCCTCCTTCGTTTTTTTCTTGTGGGTATTTTTGTCACGAAGCTTTTTTGTTGTCAAGCATTTTCCGCGCCATTTAGTAGTGTACTTTGTGAACCAAATCATGCGGACTCTGTCATTACAGTAAACCATAGTTATCATCAATACAAATATAACAGGCTCCTATGATTATTATATCAGTGCGAATCTCTTTGATTTATTATTATTTACTTATTTAATTTCTCAACGAATGCCAAAGTAATATAATATATAAATAGATTTGAAATCTAAAATTACTTCTTTGAGAGAAGAACAAAACTAAAAATATCATAAACAGACAATCCTAAAGTTAGCTAAAATGAACAAATAGCTAATATATTGTAAGCAAATTAATCCATCATTAAAACTACAGATATACATCACAGTAGGAATGAGAAAATAACACAATCATTTGATATGTTTTACAATTTTGTTAACAACTGTCTCTGATCAATTCACGTATTATATATGAGTAAGATGTAGTTGTCCTAAGAAATAACGTGCTAATTAGATGTTCAATGTTATGCCGGTGTAAATATGAGTTAACCTGTTAACCATGTTAACCTGGGCATTGAAAATATAAAATTCGTTTTTCTTAATTGCCGTAAATTACTTAAAAAACACTCTGTATCATATATAAGATCCTCTTTAATTAAATAGTAGTTATATTAGCAAAAGTTTCACTTAATTTTCTATGCACTTTTTCCATATCCCTTCAATGTGAACAATATCTATGTAGACTTTTTTTAAAATGTCATTATATCAGAAGGATATATATCCAATACATATTGTTTATAGATTGTTATTTAACAAACATTTAAGATCAAAAGAGAAAAAAAACGTTCTCCCTATAGGATCCATGAGAAAAAAAACGATGGATGCTCAAAATTAGAGACTTAATAAGTTATTAAAGGTTGAAAACAGGTGCGCGTAAAGATACGTACATACACACATATTCCATGGGAAAAATCCCTTTATCGAAAAAGAACAGATAATGCCTTCTTCCCAAGGGACACTCTCTCTCTCCTTGCATCAGCCTTCCAACTTATTCCCATCATTCTTTATCTGCCCTTAAGGCTACTCTTACCTTACTGGAGAACACACGTTTGCCTTCCTCAAGGGTGGGGTGGGGTGGGGGTGCTTTAATTGAGCTCCTTTACTCAGCCGTCATCAATTGGGGATGCGTTGCTCAATGACATATTGTTATATAACTGGACATTTTACTATCGAGTAGCTTTTTTCTTATTAATAAAAGGTTTCGTGATTCATTTCTTCATTTTAATAGGGTATTTTAAAAAGCAATATATGACAAAAAATGGCTAGATCTTGGCACCGAGTTAGAAGCGACCTCTACTCTTAATGTCGGAGGCGAAGGCTTCGATCTCCAAGAGTGTAATGTCAATTTTGGTCAACATCATTGAAAGACTCATTTTAACGCTGTAATTCTGATTTATATTCGGTTGAATGATTTTTTTTTAAAGTAAATAGTTATAAAAGTAGTCAAACATAAATTAAAACATTATAAATTGTTGTCGTACTGTTTTAATCTTATTTTGAAGAGTGTTCCTATTTTTAAAAGATTTTATATATAAATTTTGGGTCCGATTTTTGTCCTTTTGTTCCTTCCAGTAACTCTTTCATGACTGCAGGGGTGGAAGTTAGTATGGACTAATGAAAGAGTGAGGCTTTATATATATATATATATATATATCAGGGCTGGGATTCGGTAGAAAAATCTACCACCGGTTCGATATTCGGTATATACTTTCTACCGATCGATATCGGTATTCGGTAGATTTTATTATATATCTACAGTATCGATCGATATTCGGTACGGTAGATTAGAAAGAGAGAGAAAATTTATGTATCTGCTTTTACTGTTTCATATGCATTTAATATCGGACAGTTTATAACAAAGGACAATTAAATACATCATATATATATATATATATATATATTGCTTGTTTCATGAAATAGGGAGTTCGATGACGTCACATCACTCTCCATATTTAATTATTAAAAATAGGAGGTCTTTACCAAAAATGAAAACACACAAATGTCCATATATATTCAGGTCTACCATCCCTGTCTTCAGCACTCTATAATCTCTATGATCCATACAAATAGCTCCGTGATCTTACTCGTTATAAGAAGAAAACAAAACAATATGTCCACTGTTTTTCCATCTCACTCTGCTCTCAAGTCTGCTCCCTATGTATTTTGTGTTGATTGACGCTAATTTAAGCTGACGCTTTGTTGTTGCACGTGGTGAGCCTTCCTACTACTTGTCTTTTTCTTCTGCTTCTTCTTCTATGTACTCATCCTACTATAATTATTTAAGTCTATTTTTCAACTCTGAACACAACACACACAAAAAAGTTTTTAAAAATATATATACAATATGACAAACTTGACAGACAATATTGTAACAGAGCAGGAAACCACAATTTCTCATATTTTTCCTTTTTTTGTTATTATTTTTTTTATTTTTTCTTCCTTTTCTTCTCCTAGATATTGTTTTTGAAGGCTTAGGTCATTATTATTATTATTTTAGGTGACTTTGAAACAAGTATTGTTCCTTCGTACGAACGTCATAGAGATAAAAGATGTAGAGAGCTTATTCCCTTCATCTGTATCTGTGTGTCCAATATAAACAAATTTATTTGTACTACGTCATCGTAAGCTGATCATAGAGATATAATCTATCTCTATGATCAGCTTACGATGACGTAGTACATATTACTTTGTTATTTTGAACACATAGAATACAGCTGAACGATGGTTCTCTGCTATTGAAGAGAATCAGCTCTCTATATCTTTATATCTCTATGACGAACGCTCGTGCAAATATTTTTTAAGTACACATTAACTCTAATCCAAATTTTGATACACTCTCAAAAATGTACTCAATAAGCTCCTAGATCCTAACAAGATGTCTAATTTTTATCTTCATAAAGGTGTATGGATGACGAATATTATTTGGATTTATATGTTGAGTGATGTACACTTATATTTTATATAATTTCTTATGGATAAAATACAGTCAACAAACCTTATTATATG
The DNA here is from genome assembly GCA_013387185.1 of Caligus rogercresseyi. Classification (NCBI taxonomy): domain Eukaryota; kingdom Metazoa; phylum Arthropoda; class Copepoda; order Siphonostomatoida; family Caligidae; genus Caligus; species Caligus rogercresseyi. The sequence goes on along the minus strand of CP045897.1, from coordinate 13,371,304 downwards.
CTTTCTCTTAGGTCACAAAACATGTTTATCTTGGGTATTTTCTACCTTCCAATCATTACTAAAGTCTTTGAATTGAAAATTATATTATATAGAATTTTAATTGTTTTGTTAGTATGAATAAGTTCTCCAAAATGTTTGGTTTTAGTTTCAATCATACAAGTTGTCATTATTATGAACCCCGCTCCAAAAAAGTTTTTTGTTAATCCAAATTCTTGTGTTTCCTATTTGTATTTCTGCATACAGTTTATATGTACATGTACTTAATAATACTTAAATAGACAATAAAAGACTTTATTTTAAATTTTAACATATAATAATCATTAACTTTAAGATACAATTATGATGAAACCACTTAAAAGAATAAAACACATTAACCTATCATCAACTTTCTATTTAAAATCCTTCAATTTCCTTAAGAGTCTGAATACTTTTTTATTAAGGGGGCGCGAGGGGAAGTAACAAGCTTCGTTGGACGCCCAACTCCACTTTCCAACAATGATGACAGAAGGGATCTTCAGATCCAAAGCTGCTTATCCGTCCACTGACGCTAGAATGATTGATTTTAACTCCCATGGACTAATAGCAGAGTGAGATGTTCAACCTCTTAGCTAAAAGGGCTCTGGAATGTATAAGCTATAGAGACTCATCTTACTTTATTGTACTTGTACAATACAATTCTCTGTGTATTAAAATGGAAAAAGCATTAGTCGGCCTCAGTTTCGAGCTTAAATTTCTCATTTGTATTTAAAATATGTTATTTGCTTTATAATATATATATATTATATATCCCTTTAAAATAATGGAATATTTATTTTTGGAATGCATATTAAGGTATATTCATTTATGGATGACTATGACGTCACATATGAAGTAGGTTTTAGTGATCGTTTCTCCTCTGAGGCCAATGTTTATACTGAATAAGTCCCAATAATGAATTTAATATTCAACAAAGGTACTGATTGAGTTCAATAACTGTATGACTAGACCTAAAGCGTTAAAGTAAAGTAGCGCATGCATAACATAAAATTATTCCTTTTTTCCCAAAAGGAATTGGCCAACATTTTAGTTCTTCTTTAGTCCGTAAGGGGCGCTTTGATGCTAGAGCTCTTTGAAAATAATAACAAAGTCCTTTTATTATTACTTTAACGCTTTAGTAGTGATTTGATATATTTCAAATCATCAAACTTAATCCCTGTAAACCGGTTTTAAATAGGATTGTGACGAAATTTCATGGACTAGCGATATCTAACGTTAAACGTAAAAATAACCTAAATTTTGGCCAATTTTTTTGTTTACTTTTTCCATGCATGTGCTACTTTACTTTAACGCTTTAACTAGACCTAGATCTATTACCAAATTATTCATCTCTGACAGCACAGCATACATACGTCCGTGTACAGTCAATCCAAATTTTAGATCCCTATCTTACCTTAAAGAAGGACATTTCCCTAAAAATGGAGTTCAGTATCAGTATATATATATATATATATATCAACCATTATATTGACCCAGAGGTTTTCTTTCTGCAAATTCATGCCTCTTCCTTTGAATAAGTTTGCAGATGGAGATTCTCCTGCCCCATATATTTTAAGGTATGTCACTGATTGGATAAAAGAGAATAATCACTCCCCCCCCCCCTCCTTTGGTCTACTACCCCTTTCACTTCCTCAAAAGCAGCCCTATAAAAGACCCTTCATTCCTAGAAATAAATAAATATTGAAGGAGTAGAAAAGCATAATAAATACTACTAGGGGTAGTAATATAAAAAAATACCCAAGCTTCGCATTCCTTTGAATTATACCCCAAATGGTCTTAGAGATTCACAAAAAAAAACTAACATAAAAGAAAAACATGAATCTATCTTGATTGCGAGTGAATGAAGGGGTTTAATGTGGGCTACGTAGGAAGAAACATAAGGAAATGCGGATGATCTTTTATGGAGGAATAAAGTGAGTTAAGCCATGCATTTTGCGAGTTTTGTATAACATTAAGGGCTTATATGAAGATGGCTTCCCTTCGTAATACAACGTACAGCGTGAAGCAAATGGGTGTTTGACAAGCAGTGTAATGTAACTTATACGGAGTCTCGTTTATAAATAATAGGTATAAATTTATGTAATTATCTAAGTCACCATAAAAATGCGTAACGAGGTTATATATACTATCATAAGGTAAATTTATTTACCTTCAATAATATAATTTTGAGTGTCGTAACTCTGTGCTAAGGAACCCTTAAGTATCTACAATCACAAATACTTGAATTTCAAATAGAGGTCGACTGATATATCAATTTGCCCATTAATCTGTTGCAATAGTACATTTTTCAAGCTTTCGGTATCCATAAGTTTTGACTATATTTGCATATTTAGTTTCTTTCAAAAATTACTTCATTTTTATTCAAATTATTGGCTTTAAAATGTATATGTTGTTAATTTTTTCTCTCAATATTTTCCTTTAATCAAATAGACGGTTGTAAGTTCCTTATTGTCGAAGGTCATGGTAGTCAAAGAAGACACTCCTTCTCAAACACAATAAGCTTACTGAACGTAATGTTTATTTTTTCTTTGCAAACGACAAAAGGGTGCTTTATAAAAAAGTTTATTTTTTATATTTTCTAGTTTATATAACAAAAATATCGCCAGATTAATCTGCTTTCATTTTTGTCATATAATATAATGATTATTTTATGTATCACCGAAAGAATAAATGCAATTTTAAAAAGTGTATGACAGTAAAATATTTCAAATCTACCTCCAATCGAACAGGAGGTTCGGGATATCGAAACAGTTTTTATTATTTTGAAGGCTTTAGAATCTCCTTCTATGTTTGTGCATTTAATTTTCGAGATATCATAGTTATTTTTTAAAATCCTCCGCTACCCATTGAAAAAAAGCTTACAATTGATAGTGGTATGTTGAAGTATTAAAATTTTTGCAAGTTATCAATAAAAAAAATACCGATGAAAATCACAAACGACCAATAAGCTGAATAGAAATCGATAGTCTAAGCTATAAGCTTAACTACTTCCAAGAATTGATTTAAAAAATATACTGGCTTATATGAGCAGGATGTATATTTTGAACTAATAATTGTAATAAAAGAAAATACTTTCTTTATACAAGGAACAGTAACAAACAAGACCATCATGATTGGTTGCAAAAAGAAGATGAATAATTTTTATTAAATAAACATCAGTTGACATTATGAAATCACTTCACTTGCGGCTGCCTTGGGTAGCAATTCATGTCATTTGCAAATCCTTTTAATAGACTCCTCCAACATTACGTATTAACATTAATTATATGAAACAACTATACATATATACTCCGAGAAATAAAGAATGTTTAACTTGTGCCATCATATCTTGTGATAAATGGATCATTGCTATGACAATAAGATGTAGAAAAAGAAAAGTCGAGAAAGAAATTGAAAATGGATGTTTCATTAGGAGTATGTTTATACATATATATATATATATATTAGGTGTAGTCAAAAGAAATGAATAATTTTTGTATTAAATTGAAGATTTTATTTAGCAAAGTTAGAATGATCCGATTTAGGTAAAATATGGACCGTTTTGTTCGATAACTTGTTGCCACTTTGAAGTTAACTTCATAATGCCTCTCTCATAGAAACTCTCGTTCCAATTGACAAAAAATGGACAGTCGATTTTCACAAGCTTCTCTTGAGGCGAATTTTTCACCAGTAAAATCATTCGCCATAGACAGGAACAGGTAGTAATCACTTGGTGCCAGGTCCGGAATATAAGGTGGATGCATAAGAGGCTCCCAACCAAGCTCCCAGAGCTTGTGGCGAGTCACTAACGATGTGTGTGGCCTTGCGTTGTCCTGATAGAAGACAATTCCTCTCCTATTGACCAAAGCTGGCTGCTTCTGGGCGATTGTTTCCTTCAGTTGGTCCAATTGTTGACAGTACAGGTCCGATTTAAGAGTTTGGCAGTAGGGAAGCAGCTCATAGTAAATGATTCCCTGCCAATCCCACCAAACACACAGCAAAACCTTCCTGACCGTCAATCCTGGTTTGGCCACCGTTTGCTCCGGCACACCGGGATTCGACCACGACTGTTTTCGCTTGACGTTGTTGTAAGTGACCCACTTTTTATCACCAGTAACCATCCGATTACTAAAGCCATCTATTGGAAAATAATGGAGTTCTTTTTACTACACCTATTATATATATATACATTATATACATATATATATAGGTCAATCACAGAACATAACTTTCATGTATAACATACACACACAACATATTTTTTCCTGGAGCTAATGTAAGCATTTGTGCTCACGCAATCCCCTTTTTTCGGCATGAGTCAACCCTCATCCTCTCTCTCTCTCTCTATCTCGCCCTCTAATCCCTCCTTAAAACCACAACAACAGATATGAACATTCATAATTATTATGTGCATAATTACTATTTAGTCCTACTCAAACACACCACACACACATTAGAGCCTGAAGGCGAAACAATTAATATGGAATGTATATAAAGGAGACATATGAGATACACATAAATCTACCGAGATGGCGCAATGATTTATTAGGTTATGCTTTAAAAAAACGCCACCACCGACCACAGAAGAAGAGAAAGAAGAAAAACGTGTTATTCCTTTCCGTCTTCCTTCTCCTTCTTCTTCAAGACTTTTAAATGCGTGTTTAAAAAGACTGTTTAAAAGGACAATATGTTGGATTGGACCTCTCCCCCACACGGTGATACATATATACATACAGAGAGAGAAAGAGAATTCATTAAGAATCGGAGATTTATGAGGGTCCACAAGGAATACACTCTGCGCATATTTGTAACAACTCCAGCATTTTTTTGTTCTTGATAAGCGTTTCTTAAAAAATAATAATAAATAAATGTCTTACTCTCCTCTTGACTATGAAAACAGGAAACATTAATTATGTATGTGGATCATCAGTATCATAATAATAATAATATGTAAAGTTAGATGTTATTTCTTCATCTTATGTACAGTCTTACGTACATACAGTTGTCATATATGTAACTTTGAGCAAATTTATGAAAAAAACATTTTAAAAAAAAAATATCTTTTTGTCAATTAGTATTCATTTTGGCGTCAATACTCAAAAACACTCAAAAGACTCAAAGGAAAAGATGCTCTCAACGCAGTAAATTAAATTTCCTTGAAGGAACAGTCTTTTGAGAGTTGAATAAGAGCATCCCGCTGGAGATGGAGTTGTCTGCCAAGACCTTGCGCCGTGACATACATCGAAAAACATCATTTTTATACACCAATACTAATCAATAATATATATTTTTAAATGTTCTTTTTCCCGAAAAAATTGTTATTCAACAGTTCATTTTTAAATATGTATAAAGAAAAAGTACATAAAACGTATAATAAAATATGTGAAGTGCTTATCTATATCTACAAGGATGCAATTCGATCGAACCAAATGGGCAAAAAAATGTGAAGGTACACATGAATATCTTTTTTAATATCTAGTGTGATCAATAACATCAATGAGATTTAAAATCTCATTTTTACAGTTATGGCATCATATAGCTCAATATAAAATTGGTGCCACACGTAGAGGCCATTAGGCTTGCATTCCAGTGGGTCCAAATAGACAAAAATGCAATATTTACAATCTTGTAGGAACAGAACTACTATATTTGAATGTTGTTCTTTTTTGGTATGACATACAACTTTATTTATCCATAATTATATCAAAATCTCAGCATTATACTCTCAAAGGGACATACTCGGAACAGTATTGGTTAAAGTTCCACTCAAATCACGATTAAAAGGCAACTTTTGAGCTTCTAAACTTATAAAGATAAAATGGCATTTTGGCAGTCTTAAAATAGTTTTTGCTTGACTCTGGCCGACTTAAAAATGCAAAAAATATATTGATCTCAAATATAAATTAAAGAATTTATATAAAAATAACTTTAAGTGGATCAATACAATCGCCAATAAAATGCCCCAATAATTTTTTTATATATATCTATATTTCAGTTCTTAAAATTCCAAAATAATTGCGTTAAAAAATATAAATAGACATTGTAGTCTAAAATTAATACTTTGGAGAAGAACAACAAAAATTAAAACATATAATAAAAATAAATCAAACATGAAATGGCACAAGTCATACTTTAAAAAACGCTTTTCCAATATTTTAAATAATAAATCACTTTGAGTATTTCAAACCCGATGTAAAATCTTTAATGAGAACGGGGACTTGATGGGAAGTATGTGACCTCCTCTGAAGCAAAGGTCCACGAATCGTTTCAAGAGAAATAATTTTCAGGGAAATGCAGTGTATCTGGCTGCAGCTGATAGCAAAATTGCTCGTAGGTCCGTTGGCTTCACATACTCTCGCTTCGTTAAAGAGCTGGCAATCCGTGCTTTGGCGTTCAACAAAGCAAAGTCCACGGCCTTAGAATGTTATTTTATATTTTAAAATATATTTGCGTGTTGTTTTTAGAATGACGTTTGAAGTTATCTATGATATATATATATATTATATATATATATATATACATATATATATATATACAAACCATACATAGTAGTTGTGCGTGTCTAGTAGCGAGCAGAGTTACACATATATATGTCCATGAGTATTATGAGTCCTCTTCATGTAATGAATTAATCCGCTTAACCATACGGATAACTCTCATTAAATAATAATAATTCTATGGATGTTTTTGATTCTTCTTCTTACTCTTGTTTTCTGGCTTGTCATCACGGGGAAATCTTTTTTTTCTTTGTACAAACCCATTTAATCCTCCCTGGAGCAATCAGTCAAGTGAAATAAGCTGACTCTAAGCCTGGTTCGGCGCTAAGAAGTAGTATAGTAGTAGTATTCTGTAGATAGGAGTATGAATATAATTTATAGTTATGTTAATAGAGATAAACTCTTTGTTGCGGATGAGTTTTAATCTACATAAGCTTATTTATATTTGCGTTAAGTTATGACTCATCTCTAAACTCATTATTTTTATAATTATTAATAATATGGTTTTTTTTAAATATCATCATTAATAATGATAATGAATATACTTTTAAAGCAGGGATAAAATGTTAGAAATTACAAATAAGTATTTAAAAACTTATATATATATATACTTTAGCTAACTCAATTGACTTAGCGTAGATAAAGCTTGTGACTACGCAGGCTGGTGTTATTGAGTAGTTGTATTACAATGTATTGTATGTGAAAAATAGAGTATATTATTATTGCCGTAACAGGTGATTTTTATGTTTAATATATATATTTGATATGATGAAAGTAACAGTTTAGACATTAAACACACTTAAAATATTATAAATACTTGTAGATTTCACTAATATCTTTTAAAAGCGAACTTCATGCAATAAAATATGATTTATTTTGCTTATATGTGTTAGTTGTCTTTAATTTCATATATATATATATATATATATATATATATATATATACTAATAAAGAAAGAATTCCGTTCGTTCGTTCGTTTCCCTGTATCTCCCAAATGATCCATTAGATCTGGACAAACATTCAGTGAATAGTTTAAGAGCTCAGGGAGTGTTTTAGTGGGGTTGTAAACTTTCGGAAAATTCGTCATCACAATGCTTATTTTGTTCGCTAAAACGTTTTTTCTCGTTTTGTCAAAACTACCAAGTTAGATTTTGACCAAATTTTCTGTGGATGATTTGAAGATGCTAAGATCTGTTTTTATTTCAAAGGGTGTTAACCGATAAATTCGTTTTCACTATGATTACTTAAAAATAAGTTATTTCTGTCCCTGTCCCCCCCCCCCCTCCCCAAATATAAGTGTGTGTAAATAACAATTTTTTATAAACCAAAAAAATGATTTTAATATGAAAAGTCACTTGTGATGGCATCACTAGAATATGCGTTTGACTTTTTTTCTATTCCAAAGACTATTTCAAGTTGGAAAAACCTAGACAGTGCCGGTAACATCCGCTAATATATATATATATATATATATTATATATATTAGACCTGTTCAAATTTAACACTTTCTTTAAAAACATTCAAATAGATGCTTTTCTGGTTCTCCAAGGCTTAAATAATCGAGAGGAAAAATATTTTTAAATTTGGGCCGCCGGAATGCCTGCCGCATGGGCCATTTAGGGCGGCGCCAATGAAAGTTAAGTTTTATGATGATATAGTAGTCCAAATGAGATTTAAAGAAAAAATTATTATACAAAAGGGGTATGACAAACAAAACATATTTTATTTAAAAATGCAATTTGTTTTTTTAAATTTCAAGTTTATTTAGTAACCGACTACATATATAGAAACACATTTTAAGAGAGCTATGCAAGTACGTCGTATTACATATATTTCAACATTGGAAAGGAAGGAAAATTATTTTTAAAACTAAAATTTTACCTTTTTCCTAAAATAATTATTAATTTTATAAAAATACGCTATAATATATAGGTATATATGATACCAACCGATATGCGCAGTTTAAATTACTTACTTTTTAGACATATAAACAAAGAAAACAAAGGAAGGGTTCGGCAAAATTAATTGAGAAAAAACTTGGCAAAAATATGTTTTATTTTGCTTTTCGCCATCACATTTCCAAAATTATAATTGGAGGAGTACGTGATACTCTTTTTGGCAAGATTAAAAGTCAAACAACAATATTTTTAGCTACGTGAAGGATAATTGGAATACTTTGGATAAAAGCAATCCTAATACTTTAGACGAAGTGGAGCAAGAATGGAAGGAATTAAAGGCAAATACAACTGCAATTGAAAAAAAAATCCTTGACAAGACCAGTCCTAGAGCTGATTATAGAGAAGTGGTCGACTTGTGTCTTATACTGTTTGAGACAAAACTTCCTCGAGACATCCATTGGACCAAATCAGGAGCTTTTCAACAAGCACAATGGATGGCAAGGAATATTTACTCTATGAAGATGTAGATTTTCTCTGAAAAAATGCAGTTGGAATACTGAAATATTCCTTGCCATCCATTGTGCTTGTTGAAAAGCTCTGATTTGGTCCAATGGATGTCTCGAGGAAGTTTTGTCTCAAACAGTATAAGACACAAGTCGACCACTTCTCTATAATCAGCTCTAGGACTGGTCTTGTCAAGGATTTTTTTCAATTGCAGTTGTATTTGCCTTTAATTCCTTCCATTCTTGCTCCACTTCGTCTAAAGTATTAGGATTGCTTTTATCCAAAGTATTCCAGTTATCCTTCACGTAGCTAAAAATATTGTTGTTTGACTTTTAATCTTGCCAAAAAGAGTATCACGTACTCCTACAATTATAATTTTGGAAATGTGATGGCGAAAAGCAAAATAAAACATATTTTTGCCAAGTGTTTTCTCAATTAATTTTGCCGAACCTTCCTTTGTTTTCCTTTGTTTATATGTCTAAAAAGTAAGTAATTTAAACTGCGCATATCGGTTGGTATCATATATACCTATATATTATAGCGTATTTTTATAAAATTAATAATTATTTTAGGAAAAAAGGTAAAATTTTAGTTTTAAAAATAATTTTCCTTCCTTTCCAATGTTGAAATATATGTAATACGACGTACTTGCATAGCTTCTTAAAACATGTGTTTCTATATATGTAGTCGGTTACTAAATAAACTTGAAATTTAAAAAAACAAATTGCATTTTTAAATAAAATATGTTTTGTTTGTCATACCCCTTTTGTATAATAATTTTTTCTTTAAATCTCATTTGGACTACTATATCATCATAAAACTTAACTTTCATTGGCGCCGCCCTAAATGGCCCATGCGGCAGGCATTCCGGCGGCCCAAATTTAAAAATATTTTTCCTCTCGATTATTTAAGCCTTGGAGAACCAGAAAAGCATCTATTTGAATGTTTTTAAAGAAAAGTGTTAAATTTGAACAGGTCATATATATATATATTATATTATATATATATATATATATATATATATATATATTACTAGTATTACATGAAAATCGAATAACCTTTCATATTGTCTCTTGGCATCCTTTATTGATCATTGTTCTTATCTTCATAAAAATTATACATTTAATAGGTTCAAAGAGATAAATATATAGTTTTGTCTACGACATCTGCTTTTACGACATATAAAGTTTTATTATTAAAGATAATGATTTTCTATTCTGTTATATAAAGAACGCATACTTATGTTCAGTAATTAAAATATAAATTGAATTGCAAGCTCCTATATTCATAGCCAAAAAACTCCTTTTAACTTAATCGGTATTTCTTCTTTTCTTTCTTGGCCTTTTATTTGGTTACATAAATAAAATGAAAATAAAAGATTCCCAAATTTCAATTCCATTATTAAGTAATAATCTTCGGGTAAAATATATACAAATATTTTTTAGTAGAAGGAAAAAATTAAAAAAGTTATAAAAAAATTTGGGGTAAAAAACTTATAAAATCATGGATGTCTTTTTTATGATCATTCATAAACTCTTTGCACATAAATCGCTAATAAAGTATTGAATAAGATATTTGGTAACTTACATCCCAAAAGTATCGTAATAAAATTATTTACCATGTATAGCTCAATATATATATTTCATCTATATATATAGTTCAATTGATTCGCATCATTTATTATATGAATGATTTTTTAGAGTTATAATAATCCATAAAACCTAAAACTCTTTATATAGGTCTTTCAATAAATCCTCCTATATATCCACGCATCAAACAAAAATGCCCTTAGACAAGCGACCTTAGAGAAATGGCGGACCGGTTTGCTTGTTATGAGCACTTGCTAAGAGTCTAAACTCTTTATACTACGGTCACAAACCCTTCACGCTGCCAGGACTGCAGCTAGGGTCATTGGACGCGGCGTCCCCACATAATCCATGCTGCATTGGGTTTTATTTTATTGGTTTGTTTTAACATATTTTTAATGTTTTATTTATTTATTTTTAGACTAGTAACAAATGTAAGTAATGTGCCCCATGGCAATATACTCGATTTCACACACACAATCCCTATCTGTGGAGCACGATTTTAAAGTATAAAGGTTCAGCGGTTGAACTCAACTAGGCATTCTACAAGATGGGGACTGGCGATAACTCAAATTTGCCTACTCTGTGAGGAGGACGAAGCAACTCCGTAGCATCTCGTCTTTGGTTCTCCGCCATTAAGGCAAAAATAATGGCACTTGAGGGAAAGATCGGGGAGCGAGGGTTTATCCCTGGAGGATTTCATTTTTACATCATGTAAATATTTAAGAATCTTTGAACTAATAGTTAATAATAAAAACAGCTCATATAGTTTCATTAGAGGCTGATACCAGAAAAAGTTCCGGTGAGGTGGGTCCAATCTAGGAGCTAAGCAAGTCCTTCGAGGAATCAAAACATAGAGATATAAAGATATAGAGAGTTTATTCCCTTCAATAGCAGAGAAACATCGTCGTTCAGCTGTCGCACGTGCCAAAATAAAAAAAGTAATTTGACCTACGTCATCGTAAGCTGATCATAGAGATAGATTCTATCTCTATGATCAGCTTACGATGGCATAGTATAAATTACTCTCTTTATATTGGACACAAAAATAAAGATGAAGGGAATAAGCTCTCTGTATCTTTTTATCTCTATGAGTCAAACCTGTGCCCCTCAACAAAAATAATTGAGCTCGCTTCATTTTTTAAAATATTTCTGGTCCAAAAATAGTTACTTTGTTTGCAGAGTTAAATTCATTTCCCTACTATGAACTATAGTTAGGACATACTGACCTACAATAAAGTGCTCAAACACAGTTGCTCGTCGGGTAAACCCCCCATTTTTTAAAACCATTTTGATGTTTGAATACCTTACACCCCATGACGAGCAATTGTGCAGCTCAAAGACCACCAACGACACTCATTAGCCAACAAAGAACCCTCCTACAAAAAGAAGTAAACTATCTATATGTAAGGTTATATATATATATATAATTCATTTTCGTCAAATAGTTTAAAATAGAAAAAAGTATTTATATCATATATTTATCTATATACTTAAGATTCCCTTTAATAATATATATAGATATGTATATCATGAAGAGAGGGGCTATTAAGAAATTAACCCCCCAGGGATAATGGAATCCACCATGATGGCTTGGTTATGCTCCTATTATATATAATGAAAAAATTAAATGTCAGATCTAATAAAATCAAATAATTGATTCAATGAAACTTTTATAGAGGCTTTTATAATACAAAGTTATAGTAGATTTGACATGCAAGCACGTCAGAAATTCGTTTTATCACCCTAATATATATATATATATATATATAAAGCACTGTTTTCAAAATATATAAAAAGGATCAAATTAAGATTTTTAAATTAAATTAGAAGTTTGTGAAAAGAATCTATAAACATCACATTAAGAACTCGAATAAAATGCCTGTAACTATTATCACTCTACAGTTTTTAGTCCTAAGAGCATATTTTGAAAGTAGTCATATTTTTTTTAATTCAACAGTTCATGATAAAACTTGTATACAAAACGATATATAAAACAGATGCTAATAATAAAACAAAATACAACATATAAACGTTATAGTTCATAATTTTAGCATCTTACATGAACATACTCATTAACTTCTTCAATAATATTAATTAAAACTACAAAAGCGTAAAAAACAAAAACGAGGTGTAAAAGATTATTTTTTTCAATTTTTTAAAAGTGATTTTAAGGCATCTCTTGAGACGTTGGAACGGGGAGGGGACATATTTGACCAAATGCCAGCTAGCGTCCATGAGTTATCCGTGACCGAAGGGATCCGTAGGTTCAATGAAGCATATCGAACGGAGGCGGATTGCATATTGTCCTAATGTCCAGCGGCTGCAGGGGACGACCATTGGTAGGCTAATGGTCACTAGGGCTTTGCGCTAAGTAGAGCGTTGTTGATCGCTTTTGTCCTCGCGGAAGCCTTGTGACTTGAAAGGCCAAATAAAATAGAGGCTTTGCAGTACTTTCCAGCGTTAGGTGCATCTCACCAATATGTCTACAGATCGACACTCTACAAAGACGTACATTTAAACACTTAATGTGTTTATCTAAAGTTCAAAAATCGATTTTCTGAGAATCCTTTTAATATCGTGAAAAACTAAAAAAATAGAGTTAACTCTCTTGAGCGCCCAATTTTCTGTCCAATGATTATTGACTTGTTTATTTAAACAAACTTTTTGTAGAGTTTTTTAAATAATATATGTACAACAAATATCTTTTAAAGTACATCCCTACAACAACAAAAAAAAGCGTAAATAACTATCATAAAAGTTGAATGAAAGAGGTATACAAAACAATGACGATGTAATTATATATGTATTTTTTTCACATTATTTTTCTAGAAAAGACATTTTTTTTATTTACACATATGTCAACATAAAGGAGTTTTAAAAGTAATGGAAATAGAAGGAATAAACAAAATATTCTTTATGATACAGAAAAATCGCAACAATAGTTTTATCACATTATTTTTTGTGTTTCTTTTGGGATGAAAAAAATAATAATAATAACTAAAGAATATTATTTTCTTCTTTATCATCATTTTAAACACTTTCAATATATGTATACATTTGTGAGAGTATTTTATGCTCCCCCCCCCCTCATTCTCTCTCCCATTCATTCACGACTCTAACATGATTGCCCCTCAAACTTCAAGAGGGTCTCATTGTACAACCAATGTGCTCCGCCCGCTAAGAGTCTCTCTGATGCTAACTTATGCTCTATTCCATTTAAAGGAACTCACGTCAATGGAGGAGAGAGAAGGGTTGGGAGGCCTTTCTATAAACTTATAGAATACTACTTTAAAGCTATTTGTATGAGAGAATTGATTTGATATCTAAATTATTCACTGCTTAAGGTTTTTCCCATTTTATTTAATGCAGTTGCTTATTATCACTAGGCTAATAGTAAACGTTCCTCAATCTTTCCAAGTTTTATTGGAAGGGTCAACATTGGTGTAACAGTTTAAAATGCCCGTTCTTTTATGGGTGTTAATTATTTAATTATATAATATATATATTTATGGTATCTATATGTATATATTATGTATTATATATATATATATATACGTATCATTAATTATATATATAATATATATATAAAAAGTTATATATATATATATATAATATATAATATATATATATATATATATATATATATAATATATCAGGAAACGACAGGGACACTTTTTTTCGCCCCGTACTCGGGACGGTATATATATATATATATATAATTATTTTATATATAAGGTAAATAATATTATGATATAAGTATCTCTTATTACAGTTACATAGATAGAATTGTGGGTTTGGGTCAACTTCATAACCCGACTCGACTTACCCCGATCTGACCTCTTTTTGTAACGATTTTTATATAACAACCTTACCGAGTTATCATGCTGTCGACTTTCTAATATTTTCGAGAATTTCGAAAATAGCTTATTATTTTTTGTACACCCTAAAAAAATATATGGGTAAGCGATTATAGGCAATTTGAGTGATTCAGTATTCAATATATATATATATTCTATTTTTTTTCATTCTACTTTTGGAGAAGGGAACTATTTTTGACCCATGAGGTAATATGAGTTACATCAAATATGTGTTTACTGTTAAGATGTAGCATTCGTGGCGTAAAGTTTATTATTTATGGTCAGCTGAAAGTAGGTGTCATTTAGCTTTTCATTGAATATTTAGCTACAATCTAAAATAAACTTTAGAAAACATAGGGCATTACATAGGGTATTTTCTTATGTAATAAAAATATGTGAATTAATATTACTGTAAATCTTACAAAGTAGACCAAAGGCAGCCAAAATGCTTCATTCAGTTTTGTACAAAACTCATAAAAGAAGGTGGAAAAAGGTGTAATCATTAAGCAACAGCATAATAATACCTCCGATGTATCAATTATGGGTGAATGCCTGATGTTGTTAATGTGTTAACCAAGTAGCAGACTTTATAAACATTACAAAACAAGCGTTTCTTCAATCCCGTAAGAGCAATGTGGCTCACAGGCTCCTCCATAATCTCTTTAGATGGCATCAATAGTGCTCCCATTCTCTCAAACGGAGTTGTAGGCAGGGCTGCCCAGTTGCTCCTCTTCTCTTTGTTGCTGCGTTAGATGAGTTGACGAAGACGTTGTCAAGGAAATACTTAGGGTTGGTGTTTCCTTCAACAATGAAAAACATCTTATTGACTTATACGCCGACGACATTACCTTGATGATTGAGGCAAACTCGGACATACAACTTATTAGGAGAGAATAAATATAATATCATATTTGTTAAATTTGAACTCAAAACTGGTCTTGCTATAAATAAAAGCAAAACTGCTATACTTCCATTGGGATCTTGGAATCCGTGCAGCTCTTCTTTGCTCCAGAACTGCAGGGTTGTTGAGTCGGTTAATATTCTTGGCATTGAATGGATGAGAGACGGAGTCTCAAAAGTTAATGGGTACGATGAACAAACAAAGATATATGGTCAAATTAGACCTATGGCGAAACTTATCTCTACAAAAAAAGAGTCGACCTTTAGAATTCTGTGTGGTTCCATTCGTTTTGTATAGAGCCACCATCCATCCCATCTCTTGCTGAATTAGCACTTAAAGAAGAAGATTGTTTGGATGGGGACTCTTTTTTACAAACAAATATCTTCCTCATTGAAGCGTCCCAAAACCTAGTAGGAGGTGGACTTTGTCTTCTTATTGAAATTTGCCAAAATATTATCTAAGAATCGTGCAAGAGAAATGGGGTGTATTTTATGACAGGGACTGGAGAAAATATTTTACGTCTTCGCAATTTACAATTGGTTATACATGGGTACTCTTTTAACTATCAGGACTGGAAAACTTTTCGCCATTTTTAGCTTCAATTCAGAGAATTTTATGGAAAGTTGGAACCCTCAGTTCAATCGGACACGACAATAGATATTTTATACCAAAATAAAGACAAAAAACCTTTATAAAAAGATTTGGTGATCCTGTCATTTTAGAGCGAACCGCCTTAACACAAGCTATTTTACTGCCCACGATTTGGTTGTGAATTCAAGTTTAACGTGGCAAGGTTCAAGTTTCCTCTTAACGTTCACTTAGTTTTATGTGCCCTTCCAAGCCATGGTTTTTAAAATTTGAATGTGGTAGGAAGAGTTATGATGGAGCGAGATCTATATCAGAGTCCTACTTAAGTTTGCTTAACCTTCCTTCTTCATGGAGTAAAATAATTTTACAATCAACTAATGGGATTGCTGATGGTTCTAAATTTACAGCTCAATTACAAATTCAGGGATGCTCATTAAATTTCAGAATCCTTGTATGAATTGTGGATTTTTATTAAATAATATCTTACATGCATTTGCCGATTGTCCCATTCTTCAAATAATTAAAAGATTTTTAAAACTGAACATGTGTCAAAACGGCGATATATCTCCGAATATTTTAAAAGCTCTCATTCTCTTTGGAAATAAAAATTTTTAAAAATACCCCCCCTAGTCACAAAGCAATTCAATGTACATTACAAAATATAAATCTTTCTTAGCACTAAAAATAACGACAAATGCCTATGTAGTCGAAGAAGACCTAAGGCCCATCATGATTGGTGCTTCAGCTCGCTACGCTGCTCTCTCAATCAAAATCCCGGATGTAGGAGCGCCAACGTGGAAGTGGGCTGGCGATATAATTAAATATGTCCTGAAAGATCAAAGCTCTACATCAGCACCATCAAAAGGATTTTAAGAAGACATCGTGCTTTTTAAACCAAACCAATAAATGATTTGTCCTTTTATATAAGGTTATTCTTCAGGGCAGTAAATATGAACTACAATGTCATTTATGTATTTTCGCAACTGCCCTGAATAGTTTTACTCTGTTTCTGTATAATAATTTTAGTGTATTTTATTTTACACTGTATAAATTTTGCAGTCAACCGAATAAAAGTTTTTAACGAAAAAAAAAAAAAAAAAAAAAACTCCTTCAGGTTTTTTTTGCCATATGGTCGATAGAATTGCATCCACCAGGATATAAATAAGCATTATAGCATTAAAATTAGTCTGTCAAACACTAGGATCTTATCATGAGGTAGATCAAAAATGACCATCCCCTCTCGGGATTCGAACCTGCGCCCCCAACATTGAGAGTTGAACAACCTTAGCACGCACGGCTATCGCTCTCCCGGAATTTAAATAGATCTGCTTTTAATATAAATAATATTTTTCTTACATATCTTGCGATCAAATAGTTTTGCCAAATCACTTAAAACTCTGGGAGAATTGAAATGCAGAATATTGTTTTCGATTATGCTAACGTGGTGTAATGTTGCATAAATTTTTCTTCTCTATATAATATTTTTCTATTGTAGTTATTTGGAGTCTCACCGCATAAGCCACAAAAGATAATTTGATATAATTTGATTTATTAAACAAATAATATCTTTTGTGTGTGTGATATATTTTGTTACTGCATGAATAGAGTAAGCTTTATTTTTGAAATAGTTCAAAAGTATTGAGTAAATAATTCATTATATGCTTTGTATCAATAGCAATGAAAGCACCTCAACTATTGTAAATAAACTAAATAGATCAAAATTATAACTGATTTTGAAGAGACCAACTAGTTGTAAAACATATCAGTAGTATAAATAAATATATTGCTCTTAGACAAAAGATATCTTCATTAACCACCAAAACGTATTTAGTTTTTAAGTACTTTTAAGTTATTATATAATAAATCAATATCAATAAATGAATCAATAATGAATACGATATTTTTTCACAAATCCTTGCCAATAATTTTAAAAAATCCCGTTTCAAGCATTTTTAAAGATAAATAAACTAATATGCAATAGTCAATATATTTATTTAAGATTGGTTTGTACTTAGAAAACTAATAAACAATGAATAGTTTGCTATATGAGCCTTAAAATGCCCCCGTAAAAGCTTAATAAAAGCTCTTACACCTATATGCATTTCCTTCAAAATTTGTAGTGAAAAAAGTTTGAATTTTAATTTGAAATCATATATACATAAAAAATACGATTTACTGCTCAATCCAAACTTTTATAGAAAGTTAATGTAATTCTTCATCTAGATTGTAGAAATTGTAAATCAAATTTAGTATGGGTTAAATGAAGCCTACAATAATGTTATACTCTGGAATAGTGCTAATTGGCTCTTTTAAATCGGATACAATATTTTATATATTAAAACACATGCTTGATTTTGACTTATGTGACTTCAAGTATTAATCTATAAATTGAAGCTTTATTATCAAACTATCATACTAACACATATTTATTAATATATTATGTATACGCAATGACTATATTTATAATAAATATATCATTTTATGTGCATATATTGATTAAAACCCACATCCAAAAAAAAAAAAGGAATTATTTCCAGATATAAAATATATTTTTATAATAAATATATCCTTTTATTTTATGTGAACAATTGATTAAAAAAAACACAATAAAAAGGAATACTTCATAAGTCGAACTATGATATAACATTAGAGCATTCAAATTATTTTATAGATGAATTACCATTGATGGGCATACTTAACACGACATAGGAATCAATTGAGACTTGATAGTCAATAAATAATAGACAAACAAGTTATATATATGTAAGATATTTTTTATTGTCTTTTAATAAATATTATAAAACAGGTTTTGGTCCGTGGGATTATGGCTATAATATATATGTATGCATATAATATATTTTCATAGATAATATGATGATATCAAAACAATCATAGAGAGAGAGAGAGATATAGGCAAGAGAGATAGAGAGAAATAAGAGCATATAAGAATAAGAGATCAGTGATGAAGAAGTCTTCTTCGAGAGCGTCGTGAGGATGTTCCAAGGGAGCCCTTCATCCGATCCTTGAGAAAGAGGAGGAGCATGGCAAGGGTACAGGTCCATTTCGTGGGATGGGACTCAGAACTGTCGTCTTCTGAGGACATCATTTCCATTAGACTGACAAGAATTCTCTGACTTTCAATGTTGGAATCAAATTGATGCTAGAGGAGGGTAAAATGAATTCATGAAGGGTTGTTTGTTTGTGTAGTTAGAGTAGTACCTTGGGAAAATGTTCGAGGAAGGTGAGTGTCATGAGGCGAAGTGCTCTTTGGGAGGACTTCCAAAGGGAGTAATAGCCTGGGAGTGGTTCGAGTGGGCTTGGGGGTGGAGGGGATGGCGGGAGGTGGCTACGGCGGGGCTTATATTGGACAGAGGGTCCACCAATCGAGTGGGTGGAGACAAATGACTCATTGCTTCCCTCAGTGGGATGATCTAAGAAGAAGAAGAGAAAAGAGAGTTGAAGGAGAAAATAATGGAGGAAAAAGGATGACTCACTGCCTCGTTTGGAGCTTCTTCGTCGTTTGTTCTTTTTGGGCGTTCGAGATCGGGGTCGAGTGGGGGGAGGAGAGGCCCTTGAGGGTCCCTCGAGTGGAAGGGGTTCCCCCTTGAACTGCTCTCACGCTGCTCATCCATTTCCTCCTTGTCCTAGTCCCAGCACTTGATTCAGAACACGGAATAATTTCCCGAGAAAGTGTGCGGTGTCCACATTTCCTCGGAAATTAAAGACGGTTCTCCGAAGACGAGGATCCGACTCCGGTATGGGAAGTGCTGCAGACACAGACACAAGGATTTTTATTCTTTTATTCATTTTTTTGGGTTGTTTTTATATAGTAATAGAGGCTTGAAGTAAATATTTACATTCTATCACCACACAGTCTCACCGCGTAGACACTAGGGGTTGTGAATGTATATATTAATGAACGCGGAAGATACCCTATAACTGATGGTTGCGTAAGAACTACTGATTTTATGATAGGAACATGTATTTGAACATGCCTGCTCTCTCTGAAGGCTTGCCCTCGTCCGTCGACGGTCCGACTGAGTCGCTCCCCGTCAGCGTTTGTCTCATTTCCCGCGTTATTTTGACGCAACTTACGCAAGCCGTAGAAAAGGAGTTTGTTTACACTTTTGCTTTTTTGTTGTCTCACCACATGGACTAGGGGATTGTTGACTTATAAACATGACGCTTGTGTTTACCAGCAACATGGCGTCGCTATCAAGTGGCATTAAATTATCAAGCCTTGAAATTCTTTATGTTAAAATATAAATAATTGAATTTAGTGTTTTTATTCCTTTCATAGACGTTTTGGTATGAGTAAAACAGTAAATGGATATTTTTCATTTGTGCACATATCAATTAAATTGCAAAGTGAACAACAACAACTTTTTTAAATTGTAGTTTTTTTTGTCAAAATGATTGTTGACATTATAAAAAATATATGAAAACTTAACAATTTTTTTGTGATATTATGAAACTGATATTTACTTTTTATGTTTTTTTTTCTAAACACAACTGTCTAAAATATTTTTTATTTATTTTATTGATATCGTTGTTGTATTTTATTTAATCGTTTTTAGATAACATATAAAGAATTTTATAACCGAAAAAAACTGATATTTACTTTTTAACTTTGAATTGAGTTAGAAATTATTGATTAATTTTTGTAGATTTTTTAAAACAATATTCTTTGTTCCTATAACTTCTACGTACTTCAAAATGTTTGTTTTAAACAAAAATGACTTTGTATACATATAATGTGCATGACCTAACTTCTTTCAACTAAATGTATTTTAAATAAATAATCATAATAAAATTCAATAAGTTCATATTTGATAACAAAGTATTTAAAAAATTGCAACTTATACTTATTTGATTTTAATCATGTTTATATAGGCTGAGCTGTTTCATTTAAACAACAATTTGCAGCTTCGTAGTCAGAGGTCACAGAACTAGGTAATAATATAGATATATACTTTTTATCTTAATTGTTCAGGGTATTAAATATTTATTATTGTGATAAACATAATTTATTATCCCTTACGAAAAGTATTAAGCATCTATATATCCATAATTACAAGTATAAAACAGTTAATAATCAATATTCATATTAGCAAAGAACTAGACGTTGATCATTCATTTATATATGCTTTAAATATTATATTTTTGCTATTAAATTGTTAAAAAAACTTAGTTGTTTTAATATTTATTAATAATATAAATATATTTTTTAAATTTTAACTGTTCATGATATTCAATATTTATATATGTGATAAACATATTTATTATCCCTTGCGAAAAGTATTAAGCATCTATATATTCATAATTACAAGCTCAGATACGACAATAACAAGTATAAAGCATTGAATAATCTATATTCATATCAGCACCGAACTTGAAATCGATTATTAATTTATAAATATTTTTTAATATATTGTTTGCTATTAAATTGTTAGAAAACACTTTGTGGTTAAATGGACTTATGTTGAATATTTGATGAGGGATTCATTAGATTCTATGATATTATACAAGGGTTACCAATGAAAACGTATAAATACCATCATGTAAGTTTTTGATGCCTATAACCAACCAAAAAGTTATGGTTTATATATTAAAATGGCGTTTATATATATATATATGAACTTTTATATTGTGTATTTATAGTATAAAAATCCTTATATAGTACTATAAAAAGTAAATACCTTTAAAGAAGCATCACTTGTTCAAAAAAGAATCAGGTGGGATACATCTTTTATATATAGAGAGAGAGTCTACATCGTGCTCCGTAGAGTCTACCCATTTCCCCCACAAGATAGAAAAATATTGTACACACAGGTTTTATTTTTTATTTTGAATGTTTATTTAGGATTTGTATTATTTTATATGGTAGAAAACTCTTAAATATATATAAATATTTAATAGTCATAATAGAAATAGGTGTAATAATAATAATAATATGGTATCAAAAAGCTTTATAAAAGGAGATCCACACGAGGCGTTTATAATAATATTAATAATAATAATGGTAGAATATTGTACAGGGATGGTTGTAATGAGACTAATTCAGGGGACTGGAGAGAGGTTGTTTTAGAGAACTTTTTGAGTAGGAACCAGAGTGTGGAGAGAAGGAGTTGTCGTAGAGCCGTCTTGGAGTAGGATAGGAATATGATGAGCGGAGGCCCTCGCTCAAGAGCGAGAAGTCTTGAGCGTGTCAGATCGGATTTCATGACAGACTGCTTGGCGATCAGATAGGAGTCAAATAAAGCTCTACAGGAGGCCTCAGAGTTCAGGTCCTCTGGGGTCTTTTTGAGGTTAGAAGGCATCCTCTCCTCACCGTAGGTGATTTCGAAGCTGGACGTCACCTCCAAGATCTGACCACCGACTTCCCGCCAAAGCGTAGATTCTTCTTGCAGACAACTCGGGTTGACTTTTAGTTCTTCGTATTCTTGTCGGCCAAAGGTGTTTGGGAACTCTGGTAAGTCCTCGTTCAAAACAACTTGAGGTTTCTTCTCTGGCTTTGATGATGAGGGGGTGATGGAATCCTTGCAGATTGAGGGAAGTGTTGTTGTCGAGTGTCCTGAGGTGAAGAAGGAGGAGTGGATGGGTTGGAGAGGATCGAGTGACCTCTTGGAGGAGTCGCCATGCCTCATAGAGGGCGTAGAAGGTGATGCGTGAGGTGAGGCCCAGTGAGTCCAGAGATGATCCAGCGAGGGGCAGAGCGGATCGGAGATCTCTCTGACCACCAGCTAATAGCTCACGTCGCCGACGTCTCTCCGAAGGAGAAGAAGCTGTTGAGGATGCGGGTCTGGAGAAGGGCACTGCCATTTCATTTAATAAATAAACACAGGGCACACAATAGATTGGGAAAGGCGTCAGCACAGAGTGAGAGCTGAGGAGTGAATGACGTACGCAAGAGGGTGGTGCTGAGAGTATATAAAAATAGAAGAAGAAGAAGAATAAAAAAGAGGAAGACGACGCTTTTTGGCGCTCTTTTGAACCTTGCACGTGCATCAAGAACAACAAATAATATCATGTCAGCACGCAATGTGGCTTTTTTCGAGTAAATGAATTAATGTCTGCATCCATTGCAGCAGGGCCAAGAAGGACGTAATTGTTGTTGTACATAGGTATATGCCACATCAAAAGCGGACAATGTCCATTGTTTGTCTGCCAGGGCTCCTGCACCTTCCTCCTCCTACCTGTTCACTCTATCATTTAAATATGACTCACAGCTACTTCTTATTCTTCTACCTACCTCAGAGACTGAACCGCAAATCAATCATGAGGCAATGTTAATAATCTGTTTTCTTTATGTGATGTGAGGGCTTCTCGTTGTTGGAATACATTTATTATAAAGATAGCTAAAGGATATTTAAATATTATATTATATATATATATATATATATTATATATAGGCGTAGAGATAGGGGCAAGGGGGGCAAGTGCTCCCCAAAAGTTGAAGGAAAAAATATGAAATTATGAAGCAACCGGATTTTGAATTATAACCAATAAATATAATGTAATGATATTATGCAATTACTATTAAGAAAATATTAATCTACATAACTTTCTTCATTCGATTATTTTTTCACTGATTAAACGTTCTAGTTAAATTCGGGCAATTAAATGCTGCCCCCCTAAACCAAACATCTCCCCTATATTTATATATATATATATTGAATTTACTGAATTGTATTTTTTTTAGGGTTTTTAAAAACGCAATGGTTAATATGGCCATTAATTTTGCTTCGTATTTTAATTAAATAAACTTTTTGACCTTTAAGTGGGCAATTTATGTTGGTAATAATGATTGTGATTGTTTTTATGTTTTTTTAGTTTCTATTTTGGTTTTTATGAAACCAAATAAATATGTTACTAAAGAAAATAAATAGTTTTGGTTACAATTCCTTGCAGCTGTGGCAAGAGTTATAACATTGACTGCCTAAAGTTGATTATTTAATATATAGAATTTAAGATAATATTCGGCTTGGCTGACAAATTTAGTTTCAACTTTTTTAAGTTTGTGTATCAGTTTTTGAACTGATTGTTACAATAATTGTAGATTTTTTTTTCATATAATTGAATATCGAAAACTTACTATATATTTTTTTAAGTCAATGATTTTAGTTATGACTGATTTATTTTAAATCTACCTATAGTTTAATTTTATCAAGATATTTTATAATTATTTTTTGTATGCAAATAATAAATTATGTATTATATATTTATTAAATATAGTTTAAATATTTACACATCATATATATATTAAAATTTCCAAATTTATTTGTTAATTTTACGTCATATTTTGAATTAATTGATGGTGAGTTCAAAATGCGATTATTTTCTAACTATAAAAAATAACTATAAAAATTGTTCCTTGTGATAGAATGCCGAAAGACATACCTATATATTATATATATATATATTAAGTCCATGTTTTTTGTTTTATGTCTACTTATCTTTTATTCACCAATATACTTTTATGAGTACCAAAATAATTAGTATTTATTGTACGCAAAGAAGAAAATACTTTCATATTTTATATTAATTAATATATAAAAATTTACACTTTATTGATATCTACGTTTACTTCAACTTACATTTATCAACGTTATGATATTTGTTTTTTATTGTCAAATTATATCATTTATTGTTATAAAA
>CP045897.1:13296071-13346697 GCA_013387185.1 Caligus rogercresseyi | reverse complement strand
TTTGTCACGCAGACAGTCTTTGACCCGTTGTCGATAGCAATGCAAAGAAGCAAGTATTAGTAGATTCGTCATACATACAAAATGACTGTGTTCTTTGCTGTGCTGAAATATATGCAAACTTCGGTGGATATTTCATTTTCCCTCTGATGGAGTCTTGGGATAGATGGACGAGGGATGCAGAAGAAACTGGGTCGGAATATGACTATTCTTTTAACAAGAGGGTACCAATCCTGAAGCAGAAAAAAAGATAATCTTGTACGTGCAGATGATGGACGAAGCAGACTTTATAGCGCAGTACTTGATGATATTATACATACAATAGAGCTAAAGTTGGCTGAAATTGTTTTTTTGCAAACCAGTAATGAGAAAGGGTCTGTTGATATTGATGAAACCAAACTACAGTTTGCTCCATGTACAAACTTGGACTCTGGTCCTGAATTCACTAAATGGATGTCCGTATTGCAGCAAGTGAGGATCTACATCTATGAACATTCTTTCTTGCAAGAATGTTGTGATCACTACAGGTTATTAACAGATCCATCTTTCTCAAAGCTGAGTGACGATTTAAATCAGAAACGATGGAAATGGGCAAGAACGTCAACAAATGTAATCGATGTTAGAAACGTTGAATCCAACTATTTGCACACCGTCAAAATCTCAAAAAAAAATTGCGCTAATAAAGAAAGAGCAGCTCAAAAGAAAAAAAGCGGAAAGGACAATGAAGTTACTTGATATGTGTAAGGGACACCAAGGCCCAGTTACAAGAGATTCTCTTGACTTGATTGAAAGGCTGACAGAAAAACAATTGCTGTCAGAGATAGGCTACTTAAGAGCTACACTGGCACCAGATATTCATCAAATGAGAATAATCAAAGTGGACGGGAGATTTAAAATAGAATGTGATGAACTAAAGCAATCAATTAAGAATTATATCAAGCCAGAGTCAGATCGGATTATAGATGCAAACACACTGCTCAAGCAATGTTTAAGTGAGAGGAATAGTGTTATATAGATATGTGATACTGAACTATTGTTATGGTGCTTCATGTTAATATTTTGAAATTTTATTTGTACCTCCAATTTGTTTAGAAAAATTAATAAATATTCTGTGAATCACTAAATAAAAATTATTAATTGACTTAATAGTGTTTTTAATTCCTTGAACAAGAAAACCTATATAAATACATAGTGGAAGTACTATTTCATTTTAAAAAAATACTGGTCAAAATTAGGTAATTTGGCGGCCATTTTGAATTTTTGAGTGTTAGACATCAACTGAGATCAAATTTTCGACAGATTTGGATTCTACAAAAGTTTGGCCAAAGAAACACTGGGTTTTAAAAACTTTTGTTGATTTGCCCAACCCTAGTATTATAGATAGTAGCTCATAAGGCAGCTAATGTCACAAGTACGCTTGAGGACTATGACGAGTGCATCCAAAGTACTTCAAGGAACCTAAAAGCCTACTTTACTAAATGTGCCGCAGCTGTCAACCTCTTCAAGGAATGAGGTCTGTATAAGTCCCTGAGAGAGGCCTGCATCTATTAAGTGATCAGACTACTCTCAGGGCATTCACTGAGTTTTTTTTATTATATTATTTTTCCATGTTTTATTTGCATAAAAAATATATATATATTATTTATTTAGTCCTTATATTCCTAGGGATCACGATATGGACATTCTCACAAACTCATCAATAACATCATTTTTCCCATCCCTAGTTGATAACTCATTACCTCCGCCGAAGGAGGTATTGTTTTCACTGGCGTTGGTTTGTTGGTTTGTTTGTTGGTTGGTTTGTTGGTTTGTTTGTCAGCAAGATAACTCAAAAAGTACGGAACGGATTCGGAAGAAACTTTGTGGAGTTGTTGGAAATGCAAAAAGTAACAAGTGATTAAATTTTGGCATCTCTGAGTGCAGAATTAAGATGCAAAACGAGCTAAATATTAATAAATATTTCAAGTTAGCCTACTCTGCCAAAGATGTCGCTGTGCTGTAAAATCGGGGGCCGGGAGTGTCTTTCTCTCGGAATTTCCGTCGAGGGGAACCCTCCCCCGTCCCTCTACGCCGCCCCAGTCGTGAAAAATCCGCCTCGGAAGGTTCATAAGGACCCCGTGACGCGGAGGTTTGCACTCTCTGAGTGTATATGCCTCTAGTTACCTCCGCCGAAGGAGGTATTGTTTTCACTGGCGTTTGTTGGTTGGTTTGGTTGTTGTCAGCAAGATAACTCAAAAAGTGCTGAACGGATTCGAATGAAACTTTGTGGAGTTGTTGGAAATGCCAAAAGGAACCAGTGATTAAATTTTGGCATCTCTAAGTGCTTTTTTAATATGCAAAATGAGCAAAATACTAAATGAAATGGGGTCTCTATTAAGGGAGTAGGAAAGAACAAACGCTAAAAAATATTCATTGACGGTTATTGTTCATATATCAGCTCAGGACTATGTTAACCTAGTGACGTAGCTTAAACTTCTTCCTCTTCCCTTGCTCTGAGTGCTTTTTTAATATGCAAAATGAGCTAACAGAGAGGGAAAAATGATTAGAGATAGAAATCGGGCGTGTGAAAGGGAGAATGTTTGAATGGGAATGTGTGGGGGATCGCGGAGGTACACACTCTCTGAGTGATATATGCCTCTAGTTTCATCTAAAGCGTTAAAGTAAAGTGACGCTACCAGGACAAAACCTTCTTTTTTTTTTCAAAAAGGAGATGGATCAACCGTAGTTCTTATATGCGCTAGAGGGTGTTTTATGAAGCAGCTGTTTAAAATTAATAACAAATGTAAACAAAAAAAATATGAAAAAACCGTAGTTTATTTTTAACAATAGGTGCGCTTATCCATTTAACATTTGAATGAAATGTTAAATGGATAAGCTGGCCTATTGTTAAAAAAATAAACTACGGTTGGTCCATCATTTTTGGTGTAAGTTTTTCTTGTCGCGCTACTTTACTGTAACGCTTTAGTTTCATCTAAAGCTTTAAAGTAAAGTAGCGCATCAAGAGCTTTTTGTTCTGATTTTGATTATTTCTTGGCTTCCTTTCGTTTTATTTATCCGCTAGAGGCGTTGATGCTGCTGCAGCTCAGTAAATAAATACAGTCGGCCCTCGCTACTTCGCCCCTCGACATCTCGCAGTTCTTTTACTACACGACGACGGCTTGGCTCCCGTTTTTTCACGAGATATATTACAAATATATATCAACATCGCGACCCTCATATATTGCGGTGGTCGTATACTGGATTCGGGCCGTCACGACTTTGCGAGGGACGACTGTACGTAGGAATTTTGGGATATATCAAGTATCCTAGTGACGTATTAGTGACGTAAACTTCAACAACTGTATTAATAACATTGAGGTGTCTATTATTTTTATTGCTCCATGGAAGTCTTCTCGATACTTCAGGAGTCTGAGGAGGATTGGAGAGCAACATACAAGGAACAGACCGGAGGGACAGTTAGGAGTCTGGTATAACCTTTTGTCCTCACTTCTCCCATTTCAATTCGTCCAAGACTCCGAGTCATTTGAACCTCAATCCCTTCATTCTCGATAGAACAGAGAAGTCAACTCGAATGTGCTCGGACTCAATTGCCATCGTTTTGTAGAACTCATGCCTCCCTTGTAGGACTCCGGTATTTTCAACTCCTCTTCACGCCTCTGTCTGCCTTCTCACAGTTCTCCGAAAATCAAAGAGCAAAGAAGACGTCTCCTCCCCCGTTCAAGGAAGAAGGAAGGAAGGAAGGATGCTGTCTTCTGGAATTCAAATGGACGTAAAAAGTATGTCCCCCTGGAAGTCAGTTCAACGTCATGTTTTGGATCTATATCCAGGTTGAATAAATAGAAGAGCGAATCAATCCGCGGTTTCTCGAACCTGGATACTAAGTCTACGATATTAGTTTCATGGACATCCTCCATTCAATTCTCTACATCCTTGTCCTTGTCTTTTTCTGTTAAGAAATATCGCGTTCAAAGGAATGAACTAAATTAATCTCATATTTGTATTTATTTATGTATAAGTGTTTGGTTTTAATATTATTTGTATTACTTATATATATTAGAATCGAGTTAGTCTAAGTTCTGGGCCTCCGCCGAAACTAATTATGAACAGAAATCCAATTCCAAAGCTCTGAGCTGTCAAAGGAAGGGTCTGTTTATATTCATATCCACCTCTCAAATGTCTGAGGCGTTACTTGTGATGCAATGAAGAAAAAGGTCGACGAATCCATGAAACTACCTAGCAAGCAATGGTCGCTGAGCTTGAACTGGCGTGGCTGGACCACACAGATTGTGACATATGTAGATTATCAACTTCATCCATCCCATTCAACAAGAAACGGTGCCTCAACAGCTTCAAGCCAATGCCGAACAATAATGAGCGCAGCAAGAGCTTGAGCATCAGTATTAAGTCCATGCCAAGAAGTATGAAACCGAAACCTCTCCGTGTGTAGAGACCATCACTGCACACGAATCTGACATTGTGAAAATAATAAATATGATTCAAGAATTAATTTTATGAATAAATGGGAATATATGTATTGAATAAATAACAATGCAATTTAACTAATTAGTATTTTGTTTATTTAATTCGCTTTGAAATATTAAACATGGGGGATCAAGGGGAGGGGTGGGTAATGGCTTGAGCATAGCTAGAAGGGGGGGGGGGAATAAACATTTTGTAATATAATCTACTTTTTAGAAAATCTAATTGCCATACTTTGGAAGCAAGTTGGCTATTTCTTTTATTTACATTTTTTATTTCTTGTTTTTTAATGTTTTAGAAATATGACTAGTCTTAATCGTAAAATCTGTTCATAAGTTTATATTTTAGAGAATAGCATTGTGGTATTAGATTGAAATCTTTAGTAATCTTGTCACACGCATGTTTTATCTTTAAGGATATATTTTCTTTTGATAATTATGTAAAGATTCTTCCATATTTCTAATATTATTATAAATTGGTAGAATGAGATTTTTAAAATTTCGTGGGAACAATAAACGAGGCTATTCCCGGTATTATCAGATATACTTATAAGGTTAGATATACTATCATTGCAATGGCCATTATTATTTTTTTAAATAGATAAACATGACTAACAATGAGGTTTATGTTTTTCTATTTTAAAAATAATGTAACCTGCTAAATAATATAAGACGTCGGTTTCATGTTTCGACAGCTGAGGTGAATGTGAAAGATTTGATATAAATTGTGGAATAAAATCAATGTCCCACAAAACTTGGTTTTCATCTGTGTAATTTGCTTAAATTCAAGCATCTCTGCCAAGAAAGAGGAATCATCATAATGATAGTTGCTGGATTTAACCATCTTTCATATATTGACTAAAACAAATCATTCTTAGAATGTATTTGAACTCCTTAGCTGTAGGTGTAGGGTTGGTAGCTCTTATCATGCTGAATATATTTCAATGCAGTCTGACGAAAAATGCGATGTAATTACATAATTGAGGCCTGCTTGAAGTAAAATATCTTGGATATCAATTGTAGAAAGAGTTGTTAAAATGACCCTGTTTGAATTGGCTTCCATCCAAACCTACCATTACCTTTGGAATATATTTTTAAGCTGTTTATAATTTTTTTAAACTTATAAGAAAAACAATTGCATTTTCATATTCAGTTTCCTATTGAAGACTAAAAGCATATGTAGTTTTCTTGAACAAACAAGGTCATACCATTTCCTCAAAGAGTCGATAAACCATGCTGTCGCAAGAATAATCTTATCACACATTCGTGTGATAAGAACAGGACACCCACCCATGGTGTATAAATGGATTCAGAATTGATGACTAGACAATTAATCTACATAAAATAAGAATAAAATTTAAATTTATAACAATAAGGCATAAAAATGATTCCACCTACCCAAAAGTCCTTTTTTGAATACTTAAATATCAATGAGTGTTGTAAAATAAGTATGTTGTAACAAAAAGTGAGAGTAATTTGAATGAAAGTAGTAGTGAATGAAATTATTTAAATGGATGAGATGAATCAAGGAGTACTAAGAGATGGATGGGAACACTCCTAATGTAAACAATAATATTTGTACCTATGTAGTCACACTTTACACAGTTTTTATACTACTAAAAGAGATGAAATTAAGTTTCTCAACGACGATTCCAAAGCTTATAGACTCCACGGACTGATTAGTCACCGGCACAAATCCTCAACTTCATCCTTAGGGGGTTGTAAGTAGACGTGGAGTCCTCTTCCTCTTTATTGGACTCGAATGTCGTCGTTGAGAAACTTAATTTCATCTCTTTTAGTAGTATAAAACTGTGTAAAGTGTGACTACATAGGTACAAATATTATTGTTACATTAGGAGTGTTCCCTCAATTTCTTTAGTACTCTTGGATGAATGAATAGTTTGAATGACATCACGGTATGACGTCATAAATCTTGTAATAAAAGCGACATCTGCTGGACAAAATATAAAAGAGACTCAATGAAAATCCTTCCAGGCTATCTACCCTTGATGCGCTACTTTACTTTAACGCTTTAGTTTCATCTTACTTTTTATAGTCAAAGTAATGATCCATTGTAGTCGTTATATAAGATTTAACATAATATACATTCAGTAATTCCCTGTATGCGAGGAATATGGATGATATTGACGGAGTTTATCCAAAAGATTCGTCAATGAAGACACGAAGATATGCCCATGAGGAGAGACAATTTGTATTCTAAGAATGTTATTCTTACTTCTGATTTGATGTCATGACATCAACAGTTGCTAGTGATGCTTTATTTAAAAATGCCAAATGTTTTTTTATTAATCAAGAAAATAGATTAACATGGTTTACAGTGGAAATATTCTAAATAAGTATCTTTATATTAGTTTAAATAAATATATCCACGATTATATTATATATATATATCAATCCTTATTAAGAATAGAATGTTTAGGCCGTAAAAGATCTTTTTAGTGCCAAAATATAATAACTTACACATTACTGTATGAAAACCAACAAAGCTGACATATATAATTTAAAAAATGGAACAATGTGAAAATAAATCAAATACTCAGAAGAAATAACATTCATTCAACGATAGTTTCTATTGAAATAAGTAAGGAAGTACTGCTAAAGATTTCATTCCAAAGAGTAAATTTGGTACATCTTTAACAAACTTTTTTAAATATTTGCCCTTGTCTTAAATAATGTATTCTGTTCCTAATGATTAGTCCATTGTCATTAAGATTAAAGAGATACAGCGAAGATCATTTTTTTTTGTTGTATAGAAACAATATCCTTAAGAGTCCTCTTTTTACTTGTTTGATTGTCCAACTGATTGGATGCATGTAGGAAATGTAATATTAGCTGTATTACTGTTATCCTTCTTGTTATTTGGCCTGAGTGTTTTCCCAGAGTATTGAAGTGGTGTAATTACAGGTTGATGATTATAAGGTAATTTATTTGTTGTTTTCTCCCTCCAGTCGGGTATCATCACTTGCTAATAGTGGGTTCCCTAAGTAAATAGTCTCCAAGACATTGACTCTATAATTAGGGCCGGAAGTAAAGCATTTGTCGATCAGAGAGAGAGACGCTGAAATAACAAATTTCAAACACCTTATTGTTTGACCAAGCTCCTAATAATTCCTGTGCTTTTTCTTTGTTCCATTTCGATAAATATTGGTAGATCCAAAGGTTTTTATTGCATATATATATATATATATATATATGCACGTATATATACATAAAGACGGTCTCAAATTCAGGAGCATCACCTCCCAATTTCCAAAGTTCAAATACTTAAACTTATATCCACATTTATAACGACAAAACGATACATATTCAATATGTGATTAATACATGGTTGAAAGTTTGAACTTTATCTATTTATCATCTTTTATATTTAAATTTAATAAATAAATTGACTATTTAATTTATAAAGTATTTAAAGAAAATTGTCCATAGTATTTAATACAATATGAGGCAACTGCAAGTTTATATATCATATCTAATATCTAAAGATTAGTTGAAATACTGTAATAATTAATAAGGTTAGACAATACTAATCTTACTTTTTTTGGTTAATTCAATAAATAAAAATCTAAGAGATTTTTACCAAAAATGAGTGAAAGTTTATAATGTACAATAAACAACACTATGTAACAAAATTAGGTCTTTGTTTGTCCTTTGGCTAAAATTCCTAATTTGAGTCCCATTTTTAACGTAGATTCCAAAAATGCCAATTAAAATTTTGTCTTAAAAAGGTTTGGCCTTTATGACCTTTTTTTGAATTTACAATTTTCATCATTTCTAATGGTTCAGGCACAGTTATCTTCGTGGAAAGTTAGGATAACCACAAATGTCAGTAGTATTTATTTTTTACTATATCTGTGCATTTCAAATCCGTTTTTATAATTTATATATCTTTCGTACCAATCGAAAAAATCGGCTATATATTTGAAAAAGTTGACCAAATTTTAATGTTCTATTTAAGCGGTGATATATTTTTTGTTTCGAGTCTATTGACTATAATCAATATGTAATATCTTTTTGGTATGTGTCAATGCATTTCAGAAAAGTTTTTATAATTTCGATATCTGGCATGAAAGTAAGAAAATATCAATTTAGTAGGACGAAGTATTGATCATATTAAGTAACTACTTTTAGGTGATTATTGAGGTTGCGTTTAATATTATTGTGATTTGTTACGAATAAAAAAAACAGGTTTGCCTTTTTATTTAAATAATTACTTTTTGGTGATTATTGAGGTTGCATTTAATATTATTGTGATTTTTTACGAAGAAAAAAAACAGGGTTGCCATTTTATTTGCAAGTTCCTTAAATTATTTGATAACAATATTGAAATGCAATTTTCCAAATCACAGTAACTCTCTAGAAAGTAAAATTATTTTTGACACTTGTAAATAATATATATAAATAAAAAGGCAAACCTATTTTTTTCTTTGTAACAAATCACAATAATATAAATGCAACCTCAATAATCACCTAAAGTAGTTACTTAATATGATCAATACTTCGTCCTACTAAATTGATCTTTACTTTACTTTCATGCCAGATATCGAAATTATAAAAACTGTTCTGAAATGCATTGACATATACCAAAATATATTACTATTGATTATAGTCAATAGACTCGAAACAAAAATATATCACTGCTTAAATAGAACACTAAAATATGGTCAACTTTTGAAATATATAGCCGATTTTTTCGATTATTACGAAAGATATATAAATTATAAAAACGGATTTGAAATGCACAGATATAGTAAAAAATAAATACTGCTAACATTGTGGTTATTCTTACTTTCCACGAAGATAACTGGGCCTGAACATTAGAAATGATGAAAATTGTAAATTTCACAAATATCCTTATCCTGGACACAAAAGCAAAATTAGAAATGATTAAAAGTATTTTTTTCATGTTTGCTGGACATATGCAAATAGAAAATAACAGTTTCAACTCAAGGACAAAAACTTTGTTACACGGTGTAATCAAAGAACGTGAAATACTTTGATGCATGCATTCGATGAATTTATTATAACCGTAGTGGCTGTAGTAATATGTTAATCAATATTCTAGTGAATATACCTCTATACCGCAATATCAAGATATTTTAACTAGCAAATGCTTTATAAGTTTATGTGATTCGTTAACAACTTATTACAAAAAGGAATATCATTATGATGATAGTTAACTATCACTCTATGTACACAATTCCACCAAATTATCTAAAACAAAAACTTGAATAACAGTTGAATAAATATGGAGCGCGATAGCCATGTGCACTAAGGCTCAATGTTGTGGGCGCAGGTTCGAATCCCGAGAAGGGATGGTTATTTTTGGTCTACATCCTAGGTTCGATAGACTAATTTTAATGCTAGTATGACTATTTATATCCAGTCAGATGCAATTATATCGAACCAAATTGGCAAAAAAAAATACTTGGTAGATGTAATGATTCACATTGCAGTTTCACTTAGAAAAAAAAACTTTCTTTGATGCTACAACTTCTTTTTTGACCGTCAAGATAATATATATATATATAATATATCCGACCATTAGAATACCTGAACAAACGTTGTCAACTAGAAAGTATTTCCACTCATAATCGCATTTAAAACAATGATAATATATTTGCAATATTGTTCTCTTTGGAGATTATATTTATATATATAACCCATGGTCCTTAACGAGGACTTATCCTTTGCTTGGATGAGTCAATGGGAAAACATGCAAGATGTATATATTTTTTAACAACTCACAAAGTGGGAGTTAGTACATAGTCATAATCGTCAATGGTGATTGACATGATCCCATGGAAGAAGGTTGGAAGTTCTCTATTAAGCTCCTTTTTCTTCAGGTTGAGTGATTTAACCCTTTCGTTCTTTAGTTCTTCTCTCCGTTTCACAGACTAATTATTATTTGGTAAATCATTTTACCATGAAAAGATTGGGCTAATCCTTCTCTCTCTCTCTTTATTTTATTTTTCTTGTTATTAAATCCCTTTTACCCAAAAGAAGAGTAAAAAGAAAATGCAAAACAATAGGGGGGACACCATTTAATCCAGTTCAACATTCTCGTATCTGATCATCAGACACTCCTTTGGAATGTCCTATTATTGTGCGTCAACAACACAATGAAGGAGGTTCTTTATATATTTTTCAATACTATTATTTTATGTACATATAGGGCTGCATATACAGGTCAAATCCTCACCAAAGAAGAAAATGTTAGGAGATTATAACTGATAGAATGAATAAAATACAGACAAATACGCTCTTAACTGCAATCACTCATGAGAACCTCAAAAAATGACATTTAGCGAAGGGTGGCCACACGTAACAGAAGGATTTAGTAGTATTTTTTTCTGTGGTAATATTTGAGTGGCCACAAAGTACGAGTGACTGTTTTACACAGGTTTGACCGTATAATATTTCTAGAGATCTCTGTATTGCGTCCTCTTTTTGTAGGTCTTCACCAAACATGCGTTATCTAAAGTTGATCTATAATTTGAAACAATTATAATACTTTTAACCAAACTATAGAAGTTTTGAAATGTGATTGTTTGGAAGGATTTGAAACGTGAATAATGATCAAGTAAAAATAAGACATTGTTGTCGGCCTCGTTCTTCGAAAGGTTTTATATATGAAGTATCTTAAAGACTTTTAAATATTTAGACTTTGTAGACTCAAGAGTATCCATGGTTTCGAAGAGAGTAGCTAACTTATGAAGTCTTATATTTTAGGAAGCTCTACATGGGCATTTTTCTCTAACGTGTCTGGTTGAATGAAAATAGAAGTAACAATAATAAGAGTAATACACAGTTGGCACTATGAAATAATGTATCACTTCACTCGTGCCTGTTGTATAGGCTGGTGCTTATAATATCATCCTTCACAACAAATAGTGACTTTTCTCATGGACCTACATATATATCTTTTATTACAATATTATTCATTATTTCTTAAGGAAGTGCGTTAACGCGTGTTCAACTCTCAATGTAGGGGCGCATGTTCGAATCCCGAAAGGGGACGGTCAGTTTTGGTCAACCTCATTGATAAGATCCTGGGTTCGATAGACTGATTCTACCGCTATATTGCTTATTTATATCCACAAGGATGCAGATATATCGAACCACATAGGCAATACTATATATATATATATCTATATATATATATATATATATATATATATATATATATATATATATATATATATATATATATATACTGGGTGCAGAGCTACAATAGGGAAAAAAGTATTCAAGATATATCTTCTATATTTTATTAACAAAACAAGTTGGTAAGAATTCTTTTTACAAAAGTTGTTCAAGGGGATCTATTTTGACTTTTACTCAAACCATCCCCCGTCAGCCTCGATGACCGCCTCCAGCCTGGACCGGAACCTGGTGTAGGCGTTGATAAGGTGCTCCTTGTTATTGCTTGCCACTGCCTCCACAATGGAGGCCTTCAGCGAGACAACACTGTTGTTATCGCACTTGTAGGATTCCCTTTCCAAGACGCCCCACACTTAATAGTCCAACGGGTAGCAGTCCAGCGAGCTAGGGGGCCACATTTCCTTCGACCAGAACATTGGCAAATTTTCTGAGAGCCAATTTTGTACCAGATGAGATGTATAAACTGGTGCACCGTCTTGTTGAAACACATATGGTCGTCCAGCAGCAACTTGATCCATCCATTGCTTGCACACGCCCCTCAGGACCTTCCGGTAGATCTCCTAGGACACAGTTTGGCCCTTCTCAAAGAAGTGGGGTGGCATAACGTCCCCTTCGTTAGATACAAGGAGCAAAACCTTGACAGAAGCTCGAAACTTTGTCCTACCAATGATTGGGACATCTTCAGGGCCTTGAGCAATCCACCTGTCATTTCTTCTATTGATTTGGCATCACATAGAAGATTTTATCGTCAGAGAAGAACCAGATCCGTCCAGCAGCTCCGTGCTTAAGGGACACCAGATGCTTGACCTTTGAGGCCTCAGACAGCATCTGTCTGACCTTGAGTATGTAGCTCTTGCTCCTGAGATCCTTATGTACGGCGGTCCTGATGGTTTTCTCGTCCACGCTCATCTTGGCGGCCAGGTCCTTCATAGAGGTGCCGGGATCGTCGTTGATCCTCTCCTGGAGCTCGTGGAGAAACTCTGAAGTCCTCTTTTTGCTTCTGGACCGATCTTGAGTCTTCCTCAGGGGTGTTGCATTGCTGTTGGACTTATTAAACTATTGTGCCACTCTATAGACAGTGGGTTTAGGAAGCTTCAGGAACTCGATAATTTCTTTGGGCCCGCGGCCCGCTCGGTGGGTTACCAAAATGGCTGCACAGCGGTCTTGTTCTGATGACATTTTCAAAAAAAATCTTTTTATCTGATTGATGGGAACCCACTGAAGCCAAACAGTGTTTTTAAAGTAATCGCACTAAGGGTTCCCAAGTTATGCCCTTTCAAACTTTGTAACAATTGTAGCTCGGCACAGTATATATATATATATATATATATATATATATATAGATATATATATATATATATATATATATATATATACAAGGGATGCAAAAAGGTAATGGACTAACGATTAATAATCGATAGATTTGAAACGATAAAAGTTTATTAGTTTCAATTAATCGACAGATCGCGCCCTCTTTTTGAAGTTAATAAAACTTTTTACCGGTTTTTAAATCCGTTCTTGTATTCAATATTCTCATTAGTTCCTTCTTTCAAATAATTCCTCTCGTTTGGACGTGGAAAAATACAAGAGACGCCATTGGAATAAGATTTAGTATTGAAAGCATAGAGATATATATTTTTATCTCTATATTGAAAGTCGACAAATTAGAAAAAACTTCTTTAGAGAATTATAACCCATTGACGTCAAAGATTTTTTCTCATAAAATAAAGAGCACTTACCCACCCCAAATCCACAAGATAAACTGGTTCCTTAATCGTGGCGATTAATCGATTAAAAGTCGACTAAATGAAAAACTAACGATTAATCTATTAATCGATAACTTGCATCCTTATACATACATATTTAAAGTTTATTAAATAAAGTAACACTAACAGAGAGATTTAGTGTTTATTTTAGTTCCTATCATCTTCTAGTAATTGGATCATATCCCTTATGATGAGACTCGAATAAAAAGTATTGCCAACTGAAAAATAATGTTTATCTTTGCCATACTGACATCCTTACTTATACCTATCAAATTTGTTCATGAAAAATATATGCCTGTATGGATTAATCATTATAAAGCTGCCAAGCTGATATTAAATAATATTAAAAAATAAAATTGTTTATTACTATCCTTCTTTTCCATTGTAT
Source organism: Caligus rogercresseyi (assembly GCA_013387185.1). Classification (NCBI taxonomy): domain Eukaryota; kingdom Metazoa; phylum Arthropoda; class Copepoda; order Siphonostomatoida; family Caligidae; genus Caligus; species Caligus rogercresseyi. The sequence goes on along the minus strand of CP045897.1, from coordinate 13,332,883 downwards.
TCCTATTTCTCGTCTACCCTGAGGTTATTTTAAAGTTAACTTATTCATGTCACATTTTGCACACACAAAAGAGAATAGTTAATGGGTAGCAGGGCGAAAGGGAGTATTTGCAAAAGACTTCATTTTCAAGCATATGTTCATAGACGCTTAAGAACTACAAATATATGTAAAAAGAAGAAGGGAAAAAGAGCAAATGCATCTCGGCCTGAGACCATTTTGACATCATTTTGCCGTAGACAAGAAGCAATAGCATACTAATTTAACGGATGTACCCCCATTTTTCGCGAATTTTATGGTTCTCTTCATGGCACTAAAAACATCTTTATGAGACGTATTTTAGAGAGAAAAAAGGATGATTTTATTATAACTTATACCCCTTTTATGCATAACCTACTGGCTTCACCCCTCTCTAAGGATTCTTTTTTTTTTTTCAGTCTGGGGGTAAGAAAAAAATAACAACAGCAATAAAGTAAGCTTACCCAAAAGAAGGAAGCAGTTTTTTTTTAGAACTTACAACTACAAGAAATTCATCATTTGTAGATTTATTGCCTTGTTTAAGAAGAAGCCGTGTGCTTTTTTTTCTTCTCATGGATGACCAATTAGAAAGCTGAAATTCGAGAACTTATGGCCATTACAATGGGTCAAAGTTCTTTTAATAGTAATGAAAATATGCATACCCATTCACACCTTGAGCGTGAAACTCTATTGGTTGTGCACATATGATCATTTTAAGGGGGAATATAGACGTATAAGTATATAAAAAATATAATTTGTAAGACTTTAAAATGATATATTTTAGTTAATTAATTTGATTATCTAGAGATACTAGAGCGGCAAATACTATATTTTCTGCTCTAAGATGTATGCAAACATAATATTATGTTTAATGTTAACAGTATAAAAGTATCATTTATCCATAAATCATTGTATATATATACAATATATTTATGGCTGTTCTTATTTTTCAAATGTTTGAAATGTTAGCAAATTGTGAATTTTCTGTTTCTTTGTGATAAAAGAAGAAGACATGCAAAGTTTGAACAAAATCGGTCAACATTACAGGGTTGCTCACGAGGTCAAAGTTTTAAAAATTTAGTAAAAATATATTTTTTCGCATTTTTTTTTAAATGGTGGACGTTACAGACTTCAATAATAATTATTAATTAATAAAAGGAAATCTAATTTACTACCAGACGTATGTTGATATTTTTACTAAAACTAAGTTTTAGTATAGTTTTCTATAAAAAACAAAGAAAAAATGGAGTGTGTAATGTTAGCATAATTTATAGCTTTTTTGTATCAATTAACTTGATACAAAAATTGATCTTTTGATATGAGAATATACATTACCTAGATAGAAAAAAGAAAGAAAAAAGAGAAGCGAGAGAGTATTTTGCCTCACTTATCTCAATGTAACAGTGGTTACCAAGCGGTAATTGTATATTCTCAAATCGAAAGATCAATTTTTTTGGGAGAGTACGTGCAAAAGTGTATTTGCTTATTTCTCTTAAAGTATAGCGATTGTTAGAACACCAAACATATCAAATAAAGCTTGGTAAGCCAGCTTAATATTTTGGTATACTAAATCATGTCAATTTAATAAGTGGAGAGTTATATGCACATTAAAAAAACATATCTCGCGTATAAAATGACGCATATAACAGATTATAAATGCGTCAGAGACAAAGTAAAATTTTGAGAGGATACCTTGACGCAAATCTAAGAAACATATTATTTTTTATTTTTTTCATAATCGATTTCTTATAGGTCAATACAGGCTCTGAATCATATGATGTAAACTCAGATTGTACTGAATTCTGAATTGATAGAATGCAACCAAGGTCATTTTTGGATGTATCATTCAAAGGGTTACTAAACTTAAATATACTATTTTACTCTGTAGCGAACAAGTCATCTTCTACAGGCGAGTGAAGTTAATGGATACAAAAAAGCTATGAAATATGCTAACATTGCACACTCCATTTTTTCTTTGTTTTTGCAGAAAACTTTGTTTTAGTATAAAACATCAAAAATACGTCTGGTAGTAAATTAGATTTTCTTTAAATTAATAATTTCTATTGAAGTCTGTAACGCCCACCATTTTCAAGAAATTTGCGGAAAACTATATTTTTACTAAATTTTTAAAACTTTGACCTCGTTGAGCAACCCTGTAATGTTGACCGATTTTGTTCAAACTTTGTATGTCATCTTCTTTTATTTTCAAAGGGGATAAGCGCATGTAAAAACATAAAAGGCATTAGAGTAGGAGAAATTGAAACCAAAGTACAAGCCTTTGCAGATGACATGTCCATAACTTATTCAGGGAGTCAGGAAGATATCAAAGAATCTTTTAAGAAACTTTGAACATTTTCATATAGAGTCGGGTCTGCAAATAAATTTTACAAAAACTCATTTAATGACAGATTTTAAGGTTTTATTTAATTTGAACGGAATTAAGGGTACAAATATTTTAAAAAATTTAGGAACATATATAACTTTAGATGGGAAAGGTGTTTTGGAAAACAGCAAACTTATAGAATAATGTATACATAAATCTACAGCTAATTATGCAAGGATTTTAAGGAGGGATATTATGTCGAGGATTTTTGTTTGGAACAATCTTATTTTACCAAAAACGACCCATATTTTAAAACTAACCCCATACTTCGTAAATATTTGCAAAAAAGTAGACGGATTGTGTGAGGCTTTTTTATTCCCAAATGGAAGACCTAAAAATATTTCGTGGAAGCGGATCCAGACTCCTAACAGATTGGGTGGGCTAGGACTGCTTAACTTTGGTAGTTTCTGGAAAGTTATCCGTTTTAAGTGGTTCCAACGAATTACACAAAAGGGATCTATTTGGAATGAATCATTGGAGAATATATTGTTCGAAAGTGGGAATGGTACAATTGAGCAAAAAAAAGGCAAAGGACCTCATACAATACTAGAAATATCTCGAAAAATAAGTCAATTCTGGAAGAAAATGAGTCCATATTTAAAGAGATAGCTGATAAACTTTTAGAGAAAATGGAGTGGCAGGAACCAGTTTTAGAAAATACAAGACTTAGATTTTTAGTTCACACATCTATAAAGAAAAAGCTTGAGTGCATGGGGGATATTTTTGGCCAATATAACAACTTTACAGTAAACGAGAATCTAGAAAGGCAAGGCATTTTAAGCAAAGTTTGTTTTCGTACTAGGGAAGTCGGACCGAGGAATTGTTTTTATAATTTCATAAAAATATCAAGTAATAGTTTTATTCGGGGAGTTATGCAAGATAAAAAGTCGAGCAGGTGTTTCCTGACACAGATAGAGAGAAGGAAGGAAGAATATGGAGTGAAAACTCCAGTTAGTGAAATAATCAAAGGCCTACGTTCATATGATCTGAACTTCTCCCTATCATGGTTGAAGTACAGAATTGTGACGAACACTTTGTCCTTGGGAGCCCTATATGGAAGGACTTTGGAGGAAAGGACTTGTTTTCTTTGCAAGGAAGCAAGGGAAACGCAAAGACACTTCTTGATCGAGTGCTCATATGTTGCTCGTATTTTAGGGCACTTGGTGACTATTTTTTACGAGTATTTTAATTTATTATTGAAACCGAGAGACTTTATTTTCTTTAATGTGGGTCCCCATCAAAACAAAATAAATTTTATAACTTCAAAAATACAATTTTACATATATAAATTTCGATCTGCCAAAGTTGCCCCCCGGGATGATTTTATGAGTGTATTTGATGATTTATAACATATGTGATGCGTTTGTGAGTTATGTAGATTTATTTGTTATCGATGTAATTAAATGTTTACATGAAATATAGTTGTACTCGGTACAAAAAAAAAAGTGTCCTTCGTCGTTCGTTTGTCGTTCACTAAAAGTTATTGTTCATCGTTATTTTTAAATAGAATCGTTACTCGTGCATCGTTCGTTTGTCGTTCGTCATTCTGAAAAAAATTGACGACGATAGAAAGGAATTTTTTACCACGAAAATGAGAAGTCTTTGTATTTTTGATCGTTCATCGATCGCGAACGACAACAAATGAACGATAAATTCGGATATATATTTTATATATATATATACCTATATATATATACTAAAAAGTTAAGTACGATACATACGAATAAAAACTATAAAATACATACGAATAAAAACTATAAAATACATACGTCTCTCATCCTTTTTCAAACTAAATATTGCCTTCCTTTTCCTACATCAGTGTTTTTCAATCACTTGAATGCCGTTAGATTTTATCAGGTGTGCCATAAAAATAATACTTTTATAAAATCCCTGCTTATATTGAGTATGTATTACTACCGACTTGGAAACTGACTAGACTTGACCACACACTACATCAACATTTTTGTGTCTTGTCCTATCTCACAAGAGTCTCTCTGCCCATCAACGGTAACATGATTTTGTGGAACCACTTTCACAGTATGGAAGATAGTCTGCACGGAGGGGCCACATAAGATTAGGAGAAGCAATGCATAAAAAAAGAAACATTCCCCTTGAAGCCGTTTACACTTTGGCTGTCATTATATTTATCATTTTCTAAGGGTGTTATATTCGCTCTATATTTCATTATTTTATTAGTTTTATCAGTATTTATATGGTTTTTTAGAATAGCTACTTTTAACTGATTATTCTATTATATAACTAGTATAAACAATCGCATACATACCTTTATTTGTTAGTTTAACTCCTAGGTAAACCCCACCTCCCCGGAACGCAATCCAGTATCAGAGAGCAAAAGTATACTTAAGGGGAAGAAGATTTTTGATATTGAATTAGCTAAACTTATAGACAATATCATAGATTTTAAAAACATTGATCTTCCATTTGTCAGTTTTATTGTTTAAGTAATCCCTTTCACATTTTTTTTGCCAATGTGGTTCGATAGAATTGCATCCGACAGGATATAAATAAGTATTAAAGCATTAAAATTTCACTCGACCCTAGGATCTTATCAATGAGGTAGACCAAAAATTACCATCCCCTCTCGGGATTCGAACCTGAGCCCCCAACGTTGAACACGCCTTAACGTACACAGCTATCGTTCTCCCTTTCACATTTTTAGCTTTTACTGTCTATGATTATTTTTTAATGAGAGAAACGTTCTTTGAATGAAAAAAAAGTTTCCATAACATTTCTCTAATTGCAAGTACCATAAATATTCTTAAATGTAAAGTGTTAATCCTTCATTTAAGCAACTACTAACATTGTCATAGTTGATTCCTCTTGCCATAAACTACTACAGCTTCATATGAAGCATTTATATCAATTATCCTCCTTCTAACTGTGCCCAACTGCTTGCAAAAGCAATAAAAGTCATGAAAGTGGGAGGAGAAAGAAATAAAAACAAGAAGGTTGAAATAGTATATTATTCTTAGATATATTATTAATTCTCAAATTTCTTGGTATACACACACACTCATAAACGAAGAGCATTCCTCCTCCATTCGAAGGCAAATAAATTAACTCTTAAAACAGTGGCAAGAGAGTGGGAAGGGGTTGGAATGATGATGATGATGAAATGAGGCAGAGAAAGGAAGGTTTTGAAGACAGGCATACTGGCTTGTTCGTTCTTAACATAGGTTAATAAAGAGTTCATTACTCAACTTCTCCCCCATCTCTACAAGGAAAAAATACATTTGCAAGGAACATTATAATGGAGTACACCCATTACATTTGTCTTCATATATGTCATGGTTCACCGCTACCAAGCATGTGGAAGTCACCTAACCTCCTACTTTAAAAAACAATATATTTTTTTTTGCCTATTTGGTTCGATATAACTGCATCCGAGGATATAAATAAGAATAAATAGCATTAAGATTAGTCACTCGAACCTAGGATCTTGTCAATGAGGTAGACCATCAAAACTGACCATCCCCTCTCGAGATTCGAACCTGCGCCCCCAACATGAGAGTTGAACACGCCTTAACACGCACAGCTATCGCATCCCTCAAAAAATATTTTATATGACTACTCTGAATAAAGATAAAGAACAATGACAGATAAATATATATGTCAGCTGTCAATTAGGCAATCAATGACAAAACTCATCAATATTATTTTATAAATGAAAGGTTGTGTGATGTTTGTCTGCATAGAAGATCTATTTGTTTTGGGCACAATCACGTATCTCTCTCAATAAACTGCCTATGTATTTATTTCTCTATCCTACTCTATAAAAGAACAGGCACGTGTAAAAGGAAATTCAATTTGAGGTACCCTCGCAATCCGATCCCATGTCCGATCCGGTCATCTATTACATTTTGATCATGTGTGTTGCTTAAACTCGACATATGGTATTTTTTGTCAAAGCCCTGAGAATGCATTGCATGTCGTGATGCTTTGCACAAGAAATAATACGCTATCTCTCATTAAAAACCTACCAAGAAAATATTTGCATACGATTTTTGAAGAGTTTGTGTAGATTTTCATAAAGATATTTATATTTTTCTAAAATTGCTTAGCTTTTAGATGTTTTCATTTTTATTTTAATGTAGATGATTAAAAGAGCATCATCCACTTGAAACATTAAGTGTATTAATGTACTCTTATCTGCATGCTCTGGTTTTATATAATTATACTTTATTCATGCTTTTTACATTTTATTAAGAATTTGTAAAACACAATTTTTATACAGCAGTCCTCTGTACCTATGCAAGATTTTTTTTTCATTGATGACAAGAGATATTTAATTTTAGTCATGCACTTGCTTTAATGAGGAGTAGAAGGGAGTATAAAGAACTCTCTCAATCCCAGTCATTTGAAGCCACAAATAATTAATATATATGACCCTAAAAATCATTTTTGGAATGTTAATGACTAACTCCTCCCATTACTTATTATGAATAGGAGGATCACAAAAAGAAATCACCAAACCTTTATATAGATAAGTGATGGTATTTTATCTTTAATGGCCCATAGTGGCGAGTTTTTCAAGTATTTCATTTTCAATGATGATTGCTTGCGTTTTTCTCTTACAGGAGCATTGAGTCTTAATATAGCCTTAAAGGAAATCCAATATTAGGTTGTGAACTCGCAATTGTTTCCGATCCAGTTATCTATTATGGTACGTACTGACCATTATTAAAGGATGACATGGTAGTGAGCCAATCGTCAATTCTTATGTGGAAGATTAATATATAATGAAGCAATATCTTAAAATCTATTGATTACATTATGTAACAAAATTAAGGTCTTTTTTTGCCCCGGGGCTCAAATTCCTAATTGAGTCCATTTTTTACGTAGATTCTAAAAATGCCACTCAAAATATCGTCCGAAAAAAGGTTTGGACTTTATGGCCTTTTTTGAAAGTAGTATTTTATTTTTCTAGTATGTCAATGCATTTCAAATCAGTTTTTATAATTTCAATATCTTTCGTATTATTAAAAAAAATAGGCTTATATTTCAAAAAGTAGATCATTTTTTAGTGTTCTATTTAAGCGGCTATATTTTTTTTGTTTCAAGTTTATTGACTATAATTAATATATAATATGTTTTTTTAATATGTCAATGCATTTCAAAACAGTTTTTTGAAATATAAGCCTATTTTTTTCGAATTGTACGAAAGATATTGAAATTATAAAAACTGATTTGAAATGCATTGACATACTAGAAAAATAAATACTACTGACATTTGTGGTTATTCTTACTTTGCACGAAGATAACTGGGCATGAACAATAAAAATGATGAAAAACCTGATTTTCAAAAAAAGGCCATAAAGTCCAAACCTTTTTTCGGACGATATTTGGAGTGGCATTTTGGAATCTACGTAAAAAAATGGGACTCAAATTAGGAATTTGAGCCCAGGGCAAAAAAATCCTGTTACATAGTGTTATCCATAATCTATTGAATTTAGAATAGTTCATGGTATGCAATAGCAAAAAAAATATTATCGGATGTGTATTGTTTATTTGCATATAGTATATAGATGTAAACATATAGAGAGCTTATTGAGTTTGTCTGCAGTCGAGGAAAAAGATCTAAAAAAATTGAATCTTCCTTACATATCCAAGGATAAGTATATAAACGAGGATGGAGATGAACGAACTGGCCGAGGAGAAGCAAAGAAGGAAAAAGCCCATGGAGGAGTATCTTCTAAGAGCCTCTTTGCTTTTTTATAAATTTAATTTAATAAAGGTTGGCTCCTAGAAAGTTATTTAACGGCTAATACCGGATTGAGTTCCGGTGTGGTGGGGCTGATCTAGGAGCTAAACAAACAAACAAGTATATAAGCCATATATTTATGGTATTGATTAGTTTCTTATGGGCCTATCTCGGCACTCGGCTGATTCTCAAAATATTACTATGTTTTTTTAAATTTCTTTTCATCCATTCCGTCAATCGGAGAGGTACTTCATAATTCACATACAAAGTCGTTCAATTCACTTCCTCGAATGATCTCTTAAAAGGGCGTCTGTTTTGTTTCATGTCTTTTTATTATTTATTTACGTCTTCAGGAGACTTATCTCCTTTGAATCTTAACTTCCTTATCTCTTAATGACGCACTTAAGCTTAATTAATTTATTATTTATTTATATGTGTACGATAAGGCATGGTTTATAATTGAAATAATGTTCTAAAGTGAAGATTTTGACGATACAGTACCAGGCAATTATGTTTTTCAATGTCTTAATTTGCTTTAGGCATGTTTCAATATTAAAATGAGGTTAAGTTTTAGCTTATTTATAAAAATTAACGTTTATAAATAAACACACAAAAAACGAAGAATGAAGGAATTAATCAATAAAAAATCGATAGGTTTAAAAAACATTAGAATTCATTTGGAGGTCAAATTTCACTCAGACAGAGCTGGTAGCAGATATTTTATATTACATTTGGTTGATTGGGTGACTCTAACCCAAGTTCGCGAACGATGAACGACGAACGACGAACAATAAGGAAAATTTCTTATCGTTCGTCGTTCGTTTTTGGCGCCAAAAAAAGACAAAGATTTTTAATTTTCATGGGACAAATTTCCTTCGTCAATTTTTTCAGAAATTTATTTCTAAAAAAACGTTGTCAATTTTTTTACAGAATGGCGAACGACAAACGAACGATGAACGACGAACGATAACTATTGGCGAACTACAAACGAACGACAATTTTTCGCGAACGTCAACAAGCCTGATATATTTATATATATATATATATATATGTATATATACAGTGTGTTCCATCAGAAATGGAATTTTTAAATTGCGAATTAGAAGTATTTAAAATAATTCAAATCGTATTATTTATACGCCATTTTGTTCATAAAAAGGGGATTTTTATCAATATATAAAAATCTCCATTGATTGTCAACCTGAAAAATGTTTTCTGAACTTGAGAAGAAAACGGATCATCCTGCAGTTTGGCAAAACACCTTCTCCTTCTACAGTACGCCGATAATTTTACTTCACTTCAAGATCAGTGGGAGGGCTGCTAAACCTTACCAGCTGATCCATTTCATAAGAGTTCTTGATCATTTCAATAAGACTGGTTCCATCCACAATAAAAAACAAATGAAAACAAAATCAAAAAGAACAGAAGCAGTGGGTTCAGGAGGTAAAGAGTTTCTTTGAAGAAAACCCAGTTGCTCAATCAGAAAAGCTTCTCATCAAATTTCACTCACCAAACAACGTTGTGGAGGATCGTAAGACATGATCTTCGATTCCGTTTTTATCATTACACTTCAGTTCAACCATTAACTGATAACCACAAAGCGCAGAGAAGGCAGTTTTGTCAGTGGATTCTGCAGCAACCATCCAACATTGTCGATAGAATCATTGGACTGACGAGAAGTTCTTTTGCCTACATCAAAAACCAGATTCCATTGAGTCTCTCATACATGTTTCCAAACCTTCGCGGAAGGATATAGCCAGGAGACGATCAAAAACGTTTGCAAGAATGTCCTGAAGCGTGCGTCGTTCTGTCTTCAGGCTGGAGGGGGTCATTTCCAGCAACTTTTGTAAGGTTCAGATGTGCCTCTTATGATTTAGGACAATAAATTTTAAATAATCATAAAAATCCGTTCTTTTTCTTTAAAAATTATGTATTTAATAGGGAATTTGACGAATTTTAAGTACCTCTAATTCGCAATTTAAAAATTCCATTTCTGATGGAACACACTGTATATATATGTATATATACCTTCATATGTAATATATCTATATCAATAACATCTCCTTGAAAAATAATACAGGAACTATTTATAGATATAAATATTTTCTTGATTTATTAATTATAACTAGCAGTTAAGTACTAATAAATATATATCGATACAGCACAAAAAGAGAGTTATGTAAAAAGTAACAGTTACTGATTTTTAGCATTTAAAGAAATGGTATAATTGCCGTCAATGGGATTTGGAGCCGCCGCGTAAACTCACTTATCATAAGTTACGAATTTCCACAACAACAATAAAATATAGGATGTTTTTGAGCAAGGAGAAATATGTGTTTGTTCCTTGGGATTTGCAAGGGATTATACAAAAATAAAGAAATACGAAACAACCATTTTTTTAGTGGAGAAGCTATTATTTTTCTGGTTCTTATTTACACTCTTAATCTAGGGAGGGTGATTTTATTTATCTTTTCCTTCCTCAGCACAGCACTCCTTTGCACAGTATTCCGTTATCGCATTAGAGATCTATGAAGTTAATTTAGCATAGAATTTCGGGGGTTGTTTTTGAAGAGAGGAAAAAAAGAAGAGAAAAAAACTTGTTGTGTCGTCTAGCGTATAAAGGGATTTTCGTCATAACAACAATAAAGTAGAATACTAATCAAATAAGATTATTATAATGTTATTTATCTAACCTGTTGTAACGTCTAAATAAATATATAAACAAGAGGGGACTCGGTATTTAGGCTAAGAAGTGATAATAAATACTTCTCTATTTTTGAGTAGTTCTTCAAGCTGTAAATACTGACAAGATCAACTGAATTAATAAATGAAATAGAAGTTTTAAGAACAATAACGACACATTGAATGGGAATTACTGTACAAATAATTATAGTTTAAAAAAATATAGTCGTTTAATTTACTAGAAACAATTTACTTTACAAAAACATAATTATTAATTAGCTGTCATCAAAAAGTACTTAATCTAAAAAATATGCAGATTTAATTTCTATAATTGTAAATACATTATCAATAATTACAATTATCTGATACAGTGAATAGGAATTGCTGTACAAATCATTATAGTTTAAAAATATTAGTTGTTCACATTACTGTAAAAATATACTTAACAAAAACATATAATCATGAATTAGCTAACATTAAAAGCAATTAATTAAAAAATAATGCAGATTTAATTTATAAAATTGTTCAAAGATATAGAAAGTGCAATTTGCAATTTCATATTTTTTGCTCTTCATTGTATGTCACAAAATATTTTTTTAAAGCTTGAGCAAGTATTTTTACGGCTTTTAAGAAATGTATGTAGTAACTTATTGATATTTGATATCATATACGAACGAATACAATGAAAGTATAATAAGACTCTAAAACTTTATCTAATATTAGCTATTAAAATACAGTAATTTTGCTCTTTATTTTTCAATGTGGTTTAAAAAATAAAACTGTAAATAATATTTTTATTTATTTATTTTATCTGCTGATGTGTATTATTTTATTCTTTTTTTAAATAAACAATTAAGAATGATATAAACGGGAAAAATACTATATGTTTCTTAATACATGAATTGATTTATATAATATATATTTTTCATCTACACGTTTGAGTTCAATAATTCTTTAATTGAGAAATGGTCTTGGTTTTATCTCAAGCTTCCACATATTAGATTTAAGCCAGAAATAATAAAACTCTAATAGAGATAAGAATAGATCAACGTAGTCATATATTTATATGATTTGAAATTAGGTTAACCAAAATGAAATTATTTATGATCCTAGGTTCGATAGACTGATTTTAATGCTATAATGCTTATTTATATCCTGTCGGATGCAGATCTATCGAACCATACAGGCAAAAAAAAAATTTAGATCCTCCTCTGACTAAAATAATATTATATTATTAATACACTCCCTCCCTCAGTGTTACAAATAACACTGATTACAAGCCGCATCCACATACCGCTGCCGCTCGAGCTGCGCTGAGCTCCTGTGCAGCGTCCGGCAGAAATAGAGATTGGGATATGATCCGCAGTGTGTGGAAACATTCTTTTCTTCTGACACACACACAACCTGTATACATGACTGCAGCAAGTTGACGACCAGTCCACTAACTTGACTTGGAAATTAGCGGTTTTAGAGTAGAAAACTGGCGTTTTTTGGGAACGGGCGCCCACAAACAGATTGTGCTCTGGGCAGTCGCCCACATTGCCCATAGCAAAAACCGGCCCTGGTTGAATCTCACTACAGATTACATCTTTTTCATCTCCCTGTAGCCATATGCCCCAGTTAAACCCTCATAAATCTCTGACTAATGGATTACCATTGCACTTTTGAGCAAACAGAGGGACCATAGAGGACTAGAGCATTTGCGGGGGTGTTTCTTTGGCAAAAAAATACCACCCTTATATATATAGGGGACTCCTCCAAATAAAGCTTGAGTTAATATTTACATACATACAAGAAGAACAATATAAAGGCGAGATTTATATATATTTTTTATCAATATGAGGGATCAGAGTGTACCGAAAAAAAAAGATGAATCATGTGCCGATGATGAATGGTGCGGATAATAGCAAAAAATCATAATAATAATAATAGTAACACACAGAGGTTCTTTCTTTTTAGAGAGAGATCAAGACACGAGTTAATCATTATGATTAATTACAAAAACACCCCCGCCCTTTGCGCAAAATGAGCGTACACCCAACAACGCATTGAGTAACAACAACAAGAACTAAATGGATTTCCACTCTCCCCCCCAAAAAAACACATCATTATGAATAAAAAATGATTATTCTTATGTACTATATATGCGCGTATTTTTTTTTTTTAGAAACACATATTATGTATTTGAAAAAAAAACTAATCTTGTGTAGTCAATCTTAGATAATTGATGTGAGCTACCCCCTCAAGGACGCCTGACTTATATATTTGTAGGACAATAGAAGCATCGCTTATTTTGTGTGTGTGTTATGTATATACATTACTTGCATACAATGAAGATGTTTACAAAGCACAACAATCAGTGGACCTTTTTTAATATTCCCCTCTGTATTCATCTATCGTCCATTTGTTGTTCTTCCTTTTTTCTTATTTTTTTCAAAAAGGAAGAAAACGCGGGAAATGTGTATGTGTGTGTAAATATTTGTTGATGGATTCCTCGTAAACACTTGAGATTATACTATTAGTATTATTATTTGTTGCTGGTGTTATTGTTATTAAATTAACGAGTGTGGAGTGTAAATAATTAATTCTAAGGTGTCCTACTGAGAGGCAGATAAGAAGAGGTTTTGTTTGTCGTCGTTCGATTGTGTCCACGGGGGCGGTGGGGAGTTGTTGTTGACTATAACAAGATAGTCGTATGTAATGACAAAAAGGTAAAACACTTGAATCTAACGTCAATGGTATTACAAATAAGGGCGTATTAGAGCTAACATGTATTGAATGAACGATGTATTGATTATGCAAGGTTTAACATTTATGTTATTTGTAGTGCAAGGTATATAGAAAGGATATATAATATTCGATGGAGGATCAAGTTTTTGAGGAATTTCGCAATAAAATATATGATAAATGAATGTTATTTTTGAACATACTTAAGTCTACTTTTGTGACGTATACTTTTTTATAGAAAGTTTTATCTATTACCGGATACGATTAAAGGTATGTCCTGCGTCAAATCCTGACTGCTTCAAAAAAAAATGCGTATTAATAGATATACTTCGTCAAACAACTTCTTCATTATTTCGATCATCTTACTTTTGGTTGTGAACATTTCAACTTATAAAGTTGTCGTTAGTTTCCTTCTTATACGCACTCAAAATATTGTATGAATGTGGCGTTAAGACAATCAACAGGACAATGAATTTGCAAACAACAAAACAAGTCTTGAACTACTTACAAGTCTTTTCTTTTTAAGTGTCACTCCAAATTTATTCAAAAAGTTAAATGTTTAACATTTTTTTTACTTGTTTGCTAAGATAACACTGGTCAACACAATATTTTGGCAGGCAAAGTAAGACTGGTTCTGGGGTTTTCAAGGGCGTTGAATCCGAATCTGACATTAGATTTTTCAAATTGGCTCTAGTTTTTGAGATATCACAGGGGGGTCGTTTGTCTGAAATCACCCATTCGCGACCATAGCTAAACGTACAAAAAACGGCTAAATAGTGCATAAATGTCAGATATTGATTTTATGATAATCTTAAACCACAAAGACAGTGTAAAATCTCAATCTAACAAGTTAAGTTAGATATAACATCATTTCATTTATCCTATAACTGAACACTTTTCATAGATTTCGAGGATATATACAAAAAATTGCTAAAAATTTGCTGAATTTTAATTCTCCAAGTGAAAAAAAACATTTACATAATCAGTTATATATCATAAATGAATGCAAAGCATTATACAATAGATTCTTTGTTACAATGAACACACAAAACAATATTTTATTCACAAAACAAAATTGACGTTTATACGATTTTCGCTTGTGAGCAACTTTTGGGCAGTCTCTCAAAAGGTTCCAGCAGTAGTCTGCCATCATGTGCTCATCCCATTTGCCTTGATACCTCTCTTCCATTGTTTTGATGTCTTGATGGAATCTCTCTCCCTGCTCCTCACTGTAATCACCAAGATTACCAGGAAATCTGTCGAGGTGGCTAAACAAGAAATGAACTTTAATGCTCATATTTGCCCCTAGTTTTCCGTATGCAGTAAGCATCTTATGGACCAATTGCTTGTAATTGTCAGCTTTGTGATTCCCAAAAAGTTTGTCACTACATCTGTGAAGGACACCCAAGCATTTAACTCAACCGTGTACATATGATTAGTGAAGTCAGAATCCCTCATGAGCGTTCGAATCTGAGGTCCATCGAAGATGCCACCTTTAGTTTTTTCGATGGAAAGACCTGGAAATTGCCTGCATATGTACTTGAAGCAATCCCCATCCTGTTCAACGCCTTAACAAACTGCTTCATGAGCCCTAGTTTTATGTGCAATGGAGGGAAGATGATTCTATCCCTGGGTACCAAAGGCTCATTGATGACGTTGGCTGTGCCGACTTCGAGACTTTCTCGTTCTGGCCAGTTCTTCCTTCTCCAGTGCTGGATTCTTGCTCTGCTATCCCACAAACAAAGAAAGCAGGGATACTTTGTGTACCCACTTTGCTGACCAAGCAGAAAATTGACCATTTTCAAGTCCACACAAATCAGCCATTTATGAGTGTTGTAATTCATCTTTTCAAGAACAAATTTGATAGCATCATACTCTTCTTTCATCTTGGTAGAATGGCCAATTGGTACAGTAGCAAACTTATTGCCATTGTGCATAAGTACAATTTTTAGACTTGCTTTCGAGCTATCTATGAAGACACGCCAATCTGCTGGGTCATATGATGATTAAGAAGTGCAGAAACGTCATTACAAAAGACCAGGTCGTCTTCTTTAGAAAAGAAACGAAGCAAGCTGCCTTCCTTGTCCTATAGTATGTTACTTTTGTGCCAGAATCAAGAATGTTTTTCTCTTGGAGTCGTGATGCAAGAACTTCAGACTGCTCCTTCGACAAACAAAGGTCTTGCACTAGGTCATTAAGTTCAGATTGATTGAAAAGCTGAGGGCCATTTGAGGGTTCTTCATAGTTACTACAGCTATCATCACTTGATATTGAAAGATCAGCTGGAATCTCTTCGGTTTGATCGATTTCAGGCAAACTGGTGAAAACAGGCACAGGTAGATCCTCAGAGTGCACAACAGGACGGATAGCAGAATCCAGCCTCGGATACTGCCAATTTGCTTTCTTGTGCTTGTTAAACCCCGTCATGTCATTGAGACAGAAGTAGCAGTCATCAAAATGATTCTTGGGCTCTCTCCACACTAGGGTATAGCAAAATCGAAGTTTTTTTCGGCCTCTGCCGAAATTGAAACGCCTTCTTTCGGCAATCGAAAAAAAAACGAAAAAAATCGAAAGATGATATTCTTATTATACCTTTAACAATAAAAAACTAATAGCGAGCAATATGATGTTTGTTAAATCATAATGATGAGATGTTAGACATCAGTTTTACAAATTATAATAATAGATGCTAAGGAAATCCAAAGGTTTAGTTTTATTGACAATTTGTTTTTCAGGCAAACAATTTTGAGAGCAAAACTAAAATGTTATACTACAATTACAGATGTATGGCACATAGAAACAATTTGAAAGAAAAACTACCTGGGTATATTATAATTAAAGATATTTATGGCACATAGAAAAAACTATTATCAACGAAATATTTTAAATGACAGAATGCCACGAAAAACGAAAAAGTGTGCGTTAGAGAGAGTGAGATCACTTTTTATTATGCAAGAAGAAATGTCGCAGCATGCAAAGGGTGTCTAGGCTTCTGTCATCTAAACAGCTGCGAAGTTTTGTCAGGAATAATCCTGCGGCGGAAAATGCTCTTTCTGCTTCCACACTAGTGGGAGGAATTGTTTTGAGAGCGTGAAAGACTTTGGAGAGGGTTGGCGGTAGAGTTCCCGTCGCATCGAAGCTGCTGAACTCTCTTTTAATCTGTCCATTAATTCCGTTGACAGAGGAGAGATAATTGGTGCTAGGTTTTTCCTTGGCGTTGAGAAAATACAAAGGAGAACAGAACGGATATTTTGGCGCCAGACTGACAACAACATACAAGTTACGAGTATGAAGCTGTATATATTTGTTTGAACCTTTCATAAAGCTAAATAATAACTAACGCGTTCTTAAAATAATGACATAATAATAATACAATTGTCGCTCATGGATTGGGGGTGTAAATACTTCCAATATTGCTATGAGACTGAGAAAGAATTTTCGATTTTTTGCCAAGTTCGAACGCCACTTTCGGTGCCGAACCGAATCAAAGGGTCTTCCATCGCTTCGGCACCCGATTTGCTTCGGCATCCTTGCTCTACTCCACACCATTGGTACAGCAAACTTCAACTTCAGCTTACCGTTGGTCCAACGCGGAGACTTTCTACACAGGTTTTGCACACCATATGTGGGGCCCAAGACTTGTGTTGGTCACAAGTTTCATATCGAAGTATGCTTTGTACGCCCTCTTGACAAAGTCTGTAATATTCCTCTTTTGTTGTGCCATCATATACTGTCCACAGATGTAACAAAAGACATCCGGTTCATATCTGCAACATCTTCTAGAAGAACTCATTTTCTCTCTGGAACTCATTTTCAACTCTGGAATTAAAAAGAAAATTCTTAATTACTGTTTAGTAATTACAGTATATAATTATATAAAAATTCTCCCTTTATAATATTATATAAAATTCTCCCTTTATAAATAACTATATAAAAATTATCCCTTTATAAATAATTATATAAAAATTCTCCTGAAATACAGGGAGAATTTAGCAGTTTAGGCTTATTTGGGGCTATCAGTATCTTCTAAACTAGAGCCAATCTGGCAAAACCAATGTATATTCGTAATCAGCGACCTTCAAAACCCCAGAAAACACTCCTAGATGGTCTGCCAAAGAAAAAAAATTAAAATTTTGTTGACCAGTGTAAGCAATAGGATTTTTTATTTTATTGATATGATTCTCATTGTATGCAACCAACTGGGAACACCGATGTGGTGAAATCAAAAGACTTGCAAATATTATTATAAACCTTAAGAATGAGGTCAACCAATGTCAATTTTGCATTTTAATGTTTCAATAAGGAGTATTGTAAATGAGTAAATATGTATTATAATGAGCTATATTTATCCATCAACATTGAATTCAAAATTGAATTCCATTGTGGGTTTAGCCTTTCAACAAGTGAGAGAAAAAGTATACTCTTTCTGTTTTAAAAGCTCAATTAAGGATTTTTTTTTTCATGATATACAATTGAGGCGAAAGATCTAAAGTTAATTATTAAGTGGAATCAATCGTCATTTGTTGCTTTTCAGCCAGATTTGATATTCAGTAATTCAAGCTGAGGCTTGTCAACAATTAAATTCCATATTTTCTTCGTGTTGAGAGAAAAGCCGATAAAATTTTACCGTTTAAGATCAATTAAAATACATTTTTAAGACGATAATGAGAAAAAAACACGGTACATCACTTTGGCTTACTTAAAACATCTAACAAAATATTAGTTATATATTACACACTATTTGTAGTTATTAAACCTTTTCAAAATTGTATTTCAGTATGTTCGGATAAAATGGGTAACATTGAATCTCTTTGACGCATACGTCTATGCATCGTTCTGAAGGGATGGAGTCCTCAACCCCAGTGCACCATTATTCTATGCATTGGTAATTTAAATATATGTATGTATATATACATATATCCAGAAACGAATGGAACACTTTTTTTCGCCGGGACCCGGGTCGGGACTTAAATTTTCAAGCCGGGTTGGGCCAACCAAAACCGGGCCGGGACTTTTATATATTTCGTTCCTTCGTCATTCTGAAAGTGACAATGTTTTTTTAGAAAATAATTCTTCCTATTATATTTCTAAAATTAAAAAAACATTTTCTAAAAGAAAGTGATGACGTTTTTTTAGAATAATAATATTGAAATATTTTTTTAAACTTAAAATAACAGAACGTCAACACTTACAGAATGACGAACGAACGAAAATATTGAAGTCCCGGCCCGGTGATTTTTAGACACCGGACCGGTCCGGGATGTTCAAAAATAGCCGAGACCGGTACCCGGTTGTTTCATGATATATATATATATATATATATATATATATATATATATATATATATATATAATTATCTGTATATGAGCATTAATTTTTCCAAGGGAGCACTTATACATAAATAATCGTCGGTTATATATTTTTATTCCATTCATAAAACAACTCTTTGACCTCAGACGCCCGGCCTGCATTTATGCCACATGCATATATAAAATCGTAATATATAGAGACAAATCATTCGGAGCCAATGTATTAAGTTTATCACCAAAACTGTTAAGGGATTCCTCCCCTCAAAGAAACATCTTCATACGGTCATGCTAAGACATAAATCAAAAAATAAATAGTTGAACAAATAAAATGCGCCTCTCCTAATTTAGTATGTAGGGTGCAATATGCTGACGCATTGCGTATACAGAAGACTACCATAATCATCTTCATCATCGTTTTCAGGAACATTATTGTGTACATATATTTTACCGTTTGGTTGCTCTCATTTAAGAGGTTCCTCAATAAGAGACAGAAGCAGACAGTATAGAGAAGGACTTATGGATAATGATGCTTCTCCCTGTCTTTAAATTGAAACATACTGGTTAGACCTAAAAGAGAGAGAGAGAGAGAGTAAGACGAATAATAATAATAATAAAAGAAGAAGGGCCAGGATTAATGAAGTGAGCCAGGATTCATTAATCAAATCTACTATTCCCTTTTGGAGGATGGTTTCTCATAGGTGGTGCTGTGCATTATATGGTGTAGTGAAAAAGGTAGGTTCTGCAGATGGATTATTGCCCTGTGATATAGTAGTAAGAATAATAATAATCATTTTTCATTGATTTTAAGATTGATTCCTTCATCAGGTCGTGGTGTCTCTATGTTGCCACTGCCTGAAAGAAGATAAAAAATGTAATGGGGAGAGGCAGTGTTAAATCATTTGAAATAATGACTTTTTGAAGTATAGGGGAAAGTAAGTTAACAACATATATATATATATATATATATATATATATAGAGTAGAAGCCTATAAAATCAATGTCATATTACTAAATATATTAATAATTACCTAAATTTTGAAGCAAGATAGACATTTTAACTGACTCTATAACAAGTATGACAATAAATACTAATATATGTATATATAATATATATATATACTAAATAATACAAAACACTAATGTTTATTACCTAAATTATCAAGCAAGAAAAATATTTAACTGATCTATAACAAGTATTAAAATACTATATATATATATATATATATATATATTATATATAATATATATAGATATATATATATATTATATATATATATATATATATATATATATATATATATATATATATATATCTATATATATATATATATATATATATATATATATATATATACATATATATATAACGATAAGGAAGAGAAACAGACAAAATCAGTGCCATTTTTACAAAACCCCTATTTTTCAATAACCTAGATTATCAAAGCAAGAAAAGACTTTTTAACTGATTCTTAACAACTATTTCAATATAACACTATAAAATACTAAAAAATCTTTGAAGATATAATTCATAAATGATTATAGTACATCCAAGCCTATGTTAACTGAGTGGAAACGGGTTCAATGAATAGGGAGAGGCTTCGGCTCTCTAAAGGCGATGGTCAATTTGATTTATGTCATTGAAAATATTATCATAGGTTGGATAAGCTTTTTCATACAACACAGGAGCTTTTTATTCTGATTTGAACATGTACTATTGTAACAGAAGCGGATCTCATAGAACGTATTAGTTTCTTTCTTTGATGTTCTTATCCCAAATACTGACTGTACAATTTATAAAGTGTTAATTAGAACAAAACTTAAGGGACTCAATAGACTTTTACCCATCTACTAAAAGATTCAGAAATTTTTGACTATTATAATGTAATGACTTTGATTCTTCAAACGTGTGTTCATTGTTTTGTTCAGGTGTTTTCGTGTGTTGCTATTATTATTGAACATTACTGGGTGACAGCTTTAGGATCTACTAAAAAATGAATTAATTTTTTATTCACATATTTTAACTTTATGCATCAAAATAATAATCGAATAAAACATCCTAATTTGATAAATATATATTTTTAGCAGAACTTTATTCATGGAATTCTAATGTGCATTAGATCAATAGAAATTACTTTCTCATCAAAGGAGTTCGATAGCCGTGCGTGCTAAGGCGTGTTCAACTCTCAATGTTGGGGGCGCAGGTTCGAATCCCGAGAGGGATGGTCATTTTGGTCTACCTCATTGATAAGATCCTAGGTTCGATAGACTAATTATAATGCTATAATGCTTATTTATATCCTATCGGATGCAATTCTATCGAACCATATAGGCAAAAAAAAAAAAAAAAATTACTTTCTCATCAAACAGGGGTTTCAACATTTGTTTTGGACATCCGAAGAAAATTATGATACCATTTTACATTCTCAATTTTTTTGTTCATATTCTTTATATATCTTATTGAAATGTGATGAGAATAGGACAAAAACCCTTCTATTTACCCTATTTATTTTTTGTCTACGTAAGAAACTCATAAAAGTAATCTATTTGAATCTTTTTTGATTACTTTTATCTTAATGCAACGAGAATACATGGTTTCATCCAGAAGATTTTTTTATGGGTTCTACTGTAGGAACATAAAATGAAATATTTCATACTATAACTTACAATGTTTCCTCCAAAATAATTTATGACGGAGCTTCCGTTTTTGGGAGTCATTTGGAGTTTTTTTATGGCTGTATTATTATTATAAGTTGACAAACTCCGACCTCATTTAATATGTAAAATATATTGTTATCTATATTTCAAAGATGCATAATTTAAAAAAAAAAGTCATAACTTTTTTAAATAAATATATTGCTGGGGACATATTTAACGTCAAATAGAAAAACAATTAGCTTTTATATAAAGAATACATTTACAAAAAGCTATGTCTCAGGGGCAGATGATCTGTTTTTGTATTTTGGAGTTATCATTCATTAGCTTCTTATATTCAATCCACCTTTCTAACTATCTGAACTATCATTTAAAATGGCGTCTTTTCAACCTGAGTGTATATGCAATGGAATATGAATGTTGTCTTCCTAAAAGGCATGCATGCATCCAACTATGATCATTTAACAAGAAATCATTAATTGAAGCTGTCCTAATTGAAAGCCTTGTAAAATTGATAAAGTGTCCTAAATTTTATAATGTAGTGAATTTAAAATTGAGGCCGGTTATATAATTTAAGCCTAAAGAAATAAATTTAAATTTTTATGACATCATCATTAAGTATAAGTATCTGTAGCTTGATTGGTTAAAAGAAAAGGATTGCCAATAATAATAATAACAGTTGCCATCATGAAAAAAGGGCATCACGTCCCTTGATGCTGTCAAGAAGTTAATATCAAACCCAAACAAAAGAAAGTAATCCTGAAGAACAATAAATTATCTCTTGTCATGAGCCTGTATCAATGGCATGCATAATTTTAGTGGCATAAATCAACTCATTACACATAAAACAAGAACAAACGTTGTTACATATGTTATGTGAAATGCATCATTTCAAGATAAGCCTATCCTCATTCTGAGGATAAGAAAAAATAGATATTTTTCCGTGAAATTGCGATAACCTCATAAAAGCATTATGAATCCTCATTATTCATTTCCAATAATAATCATTTCAATAGGAAAAATCCAGCTCTACATCATGACTACGATTTGCATCATAAACATTTCTGTTTAAGAATATCTGTATTATTTCTTTTTAAGATAATATTCAATAAGCATATAAGATATAAAGATCAAGAAAATGCAACCTGTTTCAAATTTATAAAAATTGCTCACAAGAATATAATCTATTGTTCAAAATAGTGCTAAAATCCAGGTTGATGGAAAAATGTTCAGCTAAAATCAAAGGTGTTAAATGTTCTATACAGAAATCCCATCAGTGGAACTTCCATCAGATATATATATATATATAATCAGACTGTTGACGTTCGCAAAAGGTGTCGTTTGTCTTTTGTTTGTCGTTCGCAAAAAGGTGTCGTTCGTCTTTTGTTTGTCGTTCGCCAAAGTTATCGTTCATTGTTATTTTAAATTGAATCCTTAGTCGTTCATCGTTCGTTCGTTGTTCGTCATCCTGAAAAAATTGACGACTTTTTAAGAATGAAATTTTGCTCGCCATTCTGAGCAAAATGATGACTTTTTTTAAATGAAATTTGTCCCATGAAAAAGAAAAATCTTTGTCTTTTTTTTGGCGCCAAAACGAACGACGAACGATCAGGTATTTCCTTATCGTTCATCGTTCGCGAACGACAACAAATGGACAATAAATCAACAAGTCTGATATATATATACACATATATATATATAGATAGATAGATATTAATTTCTTTGTTTTGCTCGTGATGTTACAAAATATAACTACACTTTTTTCACCGATATGGCCAATAAAAAAATAAGCATATATGATATAAAGATAATTCGAAATGCAACTCATTCCAAATATATAAACATTACTCACAAAAAAAGAATCCATTGTTCCTAAATACTCTTGGCTTTGTTTTAAAGAAGAAAAAACAATTTATTTCACTACTTTGTTAAGAGAGAAAATTAAAACCTACGGAAGATTAATCAAAGGTAGCTACTACTCACAGGCGTACATATACATATAATGCATGCGTATATATTTAAAAGCCCATTATAAGAATGACTAATCACATAACTCCATAGTGGTTTTTTATGTTAATGGCAATGAGGTCTCTCCCTCTTTGGTAGTAAGACAATAATTGAGAAGGGGGGAGGATGTTTTGATTAAAAACATTACATATTAAAACATATGTCGACCATTAGATCAATTAAAATGGAGTTATTACTCATTATAGTAGTACAACTCCTTAAATTCCTAAGAGAAGAGAGAGAGAGGAAAAAAAAGACTTAACTCAAGACCATAAAATTGTCATAAGCACTATAAATTCTATGAACAATTATAATTGTCGGCAAGGCTTTTTAATGAGCCTCCCGTCTTGATTTTTGATAAATGTGACTATGAAAGACTTACCATTTTAAAAGCTTTAAATGAAGAAAGAAAAAAGGAGTAATAATATGTTCGCCATTAAGTCAAATTACGAGTTTTTAAAGAAATTATGGAGAAATAACAGTCATACTAATAATAATAAGTTACTTATTTTGTTGATACAGTTCGATTCTCTTTAGAGGAAAAGGATTTTAGTTTTTGGCACATAATGGTATTATTGCTGATTGGCTAAGAAAGAATAAAATGATGTTATTTATATGATTTGTTAACTAAGGTCAACTATTTGGAACATTGGGCTTCGAAGGCTACAACTCACCGCAAATGAGCCTTATGTTTCACCAGACACAAGGATGAGGTTTCAAAGCAGATGCCACTGTGCCCTTGGGTTTACATGACGTCACAATTATGACAGTTTGGATTTTACAAATCAAGATTAAATTTTGATGAGTGGGAACTATCTATGAAAACTTGTGTTCCACAAATTAATATTTTAGTCAGATATTAGGATGTTGAGAATAAACAATCCCCAAGCAAAGAAGAAAATGTAATCATACTGGTATAGGAATAATTTCTATAGTTCATGATTTACTGCGGTAGCAATAAAATTAAAAAAAGACTCTCATGTTTATAAAATTATTTTTATATTACAACAATACTTTAAAAAATCAAATATTCGAATAAAATATATATCCCTTTAATAAACATTAAGCTAAAAACGTTGGCAATATATATCATTTATTAATTACGTTACTGAGCTATTATAATTTACATTTATACAACACCAATAACTGAAACACCAAAGAGTCTTGAGCCTCCTATTCAAGGTTCTTCTAAGATTTAAAAATAACTAACAGAGTGAGCAATTGATCAAAAAGGGCTAATGTTCCCTTTTCTAAGTTGTCATTCATAAGAGTATATTTCTTTATAAGTTCTTGCATTTTCAATGATGCATCTACAATTGCCTTCTAATTCCATGTCAATATTATCCTTAAAGATCGATTAAATACAGATGAATCAGCAGTTGCTTCCGAAAATCTTCCGCCAATTTATAAATCCACCAAACATCAGTACTTAAGTTCGCCTACAACATATTATACACAAATACTTCTTGTTTTAGAATAAAAGATCAAGGTAACCTGCAAAAAGAATCTCTTGTATTCAAATGAATATAATTACCTGCGCAATTTAAGCTCTCAACTCACGCAACCTATTTTGCATGTACATATATGCTTTACGAAGAAGCATTCAAAAGAGACTCGCATCCTTAAGGTGAATATACAAATTTTATGTTATAGCATTGATAAAAGGATTGTGGAGGATGAAGAGACACCAAAGCACCTGCTTTGGGTGTCTAACTTGCATTGAGAATATATATTGTTTTCTTCTTGCTTTTAAGTTAACAAGGTTGTTACTCCACTTATCCGACTTCTATTACTACTATTTAAAAGAATTAACAATAATAATAAAGTGAGCAAGGAAAATGTGTTTAACTGTCTCTTTCCTCGTCTTACCCCATACGAAATGAGAATGATAAAAGTGCTAAAAAAGAAGAAGAATACATAAAAAGGTGTTGGAAGCCTTCGAGGGGGGGGGGGGGGGGCTATTCTCCCGCCACAAAAATGGAGTGTTTCTGAGTATGATTTAAGAAAAAAAGCAATAAAAAACGAATGAATTATTCTTGAGTGATGGGCTCTTAAGCCAATGATACCCTGTTTTAAGAGGAGGGGAGGCTAAGAGGTTAGTGTGCAGAGGGTTTAGGAGTATTAAGATTATGAGCTATGAAGAGAGTGAATCTCTAATTAAATATATATGAGTAATATGATGAAGCATTTTCATAGAGGATCAGTTTTTGTTATAGTAATATTCATATTTTATTTTATAACCGTTTAATGAATTGCTTCGCGTAATATTTTTGCTAATAAAACCGTTTTGAAAGGTTAAAATTACAGCCCTAATGATGGGCTAGGATACTTATTTAGGGTATATCATTATGTAGGAATAATTTGCTCCGTCTTCATTTTATGAATCTAACGAGATGGTCGTTTTTGCTCCTCGTATTCATTTGATCTATCGAAAAGGACATTCATTATCCTTTTAAAGCAGGTTATGCTTGATCTCTTCTATCACTATAAAGTTGATTTATAATTAAAAGATATAACTAAATCTTCTATGACCCATAAACATTGTACTCATAAAAAGAAACAAACTCTATTAGCATGGCTAATAATTAAAACTTCATTTTAACTCTACTGGCCTTATGACAAATTTGACCACATTGATAAAACAAAAGCATTGTTTGCTACTAAGAAATATTTGATTTTTTTCTACGATAGCTTACGTGTGTCATTTCCATTTGGTACTTTCTAGCATCAATTTCTGGAGTATACAACAGGACCAAAGAAGAATAAATATAATATACCAAAGAGAAATATCATTTTATGTTTTCAAATATATATTTCTTTTGCTTTATGATATAATGTATGAATATTTTTTTCGCTTTAATATTCTAATGATTTCTACAAAGTTATATTGTGATCTACTGTACATTACACGATTTTTATTAGTGCATCTTCCTTGTCATAAAACTGCAATTATCATTTGCTATCCAGATCGATCTTGTGATTCGATCAACATTTTTTTGGTAAACTTTTTATTATTTATTAAATGATAAAATATGTGTAACGAAACACTTAAAGCCCATACCTTCATATAATCCAAAATTCTCTCCATATCAGATACAATATTGTTATTGTATACTGCCCTTCTCTTGCCTCTATCCACCGAAAGACATTATCTACAATTATGAAGACTGTTAAGAATTGTCAATAATGCCATTTTAAAGCTCAAAATCTATTTTAATATTTTTTAGTAGTCAATTGAGATTTTTTGAATTGTATTTTATTGTTTAAAATAATACTTTTTTAGTTCAACCCTAAGATAAAATTGTAAATTAAAATGTTTTCTTTTGTGATTTTTTCATACATTATCTTAGTTTTTTATGTATTCCATGTAGATATCATAAAATTGGACTGTTGAATAAAAACATATTGTATGGATAGCTTAAATCGTGAAAAAAATCAAAATAAACTTTTAGTAATATTATTATGAGTTCCAGTGAGGAAATAAAACTAACACACCCTGATAGAGAATTTCTTGAAAAAAAGATATCGCAATCCGAAATTAAGGAATATATTTTTGCATAAAAAAAAGAATAAAGTACCAGGCCCTGATGGGCTCCCCATTGCGTTTTATAAAAAAATCCATACTTATTTGGTACCCTTATTAGAAAAAGTATACGATGAGGGTATATGTGATGTGTTTTTGATACCCAATAACCAAGAGGACTCTAATTTGATACCCAAAGATGGGAAGGACCCAAGACAAGTAGAAAAATCTCTACAATGCTAAACACGTCCTATAAAATTTTGTTGTGGAATTGTATCTAAACGCTTACAATTGGTATTGCCTTCCTTGATACACTCCTCCCAGAAAGGTTTTCTGCGAGGTAGGACGTATGGAAGACGTCGTTAACTACAATGGAGGCTAAGAAGAGAAATTGGCTTTGGTAGCCATGATTTTATGAAAGCCTTCGATAGCGTAGATCATGAATGGCTAATAAGTGCCTGGAAAGGAAGGTTTTGGGCAAAATTATATTAGAATGGTCAGCATGTGTTGAAGGGTCTTTTTACGCATTTTGGTGGAGAAGAGACCGCTTTTGCAGTAAATAGAGGCTGCCGTCAGGGTGACCCAATATCACCGTTCCTCTTATATTGGCACTCGACCCGTTGATATGCGAGATCAACTCTTCATTAGATATAAGAGGGGAGAAGATAGGCAAAAATCATCACAAGGTAGAGGCTTTTGCAGATGATCTTACTGTCCTTTTCTCGGGGGAGAGAAAATATATTAGGAACTCAATAAATAATACTTTCAAAATTCTTGAAAATTACTCTTTGCTATCAGGACTTAAAGTCAACGTTGACAAGTCGAAAGCAATTACAAACTGCTCTGGAGTATTGGAAATTAATGGACTTAATTATTTAACAGTTTAAAAAAATCTTGGGATCCAACATTTCTTTAAATTCAACTGATAATCTTAAAGATTGTAACAATATAGAATCAAAAATAAATAGGGATGTTTCTAAATATTCCCAAATATTGAATTCGAACGCACCATCAAGGATTACGCATGGAATGGGTTAGTTCTTCCAAAGGTAACCCATCTATTAAGATCTACAATATTTTCTCAGACTCTGGCGTCCAAGATTCGAGAACTGGCCTTAAAATTTATTTTTAGAGATGTTCAGAACAGGTTAATAACGTGGAGAAGAATTTCACTCCCTCGAAAGTATGGCGGCTTGGGAATGATAGATTTCGAAGTTTACTGAAAACAAATTTGTTTTCTGGTTCAAGCGAATTCTAGCTCCCGGGACGTTATGGTCTGACATATTAGATAATAAAATGGTGGAAATGTTAGGCATGTCAAAAAACAGTGTTAGAGGAAAAGGGCCAGACAAGCTTTTCGATGCTTGTAAATCTATAAGTGAGTTTTGGAAACAAAATGTTGAAATTAATTATGAATTAACCAATAAAGTTTTAGATAAAATGCAATGGGAAGAGCCCACCCTAGAAAATAGAAGATTGTCATTTTTATCATGCACCTCAATCAAGCGGAAAATAAATTTTATTGGAGAGGTTTTGGTGTGAAAACTGTTGTTTTACTTTCCATGAAAAGCTTGAACGGGAAAAATCATAAATGAGATTACTTTCAAGACGAGACAGATTGGTCCAAGAGACTGTTTTTTAATTACTTGAAGGGCATTAGGAATGGTATATTGCAGGACCTTTTGGTAAAGAAAATGATAGAACTTTTTTTAACCAAATAGGTAACAAGATAGAACGATTAAATCTGAAGTGCTCAGTAAAAGAAATTTTGATATGTTTGGAAGATGGGAACCTGAATTTCGCATCATATTGGTTTAAATACCGAATTATTAACAATACGCTTCCATTTGGTAGCATTTTTGGAAGGACTGAGGCTGAAAGAATTTGTTTCTTTTGTAATGAAGCGACGGAAACATCAACACATTTTTTAATAGACTGTCAAACCATAGGGATTGTATGGGAACAATTATTCGAAGAGTTTTATTTTAGATTACGAATTTGCTTGACAAAAAGAGATTTTTGCTATATTTATACAGGTCCATTCAAAGAAGAAATAAATGCAATTGTCACTAACATACAGAAAGCTTTATACAAATTTAGAAGTACAAAAACAACCCTCCCCAATAATTTTAACATATTTGTAATGAATACGATAAATGATTTTTATCTTAATTTCTTAATGTGATGTAGTATTGCATTTTATGTTTAAACTATTTTTGTGTTTTTGCTTTTTTAATAATATGAAATTATGTAAATAAAGTTGTACTTGTGTAACTAAAAAAATATATGTTTGTTATCAGTATTTTTTTTTAAATGAGAGAGCAAATTTTTTCGTTCTAATTTCATAAATGTACATTAGTACTTTGGTTATTATATATGTTCACTTGATATATATATATATATATAGTAGGGTGATTCTTATTTCACGTTTTTCGGATTTGAGAGTCGGCTCCCCTATGATTTTACTTTTTGGATAGAGATATCTTGTGAAAGTTTGAACGACATCGAATAGTAGTGTCTCCTCAACGGGCCCAAAAGTTATTTAGTAAACTTATGTTGTAATTTTTTTTCGCCATTCGATCGCCTCTAAATTTAAGTTTTGAAATGTTAATTTTGGGTTATTTTCCAAAAACGACTATTTCAAAACTTAAATTTCTCGCTGATTTAGGATACAATAAAAAATAAACACTGATTTTAGGCTCTTGCAATCATACCTACATTTTGCGGCAAATTGTTTGAAAATAGCATTGAAACTAAGGACTTTAGAGGCGATCGAACGGCGAAAAAAAATTACTACATAAGTTTACGAAATAACTTTTGGGCCGTTGAGCGAACACTTCCCATTATTCGATTTCATTCAAACTTTCAGAAGATGATTTCTATGCACTAAAGTAAAATCTGTATTAATGAAAAAAATATATTTTTAACCCTTAAATGTCCCATTCCGTTCAACATTACGGGCTATATATATATATATATATATATACATATATATATTACAACGTTCTTCCTTAATATTCAGTTTTTCCCGCCAAAAAGTATTAATAAACAAAGGAATCCTTGACTAGCATTCCATAGTAGATAATTAGTGCAGAAGAGAGAGAGCATAAGGAAAATGCATGAGAAAAACAGTGCACAACTGATAGGGAATGCATTTTTGGGTTCTTTTTATCCTAATTATAGATGGACCCCCTTCTCAATAAGGTGAGGAGAAGCTCCATATCAGCTCCTGTTATCTCCTTCCATGACCTTGTTCCAAGAGGAGGATCTTCCTTCCCATGAGCATCCATATTGAACTCAAGTGGGACAGGTGGTGGTGGTGGGTATCCCCTGTCTAGGGACTGCCTCACTCTCACTACGCTCATTAAACAAGGTCCAGCAATAATAATCATCATAATATTGAGGAGGGGAAATGCATCCATTTATGTGCATATGAAATAATTGTGACTATTCAGCATGAAGTCTTATGCATTCAGAAATAAAAAAGATATTATCTTTGAGAATCCCCAATGTCAACAGCCAAGAATGGACCCCTGAAGCTGCAGTAATTAAATCCGTACCACGCCTCTCGCCTATCTACGCCAAATCTCTCCAGTTTATTGTAAAAAATATCAGAAATTCAAGACTTCAAAGATAATTTAGATTTGTCTTATATATGGTTTTTTATGTCTGTAAGATTTATTGTAGTTGTTGTTTTTATGGTTATATTTTTTAGATGAATGATTTTAAGGTTTTAGATCTTAAAAAGGAAATTAATTTTAAACTATAATGTTTATTTATGTTTTTATGAAACACCATTTTTCCTTTTATATTTTTCCTTTTATATATTACGTATAGTGTACTTTTTTGTTCTATTTGTATATATAATTGTTTTAATAAAGACCTTGTTGATGAGGGAAAAAAATATGAGAAAATAATTTTTCAACACAAAATATTTACATATTTAAAGAAACAAAAAATGCAGTTTATATTAATTAATTATACTTTTATTCAAGTGTTTGTAAATAACAAGGATTGTTATATGTGTCTCTATTAGTTTTCATCAAAGATATCGTTCAACTTTTTTTTAAAGAGAAAATGGATGATAGTATCATAGCTAAAAGGATCATAATATTATAATATTTAACCATTAGCAACTGTTTAATAGTGTTATCATACCAAAATAATCACCAAAGGTGAAAAAGTGAAAGATGTATTGTTTACCAATTAAAATGAACTATTTATTAATATAAAGAAATTTGTGAATCTGAGACATCATTTTCAAATTCCTATCATTAATGTTTTGTTAATTGCATATTGCTTTACTAGAAAATAGGAAATGTTAATAGAAATAAATAATAATTATGCTATAAAATAGTCAAAAATAAATAAATCCAGTTACTTTTTTCCTTTTATAAAAGGTGAACGTTTTTTTTATTGATACAATTACATATGAGCCCTCTTGATTGTTCTCTCACGAATTGCTAACTTTGAACCCCTTTTTACTAACCAATTCCTACAAATATGTAAACCTGATTTATTTTTTATGTTTTGTAATTTTCATAATATATATTATTTGTACATTATTATAATATTTTAATATCGTAGTGCAAACTTTATTTATATCCTCTTTTATTCATATGCATGGAGTTTAATTGTCCATTGAATCGTTGATTTTCAACATGCAATCATTTTAAAACTTTATGCTTATGTATATACACTTTTATGCTTTTGACTGTCTGCAAAACATATATATATATATATATAGTAGTGATATATTAAATATAATTCAGGGCTTCAATTCCTTTTTTAAACTAACTCCAAAAATATTTCAGTACAAAATTAAAAGAAGATTCCACTAAATCTACCGAGGCTTTTTTTCAACATTCTAACTGAGGGTTTAAGCTGATGGGACACATATATTATATGATAATGAATGCAATTGAGGTTGAAGATATAGTTATATGACGTCTCTTATGAGGCTTAAAATTGTAATGGGATGCAATATTGTTACTTGGGGATCTATTAATGGGAACGAATAGGAATGGAAATCTATCATATGCTCAGAGAAGAAGAAGAAAAAAAAACTGTATATATAAGGGTTTGTCCCCGCAAATAAATCATCTACCATCTAAGTTTTCATCCCTTACTCATAAAGCAGTCATCGATACCAGGCTGCTTTTTTAATGCGTCATATATATTATTTTTTCCACCCAAAAAAATACACACATATATATTATTATCCTCAAATGGAATTGATTTATGTGATGCGGTTTTTTTTTTGGTGTGTGTGTGGAGGTTATAATTGAGATGAAGGAAGAAAAAATCTAAGGAGGGGTGTTCAATAATAACTTTATATATATTTTATATATTCAATGCTCCACTTATTGGTATAGATGTGGATCATTATTATTAGTATGCCAGGATCGTTTTGTCACGAGATTTTTCTATAAAAAGAAGGACAGAAAAAAGAAGGGAAAAATACATATATTTATACGTCTTTATACATGAATTATTAAAAAAAGTGAGATGTCAAAAAATGGTGTGGATAATTTATACACGAGGAAAGGTTCTTTATCAAGGTTTCTCCTCCTCCCTATTGTTAAAGAAAGTGGCGGGAAATATTTGAAATATATATATATATATTGTAGGGAGTACATACGGTTGTTTGTCCAATAATTGAGTCACTATCATGAGATATAATTTGCAACCATTTGATAATATTTATAATGTAAATATCTGAAGGATATAAGATCGGAATTATATACATTTTTTGGAAAGTTGACTCATCTTTAAGTTAGCTCAAAGTGTAAACTTTTTGAACTCTCAATGCTGAGGACGCGGAACCGACTTTCGAAGGTCATTTTTGATCATTCTCGTCAAAAGGATTATCTTTTGAGATGGCGAATGTTTATTTTAAAATACAATCCCATCGATCAAAAATAGATTTAAAAAGATTGACGTTTCTTGCCTTGTTTTTGAAGATTTTTACTTTTGTAAACGAAGGAGTTCAGGAGAAAACGTTTGTCTGGTATTGAATTGATAAATAATTAAGAAAAGGAGGAACACGCAGGAGCAAAGAGACGGAGAGACGACACATGTTACTCATTTTTTTATCTATAGACAATTAAAAACATGGATGGTAATAGATTGTGACTAAAACTTGATCACTGTTTTATTAAAGTAAATGTCTAAAAAGTTGAAGATAAGCTAAGAACACTATTTTAAATATATATTTCAATACATATTTTCAAATACATCTAATTAATATGCCTTTTGATATGTTTTAAAAGAAAGTTATAATAAAAATGGGGGTGGGTCTTAAAAGATTGATAGGCTAAGAATACTTTATTCCTGTTTACAATTGTACATCTATATTATTATAAACATTATATTATAAAGAAAAACAAAAGAATAATTAAAAAATATCCGATTTGGTGTTTTTTCATGGATATCAAGGATTTAATACTCTGGTTTTTTTTCTCTCTCTCTCTCTCATCCTTTTAGTCTTTAACACTTCAAACTATTAAGTGGGCTGCTCTGTTGAACTCAGACAATATATTTTTGTGGAATCCCATTTAATTTTAAATGTAGAAATATGATATTTTTAAAGAAGAAGAAAAAGGGAAAATGAAGGGTGGTTACAATAAGAGGGTGTAAGCTAATGAGATTTTGTCCCCCTATTTACTTAACTAATCATCTTAAGTGATCTGTAAGTGATTTGAACCATGAATAATTATGAGGAGACACGAGAAAAAAAAAGAGGTGAACGGCTTGGTTCTTTAAAGGGATAATGTAATAATGAATACCCATTCCACCGTCCTTCATTTGCTTGACCTTATAATTATATCTTTTAAGTTTGTATATATGATGTTAATTCTCTCTCTTTTTCTTTATATATATATACATATATATATATACATATATATCAGGAAACGACCGGGACACTTTTTTTGCCGGGAGACGGGCCGGGACTTTAATTTGTCAAGCCAGGCCGGGACTTTAATATGTTCGTTCCTTCGTCATTCTGAAAGTGACAACTTTTTTAGAAAATAATTTTTCTTATCAAAAAGTGCAACACCACTTATAAATTTTTTAATATTTAAAATAAAATTTCTAAAAAAGCCGTCACTTTCAAAATGACGAACAAAGGAATATATTAAAGTCCCGCCCTGGGGATTTTTAGACACCGGGCCAGGACGTTCAGAAACAGCCGGTAACTGGGCCGGCCAGGTACCCGTCGTTTCCTTATATATATATATAACGACTCTTCTCTCTGAGAATTTTATCCTAGATCCTACTATACTATAATAATTAATTATTTTATACTATAATTCTAGGTGTTCATATTGAAATGGTAATCGTAAAACAATTGTAGTCCTTTCGGTCTGAAAGAGATAAATATATCATAATTAAAAATAAAGAATTGAACGAATCTTACGGTTATTTAATATTAATAGTCCTATTTATGATTCAATATTCATCTTTTAATGAGAAAAATTTCATCTTTCATTATTCATCGATTAGGAAAATCGATATTGAACTTCAAATCCAACTAATTAATAATAATAAAATAAACTCATTTCAGATATTCTTAAATTATTTTTGATATCATGTAACTAATTTATTGATTGCATTTGATTCTAAAAAGAAAAAATAACGACCTTTAGTATAAACGGATATTTAGCAAAACAATTAATAATTTAAATAGTACCTTATTTGGATGTGTGATGAGCTAAAAAGATACCTAAGTACACTGTATAAAATCTCCTAAGTAAGCTGTATTTTGTCTAAACTTGTCTTTATCCACCAACAAATCTGAATATTTAGTCAATAAGACAGTACACTAACAAATGTGCTAGTGGTAAATTTCATTAATAGCGAAGCTATACAAAGTTTATATTTTAATACATTTCAATATGTGCTCATGTTTATTCGTTAATAATAATCCAGATTTGCTTAAATAACAGACAATACACGACTTTCGAATAGGAAATACGATGAAAAATTGACTTGTGACAACGTCAAAACGACATTTTGTATCCAGGAAATAGGTTTTACGATCCATCCAATTGTAGATTTCTTCTCTCTAACATTATTTTGTACTGATATTATTGAGATGCATCCTTGAATATAAGAGTAAGCCTTATAACAAAGAAATACTCAATCAAACTTCAAATCTGTTCGATAAGCATCTATGGTTAAGTGGCAAACATGTTTTTGTCATACATTATATAGCTTTTAAGACCGTTTTCCACAATATCTATACTTGTATATATTTATCATAATATTGTAGAAACACAGCCCCAGTATATTATTTTTGAAAACTATATTTATTAATATTATATATTTTTACATTTTGAACCAATATAATAGCAGCTTCCGTGTGGATATAAATAAGTATATCTAGCGTGTAAATTAGACTATCGAACGTAAGATCTTATAATGATGTTGACCAAACCTGACCTTCCCCTCTGGAGATTCGAACCCTGTGAGTCCCCAACATTGTGATTTGAACACGCCTTAATGTACTAAGCCAGGAGTCGGCAACCCTCGGCTCTAGAGCTCATGCGGCTCTTTAGAGCAGCCTTTGTGGCTCCCTGGAGCTCTTCCAAACACATTAGAAAATGCAGGAAAAGATCGGATAGGAAAATATATAGGTAGACAAAATGGCACCATATGAAGGTTATTAAGGAAATAATTTTTTTGGCAACTCCAGACACCTTTTTTTAATTTTTTTGGCCCGTTATGGCTCTTTCAACATTTTGGATTGCCGACCCCTGCACAAAGCTATCGCACTCTCTTGAAGCTATTATAATTATTATCTTTGTATATATTTGATATATTTTGTGTATAAATATATACATAAAAGCCATCAAAGTATAACCAACAAAGATATAAGCTATAATTTGATCGGAAGAAACTGACTACTCATTAATTTGATGAACTATTATTATTTCTAGGTCAATCATAGGATGTTATTTTGATAAGACACTACTACTAGCTTCTTCTCCCTCCTCCATCCCTCCTTCCCTAATAACATACATCCCTAAGCAATGAACTTGACACATCTTCTTCTTTTTAAAACATAAAAATGTTTACTTTTTTATATTCTTTCATATATACATATATTGACCCACCTCCTCCACGTCCTCAGGACTCTTCATTGATGTCTATCATATATGCCTGACTGATGATCCAATGCATAACAACAACATGTTTGCCACTTAACAACCATAGATGATGCTCCCTCAGACGACAGAAGGAAAAGGTACACACAACAACAAATTGCGTCTCCCGCAATTGCATGATCTCATAAACAATGATAGATGTTATCAAGCGCCTTTTCTTCTTTGATGAGTGCCCCTCATAACAAATAAGGGAAGAAAGGACACTCTCCTCGTTCTCCTTAAGGGTCCTTACACCAATGAGACACACAAAAATATTGTTCATTATGCTTTGATAAGGATGGTGAGGGAGGGGGGACAATTAGTGTCCCTTGTATAAAAAAAGGATCTAACGAAGCAGCTATCACGTACAAAATGCCGATATAATGATTGAAAAAAGCAGACAAAAAAAAGAAAGGAAAATACAATATTTGAGTGATGCTTATTTAAAAAAATTCGTCTTTTTTATAGACTATTTAAGATGTTATCGCAAAGGGCTATTAAATGATTTGTTGTTAATGATGTTCATGTTAAAATAAATTAATATTTTTTGATAGATCGAGGCTCATATCGCAAAAAATATGATGAAATTCTTTATTTTGAGTTGCAGATACGAGAAAAATAATGCAGTATAAAATAATATCGG
>CP045897.1:13268171-13295971 GCA_013387185.1 Caligus rogercresseyi | reverse complement strand
AACTATTTTCAGGCCCTCCTTCGCATTCAAGCTCACCAGGAAACTTCCATTGCACTCCCGAGGTCTCTGGAACCTTGATGCTGAGGGCCGAGTATCGAACTGCCCAAGATATTCCCTCTCAGTTCGTCTTCCGGACAAGATCCCCATGACTAAGATTAATTTTGTAGTTTTTAAAGCCCCCATGAATGGTTCCTTTTCAATATATTGGCCTTTGTAGAGACAATAAGTAAGATCACATAATACTTTTCCTTAAAACCTTGTAGTTTGGGATCCACTTGTTGAAATCTTCGTATTGTGCGTTCTCCAATTATGAAAAGAGCCCATGGAGAGATGATTTAATGCTACAATTTTTAATGATTTAATAATATGCTTCATTACATTCATAAAGATCAATCTATAAACCAAAAAATATATAAAATGAAGCACTACAATATTAAATATCACTATTTTAGCTATATTTATAAGTGCACACCATAAAAAGTGTTATAAAAACAAAGTCAAATATGATTCAGAAGAATTAATTCGTTCAATCAATGCTTACAAGCTGTCATATTCATATAATTCATTCTATCGTACATGGTATTGTCATTGTGGATTTTTTTTTAATTCAACAGTTCATTCTATTATATGTACAACAGAATACATAAAAACCTAAGATAATGAAAAATCATATAAGTAATATTTTAATTTACAATTTTATCATAGTGATTGAACTAAAAGTACTATTCAATCAATAAAATACAATAAAAAATCAATTGACATGTGTACTAAAATATATTAACATGAATTTTGAGCTTTAAAATGGCATTACTTGCAATTCTTAAAATTCTTTATTATTGTAGATAATGTCTTCCGGTGGATGGATGCAAGGGAAGGGAAGTATATATATGTGGATATTTAAAACGATGTTTTTGTCGCCCATAAATATTTAAGGAAATATTTATAACATACGTCATGAATAGAACGCTTTTACATACCACCTATGACGTCATGCGTTATTCATTTATGGATCATTAGAGTCCTCAGCATATATATTAACACTCTAAATACCTATAAATTAAAATGTATATTTTTATAGCGTTAACATTTAAATGGAAAATATTTTATGCTAAAAGGCTCTTCAAATTTTGTTGAATGGGAACATAAATAAACAAATTAGATATAGTTCATGGTAATCTCAAGGAGGACGGTGAACTTAGCAGCTGGTGCTTTATTTACTTCACTAAGTAGTGCTCAAAAGTGATTCATGTATTTGTTGATACATGTGTGACGTCATTGATGTATTGTATTAAAAAGCTACAGATGCGCCAGAATGTATGTAAAACAAGAGAAGTTTTGATGAAGTCATGGACTAAATATAGAAACTCAGTAATCACCTTTTATATTGACTTTTTGTCAAATTGATAATCATGAGCATGCATGAACATTGTAAAGTTTCAGTGAGTGAAGAGGCCAAACTAAGCATCCGTTGGGGAAGAGGCCAAATTAAATCAGTATTTAAGTCAACGACTCATATAATCACTGGATGCAAAAAAAGAGAAGATCAACATCAGAGTCGGCAATTGATGGGAATTCCCTTGTAAGTCGATGAAATATACAAGAAAATATATAAAATATAGAAAAAGGGAAGGAATCCTTTTTATTAACCCTTGACCAATCAAAGTGTAAACATTTATTATAGGATTTTCTTTTTTTATTCCAATGACTACTCAATTTTTTCACTACCAAGTGGGGCATCCGTCTTAGTAAAAAAGGCACTACAAATGTATAGCTATGCTATCAATAAAATAAGACAATACTAGATAAGCTTAGTTCATGTCTATTATTTAATTAGACGTTTTCTTTCTCCCGAGTTCAGTATCCAATATTTAGATTGGGTGGTGATATTAATTGTTTAGACACAACGACAATATATGACGTCATTCGTGATTGAAGTTATTTATAATATGACACACGAGTGGGTCGCACGAAAAACATATAAACACAGGCATGAAGAAAGTTATAATGTATATATATTGAACTACATTTTAGAACTTTTAAATATTGGTGTTAAAACTTTTATTCTACTATGAAAAAAAATCGAATGATGTTTTCAATACAATGAAGTTTTTATTTTGAAATAGTTATGCATAACAAAATTGAACTTTTGTACTCTTACAAAAATTCTATAGAGACCCTCTTATAAACAAAGAACGTCAATCAATCAAATATACGCAGATGATTAAAAATAATGTTTTTGTGTCTTTACATCTGATAGAGCATATCATTTCTGATTAAAACTTGCTTCAAACATCCCATGACGCATTTATAAATTTATATGTTTAATTTACATTGTTGAACAAACCTATATAATTCTCAAAGTTCTGACCTTTCTCAAAATTTTACATATCTTTAATATTATGAAATACTGAAACACAATCAAAATGCCATAGTTTTTACCTATTTTGGCTAGAAATAAGTAACGTTGACACTGCCGAATTTACAACAATATACCGTTCTTTTCCATGCTATTCTGTTATTATTACTTTCCAAGTCTGCATCCACTAATATTTTCATTTTGAGCACCTTACACACAAAGGTGAGCATTACCTATAAGCCTAAAACAGGGCCTTGATGATTATAGATTGGCCGAATCGTGAGGCAATCATACACATACAGATTAACAATGGGTATAGATTTATTATCATATGTCGTCAAATAAGAATTATCTTACTCAAATTTTTACATTATTGATATTTCCTTATTTAATATGAAAGGATTACAAGTTCAAAATGACCAAACCTTCAAGATAACTATTCACTTTACCATGAGGGAAAAACAACATAATAATATTCTACATTTTTTAAAAAATTAAACGTTTTCTAAGACAATCATTTTAGAGTTTCGTCTTATGATGAATGCGCATCGATTTGTTATAACGTCAGTGATTAAGTAAGCTATCGTTTCGATCTGGTTATCCCCTGGCCCAATGAGAGAAGTCCCTATTTTGAATATTTATACCTAAATTTTCTTATCACAAAACAAAGCCCTAGAAATTTTTCTTACTACTTTGTGATCAATCAAAGATAAAACAGACATTCAAAATGGTAAAATTCTTTGTTAAATCAAGGCTCCTAACTAACAAATTATTATTAGAGACCACCAAAAAGTGACTAGCCTTGCATGAGGATCAACCATTCCATCTAATCACATTTTACTTCCAACATTTGCCTATAATCAAACCACAAAGACTCATAAATCAGACTTTCCCCCCTCCATAAATATACATTTGCCAAAAATATATATGTATTACACTGGGCACATCTGTCCATAATAAGCCTTTGATAAAAAAGGAGCAAATTTAAAACGTCATCCCACCAACTTTAATGATAATTAGATACCTTTTATCTTGGCCTTAACCTTTATCTCACCTCCATGGATCGATCATTCAGGCATTAAATACGTTTAATCAGCCTCTGGGTTTAATTTGCAATAAATTGAAGGTCGTTAAAAAAAGAGAAATAAAGAACTTCTGATTCGCGGTTTTTTTTTGTATTAAGAAGGAGATATATTATTATTATTATAATGGATATTTTTTGCTGCTATAATGGATTCGCAAATTCCGCAAATGAGGAGGGGAGAGGTTATAAAGTTAAATAGAGTGGAAAGTTAGTAGGTGGAGAAGATGAGGAAGGTAACAACAGCATCCTCAACCCTGTCATTGTGGGTGGCATGGTATCAATAATAATAATAATAATATTCATACTCTGTTTTCTCTCTGTTGTTATTTTTGAGGGGCTTGGCACGCGTCATTTGTAATTTGAAGATTTTCCAGATGCCTAAGCCCTGCTGCCTAAGGGGTATTGCTTGCTCGAGTTGTGGGGGAAGAGAGAGAGAGAGAGCTTCCGGTGATAGACATCCTGGATCGAACCCGATGATTGAGGCAGAGAAAATAGTAATAATGAAAAGGGGTAAAACTATTGAAACTCCTCGGATTTCAATATGCGTAGACGCATTCATGATATGAAGATGACGTTTTTAAAAGCATGGCAATAAAAGAGTGTTTAAACACATGTTGCAAAGTGATTTTATGAATGTTATTATTTTAAGAGTACATTCGTTTAGAGTACTCATGTACAAATGATCTGATATAATTAAACATTTGATCATAAACTAAAGCCCAAAACTATTTTAAATTATAAAGCTATTTGACTGAACTCAAGAAGTCATTCATGTTATTCATGTATAATATTAAATTCTTTTTTTTGTCATTTTAAAAATAAACTTAATACTGAGCCGACTCAGTTTTTTTTATTCCACAGTTCATAAAAATATATACAAGCACAAAAAAGAGAATGTATATAAAATGATGTTAATGCGTAAAAACATAATTAAACATTTTAGTTTAAAATTTTAACATCAAATATGAACAAACACTAAATACAATTATAATAAAATAACTTGACAAAACAAAACAATAAAACGATAAACCTTTCCATTTTAAATCCTTGAAATGGCGTAAAATTTTTTAAAATTTTCCATAAGGCAGGGAACTCAGTTTAAAACCCCTTAAATACAATAAAATCAATCACTAATTCGAGACGATTAAAATAACAACCATGAAAATATGTCTTTTAACACACAACACAGTATGTTACGCTACAATTGGGTGTTTTTTTATTA
Organism: Caligus rogercresseyi; assembly: GCA_013387185.1. Taxonomy (NCBI): domain Eukaryota; kingdom Metazoa; phylum Arthropoda; class Copepoda; order Siphonostomatoida; family Caligidae; genus Caligus; species Caligus rogercresseyi. The sequence continues at coordinate 13,291,309 of CP045897.1, read as the reverse complement.
ATTATGGATGTAGAATTGATGGATGGTCAACAGATGGGAGTTTTAGTCATGGATACGTTAAAAATGACCGAAGAGAAAATCATGTATGGATTACTGGGTTCTTAGTAATCACCTGTTCTTGTCAGTCAGGATGTGTCAAGTGTTTGAAGTCTTTATACTGAGTACTTAGTGGCTTTATATGTACACATTATAAGTATGTTGAAAGACTATTCCTACCTAAGGTCTTAAGTATGAAGATTTGACTTACTGTTTCGACTGGTTTTGGTCTCCTATCTAATTATGTGCAGATAATTCGCTATACGTCACTAATATTTCTTATATTATTTTATTATTAAGTAAAATATACAAGTATCTCATAAATTACTATACTTTTGCTTCAGTACTGTGAAGTAGCTATATTTTCTATTATACTTTCAATCATATCTTGATATATATATATATATATAACAATCGGAAATCAGAGCCTTTTACATCCTTCTAGATCATTAAGCTTTAATTTCATAGCGAAGGAAAAGATAAAAAGATCAAGACTTATTTCCCAAAATACAATTTGCCTAATACAAGAAAAATATGTTCGATTTCCTCAGTTAATTATCCGCAAACAAATTCAGTGTCAACAAATACCGTCTTTTTATATATATACCAAAATTTACATACATTGACAAAATTCCTTAGCAAGAAGCACAAAAATGAACCCATGAAATCTTTTAAATATGACAAAATCATGTGGGAAAAGACAATTACATTTTTTAAAACTTTTCCTTATTATTTTAAATGCTTACATAACCTTTTTTTCCTCGACATATTTAAAATCCATAGATATAAATATTTCAACAGATATTCACAAAAAAAATACCGAATAATATTAGCTTTAAAGAATGTTGTTGTCTTGAGAGGAGAGGAAGGAGAGGGGGGAATAGACTTTGGAAGCCTTTAATTAAAGGCAAATAACAAATAGAAGATATATGTATGGTACTTTTGGCCCAAGACGAAGGGAGGTAAATATTGTAAAAGATAGTTTGTGGTAATCCATTTGAAGAGAGAGAGAGGATAACAAAATTATAGATATTTGAGAGGACGTTACAAATTGGTTTCCATTTCCTTTTTTCCTTATTCTTTAGTATAGTCTATGCCCACACCAGACAACCTACACCATGAAAAAGGAAAATAAATTATAGTTATTTCTTAATAACAATGCCATTAACCATCATGATCCTCATACGTCGAGTCCTATGCGACTTGAGAAAACTGCTATTAATTAGGCTACTGGGTCAGAGAAGAGGAGGGATTCCTATCTTGATTTATTGATAAGATCTTCAGCTTCTTCTTATTGTTATTATTGCCCTTCTTTGCGTTTTTATCATTCTTCAAATGATTCTTTTTTCTTCTTCTTTCTTGTTTCCCCCCTCTCCTTATCGGCAAGACAAAGAAAATCACTTGAAATTAAATTAATGAGGAGGTTCCTCTTGCAAGAGACTGAGGATTCCCCCTCCTTTTCAATTAAGGATACTTTGATACATGTCCTTCTGGTATGTTCATACTTTAGAGGCATATTAGAGTGGCATTCCATGTTCACTCACCAGGTTTTCTTAATGGCCTTGGTCAATACTTGTTAAGCCGATGATGCCACATGTCAGTGGATCAAAAAATATATATTTTTTGGGAGGAATACCTGGTTATCGGGTGGTCCAATGTAGATGCATATATATTTTTTAACATTCGTGAATTTCAATTGAGCAAAAAGTCATATATACAATTCCTTGTGAAGTATACATTTGCTTTTAGTGACACATTTGAATAAAAAGTTGCAGCATTATATTTTTTTTCCCGCCAGTGTTTTTGAATTGCTAGGAAACCACTGAAAGGTTGAGAGAGTTTTAAAAAGAGTAACCAGGAAAAGTAAAAAGTGTTTTCGACTTAAATTCGAACGTGATTAGAGCTACAATTCTTTTTGGCGCATTCAGAAGAAGAACAAGATCTCTCCTCATCAAAAGGCTGTTGAATTTGCACTGCTCAACATGAAATCATTAGTTGCGAAGAGACTGACAAATACTCTTTATTCGAATCGAAGACCTAGAGCAATTATGATGGGGCTGCTGCTCGTTATTCAGCCCTCTCAATAAAAATTCCCAATTCATCTGCGACGTCATGGACTGGGCCGGAGATTTGATTAAGTTTATTCCTCCAAATTCTCTCGAATACATGAAACTCATCAATCGACAATAAGACGGCATCAACGTTTTATATTGAATAAGAAATAATTTTAATATGTCATTTTATATTATGGTTTTATCTTTAGACAGTAATTTTGAATTATAATGTTCATTTATGTTTTGTTTTTTACGTAACTGTCTTAGATTGTGTTTTTTTTTCTCCTATTTTCTAGTGTATTCTTATATTTTTACACTGTATAGATTTTAGCTAATAAATAAACATCTTAAACCATTAAAAAAAGTTTTTATTTAAGCTTTTGTGTTCTACTACAGCAGGAAAAGCAATAATGTCAACAGTCTAAGCAGTCATGGTTGGCTTAACCTTCACTAGGCACTCCAACTACGGACTCATAGATTTGCAATATGTCTAATAGTTTTATAAATACATCGATTTAATCATCATGACATCAAGTAAACTGATGGCAACTGAAAAGCTAAAAATTACCTTTTTTCCAATTATTTCATTTCGATAAGTAGTTATGTCGCATATCAATAAATATACAGTCAAATATGCCAGGCTAAGGAATTGGCATGGTACTTCTATCGTGTCCTTTGGCTGGCCATAATACAGTTTATAAAATGTATTATTTCATATGCTTTTCTTCGTTGACTTGAAAAAATTACACTTGAGCTCTGGCAGTTAACAAAAAATTAAAGTTTTAAAGTTTAATAAAATTACATTTATAATTGTATATAATTAATATGAAAACATTTTAATTATATATTTACAGCTAAGGATATATGACATATTTTGATAGCATAAAAACATAACATAGTTACAGATTGATGAGCGTCGGTAATGGAAGAGGAAAAGTTCTAGTCAGCAACGTCGGACCCAAATATGAAAAGGCATGGTTATGTATAAAAAAGGTGTCTCTTTATTGTCGTAAATTTTGACTAATTGTTTATAATGTTTTGTCTTTCGATAGTTACATATTTAATTTTTAAGAGGTATTTAATTAAAACTTTGCTTTTAATGTTATTATATTTTTTAATATATACATTTATAAGTTTCCTTTTCTTTATTGGGTTTCACTGTAGTCGAAGAAGACGCTGTTCCGGTAACATTATTTTAGAATGCTAACTCTATTGGAATGGATCACTAGACCTTTTAATAAAATGATAAATAATGTATTTAATTAGGGTAAGCCAAGCATCCTCATAGGGATCAATAATTCTTATTCATTAGAATGTATTTCGTAGAATTGATTTCAATTTCAAATATTGACAATTTATTTGGTGCACTTGGTAAATATTTATTTGGCATATGTTAAGTTATTCTCATCGGAAATTCTTCTGGAAACAACATGACACAACAAATATACATTTTATATATATAGATTATAAAATTCAGATCAGAAAGGTTTTCATTCGACTACATTAATATAAAACTACATAACATAAACAATATTTAATCTTTTACACTACTGATTCGCTGTGCCATTTGTTGAAAATAAGAGCTAAAAATTGTATTGAACACATCAGAAATATTTAACAGTATTTTATACTAAAATAAGGAAGTGTGAAATCACATATGAACAATAATATATATGTTTTGAAAATAGAAACTAAAAGATAACTTAAGTATATAATTACCAAACAAAACTGTTGATATTCTATAAAAGGGAAGTGAAATTATGAAATTACTATCAATTTTGAGGGCAGAGGTTCGATTTAACTTAGAGGGGAAGGTAAATATCGATTTATTTCATTGATAAGATCTTTGTTTTTCAAGGTAAAATGTTATAATGCTATTCACTGCAATTCAATCGAACCAAAGAGACAAAACATACAAATATCAGATATTATTTATTTTTCTCCTCAATGATGTTAAGCAAAATGGAATTTCTCTTCTCGGGATTCGAATCTGCGCCCTTAACATTAAGAGTCGAGCACCCATATCTAACGCCCGATATCATTTATTTTTAAAATACAGGTTCATTTATTATGTACATCTAAAAACAAGATATAAACATAAAACTCAAAGCAAATTGAGTGGTAAATAAACAAAAATAGTTATAATATGTTGCTTCAGAATAGAATACATCCTAAGAATATCTTATAAAAATAAATTTTTACTAACCTATTACAATCAACTAAAAAATCAATGATAATTTAAAATTCCATACATAAATATGAAGAAAAAATACACAGAAGTGTGTGTGTAATCCGTTATACTTCAGCACGAAGTAGCTGGTCTAAAATAATATATATATAATTTTAAATAAAACAAAACAATAATAAAACACAAACTAATAAATAACGTATATTATATATATACGAATATATAAATATAAATAAAAAACCACATCGATTTTTGGGATAAACATGCCTAAAAGATCGGAGTAACCTACAGCGCCACTCCCTTGGCGAGAGCTATTGCTGCACCACTGGCAGCTCTCCACGTCCTAGCCTTTCGCTACTGTGGGCTTTTATTCCAGGCAATTCTTGCAGTATATACCAGCATATCTGCCTGCCAGAGGAGGGGGTTGGGGACGATTCCGGCTGCGTCGGATCTGGTCTCCTTTTCATTTTTTGTCTCGAAGAGCATGAGGCCAAGTGGGTTTCTCCCCCTCCTTCTTCGCCGTCCCTACTCCAAAATGCCTTCCACGCCTCCATGGCTGCCGACTGCACGGCCATGGTGTTGATGGATGAAGCCCTGCCGACTTCAGGAGGTCCCGAACGGGTATGTGCTCTCTCCTGAACCCTGCCAGTGAGAGTCCTGGCAACACCATTCAGAGCAACCTGGGCAGCTGCAAGTGGTCCTGTGGGGCTACTGTCTCCAAACCGTACGGGTGTGACCGCTAAGACAGCATAGCCGACCTTCCCAAGAACAATGACCTTGGCAAGTTGGTGGAGGTAAGACCCCCTTGGGATGTGCTTCGCCAACCTTACAACCATGTTGGCCCTGACCCTGGCTGCCCTCGCCAAGTATAAGGCTAAAAACTGTTATATATATTGCCTGTTCTTAAAACACTTAAAAAATATTTTGATTATATATGCGTAACATAACGGGAAAGTACTTCAATTCCTTTGCAGCTAGAGTCCATCAATCGTTCTTCTGACAGGGTAATTTTTTCATATTTTTCCCCACTTTATTGATATTTTGTGTAATTGCATATGAGGACATATATTAATAATAATTTTAGTTTAAAGTTACTACACAAAATAAAAGTCATCTCACATTTATAACAAAAATAAAATAAACAACTGTAAAACATCTCACACAAAAAAAAACCACAACAAAATGGACAATTAAAATAATCAAAAAATAAATATCATAATTTTCTGTAAAACGTAAAAGCATTTTGAGGTCCTTCGTTGCATTCACATAGCCGGATGGGTAGAACTTCACCACCTCTCCATCAAGCTTCCACCGCTTTCCCGACGTCCATGGAATCTTGATGCTGAGGGCCAATACCAAACTGCCCCAGATATTAAGATCCTCCTCAGATCTTCTTCCCTGATGAGGTCCCCGAGGCTAATTGCTCGGCCAGTAGGCTTTTACAGCTGGAGAGAGATAATTCCATAGCTCTCGTCTTGGCAGAAGCTTTTTTAACAGTATTATTATTTTTAGCAATAATATGCTTCTTCTTAGACATTTGTTTAAGGGAAATTAAGTTTGTTCCAACCACAAAAGCAAAGGAAATATTATAAGTTATATCAAATTCCAGTATAATCATCTTATCATGAAAGAGGAATCAATATTAAGGTGCCTGCAGGTTCTTATTTAGAATGCCCTCAGAGATGAAGCAGTGTTTGCTGTGGTTTCTCTAAGGTCAATGATTAATAAAGATATAAAACCTATAATAGAGGAACAGTATGACTGCTACCGATTACATAGCCCATGTCTAACGCCAGGGTAAATAGAAGCATGCACCATGTTAGCAAGAGAAGAGATCCACAGAATATACTAATTGCTTTACTCAGTTATATTAATGGTTTAGGAGCCACCATTATCATCCGTGAGAATCCTCTTCAGGTCAAAATCCACTTAAACCCACACACTAGCTAGCCACCTGAGAAATGTATCCATCTATCTCCTCCCTATTGAACCTTAAAAGATAATGGTTATTAACTTCTAATTTTTTGAACATGACTTCCATGAGGTGCTTAAAGAAAAAGAGGAAGAAGAGAAATGAGTAAGTGCTTGACCATTTTTATTCTTTCTTTCGAAGAAAAGCAAATATTGCTGTAGAGGGGTTTTTCTTCTTCATTATTACTTTCTTAGTAAAATAATAAGAAGAATGGAGAAAAAAACATAGTGCAAGCCATTGATTTAATGAGTAGGTAGTTGGGAAGACGACATTTGAATAGTTGTATATATTTTTTCTCAAGGCATAGAGTTTAGTGCAAGCTATGGTCTAAAGTTCATTGGTCTTATTTATGGGGTATTAAAAGACTTTATTTAATTAAAAATAATGAAAACATATATGAGTAAACATTAAACAGAGATATTTGTACAACATGTATCAAGATTGAGGAATCTCTAACATATATATGTGTGGCTTACCTTGATCAACTATTACCTGTTGAAATGAAACTTTGTTAAGACTCATAAAGCATTGTGATCTTAAGCAAAACCCAATTGCTGCTCTTCTCAATCTACTTACCTCAAGTGCTGAAGTCAGGGAGTGTAAAGAAATCATATGCAGAGGAAAGAACGAAGAAAACATATATTGAATGGTGCAGAGGACACAATGACATCAAAGGAAATGAATTTGCAGACTACCTTGCAAAAAGTGGCGCACAAAGCAACAACCGAAAATTTGTTGATGTGCCCCCAAGTTACATCAAGAAAACAATAAATGATTATTTTTATAAACGATGGTGTGAACGATATAAAGATAGTCTTCACATGAAACACACACATCTTATGTTAAAAAACCAAGATCAAAGGTTGTCAAACTTCACCATGAAGACCTGACACAACTTATTCAAGCCTACACAGGACATAGACCATTTCTCTCCCACCTAAGGAAATGGAAGAATATAAGTGCAACCTGTGATCTTTGCAAGGGAGAGCCACAGACTGCAGACCACCTGATCAACAGATGCTCTGCTCTGTCCCTTGAAAGGCATGAAGTGTCTCAGAAGACGCGGACATCCAAATTCTAAAATTTCTTAATGCAAAAAATGAAAATATATTGCAAATAATTTCAGTATTTAAGAAGGAATTCATTTTGCTGTTATAACACAAATACCCCATTGTGTGGTTGTGTTCTTACCATAGTGTTTATTGTTTGTATGTACTATTGTAATCGACAATAATTTCTAACTAAATAAAAGTAAACATTATAGTTTAAATTATATATCTAACTAGAGGACTCAGAGAATGCAAACCTCCGCCGATCCCCACCAAATGAATCACTTGGTCTTTTTGTCATTTCCAACCCTCTACGCACTGTCCCTTTGACTCTACATACTGCTCCTTTATTGTTTACACTCTAGAGGTACATGGAAAGAATAAGAAACTGACGTCATCAAAGAAGAGAGCACAGCACAGCGACATCTATTGGCAGAGTAGGCTAACTTGAAATATTTATTAGTATTTAGCTCATTTTGCATCTTAAAGAAGCACTCAGAGATGCCAAAATTTAATCAATTGTTCCTTTTGGCATTTCCAACAACTCCACAAAGTTTCATCCAAATCCGTTCCGCACTTTTTGAGTTATCCTGCTGACAAACAAACAAACCAACAACAAACAACCAACGCCAGTGAAAACAATACCTCCTTCGGCGGAGGTAATAAAGGAAGCAACATATTCTATATATACAATCATATAATAGAACATTTCTAAAACATATTAATATCAACGGTGGAACCATTATTAGTACAGTTAAGAGAATATTAAGTATTTTTTGTCTACATATACTGTTTGAAATGCATCTTTGAGGATATGAATTAGGCCATCGAACATAGGATACTCTTTTCAAATTGGTTGATATCTCCTGTATGAAGTAAAACCTAAACCATCGGCATTGAATGTTGAGCACTTATATATTCAGAATGCTTCTACTAACTAATGGGTTTCGATATAAATACTATAGACTTTATGAAAAAATACAATGAAAATATGCAAAACATTTTTTTCCTTAACATTTACTTTAAAAAATGACACTAGGAATATATAATTATATTTTGATTATAAAGTAAAAATATATATTTGCTTTGAAGCGGCGACCACTTGAGGGAATCTAAAAAGTAACTGTTAGAGACAGGTGGTCGCTATCAACAGAAGATTATGGTCCTATTTTTTCTGTGGAAAAATTTGTACGACTACTATGGACGAGTGAAAATTATCGACAGTTGAACACTAACACATGTTTGTCTGGATATATAAATTCAATTCAATTCCCTGAATGAAATGAATAGATGTATATGTATGTATATATCAGACATGTTGATTTATCGTTCATTTGTTGTCGTTCGCGAACGATGAACGACGAACGACAAAGTTTTTTCCTTATCGTTCGTCGTTTGTTTTTGGCGCCAAAAAAAAGACAAAGATTTTAATTTTCATGGGAAAAATTTTATTTCTAAAAAAACGTCGTCAATTTTTTTAAGAATGGCTGAACGACAAACGAACGATGAACAATTCAATTTAAATTAACGATGAACGACGAACGCTAACTTTTGGTGAACGACAAACGAACGACAATTTTTCGCGAACGTCAACAAGTCTGATATATACCTATTTATATACATACGAGTATATATATATATATATATTTAGGTATATAATACATATCAATAGCTAAAAATAGGTTTATGATTGCCAAGATACAAAACATACTGAATTTATAATCTGCTTTTTGCAAAAAAAATATTTTTACCTAACTTTGAAATATATGTATGAATCCTTAATTAAAGTTGTCTATTACTAATAATTCTGTACTTATAAAAATCGAATCCTCAAAAATCATTTTCTAATTTCGTACAGTAATATATATTTCCCCCCTTGGATTTTTAATACCTTTTTTCCACATGAAACCCTCATAAGCCCATAAATCATTAAACTTAAACGGAGGCTCCCCCCCCCCCCCCCTCTTACCTGTCCATTAATGTGGAAAAAGCACCATAAGCAAGCATAGTCAGTCATCAATAAAAACCGAACTCTAAGCATTAAAAGCATATAAATTACACGGTAACAACAACTCACTGCAATTATCTCTAAAGCCTAATAATCACCACTTCTCCGTCTGGCTTCTGAGAGGTTTAAATATAGGTCATCAAGGCCGGACTTCTCTTGAAAGAACCTTTTTGTAAGAACACTTGTGAGAATGAATAGTGTTGCTTTAGGAGCAAAGTTTGGTACAAATTGTGTTTTTTTCGGTTTAGATTTTTTATTTACGTATCATCATCAACAAGCAATATAGATAAAATACACATAAGATAATACGATAATAAATAAATAATAACATAAAACTAGGCAGTTGCGTAAAAACAATGCATGAATGAACATTAAAGTTCATAATTACTGCCTAGAAATTATTTGAAAAATGTTTTGATGCAGATATCAAAGGAAGGGAAAGAAATCGGATTGTACACCTAAAATAAGTGGATTTATGTAAAAAGAAATTTGGGAACGGAGTATTAAGAGATAAAGAAACGGTTGTTCTCACAAATTATTCAATAAACATGATTTTTCTACTTTAGTTACAGTGTTTTTTTATTGAGGGTTAAAATATTTTATAATATAAGATACAACAAAATATAATAAAATATTTAGGGGAAGGATAATGTGTATAACATCAATAAACATTGTAGTTTAAAATTATTCCTCGCCTGAGTTACCTTTCAAAACATAAAATATAACAACAAAATGTTCAAAAGTAATGCCAAAACATCAAAACAATACATATTTAAAACACATACATACAAAAAAGTTAAAATCTAATAAATAATTCAAATAAAGTGTTTTCTTTTTTTTTTGTACGTCCGAAAGTCGGAGTGATATATCCAGTTATCGACATATATAAGCAAGCGATATAAATATTTATTGAGTATGAGCAGTTGTTTGATTCAATTAATACTAACACGTGGAAACAAATTAGTCCATTCAAAGAATACGTAAATGCGTAACAGGACAATCACCCCCCCGGGCATTTACCCCCCGTTACTAATATTTCTTATCCCTTAAAGTCCACTTATGAAGTTAACTATGCTTTCTTATTTATTAGTGTTTGAAAACTATGTTCCTAATATCGGTCATATAAAACATATGACCGATATTAGGTACATATGCTTCACACACTAATGTAATTTTGTCATAAAGAAAACATAGTTGACTTCATAAGTGCAATTTAAACAATAATAAATATTAGTAAAGGAGGTAAATGGCACGGTTGGCAAATGCCCGGGGGTGATTGTCTGGGGGGTGGTAGTCCTAAACTCATGTCAATGGCATGGATATGGCTCATGAGAAGAGACAATTTGGGTTCTTAAGAACGATATTCTCAATGGCTGTTCACTCCTCAACAGCCACGAGTAAAGTAATTATTTGTAGCAGCCTCTCAACTGCTTTTTATTCTTGTCCCTTCTTATATTTCAACAAATCACGTTTCAAAAGGCATCATATTTTCTCTATCAACAAGTATATGATTCTGCAAATTAGTAAAAGAAACACTAAAGCACTTCCAAATAGAATGCTCTCAACTCTCAAAACTATAGGATCATCTGAATCTAAATTTATATTACAATTTAATTATTATTTTAAACAAAATATTCGTATTTTTCATTAGAGCAAAAGATAAATCCCAAACTATTAGTTTGTATAAAATCATTATTTAATAATTAATTTATAACTCCCAGACTTTTTTAATATATTTCAATTCTCATGTGGCCGATGTTCAAGCTAAACTCAATAACAATCATCCTTGTTGTAATTTAATTACGACCAAAGTACAGTTTTACAATTATGAATTTCCAAATTATTGAGTCATATAAATTATATACTTTTTTTGGTTTCTATTGATATTGTTTATAAATACAACAAAAAAAATATCTTTCATAAATTTAAAATGGATAAAATGGCTTTCACGCATAATTTTAAAAAAGAATGAATGATAATATTGGAACTAATGTCGCTTTTAAAACCTTAGGCAACAGGTTAAGCTGTTGGAGGAAAAGCAAATAATGTATTTAATTCAGTGAGAGTATTGATATATAAAATTTAGGTACTCTTATCTTCTTTTTAATACATTGTGAAATGGATGAAGAGTATATTGAAATAAATATTTTTGATTATTGTAGAAAAAAAAATGTGGATATAGATGTTTCTATATATTTAAAAATATTACATCAAAGATAAAATAAAAGTTTTGGTAGATGTCTCTGTTTGAAGAAAATAGTTATTGAAAAAAAATATTACATCAAAGATAGAATAAAAGTTTTGGTAGATGTCTCTGTTTGAAGAAAATAGTTATTTCATATTTTTTGCTTATATGGCTCGACAGAATTGCATCCGATTGGATATAAATAATCATTAAAATTAGTCTATCGAAACTAGGATCTTATCAATGAGGTAGACCAAAAATGACCATCCCCTCTCGGGATTCGAACCTGCATCCCCAACATTGAGAGTTGAACACGCCTTAGTGCACACAGCTATCGCACTCCCTTTAATTTATTTTATGCCCCATTACGTTATTTTTATTATTGTTTGTAACGTACGTCCTCATGCTGGCGCAGATACCAGGCTCTTTCTGACCCGAAGAGACGTTGAACAGATGAAACAGAGCCCCTACTCACCCGACCTGAACCTCTGCGAATGGTACCTGTTCTGGAAGTATAAGTACCTACTCCGGAATGACGAGTTTTGGGGTCAAGAAGACGCCACACTGACCGCGGAAAGGGCGATAAAGAGTGTCAGCGAAGACGAACTATTCAACGAACTACCACGACGTCATTGCAGTCGGAGGGGATTATGTTGACTGAGTTAAAAGTATTTTTATGATTTGATGAAAATTCCAAGTTTTACTGGGTGAGGCTCATTCTTTATGACTCAACCATATTTATATTATGGTAACTTCAAATCATTGAATTATATTATAAAACGAATATTGTTTTAAGTGCAAAGTTTAGGCAGATGTCGCTGTAGCATATTTTGTACACTTCAAAATAAGTGGATTCCTTCCTGAACGAATGATGGTGGTCAATATAAGAGCACAAGTTTGGGCAGATGCCTCCTTATGTAAAACATCTATAAAATCAGACTAAGAGACTTCAAATATATTTGTGAATTCGATACGGAGTCAAATCTGTTGGCACCTGATTAATTGACTTGACCATAAGGGGAACAATGCGGATTCCTTGTGTGTGTGTGTCACATTCCCGAATTCACGTCTGAATGAATCTAATTATCCTCCACAATGCACAATCTTTTATGTCCCATTCTTCCCTTTGACTCTGATTGATTTGAAGGAGAGCTGCTACTACTGGGGCTCCATTTAAACCCCTCATTGGTCACGCAAAACCTTACTGATTGACACACAACCACACCGCGTGTGGTCCTCTTCATTGATTTGTGGCTGCGCAAATTCTTATGGTTTTCTTTTTGCAAGTGTACCCAAATATTTTGATTCCTCCTACTTACGAAAAAAAAATTGGTTCCAGTTTGCGAAAAAATGTATTACTTTTTTGCGTGGAATGTCCCCCATCTGTTGTTCTTCCTTCGCCTCTGACCATAAAAGACAAGTGTTCTTCAATCCTGATCCGAGTGACAGGGGGGGGGGGGGGGCAAATACACACAAAAAAATACCCATAAAAAATGAGTGCTCATTCAATTTATGTTGATCCCTTGCCACAATATATCTAACCAGCGATAATAATAATCAAATCATTCATACGTAACATATCATCACATACATCAAATAATCCGCTTGTGGCATTGATTTTGTTCCCCTTGATTTACATACATCAATAATGGCTTATGGCGGGTATTTATGTACATACAATATTACAGGGTGCTTCAAAAGCTTATTTAATAAATATACAAGCACAAAAAAGAGAATGTTACTAAATTATGTTAAAAACATAATCAAACATTTCACATATGTATAAAAACTAAAATACCAATATGATAAAGCAACTTATAAGAATAAAAACATACATATATAAATATTTATATTTAAATCCTTGAATTTACGTAACAATTATTATTGAATTTTTCATATGGGAGGGAACATGAGGAGAAGTAACAAATTTTGTCGGCATGGCAAACTCCACTTTTCATCGATGACAGAGGGGTATTGAGGTCCAACGCCGCGTATCTATCCCCGCCACTAGGATGATTGTCCTTACCTCCCGCGGATTCATAGGAGAATTATATGCTAGGCTTATTTATATTTTTCACTATTTATATGTGCAATGAGCCCAATTGGAAATCAAGTAAACATGAATAATGAACAATGAACCTTCAACATCTTAAGTAATAATGATCTAGTACGAAAAAAGATTCCCAAACGAAGTCCGACAAAACGGCTTTCCCAAAATATTGTATGTCGAAGTAATTGTATGTTAAGCTGATGGCCGATTTCATTAAACATAATCTGCTTCTATGGTTTTCTAACATTTTCAATGATTGCATCTAATTTTATCCCCCTGTAATTATGTTTTTTTAATATTATTGAATTGCATCTGATTGAATAAAAATAAGCATTATAGCATTAAATTAGTCTATCGAACCTAGGATCCTATCAATGACGTTGACTAAAATGACCTTCCCCTCTCGGAAGTCGAACCTGTGCCCTCAACATTGAGCGTTGAACACACCTTAACACCCTGAGAGCTATCGAGCTCTGTAGCTTTGCTGTTTGTATGTCTTCCAAATTTTTTCACTTAAAGGCTTGACATATTTTAATGTATATTTTTTTTCGCGGAATTAAAATGTTGGTTAAATAAAAAGATTGACTTGCCCTGTACACATATGTAAAGCAAATCCCATTAAATATGGTTGTATCAATAAAAATGTTGATTATTACTTAGAGGATAAGACCCATAAACACATTGAATCTAAGACAAATTAATCACATTGGGGGTGGAGAAGAAAGGATCAAGACCCGTTATCAAAGCGAGTAATGGTTTTTATGTTACTCATTGCGAGCATGATTCTTTTTCTTCTTTATTTTTATGAGGTTTTAGCCTCACCAATGGGATTTTTTTAAGATCCATATAAAAAAGTATATATTTATATAGCTCCTCAGATTTTTTTTGTTTTTTATTACGCCATTAAACAACAGATAAATCATGGGTCGTCTATGTTGTACTGATGGTGTTATTTCCTGTGACGCCATAAGCTTTAATTATTGTTATTGATATACTGCAGGAACGTCTAGTAATAACCTGTGTGTTTTTATATATTTACTGATTACATAAAGTACTGGAGGACGGAAATAGGTTGAGAATGAATCAGATTTGTGTTAAATAAAACAGATAAAACAAAATAAGTTTGTTGATCATACATTTAAAAAATTGTTTATACATATACACATATTATTCATTGACATTTAATAATTTATTTTCTTCTGAGGGAAAAAATAGAAAAAGATAACATAAAAAACTGGAGTTATTTTATTTTTTTCGCCAAAACGATGTATCTTTTTTCACTAATGTTAAAACAACGAAGAAAAAAAACATTAAAAGAGGAGATTATATATGAATTAATATACTTTTTAACAAAATACTGTAATTATACAATTATTTTGTTTAAATAAGCAAAAAAAAATTGCAATATGGTCCACAATCCTAGGAAAAATGACCTTTATTAATTTTTTTTGGGGTCACGAAATTTATTCAATATTTGTAACAAATTATACAGTGTAATACATACTACACTAAAATACAAATATAATAAAAATAAAACTCTCTTCAAGAGTGCGTAAAATATAAATGAACATTATAGTTCGAATTTACTGTTAAAAAGTGATGATCTAAATATAAAATGACAATTTATTTGTTCCTTAAAAAACGTCGACATTTTCTTAAAATCCTATTGGCTGATTTTAAAAATTGAATTGATCTCGATGGTACGAATCGAACGATATTTCCAGCCCATTTCCAATCGTATGATGTTGCGTTCGGAATTGTGGCGGCTCCAATGATTATTGCCCTTAGTTCCTCGACCTTGATGAAAGAGTTTGTCGTAATATTTTTTTTGCAACTAATGATTTTATATATAAAAGTGCTGTGCCTATAGCTTTGTGGCAAGGGGGACATTATATTTACGTTTATAAGCACCAAATAAAATTAAGGCTTTTATAATATTTGTGGTAATTATTTCATTTTCGCACACATTTATTTGAATAAAACGCTTGACTACCATAAGCACAGAACATTCAGCAAAGACATGAATGATTGAATTCAATAAAGCCCCACAATTATTGCAGGGGTATTAGAATCTAAGTAAACGAGCAGAAATCTGAAACTGAGCTGTAAACTTGGCAATATCAATTATACCACACGTCGACCGAAAAATCCTCTGCTTCCATGATGAGGAAGACCAAGCAATTGTATGAAGCTCTCTGATATACCTATATCCAAAGGACTCTTCACTTTGGGTATCAAATTTTAAAACCAAGGCTTGTATGAACTAAAATCATTGCATGAACGTTCTAAAGGAAATCGAAACCTACCTACATTGAAGACAGGAGCCGATCTCAGGTCATGGAGGGTAAGAACATTTGAGACAAAGCGATTCTCTCTCATGCAGCAGGATAGCCAAATTTATCAAGAAAAGGTTCTTTTCCCCTATTTTCATAAATTACGTCCTCAGTAGTATCAGAAAAGAAATTAGGCAGAACCATCCATATATTTCTTTGTATTGAAGCTAAAAAGGGAGAAAATGCTTCCAAATCTAGGTACAAGTTAATAATTTTTATTTTATTTCGCATATATTACTTTATTTATGGAAATATATACTAATATATGTACATAAAAAACAAAGCAAAACCCAATCGAACAAATTTTAAAAGATCATAGATGAATACATAATTAAAAATTATTGTACAATGGAGATGAGAGAGATAAAAATATTAATTTAATAAAACTTCTAAGTATCCTTCTGCAATATTTGAAATAGAGTTTGGGATTTCTTTTCCCTTCGCTGGGATGCCATGGATATGTATTGCGATTTTGGTATCAATGTATGTTACAATATTATTTCTATTTGAAAAGAGAATAAAAAGTTATCTCTCCCTATTGTAGTTTCAAGACTTCTTTTCAGGTCGAATATAAGCATTGAGTTGAGTGGCCGTAGAAGATCCTTGCATTCGTATAAATATATGCCATTGTTCCCTTCCCCACTTTGCAAAGCTAACGCAAATTGTCCTCATATAAAAAATAGAGTTCTTCAAGACGTTTAATACTGTTAAAATGATAATCCACAAAATCATAACATTTATTCATCTTTTTTAAGAAGGATGTGGAATATCATATAATATCACTACATGTATTTGAAAATATATAGTTACAGGACCTCAGCCAACCTCGTAATTACACCGTATATTTTTCTCCGGAAAACACCAAGAAATTAAATAGGAACACCCTTTACATATAAAATATACTTTCACTACATGTATTTGAAATTATTAGGTCCCATCAACCTCAACTAATCTTGCAACGACACTAGTTTTTTTTTACAACCGTACAAGAAATGCAAGTGAAACATTCTTTTTATTAAACCATTTACAAATAATTATATATATTGAAATATAAATTGAAATTATATGGTTGAAATACTTTCCATATATCTCATCTAACCTCCCAAAGACACTAGATTTATTTTCTACAGGTGGAAAACGAACTAATAATTCAAATTATCTTCAATTTATGATACTCTGAAGTTGCATCGTTTTAAGGGTTGTTGACGTTTTAAAAATTCCATTCGGCCATAATACGACTGAGCCACAGAAATTGAGACATTTTTCAACTGCAACATAATATATTCGGTAAAAAAATACTGTCATCAAACTTCCCAATAAGCTTTAGAATCATTATATATCTGCCTAGTCGTCGATGTAGTCCAGCATTTATGATAGCCTCCAGTTTCCTCCAAAAGACCTCCCACATATTCCTGATGTAGTATGGGGACAAGACGTCCCAGTGCTCGTTGACGGAGTCCTTTAGGGCGCTGATATTGAGGTGGTGGATGGTACAGGCTCTGTTCTCGAAGTGAACCAAATACAAGTCGAGGGGGTTCGCGTCTAGTATGTAGGAGGGCTACAAGGTTGTTCAAGAGGGCTAAAAAGGGTCAAGATGGGACTTTCATATTTAATGTTAAAAGGGGCCTCTCCACCTCCTCAAACTCTTCCTTCACTAGTCAGCGACATCAAGAGGTTCTGTCCGCTTGATCTCTTCTACTTTAACGGGACCTCCTCAATGACCTCACGGACGACCTATTGATCAACTTTTCCCTTCCTGCCACTCCAAGGCTTTCTCCAGACGCTCTCTCTTGCCGCAAATTTTGTACACGGTTGCTCTGAACACGCTCAAATGCCTCGAGATGGGCGTATATCCTGTATCCAAAAATGCATGGATCTTTTTACGGTTTCTCGCTCAGACGTCAGTTTCTCAGTAACTACGGCAGGTAGAAGCATGCGTTTTTTTATTTACAATTTGTTTTATGTATTGTTTTAGAAAAATTAAAATCGAGACTTGTCACTTCAGTTCACCAAAACCTCATAATAGCACACAACATAAGTATCATAATTTCCGTGGCTCACCCGGTAGAGGGTCGATTGAAGAGAGCTACGATATATATACGTTTTTAATAGTAAACACTTTACTATTTTGTATAACATTTAAAGATAAGATCAGTGGAAGCATGCTCGGTTTACAAGGTTAAGGTACAGGTTCGACTTCTTAGAGGGGAAGGTCAATTCTGGTTAACCTTATCGAAAAGGTACAAGGGTGAGGATATATTCATTTCAATGCATAAAATGCTTATTCATATTAACACATATGCAATTCTATCTAATCAAAGAGGCAAAAATATATTTTGTAAGACATTTTGAATATATACGAGTGAAATACTTTTTGTATTACTTAAAAGCTACTAGACACATTTATTATTAATGTATTGTTTTTTTGTTTTTAGACGTAAGCTCATATATATATTAGGATGACATATAATGGACTGTTTCTACGTTCTTACATAAAAATGCAAGGATATTTTTTGTGGGTATATATTTTTGTGTGGGTTTGCTCTAGATATGAACAATGCAAATGGGGTCATTGATGAATCTCACTTGACACGGATCTTTTCCGGAACATTTACCCTCGAGTGAGGCATGCTCATGAGAGATTGACTTTATTCATAGTTAAAAATCCATATCCCACCGGCGCCTGTGACAAAGCACATATATTAACACATATGAATAAAGCAAATAGGGTTATGTCAACACGGAAGTAATAAAAAAAGAAGTTATGTACATATATATTGGACTTAATTGAGTCTGACAAAATATGTTTTTACATTAGTGTAAACACAAACTACTTAGTGAGGTAAGTTGGGGTCAATGCTATTTTACATGTTTGAGAGCATAAAAATTACCTTTATTTTAGTTAGATTATACTTTCAGAAGAAAAAAAATTGACATTCTTCTACGTATAATAAATAAGAACGATATCTTTCTTAACTAACTTTACTTTAATTCTTCAAAATTTAACATCTAGTAACGGATTAAATCTCTGAGTTCAAAATTGTAAGACCTAAAGATTCCTTTAGTAGCTTCATTACCTTTAATTGTTATACTTATTTACAGTTCTTTACAGGGTGATCTCTTAAAAATATTACCAGCGTTGTTGTTGTTTTCCTTAGTCCATTGATACCATAGAGATAAAAAGATATAGTGAGATTATTCCTTTCAAATGTATCTGTGTGTCCATATAAACAAAGTAATTTGTACTACGTCATCGTAAGCTGATCATAGAGCTAGAATCTATCTCTATGAGCAGCTTATGATGACGAATACAAATTAACTTGTTTATATTGGACACAAAAATACAACTGAGAGATTTTTCTCTGCTATTGAAGGAATAGGTTCTTTATATCTCTATGGTCCATGAGCACATCTAAAGTACTTTAGTTTTACTGAACAAGAGCCCAAAAACCAACTTGATAATCCATTGAATTGTGGGAAAATATCAACAGTTACTTTATAATGTCCCATCGGGGGTCTTTGCGACCAGTTGCGTCACTTGAAACGACGTTGTCCACACTCCTTGTGTCGCGGGGACTTGACTTCTTTTCTGATCGAAACTCCTTCTATCAAAGTCCTGTCTCTAATTTGTTAATAGTTGGAGGAGCCAGGACAGATGCGGCCATAGCGATATATAAAGACAGAAAGGACGTATTGGATTCTTCAGAGGAATATATATTTTTTGTGTCCAATATAAACAAATATTTATCATCTCTATATCAGCCAACGATGACGTAATATAAATTACTTTGTTTATATTGGACACAGAATACAGCTGATCGATGTTTCTCTGCTATTGAAGGGAACAAGCTCTCTATATCTTTATATCTCTATGATTTCGGAAGTGGAGATTAAAAGTGAGATTTTAAGTCTGACGTTTCTTTGGTAAATGGGAGTCAATTTAATTAATCATTACTGAGGGGATTGAGGATCCTTACGGCTTTAACGGGTGATGAGGCAATAAGGCGGTGGGTTTTGTAGTTCGTGCATACAATTGAGTGTCTCCTGGAGGATGTTATCTTTCTCTCTATGGACCACTGTCTGGTTTCTACCTCACGCTAGGAGTAAAACTCTCTTTTATTGGTAAATGTGAGGTACAGAAAACTGCAATCTGATTAATGATAATGTGGTAAAAAAGATATAAGTGGGGGAATCAATCATGATATAGAGAGCTGCTTCCCTTCAACAGCAGAGAGAAACATCGTTCAGCTGTATTCTGTGGGTCCACTATATAAAAGTAATTTGTACTCCGTCTCGTAATCTGATCATAGAGATAGATTCTATCTCTATGATCAGCTTACGATGACGGAGTACACATTAACTTGTTTATATGTACACACAGATACATTTGAAAGGAATAAGCTCTCTATATCTTTTTATCTCTATGGTATCAATGGACTAAAAGTCATTGATAGACTTCACCGGTTGATATCTAATTAAGTTTGGGCAAGCTGGGGACACTACTCTAGAGTTGAACAAACCAAAAATATTTTGTGGTAAGAACATAAGGTTGAATGAACCCTTCTCGGATTTCCCTGCAATAGACACGCACTCCATCATGCTGACAATTGTATAATAATAATCCATTCAAAACAACTATCAGGTTTCAAATCTTTTTACAGATATTTTCCAAAGATTTCTAGATCCTAAAAGAAAGGGAATAAAACATGTCCCCCTCTCTTCAAAACTCAATTTTATTTTAGATTTCAATTACAGATAAATAAAAATAATAATATGGGGGATCACTTCATTCGTCAATGATGATTTATAATTCTTCAAGAAAAAAGAGGCAGGGATCTCTTCGCAAGGAGTCATTGTTTACTCTCTAAGAGCATTACTTCATATATGTGAATCTCGCTCTCTGAAGTGTGAAAAGGATTAACAAAATTAATTTGAAAAGAAAAGGGAGTCAATTGATATGTATCAAACGGTCAAGGATTACGATTTTAAAGTCCCATTCACTGGCTATTGATTATATATATATATATAATATATATATATATATATATATATATATAATATATATATATATATATATATATATATATATATATATAGATATATATATATAATATATATATATTATATATATATATATTAGACCTCCCAAAAAAAACCACTTTTTTAGTTCTTTTACATATACCCAGCGATTCTGGTTCATTTTTTGATGCTGAAAACGAGTATCTAAATAAAAAATTCTAGCATTTTTAGAAATCGGACGTCACTGGTGTCAAAGGTTTCGTTATGAAGCAAAACTTTTCGGTTATTACTTATTTTGAAAAAACTATTTTACAAAATTTAGCTATGATCAATTGATGACTTTGTTATTTTTTGCAAATTTTCGTCAAATAATATTTAGTGCCAATAAATGAACATAAGTGCTGACGCACCAACCATTTTTTAAATAACAGCTCCTACTAGGGTTCTTATAGTTTCAAGAAGGAAAAAGAAAAAGAGGGTACTCATGTGATGTTTTAAGTTATCTTTTTTACGTTTTTAAAACGACTAATATACGTTAATTTTTTTCATCGAATCACCAATCTACATCCTCTGAATCCCTCTGCATCAGTATTGATACCAATTCTTTTAATTTTTGTTTTTCTCAAAATACAGTTTTCAATGGAAATGTCATATGGTAATCTCGTGAATTCGCCAATAGACATTTTCTTCAACATATATTATATTATTATTATTATTATATATAATAATATATATATAATATTATATATATATATATATATATATAATATATATATATATATATAATATGATATATATATATGCTCATATTTGACAATCACAAAATTATGGATTGAACTATGAATTCCGTAAATGAATCTAACGGGCGTCATAACCAGACGATACCATCAGCTCAATCACAGAGCTGGTAGCGTTGACACGATTGAAACACTTTCGGGTTGCGTGAGGAAACGCACGACGTGAAAGTTCAACAAGCCTGAAGAATGTTCTGACGCGTTTCTCGCTCTTGGTCAGCACTTTAGTAAAGTCAGACCCGAACTTGACGGCCCTCTCTGCCGCGTCATTGACAACTTGAAGAGAGGTGACGATGCCGCTTAACTCAATGAATGTTGAATCAGAAGCCCATGTGTGACCGGGAGCTCCAAGAAAGTTGGATGGATGTTTGTAAGCTGAAGGTAGAAACGCTCAATGAGATATAGGTGGTGGCATTTGGTATAAAAATTCTTGTTATTCTCTTGGTAAATTAATCATAGCTTATTACAATTATTAAAGGAATGTTTACCCGGCTAAGAGTTTTGTCGGCTTCGATGATGTCCAAAGCACTTTCGGCACTGACATCGAAACGAGTTTGCAATTCCTTGAGAAAGAGCCTCCTTCTTCTCCTCGGCGTGTTTTTCGCTTCCGTCGCAGTGAATCCACCACCCCACGAAATAGATCATGGAGGCGATGGAGCTTCTTAATTAATTTTTTCCTCGCCATGAGTGGCAAATAAGACGGTGCCCAGAGACGAAGTAGGGAATCGGCGGTGCTACGGGCAGCTAGCTGCGCGTTCGGTCTACCCAAAGACCAATAGATGAAAGTAAAAGTACCGTATCACCTCTTCGGTTAACGGGAATGGACCTGGTTTGAAAATTTCTAGAGTATAACCAATACCCAGTGCCTCGCTTAAGCACTTCTTCAGTGTCCGAGTTTCCATTTTTATGTTAAAGGCACTTGACTGATAGATCAAAGAGTGAAATTGAATCTGATACGGTGTTTAAATCACGTGTTTTATAAATAAAAACAGGTTTTGATGAAATAAGATTAAATGGTTATTGTATTGTATTTAAAAGATAACTTAAAAACACACTTGAGTACCCTCTTTTTCTTTTCCTTCCTGAAACTATAAAGAACCCTAGTAGGAGCTGTTATTTAAAAAATGGTTGGTGCGTCAGCACTTATGTTCATTTATTGGCACTAAATATTATTTGACGAAAATTTGCAAAAAATAACAAAGTCATCAATTGATCATAGCTAAATTTTGTAAAATTAGTTTTTTTCAAAATAAGTAATAACCGAAAAGTTTTGCTTCATATACGAAACCTTTGACACCAGTGACGTCCGATTTCTAAAAATGCTAGAATTTTTTATTTAGATACTCGTTTTTCAGCATCCAAAAATGAACCAGAATATGCTGGGTATATGTAAAAGAACTAAAAAAGAGGTTTTGTTGTGGTGATTCCGGTCTAATATAGATATATATAC